>CM074490.1:24226509-24826509 GCA_037389245.1 Oryzias sinensis | reverse complement strand
TCCTCTTGTCGCATCATATATTTAGAAGATCCTCAGACAATGCTCGCACACAGACTCACTGCTGATTCATGTTAGCGCCTCGCTGCTATGTTTCAATTTGCAGATACAAAAGCTTAATTAGTGTGCACACTTGGTGCCTAATCAATAGTGCCTTGTAACTTGCCGCCTAAGTCCCCCGGGCCTATCCTTTTGTTTGATGATCTGCACCTCTGCATCTCTGTTCAGTGGCTCTAAAACACATCTGACATGCAGTGGCACTTTGCCAGAGACAGTCAACTTGTTGGGTGCGTGCGCATGGAAGATTTTTGCATCATTCAGAGGTGCTTCCGTGATTATTCAGCATACAGTGCACCCGGAGAATTGATTGGACTTTGCAAACAGCCAATAGGGCACCAAGAGATTCCTCAATAAATGGTTGGAGAGATGGTGTGAGAAAAGGGAGAGGAGGATGAGGTGAGGGTGGGGGAATGGGGTGAGGAGGTGGCAGACAGATTGAGATTTAATTTTCGGGTCACGGCATCTTGTGTCACTTGAAAATCTAGAGGCATACAGAGAGGAGTGATGCACACGTATGCCCTCCCAGACACAAACAAAAACTATATGTTTGTGAGACTTAATCATCTGCGTATGTATATTTTAAATGAATGTGTGTAGGGCTGACATAAGCAGAGCTTGAGACATATATCAGGGCTGACATTTAGCTCTTAGCTCTGCCACTAAGCTTATTAGCCAAACACCAAATATCAGCACAATCTCCCCGCGCTCTGTTTTACCCACCTCTCCCCCCTGACATGCCTCACTTCTGCTGTCCCTGCTGCGGAGGCCTTCAATTTCTCTCCATCTTTTCTTGCAATTCTCCACCCCAGTCTGTTGACTTTGCTCACACATGTAAATCTCTCTACACCTTTTTCATTCTCATTTCCGTTCCCTCCCCATACCCTTCTCTGGATTCCTGCTGATTGCAACTGAAGGTTTTGGCAGTTCATCAACACATGCAAGCTTTCAAACAGTACACACGCTTGCACACACAATAAACCACAAATCAAATGGGAGGAGAAATTACAAAGGGAGAGGGAAGCTATGAAAGATGCATAACAGAAAAGGCCAGTAGATGTTGACAGGAGCGGGCAGAGTAAATTGAATTGAAATCTTTTGCTGTACTGATGCTCAGCTTTCAATTATCCACAGAAATGGTGAGATTGTGTTTGAGGAGGAAATAAGCAACCACTGCAAGAGGAAAGGGTTGAGGACAATGATGGAAAAGTAGAGAGAATGATAGGTGGCGTCAGCGTGACAATAATCTTTTTAGTAGCAGTCAGATAGAAATGTTGAAATGTGGAAATAAGTAGTCTGTAATGGGAAACAGGCTTTTTAGAGAATTGGGTGATGGAGGCAGAAGGAGAGCAGGCAAAATGACCTGCAGGATGACAAAGCATTAAAATGTCATTAAAAAAAAAAAAGAATTATTACATTTAAAATAAAATGAAAATTGTGATTTGGGATTGAAACAAAAAATCTCTGCAACACTTTCCCCCCACTTTTTATGTCAAAAAATTCTAAAAAGAAACAATGGGAGCACTGTGTGAATTGCTTATGCTATCACTATAAGGTAACAGTCAGGTCAGCTAATAGTAGTACAACTAACTGCAGCAACTTTGATGCCATATTTCTTGCTTTTCTTTTTCTCTGTGGCCTTTGACAGCTTGTGACTAGTTCAAAACCAAACGTTGGCCCAAAAATATGCACCAGAACGGCTATTTCCATGGAGCTCATATTGTTGTTGCACAAATGCCATGGGGCAGCAGTGGCTCAGATGGTTGAGTGGGTCAGCCAGTGATTGAAGCGTTGGTGGTTTGATCCCTGCTCCCCCCTGTGAACTGTTGTTGTGGCCAAGACACTTCACCTTCCATGCCTCCAGTGTGGTGCCACGGGTGTGTGAATGAATGTCCTGATGATGGTCAGAGGTCAGTGGTGGCCTCTGTCAGTCTGCCTAAGGGCAGCTGTGGATACATCAGTAGTTTACCATCACCAAGTATGAATAAGGAGTGAACAAATAATGAGTACACATTGTAAGCTTTGAGCGTCTGAAAATTGCAGAAAAAAACCCAATCCGTCATTATTATTAGTAGTATTATTATCATATACATCCCATCTAAGCCTGCCAGGAGTTAGCATACATGCTGTGCAACTTATTTTTGCCTCCAAATATTTACAATGTAGTTTATCTATATTTAGCTTTACAACCCCAAATAAAGTTGTTTTGCCTTTTCTTCCTTGTTGAATTTTATCAGATACTCAGATACTAGACCAAGAAAGCACTAAATACAGAGGTAGAGCGGTCAACGTCTGAATGGTAGATTGTCAATTTGAGTCCCACCTTGCTTTGCTCATGTATCCATGTTTCCCTGGGCAAGACACTAAACCCTACATTGCTCCTGGTGGTTACAGGTTAGCGCCAGTGTTTGGCTGTGAAGTGTATTAATGCGTGTGCATAGGTGAATGGGACTGTGACTCTAAAGCACTTTGGGCTTTCTAAGAAAGTATTAAAGCGCTATATAAATACACATGCAAGCACATGTCAGAGTTGCACTATTTTCTTGAGTCTGTATACAGAAGACGAATTCGGTAACCAAATTGAAGAATCTTTTATGTTAGTGCACTTTTGGAAAATATCGCTTCATTACAAAGTTGACAAATATTACAGAGAAACATGAAACAAAAGTGATAGTGTTTTTTCTGTTATATAGAAAAGTTATGTAGCTTGTACATATAGATGTTTTTCAGTTAAACACAATTTTTTTTATCTTAACATCTTTTCATCCTATTTTATCTTATCTTATCTTTAGAAGATTACTTATTTATATTGTTTAAGCAGCTGGAGAGCACCGGAAATTTCGTTATCACAAGTTTCTTGTGTAACAATGACATTAAAGTCTTTCTGAATCTGTTGGTAGTAAGTTATAAATCAGGAACTTTATAACAGAAACTATTAACAGAAAAAATGACTTTGTATATTTAAAAGCATTTCTTTTCTTCTCTCAAAGATTTGGTCAGTTTAAATGAAGTTAATTGCTGCATTTTGATACAATTGTTTCTTAAATGATGCCAGAAAAGCACTCAAAGTTAAATGTGTGTCTAAACCTATAGAATATTTTTGATAGAAATTGTTCCCTCTGCAGTTTATCAGCTTTTACTGAGATTGGTATTTCTAATATGTAAAATTAAACCATACTAAAGTATGTTTTCATTTTTTTTTCTTCAGATAAATGCAGTGTTTTCAAAACACTTTAGATTAGAAACAGTCCTCAAATATTATATTATCTTGTATTTTAAGTTGGTCAGGACTGCGACTCACCCTGTACAAATAACTTTCTCAGAATCATCTCCAGGTTAGCAACGTTTTTGGAGCATTAACCAGTAAAATAGTGAAATTATACAAAAATTGCAAGAAATTTCTTTTCTTTTTTTTTTGTTTGCTTTCATACAGCCAAAAACCAGAAATCTAAACATAATTATTTTACCAGTAAATTCTAGGATGTGCAAAACAGCGAAAGAGCTTATAGATGCTTTGGCCCAATATCTGATAAAACTGTCAACTGTCTTGACTCCCTTTCCCATTCAGTTAAATATTGCCTCCATGCAAACAGATTTTCATGTGGGAGTGTGTTCAGTTTGCCTGAAGCAGTCACTGAAGAGCAACAGCATTCAGTGGAATGTAGCTTTGTCAATTTAGGTCGACTTAGAAGCGAGGCAGTTCCAGCCTTCTTTGGATTGCCAGGGTTATGGCTGTTTCATAAATTGGGCTGATGTTTAAAAAAAGTTTGCTTCCTGAAGTGATATGCTAACACCTGAACATTGGCTAAATTTTCTATATGTACGTTTTTTTTTTTTTTTTCAATATTGATAAAACAGACAAACTGGCAAAGTAAAAGATTAGGCAGCCAAAGGGCAGCACACAAGTTTTTTTTTTTCCTCTTTAAACATGCAGTCATGTTAGAGGGGATTAAAACATGTCATAAACCTCAAATACATGCCTGAGTATTCTTCTAATCTCAGAAGACATGACATTTGTGTTTCTGTGTGCCTGTGTGGGTTTCTGCATGTTTGTATCTTGAAGAACATGATGTGATGTTGCTTTGACATGCCTCATCAGAGCTTTTAGGTCAACACGAGATCAGAGCAAGAGAGGAAAGGAACACGAAGTTACTTTTAAGAGCAGATGAGAGACTCAGAGCAAAGACGTTAAACAGATGAAAGAAGAGGAAAGATATTAAGCTACAAGAGGAATGATGGGGAAAAATTAAAAGAGGAAGTCATCATCTTCACACTCCCAGTTCAAGTTTAAGTACATGATTTGAGTCCAACTTCAGGGCTAAATTATATATAAGTATGGTATGTTTTTATTAAAGGCACAAATGGGACTCTGAGCAATTCAATATCCAAGAAATGAGATGTGACACCAGATGTAGAGAAAGGTTTTAAATGGTTCGGTTAATTGAATTCTTAGGCACAGAGAGCCTTTCCACTAAAAAGGCTGGGACTTTGCTCTGTGTTTGGAGATTAGCATTCTCTCAAGGGGCTTTTTGCTTTTTAATTCAAACTCACCTGTCAAGGTTACTTTCTGTCTTTTGCTTTGTTAACCTGCTCTATGTGCATTTCTCCTTTTTCCTTCTTTTTCTGCAGCTCTCCAATTACAAACACAAATCATCTTCTCCCCTCCCCTGTGTTTAATTTGGCCACCGCAGCCTAATCCCCACTATGAATGTTACCCTTTTTAGTCATACTTAGACTACCTCTCTCTTCCTCTTTCTCTCGTTACCTGCAGAAATACCACACACACATGAATACACTGCAGCATGCTTTCTTTCAGCCTGAGCCAGACATCACAGACTGTTGTGGGGTTTGAAGGGAACATAAATCACTTTTTGATCACCTTGTTTGCTCTGAAAAAAAAAAGAACAAACAAACACAGAGAGGAAAACTTTACAATTGTTTTTATTTACCCCGGGTCAGATATTTCTGTACACAGCTTCCACTCTCATTTTGCTCCTCTTTACAGCCGTCTGCTGTGCTAAATGTCTCGACTCGGTTTTAATTTTCAATGGATATCTCTTGGGATGGCGGAGAGCTTTGCTTTCCCGTTTTTCTTTTCATTCATACTTCAAAGAGGGAACACCAACATTACACTTCATCGAAGGGGAGGGGCAACTAAACAGTTTATTTTTGCATAATGCATTTCTAATTCCCCACACTGAGTTCTGGGAGGCGCCTTGACAGTGGTTCCACATTGCTACTCCCACACACATCAGCTAGATTGATACAAGGCAGGCAAGCCGGAACGCTACACCGCTGGTTTGCTTAGTGAGCACAAGATAAAAAAGACAATGGCAGACGCACAAAACTGTGATGGCAGACACGGATGCACAAATATATAAATATTTATGTTGACATAGGCAGACACTCATGCACATTAAAATGATTCTGACATGCAACCCCTCTTCTCTCTCCTCTCTTTTTTTTGTTTGTTTTTTTTCCACTTTCTCTCACAAAAAAAACTCTATTCATTTGTATCCGATTCAGCTTTCCACAATGTCTCTCAGCCTCACACACCTACACACTCTTCTGATCAGTATTCTCAACAGCTTTCCAGGTCAGCCGGACACTGATCCATCAAACCCTGACATTGTGTCGCTGTGTATTTACACCAACCTTCCCTGTTAGAGAGCAGAAGCGGCAGCCCTTTGTCACCAGAAAAAACAGCCCCTGAATATTTGATTCCTAATATTTTTACCTGTACTACCTGTACCAAAATCTGCACTTTTTGTAACGTGTAACATCTGACTTTTTTTTAAATGTCAGCTCAAATCTTTTGATCACCTGTCAAATCCCAGTGGTCTTTTAATTATGATTATGCCACTTTGAATCAGTAAACTTGTGTTGTTTACACAAGTTTACTGATTCAACACACAACACACTCTCTGCAGAGAAGCAGAAGTGTATTAAAACATTCATTTATGAGTTAGAAACTGGGTTATTGGTGCAAAGTAAGCCCGTCCCTATTTCCCATCATCCATCTGTATCACCCTTCTGCTATCTTAGATGACCCCACCCTTACATTGGAGTGTTCTCCCTACAATGACAAAGGTGGATAAAGGTGGAAAGATTTCATGTAATCCATGGACACCAGTGAAGATCACAAATCATTGAAGAAAAAAATGTTCAAAGCACTGTCTAGTGGGTCTAAATGACCCAAATCCCAACGTTAAAGTGCCTAGGATAGCACAAGGGTTAAGTGCATTCCTTTCCCACTAGCTTACAGCACCTCAGAACCCCAACCTAACATTACCAGTGCAACAAAAATGGCAAGCAATATTGGAGCTATCCAATATAGTCCTATAGAGTAGAGCCCTGCGCGGGACTATTTTCTTCATCCCGCTCCCGCCCGCTCCCGCTGAATTTTTGACCAATCCCGCCCGCTCCCGCAACGTATGCGTTACACTCCCGCCCGCTCCCGCACTATGTATGTCCACTCCCGCCTGCACCCGCAAAACTCATAGAATTTAGTCCCGCACCGTAATAGAGATGCATTGATTTTGTATCGTCCCCCGTCCCGCAGGAAAAAAACACGTATTTTTATTGATATTATTAAAGAGATTCATGTCCTCCTCCAGCCTCATCTTTTCATGCATTCCTCTTTTGTGTTATGTGCAACTTAATTATTAAATATGTTTTCACAAATCCTGTTCGGTTAAAAGTCCGCGTGTGTGCGCGCGCAGACAGACGGCCTGAAGCGCGCTCTTACTAAGAGGCGGGGCGCACCCCCAACATCAGGTTACATGAGAGAGCCCATTGGGCGTCTCTACTTGGTGCGTTCACGGAGCTTCAGTACATAAGAAACCAACAGCTGCACAGCCTAACGTAGTCCGCTAATATATATTCATGAGATATTCATGCCAGCACTGATCCCGCGGGTTTTTTTTCTGCCGCCCGCTCCCGCCCGCAGCACAGTCCAAACCGCCCAATCCCGCGAGATTTGGGTTGGGTCCCGCGGGACCCGGCGGGACCCGATCCCAATGCAGCCCTCTACTATAGAGTTTTGAGCTAGATGCCACCTCGGACGAGGGAAATGAAGACGTACATGGATCTATCTGCCTATAAGCAGATACATCCGAATAAGCGGAGCAAGGAGCTTGTAACATGCATAGTAGCTTCATTTTTGTGTCTGCCCCTGATTCTGAATAAAGAAATACTCAGGAAAGCACTTTTAATCTTAATTTTTTTTTTATATATGTCCTCCCCTATGAGAAAAATGTCACAAGAACATGTTAAAAACTCATTGGAGTGGGCCCTAAAGCTAAAGCCATGCATGCTTGTTTCTTTTAGGTTTGTGCAGGAATCAAAATTAATGGAAATGAACGTAGCATCCTCCAATCTAAGGCCAGCATGTGTTTGTGTAGGTGTGTTCACATTCATAAACATCACCCACAGACAGACTTGCAATCACCCATGCAAAAACAGACACATGCTCAAATTCAACAAATAATTCATATCTTAATGGTTGATGTTACCGTTTTATCAGGACACATTCCCATAGCTCTGTGCAATCAAAAAACTGTAGGTGCACATGTGTGTTTGAGTTGTGTGTGTGTGAGTGTGCACACACAGCAGCTATCTTAGCTTGTCTCTTCGATCAGCCTATAAAAGCACTGAGGCGTGGACAGATAGCCTCCACCGACACACTATTGCTCCTTCTCTCTTTTGAGTGTCTCCTTTTTCCTCACACACATTAACCATTACGAACACACTCCGACACACTCTGCAAACACACTCTGCGGTGTGCAGCCTCATCTCCCTCCCCCCCATCAGTGCCTCTTAGGAGTACTCTGCTGCCTCCTTGGCTTTATCTACCAGAACTGGTGAATGAATGCATCACTTTTAGTTTATCTATTTACCTTTTTGTGCTTGAAACTGTCTTGGGATGAAAGTAAATACACAATTTTCCTTAACAAAAGTAGCTGATGGTAAATATTGATACCCACTGTTCAACACTCACACATAATCGCGCCTTTCAGTGAAGTCACGTCAACAACAACGACAGCTTTTGAAGTGAAAATTTGACTTTTTTGGGAAAAAGAATAGTTCTCTCTGTTGTTGTTATATCTATTCTCATCTTCATTCTCTGTTCCGTTTTGTCTCCTTTCCACTCCAGATAAGCATATTCATGACCCACCTGTCCAACTACGGGAATGATCGACTGGGTCTTTACACGTTTGTCCACTTGGCCTCTTTCCTACGCTCGTGGACAAACCTGAGACTCCACACGCTTCCACCTCTGCAGCTTGCGCACAAGTACTTTCAGCTTTTTCCCGAACAAAAGAACCCACTTTGGCAGGTGTGTTTGCAAGAGAATAAGCCCATTCTGATGTATTTCTGTCCTGATGTTTTTATAATGTGGATTAAAGCCTTTTAGGGTGAGAAAAAAAAAAGCTGCAGCATTTTTGCACAAAATTCTTTAAAAATTTGTAACAACAGTTTAATCCTTCAGGTTTCAAACTGCTCCTCATTAAATAACTTTCAGAAAGAGTCAAATTAGTAAGGATTGCTCAGTGTTTTCTTTAACAACAACTTTGAAGCTTTTCACTCTTTTTGTGAAAGAATTTAGTTATGTCAAAACCAATATTGGTTATGAACTAAATTCCCCAAAAATTAAAGCTTAATTCTTCATCTATGTGTGGAAAATCCTCCATGACATGAATTTGTGAGCGTGCTTTCATGCTGCATGTATGCGATGGCTTTAGTCCCTAAGCCTTCTTCCCACCTTTTCAGAACCCGTGTGATGATAAACGGCACAAAGACATCTGGTCTAAAGAGAAAACCTGTGACAGATTACCCAAATTCATGGTGGTGGGACCACAGAAAACAGGTAAGGCTCACTCAAAAATCACGCTCCGTCATGCACGAGCAACACAGAAACCAGCTCTGTGTGCACAGGTGTCTAGATCAGAGCCTTGTCATGTAATCCCCCTCCCACCTTTACCCCATCAGGGAGACAAAGGAAGAGGCTCCTGCCTCTTTTCTTCCACCCACATGCTGTCTGCTTTAGAAGCACAGAGATTCAGCTCAGTGAAACCAATGTGCCTGCCTTTTTTGTTTCTTTTACTCTGTCTCCATCAAAGAGGCTGAATAGAAGGAGCCTGTCTGAGTTGTGTACACATTATTCCAGTGTTGAGACTTGCCACCATGTGATTTCTGCAGCTCTAATTGCTGGTGTTTTGGGTGTGAGGTGAGGAGGTTTGATATAACTGCTAATTAACTGGGCGATAATCTCCCAAATGGAAGGAGAGTTCATTATAGAAACATTAGCAACCCAGCCACAATTAGATTACTATAAATTTTCATTTTATTAGAGGGGATGTCGGGAGGTCTGAGGGTGAAATGAGAGGTGTCGAGGATGTGGCATGGGGCAGGGCCAAAGCCCCACTTCTGATTGGTGTCAAAGGATTTTGAATCATTTGATGTGAGAGGCCGCTGAACTTTACAGACACACACACATACACACAAACGTAATGAGTTCTCAGCAACATAAATCTGGAAAAGGGGAGATTGTCCAGTATGGATCAGTGGTTGAAAGCTCTTACACACATTCAGACTCACATGCTTTTTACACACACACACACACACACACACACACAAACACACACACTGCATTCTGCTGAATTAACTAGCCAGTAATGAATTATGCCTTTTTCTTCCAGGAACGACAGCACTTTATCTTTTCCTGCTCATGCACCCCTCCATATCCAGTAACTTTCCCAGTCCAAAGACTTACGAGGAGGTCCAGTTCTTCAACACCAACAACTACCACAAAGGGATCGACTGGTAATAACGCTCGGCACCACGCTTTCATTCTTTGTCTTTTACAAGCCAGAGCCAGAGGTGAAATAAAAGATAAAAAAACAACCGTTTTTCATTTTCCTTTTTGCAAGATTGTTCTGCTCCATGTTTGTCGCGCGTCAGACAGATTTCAATGATACTTTAGGCATCTCAAAACAGCACAACAGCTTCCTCAAAGTGATCCTTTAATCTGGTAAATGTAAGCCCACAGACATATGGTTCCTAAATTGACCCATAAGTGGGTTACTTGGCTGACAGCAAGGCAGCTGGTGTATTCTCCAAAGTCATCCAAAAAACTTGTATAAAAAAAAAACCTTCATTAAACATGGTTTAAACTATGTCATCAAGATTATATCAAGCTTGGTTAAGCACAGATATAGCTCAGAACAAGGTGACTTTAGGAAACACATTTGTCTTTGAAAAACACCAAACAGTGCTGTTAAAGTTGATTTTTGAAGTTTTAGATGACTGTGTTTGAGCTGTGGCCCTTTAGCATGCAGGATTTTTTTTCCTTCAGGTACATGGAGTTTTTCCCTGTTCCCTCCAATGTTAGCACGGATTTCCTGTTTGAGAAGAGTGCCAACTATTTCCCTTCAGAGGAGACTCCACAGCGAGCCGCTGCTCTGCTGCCAAAGGCCAAGATCATCACCCTGCTTATCAACCCCTCAGACAGAGCCTACAGCTGGTATCAGGCAAGTACACTAAGTTTATGTACTGCTCATCTTTTGGTTTTGACTTTTTACACTTTTTATTTAACAAAAGTTTTCAATTACTGTATGGATTTTAATTGTATGTATCCAAATAAGGGGGCTTGATGTCACTTTTGTGGAACAATTGTGCATATCCATTATGAGACAAATGACTCAACAGCATATTATTAAATTGTCTTTAATTAGAAAGGAAAGTTGTTAACATGCCAGCCTAAATGGCATCTCACTTTTTTATAATAATAGTTTTTTTTCAGTGTGTGATTTAAAGTCTTCTTCAATATTGTGCACCTTCAGCATCAAAGGGCCCACGAAGACCCCGCAGCCCTGCAGTACACCTTTTATGATGTCATTAGTGGCAGAAAAGGTGTGCCCGCAGAGCTGCGCTCCCTGCAGAACCGCTGTCTCATCCCCGGTCTCTATGCCAAACACCTCGAAAGGTGGTTGACGTTCTATCCTGCTAATCAGGTATGCATGCTCACCGATACAAGCCTATCCTCATGCAGACATGCAAGCAGCAGATCTCTCTCACATTGTAATTGAGAAAAGAAATCGCTATTGGTTTGTTTAATATGTGAGCTGTTGTTCCGAGTTTCTTAAGAAACAAAGGAAATGAGGGTAAATTAAAACGAAAATAATTAAACACATTTAAGAGAATTGTGTTTAGCTGCTTGTTGCTAAAATAATACAAGAGAAACAATGTTTTTTAACCAGTCTACCCTGATAAGACACTGATTTATCCATGTAGGTGATGATCATCGATGGTCATCAGCTAAGAACTGACCCTGCAGCTGTGATGGATGAAGTCCAAAAGTTCTTGGGTGTCACACCTCACATCAACTACTCGCAGGTCCTAACGTGAGTGTTCCACTCAACATCCCACCTACATCACTCTGATACAAACCCCTGCTCCAATGTTATTCCACATGTAGAGCTATAAGCAAAACTGTTAAAAGTCTGACATCTACTGGTTTACTACTGTTTTCTTTTTTGAGGCATTTATTGCATTCTGCTGTATTTTATAAATACTGTAAACATTTTATTTCTATTGCCAAAAAAAAACATTCATTTAATGAAAAAACAAATGTATACTTTTTTTATAGAAAAACAAAGAAACTATATAACACATTAGATTTTGCTATTTCAAATGATTTATTTTATTCTTTATTTTGGAGTCTATGTGTTTGATTTGGTGCAGAGCCATTTATTAAGCTTCAGGCAATCCAGGCTGAAGTTAATGGCTGAATATGTCACACTGACATGACATGTTGCTTATGACAGTTTCTCCCATATACCGTTTGCAAATAGCCCGGGAAAATTATCTCTTTCTCTTCATGCCCCGTTTCAATTCCTTCTTTATTAGAGTTGTTACGTGTGACCTTTATGGTTTGTAGGAGTAGGGAAACTGTTTATTTCTCAAGCATCACTCAGCAGAATGCAATCACTTTGCAAGCCCTCCAGCCCCCAGACAGGGACATCCTGAATTTTTCAGCTGTGATTGGAATCGGGTTCACCTCTGTTTTGAGTCGCAAAGCCTCATTGAGACAAATAATTTGTAAAAAAAAAAAAAGATAGACCATTAAGGATGCTGTTTATGTTGTTGCTGTTGCTCAAGTAAAACACAAAAGGCAACACGTTTATGCCATGCGGTTGAGGACTAACAGATCCTCCAGTTCATTGAAAGTTAACCCCCTTTTTCCCCCTGTATGAATTAAATAGGACTGCATAAATTCTTCTGTTTTTCTACGGAATAAAATTAAAAGTCTGTTTCCTTAAAGGGAGTCATCAGTTAAATGGAAAAACAAAACAAATACTATTGATCTCAAAGAAAATTAAACTCTTACAGTATACTGTATGTCCTAATCTGCAGATAGACTAACATGTACACATGTACACTAGAAGCAACATTATGTACCATAATGAACAAAGACACCCACGGTCACTGCCTGTGACAGGTTTTCTCATAACGTGCTCCGAGGTGCAGCTGTTCTCCATTCTGGTCATTACATCAGGGGTTTTTAAATGCACAAGAAGTGTTCAAAGAGAAATAAAGAGGATATTATGGAGGAATCTTTTCCATTCGTGTGAAATATGGAGTGCATTTTAAAAGGTGCTTGAGACTGAATTACAGATCTTTTCTTCCTGTACTTGTGTGGGAATTTCAGACGCCTATACATTACTTGAATATATAGTTTTTCTGGTGACTATTTTTTTTTGTTTTCCGCCAAGTTTTTACCGTTTTCTTACTTCGGTGTTTGTGCACTTGAGGAGAATAATCTGTGAATCCATGCATCGATGTGCATGATTCCAAAATCAACATTACTTATGTGGGACATTAATATTTATAATCCTTTTGGTGCATCTTTTTTCAAGAAGTTTTATGATTCATTTTGATAACGATTTGATTTTTATCATAATAAGTGGTTGCTGATACAATTCATAGTCCATATTGGTTAGTTTTAAATGATCTGATGATGACCTAAAATCGATCCAGGACATCTTTAGCCAAAAATTTCACCAGTTTGACTCAAAGATAAATAACTGGATACTGAACAGTGCAGGTGAAGTTTCCCAGATTACTTGTATTTCTTACAAGATAATCAAGTGTAAATTAAATATGTTTAGAAAACAAACAAACAAGAATTAATGGCAAATCCATTCACTATTTAGTTCCATAAAGTTAAGCTCACTGTTGTTTTTGCACATTGAAATAATTCAAACAGAATATTATTAGAACATTCTACCTCACTGTATGGTCACATTCATTCATTCAGTCATTCATCTTCTAATCCGTTTTATCCCTTTCGGGGTCACGGGGCTGCCGGACCCTATCCTGGCCACTTACGGGCGAAGGCAGAGGACACCCTGGACAGGTCGCCAGTATGTCGCAGTGTATTATCACATGTATTTGCTAAATGCAAAGTGTTTCCACACATTGGACTTGAAGGATGGACTGATCAGTTTTTACATCCATCACATGTGTGTTGTCCACTGTGATGCACTTGGTTGTTTTTATGCTATTGTAAAATAAACCAACTGTATGATCATAGAAATATATATAAATTCATTGATTAAGTCGATTAATTGGTACACCCCTACTTTTTTTTTACATAGCAACAGGATGATGTAAAAATGCAGCACTGGAGAATCAAGTATGTAGAACTGAATTGTATGTAACTGAACTGAAGAGAAAAGTTGTAATTTCTCTGCTTTTTTTATATATATAATTTAGTGAGGGCTTTTAAAAGTTGTAGACTTAGAGTTTAGTTAAATGTATTCTTTTGGTGTTGTCACTACCTTTTTTTCCTAATTATTATTTAAATATAGAGGACATATTCTGTTAGTTTATAGGAATTAGCTCATGGATCCTGCTTTAAATCATTCTATGCTGCAATGCATTATCAAGATTAAAATAAATCACAAAAAACTAATACAAAATAAATCCAGCAAATTGAAAAGAACATCTTTGGTAAACAATGAAAGGCCAATGATTGGACTCATGAAAAACAATGCTAAATAGGATTAGACCCACAACAACTGACAGCAAATAGGAAGAAGATTAAAAACAAAATATGATCTCACTTTTTTTTTTTTTTTACATTTAGCTTTTGCTGTTAAAAAAAGCTACTTCACCATCCTATCATAGTGCCTCATAATAGCCAACAAGTGTACTCGAACTGACTGTTCCACTAAAAGGCAGAGGAGATAGCACAGCTCACAGGAGATGCTGATAACTAAAGAGGAAAAGTCAAACAGAGTGTGTTGAATTTGAAGCAGTTCTGTCTGCTTCGTGTGAGAGATGTGTCAACTTTTCAGGTCACACATTTCCAAGTTAGTAGCTGAGGTTTAGCTTAAAGCTTCTTTGCATGGTTGTGATTTGTATTTGATCAGTGGTCTCAAAAAAAAAATCCAACCTGCATTTTGTTATATGTTGCACTGCTTTTCCACTCAACACATTTTTTTGTTTGTTTTTGTCTACTTTTTCTGCTTCTCAGCTTTGACCCTCAGAAGGGCTTCTGGTGTCAACTCCTTGACGGAGGAAAGACAAAATGTCTGGGGAAGAGCAAAGGACGGAAGTACCCTCCTATGGAGCTAGAGGTGAACTTATTTGTGCATGTCCTAAAGCATATAAATACAGAATATAAATACAGAATTAAATCTCTGACCATCTTATAATTCAAAAAAACCACAAATCCGATGACTGACATTGACAGCCCACAGTCTCTCCATCTCCTGCGTCCCATAGGACATAGACAATAATGAAAACTGTCAACCAATCAGATCCATCCAGAGATCCACCACCTTACTATGAGGACTCATAGTGACATAACACCTGTGAGAGACAGAAAATGGGGGCAGATTTGGATTGAGGAAAAGGACAGGTCAGAGGGAAAAAAAATCCATTAATCTTTGTCCTGGCTGCAGACTCTGCAGAGGAGAGACCAGCTCGCGGATGAATCACATGTTCACTCTCACTTCAAGACAAACTCATACGAACAATCTGTCTCCACACTTGCGCTCACACATGGCCACTGGCTGTGCCTTGGTGTCACCTGTAATTAGAATTTATTTGAGCTTTCAGCGAGGGGAAAGGCAGGGAGTTCAGAAGATGAGAGAGGCAGAGTGAACAGCAGGAGTGAGAGACCAGAGAGGAGGTGGAGAGATGATCTCTGGGATTTTTTTATGTAATTTCCTCTTGCTCCCCCACCTCTCTTTTCATATGTCATTTCATATCAACTTACAGTTTTTTGCTTCTCATATGTTTTATTAAACAAAAAACCTTATATTAATTCTGTGATTTCTGTTTGTTTTTTATTTTCTTCCTTGGGAACTGCTTTCTATCCTTTTCCATCTTCTATTTCCTTTTTTTTCTGACCTTTGCAACACTCTTTCCTTAACCCTCCATTTACTTTCTAATCTCGTTACACTTCTCTGCTTCTCTTCCTCTGCTCTTCAGGCACGCGAATATCTCTCCAGGTACTACAGGGACCATAATGTTGAGCTGTCAAAACTGCTGCATCGTCTTGGACAGCCCCTTCCCTCTTGGCTCAGAGAGGAGCTGCAGAAGGTCAGTAGCAAGCTCAGCTCACAATGAATCAAATCATTTAAGAGTGAAGTGATCATTTCATTTTTACCTTTATTCAAGCAAAAAGACAGTAATGAAATAAAACCAACAGATCTCTCATATTTTCTCAACTTAGTTTTCCCTTTTTACCATTTCTAAATTACTGTAGTTATGTTGCTCAAGTGTGACACCTAGTGATTGTTTGATGTATTACCCCTTTTTTTTAACTGAACTACAAAGGGCAACAAACACCTGAAATATTCTTTGCTTCGTCAAACTTTCTGGATTTGTCTTTTGAAAAGACATTTTAAGCCAGCAAAAATAATTTTGTAATAAATTTACTCAAAATAATTTGCTTTTTAAAGCTCATGTTCAATCTTCAATGACAGTGCGCTAAACCTTTTTTCTTTAATGTTATGTGATCTTCACTGGTGTCCATGGATTACATGAAATCCTCTTCACCTTTATCCACCTCTGCTAGGTAGGGATAGCACGTCAATGTAAGGATCGGGTCATCTGGACCCCATAGAATAGCACAAGGGTTAAAGCATTTGCACAAAAATAAAGAAACAAGTTAAAAAAAACACATATACTGCTAGATAATAAACGATAGAAACTCTGCTGCACTGATCCATACTGAAACTTTGGATTTAGAGCTGTCTACATCTGTTATTTCACACTTTCAACTTTAGTCATAATAGCTTGATAAAGAAGATTTGTTTTGACCTTCAAGCTCTGAGTAAACTCGAATTGCTGCTCAGAGAAAAAAATAACAAACCAAAACAAAACCCAATTTTGCAGCACTCACCGCATGCTGCTCTCTATTTCCACGGCTGATATTTTAATCAATAAATAATCAAAAGCATGATTAAAGTACTTTATCCAGTTTCTCTCTGTTTTTCTCCCCCTGCCCCCAACAACCCGTTCTCTTTGTACCACTTTCTGAAGGTTAGATAACCTTTGCGTTTGTGAGCCAGAGTTAAAGGTCAAGACGTCAGAGACGCAGAAGTGACCAGGAGCACCTGACTTCAGCTGCACTGTCTGTGGCCTTTTCATGCACCCTGAGGCGGGGGCAAGGATGACACGCCCTTCGTCACCTACAACCGGGACGCTGCTGAGCAGAAAAGGACGTCATCGATGTACGGAGAAACCCAGCAGGAACAAATGTGGATGGATGGATGGATGGATGGATGGATGGATGGATGGATGGATGGATGGATGGATGGAACAGTTCTAAAGGAAGTGGGAAGTGAAAATATGAGCCACAATAAATCAATAAAGAAAGTTATAGGAGACAAGGAGAGCTTGGCCAGAGTTGCTCAAACCCGTTCCTGATCTGTCATACAGGTCTGCAGTGAATATTATTGTTTTTTTTGTTATTTGACTTTCTCCTTTAAGTTATCTTGCAGCGCTGGTCAGCTGTGCGTGGTTTCCATAGGGATAACGTTGCACTAAGTTCTGTTTTTTGAAACTCCAACCCAATAAATACAAATATATTTGCTTGCTTTTACTAGTTTTGTGTGTTTTTTGTTGTTTTAAGATGTTACTGTGATAGAGAAAAGGGATAAATTCAGACTCAGGGTGGGTAACGGACTGTTACTTTTAGTGGTACATTTTTTTTTTATTATTTGTATTATTATTTACATTGAAAGTAGTTCATGTCAGATTTACTTTCCATTTTCACCCTTTGAGATGACACTTTCCCTGAGAGCTGAAAATGTGACGCTGCAACAGAAACCTGCAAATTGCACAGAAGAGTCCTGCAAACATTTTGACTGAAGAAAATCTCTCTTCAAAAGGACTGGAGATGATTTGAAGCAAATCATTTTCCAAATCCAAGATCTGTGGTTGCTGCTGTTACTGGAAAAGTCAAAGTCACATTTTTCTTTGTCATGGTCTCATTTGAGATACTTTTTGTCTTTACCTCTAAACCTCTATCTTTTTTTGTTTGGATTTATTTAGAAAGAAAAGCCCCCATTTTGTCAACCGAACACACAGAAGGAAAATTAAAAAAAGAAATATGACTGCATAAAATGTTCTTTTCCTTTTTGTTTTGTTTTGTTTTTTTATGATATGGACAAATATGTTCACTCTCCTCTAAAAGGTTGGTCGTAGTTATCCAGACATCCCAAGAGAACTTTCTTAATTTGCAGTTTATGAACACTAAAGCATTAGCATTTTAAAGTTGATTTAAAGGGGATGTATTTCTGTATGATAGATACAAAGCCTTTATTTTGTTGGATATAAAACAGTCTAATGTAAAGAAAATACAATTTTGCTCCAAATTGATGAGCAATAAAGTATTGTATAGAAGAAATAATCCACTAATAAATGGAATAATGCTGAACCAGGCCCTTCTGCATTATGACTACTTTTACTTTTGAACTTTTTTTTATTTTTGCTAAAGTAAACATTTTTCAAAGTAAAATAATTGATTAGTAATTGCAGATTTATGTTGTGCTGCATGTTAATTCAGTTTATAAAATTACAGTAGGCCACTCAAAATACAAGAAAAAATGTTTAAAAACGAAATGTGCATTTAACTTTTAGTTTGTCCAATGATGCCATTCAAGTAAAACCAGATTAATCTATTCTAGTAAAGGTCTTTAAAAATTACAATCCATTATCAAATCATCATTTTCACAATAAAACATGGACATCTTTCCTAAACACCACATGAAAAAACCACAAAGAAACTCAAGTTGTTACCCATATCTCTCTTAAGAGCTTGGCATAAAGACCCAGCCATATCTCTAATTAATCAACAGTAAACATACTTCCAATAGTACCAGTATCAGTGTCTTGGCAGTAACTGAGACTCCATGAGCCAAGCATAACATTCCCAGCCTGTTTATGGCTTACTCTTCAAGTGCACTGTTTTTTTATTTGTATTTCCGTGTGACTCAAAAGGAATTTCGTGACGCACTTGTCATTTACGAGGTGTTAAACAACAAGAAGGTCAGTGTTTCAAAGCTGTCAGCCCATTGCTGCGTGCCATTTTTAAAACATTGTAAATTTATTTATTTTAAATATTTCGATTCGAATTCTCAGAAGACTTTTATTGCTAAACCAGCAGCAAGTTGGAAATTGCTAAGTAAAGTTACTGTCTATATCCAAAACTATCAGCTTAGGTCCTTTTATAATCAGACACGGTTGTGTTTTTTTACATACTGTGGTTTGAGAAAGTTTGGGTAACCCTTGATAATTTTCAGGATTTTTCTTCATAAATCATTGGTTGTTTGGATCATAAATTTCAGTTAAATATGTCACATAGGAGATGAACACAGTAATAATTGAGAAGTGAAATGAAGTTTATTGGACTTAAAGAAACTGTGCAATAACTACCTAAACAAAAATAGGCAGGTGCGTACATTTGGGCACCCCAACAGAAACATGCCACCGATATTTAGTAGATCCACCATTTGCAGAAATGACAGCCTCCAATCACTTTCTATAGCTTCCAATAAGGGCCTGGATTCTGGTTGAAGGTATTTTGGACCATTCCATTATTCCTCATACATTTTATTACAATTTTACATGAGAAGCATTTGGTGGGAAACTATTTGAATTGAATTACATTTCAATTGGAGATCAAGGTGGAAATGTTAAGAAAAAGCAAGTAAATGGAAATGTTACTGGTTTACAGACTTTTTAAGTCATTATTTTAAAAAACAGGGTAAATATTTCCTGTAACTACTATTATTACTGCGACATGAAATACATCTAGTGATTCACGTCTTTTTTTTTTTGCTTGTGTATTTTTCACAGCACAAAAGCAACGGATTTTCACAGATTTCCTTCATTTTTATATTGTTGTAAGTCAAACTGACCACTTGAGGGCGAAGTTTAACTACAAGTTTAGCCATGTTCCTGCTCAGGTGTGGACTTATGTAATGGCCAAAGCAGTGTAAATTTAAAAAGTAGTTGTGTTTGTTGCCCTGTGAAGGAATGGTGACATGTCCACAGTGTACCCCCACCTTTGACCAACATTAGCCGAGACAGGCTCCAGCAACCCTGTGACCCTGAAAGGGACACAGCGGGCTAATAAAATGGACGGAGTTGCATTTTCTCATTACGTAAATATTCAAAAACAATGTTTAAGTGATCTTATTTTGCTGCTGAGGATTATCCAGATAAACAACCTGACTTCTGCTCCCTTTGTGACGCTTCAGCAACTCCCTTTAAATGACTTAAGTGACATTTTGCAGACAATGACTGATAATTGCACAAAGGCATTTTTAAATACAACCATTTTCTACGTCAAACGTTTCTGTCCTTTTTATGTCTTTAATTAGAGGGTAAAAAATAACTTTTTCGCCATCTAATCTCATAGTCTAAAAACTGACTTGCCTTTTTCAATAGAAATGACCAAAATTAAAAAAGAAACGTAACCAGTTGTCATGAGTCAAATGAGTGCAGATCATAAGCTAAATACCACAACATACCTGGGATTGTGTGTGCGTACCCACAGTGTCAGTCATGGGTGTGTTGTTTGATGCGATATGTTCACAGAAAACATTCTAGCGAGGTTTCCGTTGCCATCAGTGCCGTTGCTGTTCATAACAACACAAAACACATAAGATAAGAGACAATGAGCGTCATACATGAATGCTAACCATGCATTGGGAGACATGCTTGAGCATTGCCTGCAGTAAATATCCAACACACGTCTTACGAAAAGTTAGTTTATGAAATATAACGATGTTAAAACATAACACAAAATTAACAGGAAGTTTGGGGTCCAACTTTTAGGAGGGTTTTCCTTAAGTGTTGACAGTTAGACAACACTGAAATACTGTGCAACATATCAATACAATAATACATCAATACTTAAAAAATACTGTTTTGTGCTTTGTTTAACATAAAACACACATTTCTTTCAGCGCAAACATCACTTAGCACACAGTCAAAGTCAAATACTTTTTTGGTGTTACATAAGACCTGAAGTACACGAGGTAAAATCCTAAAAACATGATTGATAAACTTTCAAGAAACACATTTCACTTAAGCACAAGTCAATGTGAAGACACTCGACACTTAAGAGTTAAAAGTCATGTTGCGAGGAGTGCAGGTTTAATACAGGTTATTCCACTGATTATTCTTCATGCTTGAGTGTATTTATGAGAAACTAAGTATAATATTTGGTCCATTTTCAACATCTCAAATAACTGATCTAAAATAATAATACATAGATGCAAAAAACATTGAGAAATATGTACAGAACATTGTCACAACAATATAGAGGTGTAGAATGACGTGTTTTTGGTGTAATACTTCCTCTGTTATGTTTATGTTTGTTCAAAAAGTGCTTATGACCTTTCCATAAGAATCAGGTCAGGCTTTTACATAAAATGTTTTCTAATCAATTAACATTGAATTTGAAAAACATTGAAAATAACTGATTGAGTCCCAAGAGTCTTCACGATTGGCCTTCAATCTGAGTTGGTGTGGCGATGGTTGCTTTTATCTTGTTTTCTCGTCTCGCCGAATAATTTTGCGTATCCAGAAGCTAAAAGCCGAGACTTTGGTGTAAACGCCGGGTGACTGCTGCGTCCTGCAAGCATGACCCCAGGATGTGACTCCATAAATCACCCAGCCACCCCCTGGTCGCTCACACACTAGTGGACCTCCACTGTCACCGCGGCAACTGTCCACGCGCCTGTTGGACTGGACGCTGCCGGCGCAGAGCATGCGGCTCGTGAAGGCACTGTGGAAGTACTGCTGGCAAAGGCGGCGTGGCAGCAGGGACAGGGGCGCCTGCTGAAGGGTTTTGGAGTAGGATCGTCCTGAAGAGGGAAAAGGTGCCATATTTTATAAAGATAATTCAGCAGGTTGATGTTTTTCAGGTAAAACACGTTGCAAATTATTCAAGCTGTGGCATAGCAAACGTTACCAGTTCATCTTAAATGATCTAGCACTACATTTAAAAACAATTTTAATGATTTATTTGTGGCAGGCACATTACATGACCTTGCTTTGTGGCAATCTGGCTTTCAGAAGTAACTTTAGTTTTTCAAAACACTTTCATTTTACTGTTTTAATTTGTAAAAAAAAAAAAAAAAAAAGAACAAAAAAAAGTCAAGATTGCGACAGCACTGTTAAGTTGTTCCCCTCTGTAATGTAAATCTAATTTCTAAAAGTGAACCCCTTGGCGCCTACAGATTCAAATATGCATCAAACCTATCTACTTGAAAGGAAAAACACAAGATTTCTTTTTTCATGGCTGGAAATAAATTAATGTGTCAGGATTAAGGTGCAATTTGACATATTTAAGATTTGTCTTGGTCTTTTCTGCAAGAAGACAAAAATAGACTTAAAAATAAGAGCGTCATTAGCACCATTGACGTTGTAGCAAATATTTTCCTAAAGATGTCTATTACATCAATCTAAATTATAGACTGTGTCAATACTACAGTTTCCACAACTATCCTATTGGAAGTGAGTGGGAAACACCCCTTAAAATGTGAGCCAAAGTTTTTTTGTTTTTTTTCTGGGGTCCCTGTGAGCATCATAAACTATCCATAGCAGTGTTAGGTTGATGTGTATGTGGAAAATCTACTTGCGTGTGTGATATGCGAGTGAAAGAAAGCCACACAGCTATTCAAAGTCTTGAGTCGAATGGTCATTGCTAAACATCAGAGACTCTAAATAGCCCGGGCTGCCTTACTTAAGTAAACTTGGACAACTCTCCTCTGCCACCCACATAAACTAAATCCTTTTATCACACACAATTTCAACTATAGGAGATCAAAACACTCTTCCCAGAGGGGAATTTGGGATCTGGCAATGTGTTAACATTACCTTCTGCAGGCCTTTCTGACTGAGTTGCCATGATTAATGACATCAGCATGTAATTTAAAGATCACTTGCAGATGTGTTGCTCTGGACACAGTCAAGTGTAACAGCAGACAGAGGATGAAGTGGAACGAGGGCTATTTAGAGAGGGAATAAGAACTCACATGATTAGGCTCAGAGGCTGAACTTTAAAATGCCTTCCACCTTAAAGCCCCATAGACTTTATAAGCTCGCCACCAAATCTGTTTGTTTTAGTCTTTTAAATGTGTAATTTGTAGCATTTTCTGTCTTTAAAACGTGAAAGACTTCCCGTAATTGTATTGTTCAAACAACATACAATATTTAGATTTAACTAATAGTTTCTGAAAGCGTAACCATGTAAAGGGGTCATCTTCTGTAATTTCCTAGCACTATCAGTTTTTTTAATTGTAAATTTTCAATAAATAAATTGTGTCACACTCAACATGCACACACTATCAGCTGACCTGTGTCCCCCCAGCCTGTTATGTGGCAGTTGCTGGCTTGCTTAAGCAATCTCTCCTTCCTCGCAGGCAGGCAGACTGGAAGAACGTGACGGCTGAATGACACACATTCTCCCGCCGTTTGTCTCACTGCTCCGGGCGACAGGTGAACCAAGGCCAAGTCGTAGTCATTGCTGTGGGAATGGTATCTTGGATGAAAGACAATTTTATCGACGCCGTATTCCTCTTCATACTCCTCGGGGACCAGGGAGTGATAGTCGCCCACTCGTACTTTATACAGCTTTGTGCTGTTACCGTACCTGTAGATGGAAAGATGCAGGAAGGCCTTGTCAGGAATGATACTTTTAAACAAAAAAAGAGGATACAAAATCTGCGTCACCAGGAGCCCCTCAGCTTATAGTCCTATTTCAAGAAACCACAAAGCTGTGCCATATTGACTTTTTTATGTAAAGCATTAGATGAAGTTAGTGGTATACCCCGTATATAACATGAATTCTTCTCCATCCACAGCATGGTTACAGACAATGCTCAAACTAAAAGCTTTTTAGTGTCACAGACTCAATGAGCTATTGCACCTGTGTGCCTCTGCTACTTAGTACGCATGGCAGCCTGTTTGATGATCCTGACTTGGACAGATTTCATAGAAACTGATTATGACTGGAGGGAAACTCAACTATAATGTCAAAACAATGTCAGCAGTTAAAAAAAATTGACATAACATTACATATGAAAGGAACTGACTACAAAAATAAATTTTCATTTTTTTATTATTTTTGATAACATTTACTCACACACAATGCTTTTCTGATATTATTTTACGTATAGCATCCTGCTCTGCTTGTACATATATATTTTTTTTATTTTACATGTGCTTATCATATATACTTATACCTTTAGTCCTTTAGTAACTCAGTCTTCTTCTTTTATGAAGATTTTTGGTCCTGGTTTCAATAAAAATGATTAGAACCATCAGCTCTGTCAAATCCAAAAGGTAAAAAGTCATTGATTTCTGAAGCCTACAGCTCAAGCACATCATAAAAACGATACAGCACCCTCACCACTCTGGGCTGTGGGGGTGGTGATCACAAACTGATGGTGGTGAAGTTCCGCTCCAGCTGGTGTTTTGCTTAACCACCATGCTGGCAGTAGAGACTTTAGTATGTTACTCTTCAAAACATTTTTTTTGAAACCCATGCTTTCCTATTGTTGGTTAGTGTTGGTCTGTTGGTGCTAACGCTTTTAAGATAAGATAAGATAAAACTTTATTAATCCCACGATGGGGAAATTCTGTTGTCTGCGGCAGCAGCAAAGTGCCGTTCAGCAAAAGTAAAGTAAAGTGACCTTCAAGTGTTACAGTACAACATAAAAAAGCAGAACATCTGCAACCTGCATGACAGAGTAAATTAAATTGAATAAAAATAAATAAATAAGTAAAGAGAAACAAGAAAAGCAACTGTTAAAGAACGAAAAAACAGCTGAAAACAACAACTGCAGCAACAAGTAAATAAGTTAATTGAATAACTTTGCCAGTTATTTTCCTTTACACCACTGACGTAGGCACATTATATAGCAGGTGAGGCATGATTTACAATCAGTTCACAACCTTAAGACATCCATTTTTTTTTTATTTCATGTCAGAAGATTGTATGCCATTAAATTGACACAAGATATGAATGTAATACCATCAAAAACCTTTTAAGGCCTCATTTTAGGAAAATTTACCTTTTTTTTATTTTTAGGAATTCATGGCAACCCTTTTTGTAAAAAACATACACTTTACGTACACTTTGTCCTATTGTTTTATTGTATTTATTTTTTTTTTTATTTTTTTTTACATGGGAGTCAATTGCTCCCTTCTGAAATCTGCCTCCTGTTGTCTTTCAAAGAAGTACAACATTTGATACGTCTTTGTTCGTGTCAAATTAGAGAACTGAAGGTAGGGGCTTGATCTCAACACTTGTCATTATTTGATAAATATTCTTTGGATTATTGAAATAAAACGAGACAGCAACAACATTAGAATCAGGGTGAGCCCGGGCAAAACTCCTAGATAAAAACAAAGAAAATAAGAGGAAAAATGACGGCCTTTTGAGCATGCAGGTCTTTCTCTAAAGTTACACTTGGCAGACTGTTGCAGGTAAGATCTGATTACCTTTGGATCTTGCTACATGTTTGGCAGAGTATCAAGCTTCTGGCACTCTGATTAGGTACAGAAAAACAGACCAAACATTTAAGGAAATTCCCAAATTTTACAAAGATTGTACTTTATTAAAAGAGAATCTAGATTGTATCTTGGTGAAATTTGTCATTTTACAAATAAATGTGTATGTTCATCTTTCGGCACATGTTGTCAGGGGTGGGCACAGTGGATCAGCTTTCAATGATTAGCAATGTGAGCAGGCTTATTACTGTTGGCAATCCTCTAGTTGTGAAGCTACTTGTTTAATGTGTCAATCGCATGATCCAATGTTACATTTTGTATACCAAATAAAATATATGAAGAATTGCAAATCTTGCATGCAGTTTCAGAGAACTTGAAAGCAATACTAAAAGCAAAAGTAATCACACATTTTTGTGATCCATTTTTGCCATTTGATGTGTATGTCTGCTACCTTATAAATGTGTGCCACTTTATTAGCCTCACTACACATGAAAGTCAAAAACTGGGAGGTCAGAAGACCCTGTTTTGGCCTGTATTACTTTGATTTCAATATCTTTTCGTATAAAAATAAAACTGATAGTAGAGAATATTAGAGTCTGATTGTGAATCAGTAATTCCACCTTAATACTTTTGAAAACTAGGGTGTATCTAGATGACATTTCACTGAGATCACCCACGTGCGTGCTTATTATTTGTCCGCTGTAATAATTGTCTCATTATTTCTACAATAGCCTATAAGAGTATTGTAACTCCACCTGCAGTCACTTATGTCAACTAATTCAAAGCTAAAAGTGAACCTCAAGGGAGTAGACAAATTAGTAATTTGGCATTAGGAATTTATACAAACATTGTTTAGTTAAACCCAGTTATTCATATTGTTAGTCTGTTCAATTGTTGGCTGGGTATTGCAATTTAATTGTTTACACATACAGTACAGACCAAAAGTTTGGACACACCTTTTCATTCAAAGAGTTTTCTTTGTTTTCATGACACGTGGAATTATATACATAATAAAAAGTGTGAAACAACTGAAAATACGTTATATTGTAGGTTCTTCAAAGTAGCCACCTTTTGCTTTGATTACTGCTTTGCACACTCTTGGCATTCTCTTGATGAGCTTCAAGAGGTAGTCACCTTAAATGGTCTTCCAACAGTCTTGAAGGACTTCCCAGAGATGCTTAGCACTTGTTGGCCCTTTTGCCTTCACTCTGCGGTCCATCTCACCCCAAACCATCTCGATTGGTTTCAGGTCCGGTGACTGTGGAGGCTAGGCCACTGGCGCAGCACCCCATCACTCTCCTTCTTGGTCCAATAGCCCTGACTCAGCCTGGAGGGGTGTTTGGTGCCATTGTCCGGTCCGCTTGTGAGCCAGTTTCTTTCTAGCACTTGATGGTATTTGAGAAGGTGTGTCTAAACTTTTGGTCTGTACTGCATCTCTGAGTTTTTTTATGTAAATCACTAAAAATATTAAATGTGGTTCCACTGCTTGTCATCTCTCACCCTTTTTTTTAGTTTGTTGGTTAAGAAATAAAATGTGGTTCCATATGAAAAGACGAGATTTTGAAAATGGCAAATTGGTGCTAAAACCTCTCTCCAAATTTACCACTCATCCAAAAGGTCCAAAGATAACCTAAACTTACATTTATGGCACATATTGACATTCCATTTTATTCAACAATTTGATACTGAACAAACATGGCATCCAGAAGAAATCTATGAAAAACGGGCTCATCTGGATTATACACAGAGTCTCAATGTTTCAGAAGAAACATCTTCAAAAATGAGGAATTTTTGAATTTCATGCAAAGAACATATGGTCATAAAATAAGAGAATAATGGTGGTTTCTGACTGAATTTCAGTATTTGTTGTTCCCTAAATTAACTAAACAAAAGCTCCAACTTTGTTTTTATCATCTCAAGGTCAACCAAAAAAAGCTTTTTGAAATTAGGGTGTATCCTAAACTAGATTTCACTGAAATGACAAACACACACCCACACACAAGAGTTTATGATTTGACTTTATATAAAAGGAATTTAGAGATCCACCTCTTCATTATTTACACAATAGACCAAAGAGATTAACTCCAATAGCAATCAATTATTACAAGATATTTAGAGTAAAAAGTGAGTGAGTGTATAAACACAATAGCTATTTGGTTATTAGGGATATATTAACACAAAGCTGTCAGTCAAACCCATTGTAATGCATCACATCAATTTCAAACCCAGACGTGTAGTATTTAAAATATTCAACAGAATCTGTTGAGGTCATCACATAAATCAGCAACAATAACACACGTCAATAGTAATAAGGTTGTGCAGGTTTTAGGGTGTATCCTGAATGACACACACACAAGTTCTTTTAGGTCCTTCTAGGTATTCACTTTTTAATTCTTTCATTATTTATTCAATAGCCCAGAGACTTGGACTCCACCTGCTTTCACTTATGTCAACTTATTCAAAGCAAAAAGTGAGCCCTAAAGGGAGTAGACAAATTAGGCATTCAACAATAAGGGTTATAATAACTTATTATAACATTGTATAAACTCACCAAGATAATGAAAATATGTTTTCCATAATAATGCCATTTAAGACTTCAAATTGGAAAAAACAAACAAACAGATAAAATGGGTTTATGCTTTTCAATTCCAAGCGGGAACCCTCACAGATATTTGCATTGCATCTAAATTATTAAAATGTAGGACTTGTTAGTAGCTCCAAACAAGAGTGACTGGCACATTTAGCTGTCTAGGAAAAAACACAATACATTTGGCTTATCGGGAATTCAACCCAAATACTCAGCTCAGCTGATTACAAAGACTTATTCTTTACAAACTGAACAAAGGTTAAAAGAGAAATATAAAAACACAACAGACGACAACATTTTTGCCATTAAACTTAAAAACAGACTGACATCATACATTATGTTGTGGGCACACAAATATTTTTCATTATTTGTTTGTTTTTTCTTTCAATTTAGTTTTTAAATCAATTAAAACATAATGCCCACATGTTTATTGAATTATTACTTGTAAAATGATTACGATTTAAAGAATGACACAAATACATTTTAAAATAAGGTGGTATTGATTTGACACTTTTACTGTGTGAATTATATTTTTAAATCATATGTGCTTTTAGACTTCAATTAAAATACAACTTTTAACTTAAAAAGAAAGAAAGAAAATCCAAAAACTATTGTCTACCTCTTGTTTGACCAGTGTTCAGCATGGTCCCTCCTTCTGCCATATTAACTTCCTTGTCTACCTCTGCAATCTGATATTTAATGCGTGAAGGGTATTTGCTCCCAGGATTAGACTTGGATCTTTTCAATAAAAAGTCCCATAGTAACAGACAAAGAAATGTGGCTTTGTCAAAACACAGGGACAGTATAATACAATGTCCTCAATTATCCTGTGAGCCACAGCCCTCTTGCAAACATTGGAAGAGGAAAAAAGCTTAACTTTACAGTCAGCAACATTTAATACAGATCCATTGTAGGCCGATACTGTCAGATACCCACTAAAACAAATTCAGTGCAGTACAACAAATCATGTTCTTTATTTTTTACCACATTTAATCTGGTTTTAATGTTTAAAAATTAGGCATGGTTAGGTAGCACAATGATTGATGTAGTTCTTATTGAATCCACTCCACCTAACTTTATTTTTATGTCTAAAGTCTGGCAAATGCCTTAGTCACATGCATCTGCATCCATGTGCTGCTGGTCTTTGGGAGGATAACACCTCTTGTTCTAATGTGGATTATTTTTTTGACTTATATTTCTAGATATCTAAAGGTTTCTAAACAATGTTAAGATTGAAATTATTAGAAAAGGGGCCGTGGAGGGGACTAGGTCAGAAAAAAGCTTGTGAAAGAGCCATACATATTGTGCAAGTTATATCGTAATGTTGAATGTGTTCAGTAAGACTTTGGGTAGAACCATTGACTGTATAAAACCAACAAGTCAAGTTTGTAATGTAAATATGTGATCAGACCTGAATTTAAATAATTTAATAGTTAGATTACAAAATATTAAGATTATAAGCATTTGCCTTCTCCAAAACATTGGAAGAATCAAAGATATACTGTCTAAACAAGACCTAAATAGATGTATGTAAACATTTATCACCAGCCGTTAAACTATTATTACAGATTGATCTGCTGTGAGGGATCAGCAGTTAATCCAGAATGCTGCTGCTTGGGTCTTGACTAAAACCAGGAAGTATTACCATATAAGTCCTGAACCACGCTAGACTATAAGAAGCTCAGGAACAGGTTTTTCCTGGTGTCTAGAGTCGGGACTAAACACAGTGAATTGTTAAGTTTCCTGCAGCTAAAATCAGGAAGTCTTCCTTCTGAAAGAATTTTGTTTGCACTTTAAATTATGTATATGGAAGCGATTCTGTAGCATATGTCAGGTGGGGAAGGCTGTTGAGCAGGAAGGACCCAGAATGCAGAGGCGGGAGGCACACGGTTCCAGGGCAAAGGGTTTAATTACTAACAAAAAGCGCTGCAGAGCAGGAAAACAAAACTAAACTTACTGTGGTACAAAACATGAACACATGGCAGAGGGCAGAAACGAAGAGGCATTTAAGACGTTAATGGACCAGCACAAGAGGAAGGCAGGGACAAGACTTATATACAGACAGGGCAGACAAGACACAGGTGAACAGGATCAGGACAGATTGGGACAAAGGAAGTAAAACTCAAAAACATGACATAACAGGAAACCTTTCAAAATAAAACAGGAAACAGAACTCAGACATGACAGAGACCAAAACGGAAAGCAAAAACCTATACAAAAGAAACTCAAACCGTGACAGCATAATTAAAAATAAAAGTCAAAACCAGAAATTTGTTTTCATTTTCAAAATGAAGGTGCACTTTTTGACTCAAAATTGAAATGAAAAAGCAATCCACCAAAATGCTTTTTCTTTTCTACTTCAACACAGCTGTCACTTAATTAAAATGATAATGAAAATGGTATTTGACATTTCATTTTCAAAAGGGTCCCTGGTAAATGTGTAGCAAAATTAATTTAGAAATGTCTAATTTGAAAATTAAAATGGAATAACAGGAATGCTTTTTAATTTTCAAAATTTAACTGCATCAAATGTGTCAACATTCAAATGAAAAACCAATTCTTATGAGCTTTGTGTTAGCGGCAGGCAAGAGGGCTTTGTGGTGGTTGTGAACTCCTGATGATTGGGGCACAACTTCATCGTCGTCTGACCGCACGGATTTAAAAACATATGATTGAGCAGGCCCTTAATTATAATCACAACTGTAATAAAAGCACATTTAGAAGATAGTCTCCCGCAGCTTCGCGCTGAGTGAGTGTTTTGGTCCAACCACCAAACATTTAGCATGGTGAAATCTGCTATCTGTTGATGGGGCTCCAGCTGACACCGAACAGCAAATTCATCGGGAAGCTGCAAATAAATTTGTAAATATCTGGGAATTACACCAGTCTTTATTTTGTTCTGGACACCACTGGAAACACAAATTCATATGATGGTTTGTCAGATCGCAGCAGCATTTCCGCCTTCAGTGATCATCGGGAGCTTCGCGCTCTGCTATGCGAAGGCAGCTGCCGGTCCGGAGAAAAAAAGCTTGTCGGCGGTGCGTCCGAAGAAGGACTGCATAAGGCGAACATGCTGCTACGTAGTCCTGAGAAGCTGTGTAAAATCATCAGAAGTTCACAACCACCTCAAAGCCATCTTGTCTGTCGCTAACACAAAGCTACACTGCACCTGGTGTGTTTCTTAGCAGGCGGACACACAGAGAAAGCACTGACGTCATCGCCCTGCCTCCTCGCTGGAAATGCTGTTTCGAAATGATTATTGCAACAATGTTCGCAGGGTGGATGTGAAAATGCAAATGCAATCCCCTCTTCGCATTTTCGTTTTAGTTATGACACAGAGTAAGCGGTTTTAAAGTAGAAATGCAAAAGCATTTTGAAGTATTGCTTTTTCATTTGAATTTGAGGCATTTGATACAGCTACATTTTGAAAATTAAAGAGCATTTCTGTTAATCCATTTTAATTGTCAAATTAGACATTTCTAAATGAATTTTGCTACACATTTACCAGGAACCTTATTGAAAATGAAAATGTCAAATACCATTTTCATTATCATTTTAATTAAGTGACAGAATAAGAAGTTTTGAGGAAGGAAATGAAAAAGCATTTTGGTGGATTGCTTTTTCATTTTAATTTTGTGTCAAAAAATGCAACTACATTTTGACAATGAAAAAGCATTTCTGGTTTTGACTTCTACTTTTCATAATGCTACAGAATCGCTTCCATATGCGTGGGGGGTGGACTGTGCTTGGAACATACCTTGATTTGCCTCATAGTAGGATCATACATGTAGTATTATGCACCCAAACAGGGTGCACCTTTAAATAGCAAAAGCTTTGTGGAAACAGTCTTTGTTCAAATTGTAATTCTGCAACAAAATAGTGAAACGTGAGAAGAACGAGAGAAAAAAGGAAAGAACGAGAATAAGTTACAATGAGTTAGATGGCTTGACCTGTCTAAATGTTTGAAATACCATAATCTACGTTCCAACGTAAACATGTAGACCTAGTGAACTAATAGAAAAGGAAGGTGCCCAAATTCCTGCACAAAAATGTGAGGCTTGTAGTCGTAAATTCTGTAAAACTGAAAAATGTCATCCCACACGCAACTGAATTGAGGGTTAAAATACACATTTCACCCAGTTTTCCATTTAGCCCAAAACTGATTTAATACTTTTCTTTAGGCCTCATTGTTTTTAGGTGATTTTCCTTTTGTTAATAATTAAAGATACTTTGTTGTATTGAAAAATGGTTTAAAATACATAGAATTTGCAATGAAAGGACTTAATTTTCCCCCAACAGCAGAGGAATGCGCACAGTCCTCCGGGACCTTTTTAATACATGCATGTGTGCATTTGGAAGTTCAGCTTAGATTGAGTCCAAACAGTAACATAAACTGATGTCTGCTTAACAAACAAACTGTAAAACAAGGTGCATAAAAAATGTCTACAACTCACACACTTTTGGACTCCAATAAACACTAAACAATGTGTGTGTATTTGAGTAGGGGAATGTAAGTTTTTACCTTTTGAAGCAATGTGCTGAAGTTAGGACCCAGCAAGTGTCAATGAGAGTTGCTCCACACACCAGCCTCCCATCACCTTTGGATCCTCGTAAACGAATAGCGGCCTGCCACGGCCAGCCACCCCTGTAAACACAATCACACAGCCAAATCGTACAACAAAAACAGACGTTTTTCAATCGCCGATGAATCACAAAATTGGATAAATGAACTGAAGTGCAGAGGCGTTTGTTTCATAAAATACTGAAACCATTAGCACAAAGAAAGAAGTCGTTCTGTTATAAAGTCAGCACATGAGGTCATTGCACCTGAATTTAAATAGTCAGAAATGTCATAAACATTCATAGACGCCACAGTTAGTTTACATGTGGCTTTGTGAAGTATAAACATGCAACTGTAAACCAACCCTGTGTGCATAAATGCAGCAAGAACAAAAGCAATAAAACATCTGCATCTTTGGATCTCTGCCACTCATGCAAATTAGCCTCAGGTTTGAGCTTTCTCATTCTTATAGGTGAATGGAAACTGTTTTTCCAGTTTCCTGTCTTTTAATGATTTATAACCCATGGCATGTATCATTTATTCATTGAAAATATTTACTCTTTACAACCACTGAAACAGCACAAAACAGCAAAAGCACATGCAGGTGCCAATTGCTGTTATAGCAGATAATAATGTCCTCTTTCTCTTTTACAGTAATGTTTAATTCACACCGGGTTCGGAAATGCCTGTTTGAGCAACTACTTCCAATTAAAAGACTATGCAAAAGAATGTGTATGCCTGTATATGCATATGCATGCAAATGCATGTACATGCATCTCTACGCATTTATTTTAAGTCTGTTTTCGGGCTCTACTTACAAACTGTGTGGCAATTGTGCATATGTCAAAAGTAAAACCAGTTAAACTTTGACCAATCAGGGACTTTGCTTTGGTAGTGACGTCTGAGTAGTGTCCTTTTCAAAACACAGAAGTACCAACCATATGAAAATCGATCATGGAGGACAAATCAATAATTGCAGTTTGTGCCCGGATGGAGTTATTTAACACCAAAACTTTCACATTTATTACTATGAAAAAACCTGGAGCGAGATTTGCACCACTTCGACCTTTTCACACCAAGTCATGCATGCGTTTTAGGTAGCGACAGTCCAGTGTGAACACCTTATGCTCAAAGCGTGTACAAAAACCCACATTTACCACTTTCTTGAATGCAGCACACATGCTCGGTAGGATAAGAATTCCCTTTGGCTCAGACTCTCCCTGTCCTGTCAATAATCCCCCTATCCGCCCCAGCTTACCTTAGAGAGTTTTCTCCACCTATGATTCGGCGCTGGCGAGTATGGACGAGCCGCAGACCACAAAGTGAGATGGCAGGATCTGCCAGAAACAAAAGACGGAGCATGTGTTGAGGAGGTGGAAGGGAGAGTAATTGCAAAACCTTTCGTACAAGCTCAGATTTTGGGTTTGTTAAATATTTAGAATGATCAAGAGCATGATGCTTGAAATTCATCTTATGCTATGACGTTGGAGCTTGAAATCGATGACAAGTTAAATAAATACCTTTAACATGCTGAGCGTGTGCAATGTTTAAGGCTAGTAACCGAACAGACAAAACATCCTTATACATTCCTGTCCATTTTGATGAAAACCCAATAAAAGTAGGTGAATGAGTCACATCGTATAGTCTAGAAAAAGTAGTGTTTCTTACAGATAATAATAAACAAGATGAGGCTCAGATAATTGCTCAGATAAAAATGTAACTAATGGAAGAAAGGTTCTTAATTATTATGTAAAAGCTTGAAGGTATGATTTATTTTTTTAAGTGTTAAAAGCATGGAATAACAGCAAACTCTGCATTTCAGTAATACATTTAAATCTAATGTTACACATTTTGTATGGTTTATATTCTCTGGAAGCTCTAACTGCAGAAAAAAACAAGCAGAAAGACAATTGTAACCCAATGTGGCAAAGTAGAAGTTTTTTAAATCACAGATTTCCTTAGGTACCGTAAATGCAAAATAAACTAGTATAGCAATAAAATTAAACTAGTAAATTAAGGAACTACTTATGAATAAATGATCATTGAATCCAACCACCACAGCCTGTGAGGAATGGCAGGAGGTAACAGAAATTACTGTGTGAGCCAGTCCTAAGATGCAGCGGGCAGTAAGCAGCAATAACTCAGCTAACTCATTTTACCATCTGCTCATACACTCTTACTGAAGCCCCTGACTTTGTGCCAAACGCCTTACCTCTTCCTTTCCCCGGAGTCGGTTGTTTCTCATTAAGTTTTTGGTGCACAGCTAACGTTGGCAGTGTTTGCTAAACATATTATGGTTTGACTAGAACTCCGGATAATTCAACAGAGTTGGGTTTCACTTCATTGGGGGAGGGGGGGGGTGCCATACCCCGATCTGACTGACCTTTGGCCTCTTTGCTGCTGTGCTGCGGTTCACCATAGTCACAAATGACTCCAGCATCCTCGCTGTGGCGACAGTTGTGTGTGCCGGGCATTTGTTTGGTGCAGTCTGCTATTGAACGCTCGTCACCGATACAATTCACGTTGTCCATGTGGATAGGGCCCGTCCCTTCGCCAAAGTATGCCATCAAGCGTGCTTTAGCAGCACCACTAGGGAAAAACAGACATTTTATTTGAACGGCTTTCTCAGTTGTGTGGATTATAAAGAAAATCCTGGGATCTTCTATGCAAACGGACAAAACATCTTAAAGAATGAAGAGTATCATAAAGAATAACAAAGTTATGGGTTGGCCTGCAGAGTTAAGATGAGGTCACTTCATTATGGGACATGATATCAGCTATTCTTGTATTACCGCCTCACCTTTGACTTTAAGCTACAAACAGCTCCCTTTCACATTTCCCATGAGACCATAGGCTTGGGGTGTGTGGACTGGCTGATTTCGATTATGATTGATAGATAACTGAAAGAGACTGGCTTATAAGTTCATTGGGTGACATCTTTTCTAACCAGACTCACCCGTTGGGAGTCCCATATCTCTAACTATGACAGATTAAGTGTTGCATCTATGTCTCCTATAGCTCCCTGGGCAGTACTTAGTATGCAGAGGGTGAACCTTCAAATCAGCTGGATGTGAGCCTAGAAACTGACATAATGTCTGCTTGATGTGCTTCTGTGGAAATACATAAAAACACTGCAGTAGTTGTTAAATTGCAATACCATCTGATATAAGTACAAAGTTAAAAAATAATAAGAAAAAAAAGAAGCACAGAAGTTCATTTTGGACACCAGTCAGCTAAAGGATGTCAGGGTTTGAAAATTCTGCAAAATAAGGTTATAAGAACATGAATTGTGTCATTTTTACAAAAATTATGTCTCCTTCTTGAGTTAACAAGCTCTACATTTCTAGAAATAAATACTTTAAACGTAAAGATTTTGTCTTTTTTTTTTGCTTTGTTTGGTCTCAGTTATGTTTTCTTGCTTCTGTTTTGTGTTTTTCCCCCCCTGTCACAGTCTCACCTGGTTTCATCAGATGATTACCCACAGCTGACCTAATTTAAGATAATTATGCTCAGTGTATTTATGCTCATCTGCTGCCCTGTCCCCCTTTCTGTTTCCTTTGTTTCATGGTTATGTCATGCTTGTACTGTGTCTCTTCATGAGAGTTTTAAGTTCCTGAGATTACTTTGGGTCCTCCACTTCCTGACAAAACAATACTTGGATACTAAAAAGTCATTGCATAAGATACAACCACTCTGAATCCAAAAAGTGCTACTTTTTGTGGACACAGGGTAGTAAAAGAGTGACTTTAAACAAAAAAAGAAAACTTTAATAAATTTATTAAGTTGAATAAAATAAGAACTTGAAATTATTTGTTAAACTAAAAGCATAAAAACATCATGTGGCTTTTCTTATTAAAGCTTAATTCAAAAACCAGCACCATAAAAACAAAACTCTTTCACACAGATCCATAGAGGCATGAACTGGCCTGCCTAGATTCCAGACCTGGCATACGTTTAAAACATTTGTCTTTATAAAATTGAGTTTAGCACTGCTGATGAAGTGAAATTGCCCCATTATGGGATTAAGAAAGTCCTAACCCGGAAAAAAAAAAAGCAAGTGTTTTTTTTCTTCTCTTTTTTTACAAAACCCCAAAGGTTCAGAAAAGCCCAAACTTAATAACTATTTTGAATGTATTTGGCCCCTGGATGGCACAGTGTTCTTTTCTCAGTGTTAAAAAAAATTGTAGCACACATGTTAGTTAAATTCAGCCTTACTTGAGAATGTTTATGTTACTTGATCACTATTAGAAACACTTCTGTCCCTTTGGGTCTGTGCTATACATTGAGAAAGCAGTGTCCACACCCTGCGTGACCCACAATTATCATCTGAACATGCCTTTTACACATGTCCAACAAATTCCTTAACTCACTCATTCTCATGCAATCCAGATGTCTTTTTTGTCCATATGATTGACATGACTGTCACAAAAATAGGGGACTTGTAGGAGGACAACTAGGTATCAAAAGGAGACAACCAGACGCAGTTTAGATCATCAGGTAATGCAGTTGGAAATATGTCAGAGATAGGCTAATAAACCCTAGAGGAAAAAATATTATAATAAAAAGTTGCCTATTTATGGGATTTGAAAGAAAAATCTGTAGTTTCTTCATTGCAAGCCAACTTGAAAACCAAAGACATGTGTGACGAAGCTAAAGGTGAAAACAGAAGTTTACAGATGAAGACAAAAGACAGACAAACAGACAGACAATCGGGGGCTGAGCACAAGACATGAAAAAAAAAACCTTTGAGACTGTGATGGATTACACAACCAGAGAAGAGAGTCTGGATTCACTTAAGTGTGTAGACTGATCACATTGCAAAGCCACAAACCACAATAGTTTTCCTCATGATTTTGAGCTCTTTTCCAGCATTCTGATCAGAACAAATGCTTAAGACATGGAAAATGGAAGGAAAGGCCTTCAAATCAATGTAAAGGCAAAAAAAAAGATTATCTTTATGTGAAATATTGAGGAAACTCAAAGACCCACTAAAAATGTGTTTTTTAACATATTTTTATGGCATTTTTACCATGATGGACATATATATAAAAATTAAGCTCAAATATTGTATTTTTGAGAATTTTTTTTTCTTCAAATCATTGTGAACCAGGAGCAGACAAAAAAATTCCATTTGAAAAAGCTGTAGAACTAACAATCAGCAGCCATAAGCTCCCTGCTTCCGCCACATTTCTGGGCATCCTCTTCTCTAGTGCCAACTAGATCCTCGTCCTAGCTGGGATCCAGCTCAAAAATGTACGGCTGGATTGCTTCTATATTGCTTACCATAAAATGGCGAGCAATATGTTTGGTTGGGGATGTGAGGGGCTGTTAGTTAGCAGGAAAAGTGTTAACAGGTGGATGATGGGAAGGGGAAGCAGGCTTACTCTGCCCCAACAGTCCCGCCCACAACTCTGAAGCGAATTTTGGATGAACTACTGCCACTCTGCAGGAACTATGTCCTAGAAAATGTTCGTTTGTTTAAACTTTAAATTAGATTTTTTTTTACATGCTTGTTTTTAAGGTAATTGCATCGTAATTTCTTTTTTTTCATTGATATTACCTTTCATAATTTGACACATTAGATCGTCCTAAGCAGTATTGTGATTTTACTCAAGCGCACTCACGCGCTCAGCTAAATTTCTTTTTGTCCAAACTTCACCAACTTTTTCAAGCAGACTAAATTGGAAAAACCTATTTGACAAACTCTGTTAACTCTGCCTTGCACACACAGTCATAATGCTGAGTGAACCAAACCATTGTGATTTGGAGCATGCAGGGAAACCAGAGAGGCAGGAGAAAGCCCATGCATGAGCAATGTAAAACCACAAACTTCTTGTTGTGAGATGACGTTGCTGACAACCCCACTGTGCATTTGTGCTCAAAAAGCAGCAAGTTTGAACTGCGCTCTTCTTTCTCCTCTCTGCTGCTTCTAAAGTAGCCACATACAGCCAGTCCCCTTTATGCAAACTTACTATGAATGCAAAGGTGCAAGTTATTTTATTAAGATCTGCTTTGAACACTACTAGAAGATGAATTGAATACAATTTCTCTTGTTTGCTGACCTTTTGACTGATAATAGGTTTGCAGTGCTTGGACTTAGAAACTAAACAGACACCAAAGATCATGCTTGAACATTTCTCATTGCACCGGATAATTATTGCCAGAGCTTATGAATATAAACATTTATAACAGCCCTGCATAAAAAAGCTCTAGAACAATCATCTATTCTTCTTATACATCCACTTGATTCTATTCATGAAGCAAGAAAAGCTTATCTCACTTGTCATCCAGATGGAAGGAGATGGCCTAGACAGCATTAAGCTATTCCCGCAGCTCTTGCTTATCTTTTATCACTCTGAAACATTTCGTTCATTTTTGTTTTCTATACCACAAATTCTTGGGTTCTAATGGAGAGTTTTCTTTTACCTATTCTATAAGTCACTCCGACAGTTCTCTTTGGCTGCCAGTGCTGGGAGAGGCTTGACAGACCTTTGTGACGTCAAAACATAAGGTATGTCAGGTATTAGGACGTCAGTGCCACCTTATGTTTATATCCACAAGGGGTGAAAACAACACCTACAATCTTCTTTTACTTTCACCTGCAGTGGCCCTGTGAGAACAAGGCAGGTTTCAATAACAACCAAAAACAAGGAGAGATTTGTAATTTGCTGTGTGGATTTCATTTGCACTTTCATCTCAGCTCCAACAAATGCATGAGGCAAGGACACAAAAGAACACTTAGAAATGTCATACCTGTATCCCAACTGTCTGCAGACAACCTCAGCGTCTTGATCAGTCCACCCATCATCACAGACAGTGCCCCACTGACCGAACAGGTAGAGCTCAACACGCCCTTCTCTGGAGCTTTCTCCCCCCGCAAGCCTTACCCGTAAACCTGAAAGCAAATAGACAATTCAAATATTGGACCAAATTAAGTCCTGCTGTGATCTTTTTTTGTTTTTCTTTTTACTGTAGATTTAAATTATGACACAAAGAAACTTGATGGACTGGCAATAGTCACTGTAAGTGCAGTGAAGTCCCAAATAACTACGTTTTTGCCCTTTTTAAGTATCTATATGATTTTCTTTATGGAGATTTTTTGTGAATTTTGTTTCAGAAATTTGCCCACAAATCAAACCAACTAATGTGAATGTAACAAAATCCTCAAAGTGGCTATGAAGTAATCAGCTTTTTTTAAAGGGCAAGGTCAAACTGTGGCTGCTGAAACAAAGTCAAAGACCAAAGTCATGACCAGAATTAAAGGAATTTTTCCTCTGTCCCGGGTGACTTTGTTTTACTGCTCCAAAAGAAGGTGAGAATATACCTGCCAATGCTGTAACAAAAGTTCAACCCAGCATGTAGAGTTATAGATATTAGGTAGGGAAAAAACACACCCTTCATTTTACAGGAGTTTTTTTTTCTCTTTTAAAGACAACTGTAATTACTGTGTATGATCTCCATGTCTGCAGTCAGCCATCAACATGGCACCTGCATGCATTTCTAGATACATATTTGTGCTTTCATATCAACTGATATAGCACATAATCTGAGGTTTAATTTCACGATCGCTTGGGGAAAAAAATCCTGTTTTCTAAATTACCAATTCAAGTCAACATTAGGGCCTGAAATAGAACACTCATAAATTCTTAACAAACTTGATTGTCCTGTTAATCGTGTCTCAAAGAAAACAAGGCATGTACGCACTTGTCCTGTTCAGAGAGCATAATTATTCTGTTTTTTTGCTTTTGTTTTTTCCCTGAAAAAACCACAGCAATGTCAGTTCCTGAATGTTGACATGTGATCTGTTCAGCTGTAAGGCCACAATGTTCAGAATGTATATTCCAATGTTTCATAATCTCTTTCTCCTGTTTTTTATTTTTTTATAGCTTTTATTGAGCTATTATTGCTATACCAACATATGCTTACACAGACACACATACATTAATTGTGTTTGAGTGTACAATAACGTGTGGATTATCAGTTTACACCTTCACTAACCTGATTATTATATAAAAAATGAATGGCTGAAGTTGAACAACCTTTGTATCCTCCACCAACTAAATTAATCCACATTATTATTATGTTTTAAAAAGTGTGTTTTTTATGTACCTTTAAAGGTAGTTGTTTTGAGGTTGTATGTTATAAATAATCAGCATGATTAAAATCTAAAATTCAACCAGTCACCTCTTTTTAAGCCCATAGGAAAAAAAACTCTCAACCAAAGGCGACACATGGTGTTCACTGATTAATATTGAACATACATCAAACTCTTTTCCAAAATCCATTTTTTTGTTTCTCTCCCTCATAATTGCATGCCAACTTAATCACATCTATCTTGAATGATGTGATTCAAGCAGTGCAGCGTATCTAAGTATACCCCACGTCTGGTCAAAGCATTACAGCTTTACATCTAAAGTTGTCGCAATTAACTGCAGTGAATTGCCAATAAAAGCTTATGAGGGCAGGTTAAGGAAATTAATAATACTTTATGACATAAACGCTTGGTTTAGGTTGGTTGTTGGAAGTTGATATTTATCTAAGTATTAAAAAAATCCTGCTGGTAATAAAAAAATAATGTGGAGGCAGTATGTATTAAATTAAACCCTTCCAAGTTCACAATCATGCACATGCAAAACTGTGGAACAAACAAATTCAAACAAATGTGAAAATGATAGAATAGAAAGATTAAGAGTTCAGACTGGCTTCATCTGTTTCATTTCTCATTGTGTAGACACCAGTACCTTTCAAAAGCATTTTTGTTTTTCACAAACCATCAAAGATAAAAAAATAGGAGCAATGTCACGTGCATTGAAAGAATGAATAGAATATTTCTGTGAGGATAGTCATTTGACGTTTGTCTAAATGCCCCAACCAACTAATGAAGTAAGTATTTTATCAAAAGAACCTCTTAAAAACACAAAGGCATATTTTGTTGCATTAGTCAAACTCATCCGTACAGCAAAAATGACAAGAAGATATGCTTTTATCTCCCACGTTGCTTTATATGTGTTTAGTCTGAATGGATTCCTGCTGGTGTCTGAAGATTTCAGTCACCCCAGTGACAAAAGATGCAATGATTCCCCCCTGCCACCCCCCAAACTCTGCACGTCTACTATAATATAAAAGTATATAAATACATGTATATCATGTACAAAACTATATAGGGATTTTTTTCTCTTCTACGTTTTCCTTGTTAAGATTTGGTAAAGAAAGTTTACCACTGTCAAAATGACTTTACAGGCAGCCCAGTTGTTAAGACTAGACCAACTGACACGGCACGAACGACTGACACTTGCACCTATGACTTCATCTTCTGCGTGTCTGCCTAGTAAGATGAGAGCCAACTGAGAGTACATTTAAACTAGCAGATATCTAAGAAACAGATTTCAGGTCATCTTGGATTTCCATGACTCTTCAAACATGGGGAAAATATACCGTAGTTTCTTTTATTGCTCCTTCCATTTCTCATCACCTGCAATGTAAAGGGGGAAGCCTGGCTTTCTACAGTTCATTAAACCCTGCTTTCAAACTGATTTAACAACAACATCCTCAGCAACTCCTGTCATTTTCCTCTTTTTTTGTGAAATTAAAAAAAAAAAGTTTTTGTAAAATATAGTGCCTTAATATATTTTGTGAGGCCACATCTGCTTTTAGTTTCTGAGTTAAAAGGGCCAGATGGCAGACTCTAATACTTTATTGTCTCCAAAGCAGCCAACAAAGTACCAGCAAGAAGATATTGACCAGAGGATGAGGTCAAGAGGTGAGTGCTGTTTGGAGCTAGAGATCGTTAAAAATAACTTCCTCATATTAATTTCAGCCATAAATACCAGGCCATACGTGTAATGACCACAGAAGGTAAAATGAAAAAAGTGATTCCAAAGGGAAGCTCACTTCTGTGCATTTTTTAAAAGGTAGAAACAAAACATAAAAATCTAAATCAACTTTCCAAATCTTTTGATAAAAATTCTCTATACTTATACAGCACTTTACTACCTTCTTAGAAGGCCCAAAGACCTTTGCAGTCACTGTTTCATTCGCCCATACACATTCACAATTTGATAGCGGCACCGCTGCTGAACACTGGCACCAACTTATAAATTCACAGTCTTGCTCAAGGACACTTTGACACATGGGCAGGCAAGGTGGGAACCAAACATGCTATATTCAAATCAGGGGTTGACCTCTCTACCTGTGCACTGCAGTCACCCAAACAAATACATTATATTTTAAATTAGAGTTATAACAAAATAAAACATAGTTTTTTGTAAAAGTAATTTTATGACACTTGCTGAGCATGTTTTTTTTTTATTTTTTTAACCAGTTACACTTTGTAAGAGACTCAGGGTGTTTTCAAAGTGGAAAAGTCAGTTGTTCCAGACTGAGTCCATTACGTTCTGTACGTTGGTCTGTATTCAGACTGCCTTTAACCGGAATATTCTGTTACGAAACAAAACTTACAAGCAAAAGCAAATGACTACAGATCTCTTTAGTCATTGGCCAGGAACTACAAGGTCGGAGCAGAAAGAAATCGTGCCGTTCCTATGCTTTGCAGTCCTTGTCAGGAATTTTTCATAGATGGAAGATTTGTTCTGGATTATCGGGGGAAACAAACTCTGGTTCACTTTAAGTGAACTAAATGTGTTCTGTCTGAATACACCCTCAGTGTGTTGTGCATTACAATTTTAAGAACATTTTTACCATGTCTTTTTAAAAACTATTTTACTCTTTCATTTTAAACATTAAGATGTTTAGCCTAGTCTGTCTAGTTTAATTTAGCCATTTCCTATTGAATTCTGTGACTTCATTTTCTTTATGATTCCATGTTTATTAGAAAGCCCATTGAGACTACTATTGTTGTAATATTGGGCTATATAAATAAAATTGAATTGAATTAAACTATTACTTGACACATTTATTTCTTAACCATGTGATGGACTGGCAACCTGTCTAGGGTGTATCCCGCTTTTGCCCAACAGTAGCTAGGATAGGTTCCAGCAACCCTGTGACCCCCAAAAAGGGTTGAGCAGAATTAGAGCATAGGTGGATATTCACATTTTTTTGTTGTCTGTGCCACAAATGTTTTAATATTGCCTATCTTATATGGTGGTTAGATTTAATGATTTCCTTCAAGTGTGCATGTGACCTCTCCGATTCAGACAGTAGTGAATATTGCTTATCACATGAACTTACTTTACCTCAGCATAAGTTTGTAAGTTCTTAGGTTTCAGAGTTACATCATTAGGCTTTTCTGTTGGTTTAGGGACCATCGAGAATTACTCAAACAGAACGACAGGGTGCTATCTTACTAGTTGGAAGACTCTCTCCATTGATCTCAGGATTGCATGCAATGTGCACATCCTCCTGGTGTGAGCAATCATGGCAAAGCCACTCCCTTCTGCTGCACAACAATAGGCTGGGCTCTTTTCCGGTGCAGTTTACATCATCTAGAAGAATGGGACCTGACCCCACCCCAAAGCGTGGGCCTGGAGGTATGTCTGGCCCTTCAAGAAGGAGAGTTTCGCCAGTCCTGCAAGAGATAAGTGCCCACAAGTTAAAAATGTGCTCTACCCTTAAGTAAGATGCATAAGCTTTTTTCAGTACCTGTAACCGAGCTGACGACACACCACCTGTGAGTTAGACTTAGTCCAGCCATCATCACAAACTGTCCCCCACTGACCCTGGTAGAAGATTTCCAGACGGCCCTCGTGACTACCTGCACCTCCAACCAACCTGGTGGCCCCATCTGAAGAGAATGAGCAGAGCATGAAGGCAGTAGAAGACCCTTTGTCTAAACATTTATTTCAAAATCCAACTAATTAGTAAAGTCAAATCTTGACATGATATTCTATGAAAAGAAAATGTGGAATTTCAAAACAAAGAAACATTTCATAAAAGCAAAGTCATAAAATCAAAATTTTAAATTTTTAGATTTTTCTTAATTTTTTGTTTCCATGCTAATAAAGCGCTTTAGGTTTGTTCTTTTTTTTCTGACACTTGGTTCATTAATACACTTTTCACCTTGACATTGTGCTTTAGGGCATGAAGAGGTGTTCTCTAAAATGTTGGTGTCGTTAGTGTCTGCATACCTTTCTGAAGCTGCAAAAAACAACCCAGCAGGCCTAGACTATAGATTCAAAGATTCCTATTTGTATCTACTTCTCAGTTAATCTATTCAAACTTCCTCCCCAACATATAATGTACATTGTTTCACTTCAAAAATTGATATCAGGTCTCTCTCCTGATTCATTTTGCATAGAAAACTGATCAAACTCAGTATCTTTAACCATGATCATACTTCAACCTCATTGCACGTATCACGTGTTCTTCAGGAGTGGTGAAATACCTGTGAGTGGGTGGCAAGACACTCCCGCATCCTCCGAGTGCAGACAGTTGTGTTCTCCCCACGCACTTTTTGCGCACTGCTCCAGGGACAGCTCATTGCCTGTGCAACGCACCTCATCCAACCACACGCGACCTGAGCTTTTGCCAAAATGTGCCTGGCCCCATGCTTTGGCTGCACCACTACAGAAATAAATAAATAAATAAGGAAAAACAATAATGGAAAGTAAGAAAAAATAGCTTATAGTTCTTTTTTTTCTCCATAGAAATGGTTCAACAGAGCAGACATTATACACACATGTGCAGAGCATATACTGTTGGTACGTATGCATGTGTGTTTGCTACTAGAATTCATTCAAGAACAATGAGTCCGATTCACTGTTTGACCCCAGATGTTCTTTACAGCTGACTCTTCTGTGTGTGTGTCTGAATGGAAGGAATACTTGTCATAGTTCTGGAAACTGAGGGAGAGAAAGACGATTTGACACCCACATCAACTGATTCCTGCTTAATTCTATTACTATCATGCCTTTTTTTTCTTTATTTCAAGCAAAAAAACAATTGTTTCGCAATTATTGGTTGACATTATACATTTTGTGTGTGAGCACGGGTCTTTGTGCGAGTTTTGATGTTGGATCTTCACCTTAGCCCTAGCTGTCGACACACCACTTCTGCATCACTGTCGTCCCATTGATCATCACATATGGAACCCCACTGCCCTGCATGGAAGACTTCAACTGTGCCCTCTGACTCGGATTCCCCTCCAATCAGCCGCATAGGAAGTGTCACAACAGCTGCAGTGCAAACAAGCATTCAAGTTTAAACACATTTCCCAAAAAATGCTATCTGTGAAATACTCAATGACTGTATATAAGAACTGGAAGGAGTGGGTGTGAGGTCACCTATCCAAATTAAGCCAATTCAGTCCCCATTTATTTTGCGCTATGGATGCCGCCGTGTTGGAGCCAGAGAACATCAATAATTAGTGATTGACCTTAATCGGTCTGCGTTGTCGTTCCTATGGCAACCACTCTCGCCAATCAAGAAGGAGCTTGTTGGAAGTCCACACCCATACCATTTGAAAGCGGGCTCAGAAGGGTTTGTCGATCAAACATTTTGAACGTTCGTCATGAGACCACATTCTTTGATCGAGGCATCTGATTGGTCAGTTCATAACTTGAATGATTTGCATTGCAGAAAAAAATACCATGAAAAAAGAGGATTAGCAAGAACGTTAAAAAAAAGGTATCCGCGCAAAAATGGTTATTCTGACAAATATAATGACTGAGTAATAGCTGTTTATTTATCACTAGAAGTCTATGGGAGTTTGGCTTCTTGGAACCAGTAGGTACTTCCTGTTTGGAACACCAGAGGATGGAGTCACTAAGTCCGGTTCTCATATACAGTCAAAAAAAAAAAACATAGTTCACTTTAAAAAAAAATCTATTTTAAATCACATTTTGGAAGAGTTGTTGAAATTGTAGCAGATTCAATGAATAAACCTATTTAACTCAGTTTCAGTCATGCAAATCTCGAGTCTCTGATTTAATTATTTCAAATCAGACTTGTCTACTTTTCTGTTGGATGCAGGTAACAGCTGCAGCGGTTAAACACTCCTCTCCATTCCAGGTACTCTTGGAACAATGGAGTAAGTCTGGCTCTTCTCCTCGGCAATGGACTTCTTTCCAGTGAATTCTGGTCTTGCTTGTGCGGAAAAGAGGAACTGCACGGGCGCGTCCCGAGATCCTGGAGGTGAATTGACAGTTGGTGAGACACTAACGCTCATGTGGAGGCCTTATTGAAATTTTGAAACAAAATATCAACAGTAAAAAAACTCTCATGAAGTTTATGCCAATAGTAAAGCAGATTTTTTATTCACAGTGGCAGCCTGTTAAGTGACTTGTTTGATCATGATGTCCAAATACAGAACCATCAAAGTCTCCAGTTTCTCAACTGTGGAGCATGTGTAAGTCATCAGTAGGAATTCCAGCTGACTTATGGCTAACATTTGACCTATAACGTTTCCACTGTATACTTTATTGACTCCTGTCCACATGCTGGGATGACTGCACACAAAGCTGTGTTTCGTGCCAAAGAGCAGGCCAGCACAAGTGTTGGACAACATGTGCAATAAGTGTGTCTCTGTTGTTGATGAAAGCACTGCTCAGCAAATGACTGCACCCTACCCTGTGAAGACTGCAGATATGTAGGGCCTGTCTGCAAATTTCTCTTGAAACATATGTCGATATCCCAAGATCACTAATACACCCAGTGTGAAGCGGAGTGACGTAGAAAGAGAAGGAGCTTGTAAATACCTGAATACCTGATTCTAAAGGTTTTTCAAACCTCTGGACAGAATAAAGGAAGAATACAAGGGTCACACAGAAAAGTACAAAGACTTTGCAGAAAAATGGAGGGGAGTGCCTTTAAGGTTAGTAAGTGTGGTTAACATCAATGGTATTCCCATCACTCCGTCAGGCCTCAATATGCCGTTACAGTTTGAGTCTGTGCAGCAGATGGTCAGTGTGCTTGCACCTGTGTTTCACAGCACGAGTGAGAGGAGCAGGCAAGCAGAGCAAAGCAAACAGGGGACATGTGAGCACATGTGTGCTCGCCCTCTTACCCTTCCTCAAGCTGTCTGCAAACCACGGCAGCGTCTTCATCCCCCCAGTCGTTGCTGCACACAGACCCCCAAACTCCACCCAGGTATACCTCCACTCTGCCATCTAGCTTTGAGCGCCCACCTTGCAGGCGCACTGAGCCTGAGGTGAAAGAAAACAAAGACACACGATTTTGAAGAAAAAACCCAGAAGACTTTAAAAAAACAAAAAAGACGAATTGATTTTTATGCAAATGCTTTCAATCAAGCAATAAAGAATCCAAAACAGGAACGAGGATATTTTTTTTGTAAAGATGACATGCTGTGAGTCACTGACTGAAACAACACAAACATCAACCGAAAGAGCCTGTAAATGTCTGCAAAATGTCTTCATTGAGAATCCTGTCAGCAGATCTTTGGACACAGAAGCACTCAGGTTCATTAACTCATAAGAAACTGTTCATACTTAAAAAAATAAAATTATGTGGGATATACCACAGACCAAGTGAACCACAGAACACATTTAATGTTTCTGTTGCACTGATGTCACCATAGGTTCTTACGGGTTAAAACTCTTCCATTGTACTTGGTGTGTCAACATTTTCCCACCTGCCTTCTTAACCCTTGTGCTATCCTAGGCACTTTAACATTAGGAGTTGGGTCATCTAGACCCACTAGACAGTGCGCTGAACCTTTTTATCTTCAATGATTTGTGAACCTCACTGGTGTCCATGGATTACATGAAATCTTTCCACTGTTATCCACCTTTGTCATGGTAGGAATAACACGTCAATGCAAGGGTGGGGTCATCCAAGATAGCACAAGGGTTAAAGAATTTTTAGTATGATTTATAAAACTGTATGGACTGACATTTTTTTCAAGCTTACTAAAAATTACGTCTATTTTTCATTTTGCTCAGCTTTAAAACCCTACATGAATTTCTAAATATTTCAAAACTCAATGAAAATGTTTAATGTTTTTTTTTGTAAATGTCTATGCTTATAATTTATGCCATTGTAATTGTCATTATTACAGTGTTTTGTGTCTTTATGTAAATTAAAAATATCAATTCATTTTTGAGCAGCAGCATGTTCTAACTTGTGAGAAAAAATGTTGCAAGCTAAAGTAAGTTTTCAACTGCTTAAAGTAAACAGTGAGAGTATTTTTTTAATAAAGCTTGCAACTGTCTCTAACTTGAAGAAATTTTGTAAACATGTTCCCTCAAGAAAAATGTGTGTGCATCTCGGCATCAGCACTAAACTGTTTGCATGTTTGTCGTAGATGCAAATGACTTTTAGTAGAAATACAAAAGTGTTGCTTTCTCACCTGCTGCCTTCATGGGAAATAAATCCGATTCATTAGAATTGTCAGCATGCATGCTTTGTCTGTATTATGATCCTGTGCACAAAAGTTACACACCTTTGCAAAACCTGCAGCCACACTCTTTACACAAGAATAATAATAAACCTGCACGGGCTTTTCTATTGCACATTCACATCCCCCCCTATATTTGCTTTGATACATATTTTTTAATTGAGATTTTTATTTGACGCAACTCCGTGCGGGCCTGCATGTTTACCTTGTTTACAGTCGCAGTAACCCCAGTCTATCCTGCCTTTGTGGTTCCTGAAAAAGCACCAGGGTCTGATCCTGCTGTCTGGGTTGCGGCAGTGGTTGTGCTCTCCAATTCCTTTGCCCGGGTGGCGCTCCTGGAATCCGGCCACTTCGGTCCAGTTCATGCACCGGCTGCCCGACTCGGTCACGTCTATGGATCCCCGGTAGAAGCCGTCCTTTCCGCGGCTCCGAACGCAGTCGGTGAACGGCAGGATGACCGAAGAGGAGACGCGGCTGGAATAACAGTCACTCGCAGCCAGAACCACGGCTATAGACGCGAGCAACGCCACACGCATGTTAGGTTCCCACAGCTCTGAGCCGCTGATAACGGGGAAAATGTCAGCTACTCATCAGCTGACGGGTTCATGTCAGCCGCGTCGCTTTGGGACGGGAGTGAGCCCCGGGTTGGGAAAACGGCGCAGATGGATGAAACCGCTTTTGCGTGGCTTGCTGAGCAGGCACCCCTCCAGGGGGAGAGAAAAAATCCATTAACACACCGGTGCATTAGAGATGTATGCAGGACAGAAGTCTGCATACAGCACCATCATGTCCAAATTTGAACAACTTGTTTAGTCATCCTTTATTTGAGTTATTAGTTAAGCAATTATTTTGATTTGATTTGATTGATTTATAACATTTTGCATTTGTGCAGGGCTGCATAATCAGCTTTGGCATGAAATGCAAGTTAACCACATTTTTATAAATGTATTTATTTATTGTCACACGTGGATCACAGTTAGGCTGCAGGACACATCCAAGAGTTTAAATTCCAGTAGTTTTTGGGTTCATTTGCAGGAGCTGGATCCTCAGTGATTAACTCCAAGCCCCACAATGACAGTGCTATGTGCAGGACCTTTTTTTCCCCCTTCATTTATTATTTAGTTATGTATTTATTTTTACTGAGATGGCTAAACTGGTTTGCATTGTCTTAGAAAATTTTGATAAAGACCAGGTGGTCAAAATGGTAAATGCACAGATTCTGAAAATTCTCCTGATCAGTTGAAATTATTTAATAAATGTAATTAAATTGTACACACAAAGTGAGTTTTTTTATAGCTATTTCTCCTTTTTTTTTCAATTTTGGCTGCATATTTTACAGAAATTGGCTATCCGTGGCAATTGAAATCGTTTCGAAGAATGGAAATGTCCCATCAATAATTTTTAAAAAAAGTATGAATTTTAAACATCAAAAATGCTCAATAATCCAAGTTTTCACCAACAATAAAAAACATATTTTGAAGTTGAAATATATTACTACTGTAATGCTGAATGATCAATTAATATTCTGTATGTCAAATCAAAAATCACGTTATTGATTTTTATTTTCTAATTTATAAATATTTATTTCATATAGGCTTACCCTTGATAAGATCTTTCTTTGGTTGACTGTTCTGATTACAAATATTTTGTTTAATTGAAAATTAAATGGAAATGGCAATGTATTCTACAGTTAGGGGCACTGAGAAAGTCAAGAGAGCTGGAGGTGTTAGGGATGAAGATGATGAGGTTCTTTTTAGGAGTGATGAAGATGGATAGGATCATGAATAAATTCATCAAAGGAACATCTCATGTAGGATCATTTGGAGATAAATGTTAGAGCTGGCAGGAATGAAGCTTAAGGCCAGATCAAGAGGAGATCCACAGAAATGATGGAGTAGTTGGTGTGTTAGTCTCGGTAGAATAGAGGTGGGTGATTTAGCCTACTGAAGCGATCCCTGAAAAAAAAAAATAGATGATAATAAAGGGAAAAGCTGGTCCTGATCATAAATTAAAAAGACCCTGAACCAGTATGTGAGTGTTAGTCCACATTTGGGAAAAGCATAGTTTGATGGATTTGAACATCCATCAGTAATCTATCTATCTTGGGGCAATTGCAAAGGTAGCCAATGGAATTGTACGAGTGGCCATATCGGATTTCCTAGCCAACCCCCTTCACTTCGCTGCACCCCTCCACAAACACCATTAAAAACGTTTCTCAGAAAAGGTTATAAGTTCATATATGTTAATCTTTGTTGTTTTTTTTTAAATGATGTGCTCTCGTTAATTATAAGGGCATGCTTAGCTAATCAATATGATCCATATAAAGGTCTCAGATGGGGAAAAAGATCACAGTGGATCATAGAATGCTACACCAGCTTGTTGTGCAAACTCTAAACGTCAAACACATGCGTTCTGAAGATGACGCCATCATTGCGCGACCAGTTACAATTTTGCTAATTCGTAATTTCACCGGCGTGCTCCGGTTCTCGTGCATTTCAATGACTGTATGCGCTCAACGCTACAGCTTAATTTCTTTATATTAAAAGTTGAAGGTAAATTAGCTACAATCGAGCACCGACATTACAAAATAAATAAAATGTCACTAAGGTCCGTTACGACCTAGACAAACTCAACTTGGTTCGGATGTGACGAGGTTAATATCGAGCGTACCCTTTAAAGATATTTTAGCGGCTTTCTCTCTGAGAGCCAGCTAGCTACTGCTTGCATGTTGCTTTCCATGCTAAATGAAATACTTAATCTATTCCGAAAACAAAACCTGCGCGTTTTTTTAATCTTCTGTGACAAATTGCCACGAGGGGAAATATGAACAGTAGGCTGCAAGAGATTCGCGAGAGGCAGAAACTAAGGCGGCAACTGTTAGCCCAACAGGCAAGTACACACACACAGTCCCTTGTTGTTATAGCAAACAGCTATCAGTCAGCTAACATAATCATAGTTTAAGTCGACGAAGCACACTTTCTATATTTGTATCCACTCTGAATCATTCTCCAAAATAGTGTTCACATCTCCGTAATGGTTTATTATGAGTTAGCTAGCTACGCATTTTCAGTGCTTGCATGATTGTCCAGTCACACTGTCTGATTGATTCTCCCTATATATCTCCCCACAGTTGGGGGCAGAAAGCGCTGACAGCATTGGAGCTGTCCTTCACAGCAAGGATGAATTAAAGGAGATCGAGGAAACCAGAGAAACGTGCAGGTAGCCCAACATCATCCACTGAAAATACGAAACCCCAATAATATTTGCATGGAGCCGGTCAGAGAAACATAGTCTGTACAGCTAAGGGCTAATCAGTCAGAAACTATGCTATATGACTAGTTTGTTAGAATTCAGATGTAGTTCTGCATAAAAAATCACTTTCTCCGTCCCTTTAATTAAAGTTGGTGCATTGATCTTTGTGCATGCTGATTCAGGGAGGAACTTTGAAACAAATCATAAATATTTGTGTTGTGCAGGGCTTCATATGACAGCCTGCTCCCCTCTTCCAAAAGGAAGCAGCCGACTGAAGGAGAGGACACAGAGGAGGATGTGGAGGAACAAAAAGTGAGCACTACGTTTTCTGACTGTTACCACTACTACCAACCTGCAGATGCATAGAACGTCTGCACTCCAGCTTAGATCTATAGTTCTAAATTCAGTCATGTTTACTTTGTTTATTCATTTTTTTGTATATAGCAAGTGTACATACATACATACATACAGTACAGACCAAAGGTTTGGACACACCTTCTCATTCAAAGAGTTTTCTTTATTTTCATGACTGAAAATTGTAGAGTCACACTAAAGACATTTAAACTGTGAATTAACACATGTGGAATTATATACATAACAAAAAAGTGTGAAACAACTGAAAATATGTCATATTGTAGGTTCTTCAAAGTAGCTACCTTTTGATTTTATTTCTGCTTTGCGCACTCTTGGCATTCTCTTGATGAGCTTCAAGAGGTAGTCACCTGAAATGGTCTTCCAACAGTCTTGAAGGAGTTCCCAGAGATGCTTAGCACTAGTTGGCCCTTTTGCCTTCACTCTGTGGTCCAGCTCACCTCAAACCATCTCGATTGGGTTTTGGTCTGGTGACTTTGGAGGCCAGGTCATCTGGCGCAGCACCCCATCACTCTCCTTCTTGGTCCAATAACCCTTACTCAGCCTGTAGGGGTGTTGAGGGTCATTGTCCCATTGAAAAATAAACGACGGTCCAACTAAATGCAAACCGGGTGGAATAGCACGCCACTGCAAGATGCTGTGGTAGTCATGCTGGTTCTGTATGCCTTAAATTTTGAATAAATCCCCAACAGTGCCACCAGCACAGCCCCCCCACACCATCACACCTCCTCCTCCATGTTTCGTGGTGGAAACCAGGCATGTAGAGTCCATCCGTTCACCTTTTCTGTGTTGCACAAAGACACGGTGGTTGGAACCAAAAATCTCCAATTTGGACTCATCAGACCAAAGCACAGATTTCCACTGGTCTAATGTCCACTCCTTGTGTTCTTTAGCCCAAACAAGTCTCTTCTGCTTGTTGCCTTTCTTTAGCAGTGGTTTCCTAGCAGATATTCTACCATGAAGGCCTGATTCACACAGTCTCCTGTTGTAGAGATGTGTTTGCTGCTAGTACTCCGTGTGCCACTGACCTGCTCTCATATCTGAGCTGCTGTTAACCTGCCATTTCTGAGGCTGGTGACTCGGATGAACTTATCCTCCCCACCAGAGGTGACTCTTGGTCTTCCTTTCCTGGGGTGGTCCGCATGTGAGCCACTTTCTTTGTAGCGCTTGATGGTTTTTGTGACTGCATTTGGGGACACTTTCAAAGTTTTCCCAATTTTTCAGACTGACTGACCTTCATTTCTTAAAGTAATGATGGCCACTCGTTTTTCTGTACTTAGCTGCTTTTTTCTTGCCATAATACAAATTCTAACGGTCTATTCAGTAGGACTATCAGCTGTGTGTCCACCTGACTTCTACACAACACAACTGATGGTCCCAACCCCATTTATAAGACAAGATATCACACTACTGAAACCTGACAGGGCACACCTGTGAAGTGAAAAACATTTCAGGTGACTACCTCTCATCAAGAGAATGCCATGTGTGTGCAAAGCAGTAATCAAAAGATAGTTACTATGAAGAACCTACAATGTGACATATTTTCAGTTGTTTGCCACTTTTTTGTTATGTATATATTTCCACATGTTTTAATTCATAGTTGTAAAGCCTTCAGTGTGAATCTACAATTTTTATAGTCATGAAAATTAAGAAAACTCTTTGAATGAGAAGGTGTGTCCAAAGTTTTGGTCTGTACTGTATATATATAGCACATATAAGTCATTTGCAAATATTATGCACAAAACACATTCAGCACTTTAGTAGGAATTTACATAGAAGTTTTTTGTGATCCTAACAGAACAGCCTATTTAGGAGATTGATACGAGTAATATTAAATAACCTCTGACGACTGGGTGTTACCCACTGCACTATGTGACAAGAGACAAAGTAGTGAGTAAAAAAATAAAAAAAGTTCTTTAAGTTTTAATTCTTTGTAATCATGTACCCTGCTCCCACTGTATATATTTTCAGAAATACTCTATAACCCCAAACCTATTTTTTAGTTTTATTGAGAAAACAGCAGGGGGTCACATTCTAAAAACAAAACAAAAATGAAACTGTGTAACTCATGCACAGATTGGAAGATTGGCAACTGTCTATTCAATTTTTCAATTTTCAATTTTATTTGTATAGCCCAAAATCACAACAACAGTCGTCTCGATGGGCTTCGAAGTAAAACATGAACGCAAAAGGATCACAACATGATGTGTATGGAAAATTGCAAGTCATTTCAATATGGACGCCTGTCGGCGTATTCCTTTAATTCAAAGACTCAACAGGTTTCTAGTTTTGCAGTCGTCTTGTCAACCAGTCTTTCATTCGCCAATGTTTTACTTCACCTTTGCCCGCCAGATACTCTTGTTTGCTCTTGTTGAGATACAAACAAACTGAAATGATCTACTACCACTACTTTCACTTTTCCTGTGCGCTTTACGTGTTACTAATATTGTGCTTTTAGCGGAAATAAAATTGCAGTGTATTGTTATGGTGTATTAAATGACTTCTTTGTCCCCTGTTTTAGGATGAGGTGGAAGTGCAGCAGCCAGATGAGAGCTCTCCATATGAGGAAGTGTACAAAGATTCCAGTACTTTCTTGAAGGTTTTGGAACTTTGCTTTGCCTTCTTTTCTTGTGAATTCTGCTTCTACAGATGCCATTTATGTGGCTTTTTATTCTTGTTTTTTAATCAGTGATTTTATTCCATAAAGCCAAACACAATTCTTTCTGAAGCAACCACATTTCCATTTTGTAATAGTTTTGCAAATGTTCACACACATCTATAAGAACCGCAACAGTTTTGCATTCTTTTTAAACCATCCTGAGGAAGTAGTGGCACATTAAATTCAAATTTAAATTCAAATTAATTTTATTTATATAGCACCTTTCATGTAAAAAAAAAAAAAAGCTCAATGCGCTGTACATACAAACAAACAAGAATGCAAAAGACACCAATCCCCATTGATGCAATAAAATAATTACATAAGCCCCGCACAATAAAATACACAAAGACAAACACAAGTAAAAGAGAAATAACATTAAAAAAAATAAAAAATGAATTTACAAAGCAAGCATAGAATCCAGAAAAAAGGTGCAAAAGCTTAGTATTTATCTCCTTTATTTAATAAAATTCCTTCAAAATGTGCAACTGTTTAGAATTTATGGGTGACCAATCGCAATCCTTGAGGAACACCCCCTTCCATTTTTTTCTGGCATCCACATCCTCTCTGCTGCTGATGACTTGAGTGAGGTGTGTTCCATCAATGCAAAGCAGCAAATGCAGAGGAAGGGGACGGGGATTGGTCACCTTTTGTTTTGTCATTGGAATGCTTGTTTTAAAGCCACCCTTTTAGGGAGAGGCTCTTTGCAAAGATTAGCATCTCACCTGCCGGTTTTGCCATTTCAAGTCCAGGTGTAGACATAATTAAAGGTTGATATGTAAAATGTGCAAACCGCAAAGGCTTAAAATAAAAAAGTGCGGAGAAAGTGCTTTGTCAGTAACACATCCGTGCGAATGAGTCGCATCTGACTTGGCAGGCGCCTTGTGATAGACAACTCTTTTCAGCTAGCTATCAAAAGCTGGAAGACGAGTTTCCCGGGCGTAGCCTTTGGTATGTTCCAAACAAAGCCAAAATGAATCATGCATCATTATCCTGCCCATTGGCTCTTTGTGCTGCACTGAACACAGAAGTCTGATCTTGGGGTTGAAGACGGCAAATGTTTTCACTTCACATAAACCAGTTAGGCATTGATCTAAAGGGTTACGATTGGGGGGGCTCCAAGCAGTTATGCAAAGCCTACAAAGACAGGGAAACCACCTGAATAGAATATTTGGTTGTTGCAGCATCACTCTGAGGTTGTCATACTTAAAATTTACCAGACTTTCCATTTTGCATGTTCAGGTTATTTTTAATTTTCAACTACAACAACCAGTTAAAGCAAATTTTTCTGTTGTCTTTGACTAATGAAGAGCATTTTATTTGCGTGCATTTGCATTTATGCTCTGTCCACATGGTATTCTTTGTGTTAAAAGTCTAGACCATTTGGTTTTCATTTGGATAACAAATTAAATATTCTGCTTTTTTGCCACTGGTACAGACCTAACACCAAAATTTCCTGTCTCTCAGAACATGCAATGTTTCTATTAGGAATCCATTTTTGTTGTTATTTGGATGTTTTGAGTAAGAGGAAATGCAGTGCAACCGAGGAATTCAACTATAGATGATTATTATACCGACTACATTCCCTGACAAAAGTCTTGTCGCTTATCCATTTTGTAGAAACAAAAGCGTATAACCTCACTTTTAATGAATCCACTGGTTTTAGAAATGTCTCATGTGAAAGCTAAAACCCTCCCAAATCATGTTCAATATACTAAAATAAAATTGCTTCACTGAAGAAAGATTGATCATTTAATGAACACAGAGAGGTCACATTTTGGCTAGACAAAAGTTTTGTTGCCTTTCTTTCACTTTCAGCTGTTCCCATCAGGGGTTGCCACAGCGAACAAGTCGCATGGTAAATGTGGCAATGTTTTACACCGGATGCCCTTCCTGACGTAACCTTCTCAATTAATCCGGGCTTGGGACCGCCACACAGAGGTAGAGAAGGGAACAGGGAGCAGCCCGGAGTCGGACCCAGGTTTCACGGGTGGAAGGCGCCGCAAACCAGCGCGGGCTAAACCGGCTCCCGCTTCTAAAGTTCTGTTGCCTACAGAGAGTAATGTGAAAATTTAACAGACAATTCACTTCAAAAACAAAAATATGTTGCATAACATCAGTGAATTAAGTAGTGCTACTGTAAGATCCATATTTAATATCTTGTATGACTTCCACGAACTTGAAGGACAGCATCCATGCGGTTTGACAATGATTCATACAATTTATGGATGAAGTCATCAGGAATAGCAAAGAAAGCAGTCTTCCATGCCTCCCAGAGTTCATCAAGATTCTTTGCTTTCGTCTTCCATGCTTCCTCTTTCATTCTACCCCAGACATGCTCAATGATGTTCATGTCTGGTGACTGGGCTGGCCAGTCCTGGAGCACCTTGATCTTCTTCGCCTTGAGGAACTTTGATGTAGAGATGGAAGTATGCGATGGAGCACCATCCTGCTGCAGAATTTGACCCCTTTTATGGTTGGGAATATAAGAGGTAGCTAATACTTCTTGATATTTTAGGCTATTGATATTGCCTTCCACCCTGCAAATGTTTTGCACACCCCCATACTGGATGTAACATGATTTTTCCACCACCAAACTTAAGTGTTTTCTGGGTGAATCTTGGGTCCATGCGGGCTCCAGTTGGTCTCCTGCAATATTTGCGGCGGCTGTGATGTAATTCAACTGAAGACTCATCTGAGAAATCCACCTTCTGCCACTTTTCCAGCGTCCATCCTTTTAGCAGGCTGTGGGCCTTGGCAAATTCCACACGTTTTTTCAATTGCCTTTTGTCTAGTGCTGGTTTCTTGGCACTGATTCGATTTTGAGACAGAATTATACAAACTGTTCTGGTTGACACAGGGACTTGAGGTGACCAGGCCTGGTGCAGCTCTGCTGCAGTGGAAAAGGGGCTGGCCTTGGATTTTCCAACCAACCTTATTCTTTGTACTTGACGCTGAGACACATTGAAGGTGTCGGCCACCTCAGCAGTGGATCTGGTCTTCAGCCTCTTGATAATCAACGCTTAGGTCTCAAGGTGAATCTTAGGCATGTTGTCAGAGGTCAAGTTGCAGTTGATGTGAAGGCCTGGTGTGCTGGGGTTCTTTTTATACACACCCACTAATTGTTGATCAGTAATTGATCACAGGTGAGGCTGTAATCTAGGATTGGGTGCATCATACCACAAGGCGACAAAACTTTTGTCTTGCCAAAATGTGACCTTTCTGTGTTCATTAAATGATCAATCTTTCTTCAGTGAAGCAATTTTATTTTAGTATATTGAACATAATTTGGGAGGGTTTTAGCTTTCATATGCGACATTTCTAAAACCAGTGGATTCATTAAAAGTGAGGTTATACGCTTTTGTTTCTACAAAGTGGATAAGCGACAAGACTTTTGTCAGGGAATGTATAGTCCAAACTTTGTAAAAATATTTGAAGGATTTTGGACTAGATTGATTGATTGAAAAAAAAAAATATTACTTATAGATGTATTAATTGTTGCTTAAAAATCCTAAATCGATTCATCAAATTTACGATTTTCTTTTGAAGAATTAAAGAACAAAAGTTAAGGGTAAAAAAAATATTTTTTGACTATTCTTATATTTAAGAACTCAGAATTTAGTTATTTTTAAATCAGCTATGGAAACCTTTTTCATAGCTAATCAAAATGTGTTTTAGAAGTGAAATTCAAGATCAATATTTAATTTAATTATCTTGATTCAGAAACTAAATGAGCTTGTGAACTGGTTTATGGAATTTAGAGAATACATTACGGTAGTTTAGTTGTAATAAAATTCATTTATTCCACTGTGCTCTCTTTAGCATAGATGCTAAATAAAAAAACATTTGGAATTTTATTACAATGACTTGTTATTGTAGAGTTTTTAGTTAAAAATCTTCACACAAATTGACTTTCTTTCAAGTTTTAAAAATGAATACTTTCAACAGTTTTTTTCTGTTAACTTTTTTTTTTCTTTTGATCCTTTCTTCTACCTTCTCCTCCCTTCATCCTCAGGGTACCCAGAGTTTGAACCCTCACAATGATTACTGTCAGCACTTTGTGGACACCGGACACAGACCACAAAACTTCATAAGAGACGTCGGTGCGTATTTACCTCTTCTCTGAGTGTTAATAATCGTCTGCATATCCGCTTATTACTTTGGACTTGTGGTTTGGAAGGTTTGGCCGACCGATTTGAAGAATACCCCAAACTGCGGGAGTTGATAAGACTCAAAGACGAGCTCATCGCCAGCACCAACACCCCTCCCATGTATGTCATACAATGACACTAATGTCACCTTTTGCACACTTCTTTTAACCTGTAATGTTCATGGTGAGATGTCTGGTGAGAATTACTCAGGGCGTGGGTCTGTGTGTTTCAGGTACCTCCAGGCTGATCCCGAGCACTTTGACCTGCGGGAACTGAAGAGCCAGTTTGATGTGATTTTGCTTGAGCCTCCTTTAGAGGAATATTACAGAGAATCAGGCATCAGCCACACAGAGCGCTTTTGGACCTGGGATGATGTACGTGTAGTTACTTATTTGTTTATTTTCTGCTAATATTGTAGTTTCTGGACTTCTACAAGGATCAGTAATGATTCTATCATTCTATCATTCATATGTGAATCTGAGGATCAGGTTAAAGTCCAACAATTCCAGAAGGAGCCCCCACATTTTTCTCATCCTTTTATTTATTTATCAATGCAAGTTTTATTTTCAGCACCTTTAAGGAAATCTCATACCCACCTCTTTCCTGCTGCAGATCATGAGACTAGAGATTGAGGAGATATCGGACCTGCGCTCCTTCGTCTTCCTCTGGTGTGGCTCTGGGGAGGGACTGGACTTGGGCAGAATGGTAATACCGTCCAAATGATTTCACTGAACACCCCACGGCTGTTACGAGAAGAGAGGATTACCAAACAATAAATGGGAACTAATTATCCATTTTTTTATTTCCTTGTTCCTTGACGGGTATTATAAGTCACGCCCATTTATTCGTCTTTCAAATCCTTTCTGCCCTTAAATGAGTTAAATAAAGGTGTGAACAGATCCCTCAGAATGGTGTGTATGAAAATGACATGCCCCCCACTGACCTTTCTGACATCATGTGATGAACTCTATTGAAACCATCCAGCCTCATGACAAACAAGCAGGGAAAATAAAACAAAAACAAAGAAATTATTTTGACATAACTGATACGCAGAGGCTTTAGAACTTACCAGCGAGACGGCATGACTACCTCGCCTCATGCTAAAAAAAATATTCTAAGAATGCCTAAGTCAATGTCAGAGTAAAATGTCAAACCTGTGGAGATGTCTGCTTTAGAAGAAGGACAATTCAAATGACGAAGTCTCACTTTTAGGAGGCAGCAATAACAAAGACCTTTGAATAGATTCTGTGTTGGATTACTTTTTTATTACAAGTCATTTGTTTTCTCAGAAATGATTCACAAAATTCTGAAGTCATACAAATAAAAACAACAAAATAATTTCAATCCAATGTTGTTTTTCTTTAAACAGATGCTATAGGTGTCCTGTTTACCCCTGCATAACTTCTATCTGATCTAAAACCAAATGTATTTACGGTAGTTTATGAACCCCAACCAGAATAAAGTGGATACAGAGAAGAGAATGCAGGTTTTTTGTTGTATGTCGTTGGATTCTTCACGTGTACATTTTAATGGCTTGTTCTTGTTCCAGTGCCTGCGAAAATGGGGGTTCAGGAGGTGTGAGGACATCTGCTGGATCAAGACCAATAAGAACAATCCTGGCAAGACCAAAGCCCTGGATCCAAAGGCAGTCTTCCAGAGGACCAAGGTGAAATGTCGCAGAAAAAACAAAACTGTGAATACAAAAACAAATGTATAGTAATGCCAAACAAAAGCGTCAATCCATCTCTGAATTTATCTGGAATATAAGGATAGAATAAAGTTTAAGAATACATGTGGCCAATCAGAACTAGTTTATGACATACCTTTTTTTTTCTGCTGTGAAGTGCACGGTGACATAAAGACGTAACATTCCTTGTAGCCTAGATTTGCTCATCTGCCGTCTTGTTATGAAACAGGAAATCACCCCAGTTGCATGTGACTATGTGGAAATTTTAGAAATGAGAATCGTCATACAAAAGTGACTTGGACATAACTGCGTGGCAATTTTTACTATTTTACATTTTCTGTTGAAATGAAATATGTAATGGCAAATGCTAAAGATTAACTGCTGAACACACAAAAAAAAACCTTAGCTGCCAGACCATAATGTTATAGCCTAATGGTCTGAATCAGCCTGCAGTTATTGTAGAATAGATATAATTTAGTCTCAACTGTATTTCATGTGTTTTGCATTGTCATTTGCAGTGTGCTTTGCGTGATTTTGCTGCAAAGTTGGGCTGCAAGGAGTTGTTGCCATGACGACAACACCTCAGGTTTTAAACTTCAGCTCCAAATTGCATGTTTGCATCTACACGTCGAGGATTTCTATCACCTGTACTTGTGGGGATATTAAAATGATGAAATCCATAATTGATAATCATAATTTTCATAATCATAATTTTCTTTTTCTGTATAAACCTTTTGTTTTTTGTTTTTTTGCATTTGTTTTCCCAAAAGAACTAGAGAGGAAAAGCACAAACGCCACACAAAGGTTAACCAAATCATTTTGCATTTCTCACGTCTGATTACTTAGTACTTAAGAGAGTGTTTCAACCTTTTTTATATAATGTGCGTGGAGGAAAAAACATAACAAAATAAAGACACTGCATTGATGGGGAAAAACAGCTACAAATAGCAACAAGGAAAAGCAGGCATAGGGGTAGCAGGCGGTTCCTTGGTATCTGGTAGTTTTTTTACTCTGGTTTCTGTCTTGATTTCCTTGTCATATTCTGAGCCAAGCAGCAACAGCGTGTTGCATAAACAATCAACTTGTGTGAATATTTTCTTCCAAGAAAGGTGTTTAAGTTATTTCAGTGACGTCAGAACTAATACTGTTGTTAAGCTAACAGCTCTGTGTAGATGTGGTGCATCACTATAACATATCAAATATATATATATGCTTTCAGGAGCACTGCCTGATGGGAATCAAAGGAACAGTCCGCAGGAGTACGGATGGAGACTTTATCCATGCCAATGTGGATATTGACCTAATCATCACGGAGGAGCCAGAGATGGGAAATGTTGAAAAGCCCGTTGAGATCTTTCACATCATCGAGCATTTCTGTTTGGGCCGCAGAAGGCTGCATTTGTTTGGGCGAGATTCCACCATCAGACCAGGTAAAACGAAGAGATGCTAAAACGTTCCCATTTTTTTGTTCTGCACTCATCCTTTTGTGTTGGTTTCTTTTACGTACAGGCTGGTTAACAGTTGGTCCTAATTTGACAAACACCAACTTTAACCCAGAGACGTACGCGTCGCATTTTGCTTCGCCCGACTCCTACCTGTCCGGCTGCACCGAGGAAATCGAGAGGCTGCGGCCCAAGTCTCCCGTGAAGCTGAAGTCTGACCGTGGGGGCGGAGCGCCCAGAGGCGGACGTGGAGGACCAAACGCTGGAAGGGGCGGAGACAGGGGACGAGAAAGAAACCGTCCAAATTTCAGGGGTGACAGGGGGGGGTTCCGAGGAAGGGGAGGGCTGCATAGAGGATTTCAACCTCGATAGAGGAAGACTGAAGTAGTTACACAGGATTTTGTTTTTCTTTTCTATCACAGTTAATGTGAATAATCTTCTTAATTCATTGTGGTCTGGGTCAGACATATTAGAACCTAAATAAACTTTTTTATGCTAAGCTTCAGCCCTCCTTTCTTTTTTTAACAGGTTTTTAACATAACGCCCATTTACTAAGAGTTACGGTAGTTAAATAATAACATTGGGCTGTTTGTGAATATATATATATATATNTGTCTGAAAGCAGCTTGTCCTCTCTTTGGTTCTCCAAAGAAAGAACAAAACGCTATCCTAACAGCTTCCCCCTGCTGAGCACTTACATGTGTTAATGTCACGATTGGCATTTAGAGCTCATCCATGAACTCATGAGAATGGGAAACGGCTTGATAGGCGGGAGCAGAGGCCCAGGTGATTGAGTGGTCATTTTGCAATGAGAAGAAGATCTGTAGTTCAATCCCTTCATCATGTCAAAATGTCCTTGGGAAAGAAGGTAAAGCCCCACTTTACCCCAATATTATCATCCATGTGTGACTTTGGAAAGAAGCCAATAGATATAAAGTGAATGAAAGTACCTTTTTGACCCCTAAAAGAAGGTAAAAGTATGTGAATATATATATATATATATATATATATATATATATATATATATATATATATATATATATATATAATTTTTTGTATTTTTAGCAATCTCTGAAGCTCTTTTAAACTCTTTTGAACCTTTAGATTAGTATCTATGGGTGTTGTCCTGTTCATGCACTTCCTGCATGCTCCTCTAGGTATTTTTACGTGTTGGAGAAGGAGTGGCCCATTTGAGGAATGGTGCACCTCCCTGGAGCTTCAGGTGGCGTCTTGCAGCCAGGTTTAAAAAAAGGGAAAATAAACTAAAATAGTCATTTGTGTTCATGTAAAACAAATAGTTAAAAAAAGGCAATTTCATGTATTATTCTATCTGCAAATGCTGTTCCTTATGGATTTGTGTTGTATACAATGATGGGAAGCTCAGTTACGTTTGTTCAAAGTACTTGACCCCAGGCGCCTCAGACAGAGGCAGAGCAGTTTGACTAGGAAGTCCAGCACACAAACATGACGTGAAAGACAAGAGTCACAAAACACCATATTTATAAGGTGATGTTATGGAATTTGGATGAAATCTATCAGATTTCCATTGTGGAAGCAGATAGTTTAACATCTTAAAATTTAAAAAAGTCTTTTTAAGTCTAATATTTGTGTTTTGGTGTCACAAATTAGCTAGACTGAAATTTTGTAAAATAAATTGTTTTTAAAAAGGATATATATATATTTTTTTACCTGACTCAATGTTTCTGTAGAACCGGGTTTTTCCTTGAACATATTATAGCCACTCAGTTGGATGGTAAAATAAAAAACAAGCACAATTTGCTTTATAAAAACAACAATATAATTGAATACTTTAGTTTTTAAAAAGCAGAAGACTATGAATAATTGTAAAAAGTATTTTTTTTATAACAGTTATAAATAAAAGAGCAGTTGTTGATCACACACAAAGAGGGTCAAAAGAAGTAGCAGGTGTTGTCAAAGCAATAGTATTATTCATTGAAATAAACATTGTACACTATAATTTAAAAGTAACTTTATTTAAAGAGCTGTCTTTAAAGTATTTTCCCCACCCAATCTTTAAGAAAGCATTTGCCTTTCTGCCAATGGAGATAGGTTTGATTTAAAGCTATTTGGCTGCATGCCTGTGTTCACGCATTTCCTGCATGCTGCAACTTTTGAAAATGTCAGATTAAAGGAGTGGCTCCCCTCGGGGAATGTCACATGTCACTGAGGTGCTGCATTATTTTCTACAAACTATTGTTATGCTGTTCAAAAACAAGAACAGAAACAAGAGCGAATTCAATCAGGGGAATTACAGGGATTTAAAAGTTAAATAAAAGAAAAAAAAGAGAAATAAGAAAAAAAAGGACATGAACTACTTCAGTATCTGCCATTGTTGTGACTCGGAAATGTTTTAAAAGGACTGCAAATGTCATAACTGCTGTCAAAATAAAAAAAAATAATTTTTAACTTCTTTAAAAATATGCTTTTCATTAAAAATCTGCAATCAAAGATGTCTTTGTTTCACAGGCAATATTCATCAGAATTATCTTTATTTATTGTGTTATTTATGATCTAACTGCTGTTTTAAATATAGGTATGATCAGCTATGGTAAAAAGGTAATCAATATAGTTCTATTCTATTCTATTCCATTCTATTTGTATATCTAACAGAGGAGCAAGTACCATCAGGTAATTTCCCATATACTTGCAGGTAAAACGAAAAAGCGAAATAAAGATTTTTGTTTTGTTTCAATTATCTAGACATAGCCAAAGAATACTGTTTTCTTTAGTTTCCTGTTTAACGATTAATTCAACCCAGTAAATAAAATATATGCTTGATAAAGTGATATTTTCACATGATTTGAATTCCTGGTTCTAACTCACAGGGAAATTACAGCACAGAGGGGAATGAACTGAAACTAAAGTGTGAAAACGGCTTCAATGATATGTCAAACAAAAAAGAAAAGATAACACACATATAGTAGACACTTTATCCTGGATTATGGGGTTGCTGGAGCCAATCCAGGTAAGGTGGGGCAGAGACAGGGTAAACTCAGGACAGCAGTCCATCGTAGGCCCACACACAGACAAGGCAGCCACTCATACTCCTCACTCCTCAGCCTCAATTGAAAGCAATTGTTACCCTTTTTGTTGATATCAGACAAACTTACATTGTAACCCTTGTGCTATCCTAGGCACTTTAACATTGGGAGTTGGGTCATCTAGACCCCACAAGACGGCACCTTTTTTTCCCAATGATTTGTGATCTTCACTGCTCTCCATGGATTACATGAAATCTTTCCACTTTTATCCACCTTTGACATGGTAGGGAGAACACGTCAATGTAAGGGTGGGGTCATTTAAGATAGCACAAGGGTTAAACTACCCACTCCACTTGACCCAGTGACCCAGGGAAAACCCAGCCTTACAGAAGACAGACAAACTGTTTCAATCTTTTTGTAATTTATTGAAAAACAAAATTCCAATTGCTCAAGGAAATTCCTATCCTGCTAGGTATTGTCAACTTTCAGGTTTTTTCTTTTTTTTCCTGTCTGACATAGTGGGTCATGCTGTGAGCTGGAATTGGTTACTAAACTGGCCAGATGAAGAAAAAGTCAAGTAGGTGATGTGTGAGATCACAAGAGTCCTTCTGTCTCATTTTTGGTTTGTCCAGTTAATCCCGTTTAACGTTGAAGCAATTTTTTTAACTTAAAAAAAAAAAAACAACTGTTTCTCATTCAGTAATCTGACGTGAACATATCTATAAAGAGAGCTACAGTGACTCAGGTGGTTGAGCAGGTCGTCCAATGACCAAAGGGTTGACAGTTCGATCCCCGCCCCCACCAGCCAAAATGTCATTGTGTCCTTGGGCAAGACACTTCACCCTCCTTGCCTCCAGTGTGGCTCCACTGGTGTGTGGATGTGCATGAATAATCCAGGTGATGGTCAGAGGGGCCGTAGGCGCAAAATGGCAGCCACGCCTCTGTCAGTCTGCCCCAGGGCAGCTGTGGCTACAACCGTAGCTTACCGTCACCAAGTATGAATGAGGAGTGAATGAATAATGGACACACTGTAAGCGCTTTGAGTGTCTTGAAAAGCGCAGATAAATCCAATCCATTATTATTATTATTATTATTCTCAAAAGAGCCACTAATCCTTGAAATCTCAGAAATGGATAAGGCTTCGGAAGCTGTCTGTCCTTTACTATACCAAACATTGGAGTGATGTATAGCTCTGTTTAAACAAACCGTTTGTCCTGTTGTAGCTTAGGTTGTCGTTTATGTCTTTAACCTTCAGAGACAACACCATACGACAGCTTTTCCTGGGTAAAGGTGTTGTTGGTTTTGACCTCACTCAATGTTTTTTAGGGAAAGTCCATTTTTTTCTCATATTTATGCCACACTGTTTCATGTTCTTCTTCTTTGCCACTTTAACTACCCAACCAGGAATAAATAAAAAAACACAACAATAATCTGCTGCTTATAGTAATACACACAATGTATTTAAAATCTTTTCTAAATGTGCTCTTCCACTTTGTTAAGGAGGCATTTAAAAGGTTAAAATGTTCTAATTCTTTTCTGAGCAAGGTATCTAAAAAATGAACTTCTATACAAATGTTGTTTTTGTGTAAGCAAAATCAAAATTGGTCAGGAAGAAAATTCATTCCCCACAATCATTTCAATCTGTTTTTTTCTCATCCACAGACACATCAAAGGAGAATGTTTTCAAGAGAAGAATCAGTGAGGAGTGTCAAAGACTGTTGCCCTAAAGTGAACCCTAAGACCAAAATTACTTTACTCTAAATTACAAACACTTTGAAAAGCCCTGTTCACATTTGTCTAAATTGAAAGGTGCTGCCAATTGACTGGTTAATTTTATTGTTCTGGGTTTGTTTACTGAGGTGGTTGGCACCGTTGACTCTATATGAAAAGTGGAAAATGACTCTTCCCCCATCGGGTTCCAGATAGGAAGTTGTTCACGTTGTTTGAGTTCTAAACTACTTAAATCAGATGCCTCAATAAAAGTAGGGGGTTTTACATCGAACTTTCAAAACATTTGATTGACAGATTCTCTATAGCCCGCTTTTGGTGCTATACTATGCACACAAATTGTAAAAGTTTATGTGTGTTTACATGGTACTTTGTTTGTCTAAAGACTAAATTGTGTCAGCTATGTAAAAAAAAAAAAAACTTTTTGCATGTTTTTGTGGGGAGAGGTAATGGTTAGAAGGGATCGCCACCAAACTGAAAGGAGAAAATTTGGATCCAACACAGAAAGTTTTTAGCAGCCAGTCCAAAAACAAAAAGAATAATAAAACTTTGCCACTAGTCTGACACTTGCCTTTTAGCCGTAACAAGAGTTTTTCTTTACATTTCAATGTTTTTAATAAAGAAGATTTTGGTTTTGAATGGAAACAGTAAGTCATAACAACAGCTTAATTGTGTTGTTAGGATTTCTTGTTTGTTTTTTGTTTTTGTACATTTAGATACTGACGGGCAAGAGCAAACGTCATAGGTCAAATGAAAACAGTAAAGTCACGCTACATCACAAATGACTCAGTGGGATCAAAGTCCCGTCAGTCTAGAAATTCAATCTCAGGTCATTTATATCATTTATTTAGCAGAAGGGCGTATCGACAGCCTGCTTTCTGTAAATGAGTTTACCCCCCTGTAAGCAACTGCTTCTGCATTGTTACCCAAGTGCGTTTTACATTTAACAATACAGCTCACTGTCTTAGATGTACCTTCAGGCACTGGGAGTTATTTTGCAATGTGACAAGGAAAAGGAGTGAAACATGAGCACCTTGTGGAACTGGCTACTGGCTAGCTGTCAGACCAAACTTTTTTTTTTTTTTTCTCAGAAGAATTCTCAGATGCTCACAAGGGTGGATGTTTGACATTCAAGTAATTACTAGCTGCCAAAGGTTTCGTCGCTCAAAACATTTAATTGTACTGCAAGTGTTCTAATCATGAGAGGTTGGTTAAATGTTTCACTCCCCTTCAAATATGGTATTTTTTCATGTTTTGTAAAAATGGTTACAATAGAATACACTTTTAATGTAGAATTTTTGCTCTATGAAGGTCTATATCAACTAGAAACATGAAAATAGTGAATTTATTGCTAAATTTGTTGCATATGAAGTCCTCTGCTGTGGCACATACTGCACAAGAAAAGCAGACGTGAAGAAAAGTTAAATTATAGCTGCCAAATTCAGATATATGCTTTCTTAAAAGTTTGGATGTCTTTAAACCTAAAACAATTAATTGCAAGGGTCTTTTGGCAGTTTTATTGTTGTTCTTGCAGCTTAAAATTTAGTAAAATCCGTTTAACACCAGTTAAAATAAGCGCAATGGGAAGGAAAGAGAAATCAGACTAACTGACTTTTTCCACACAGTAAATGGACAGTTTTATATTAGCTGTTTTTTTTGTCCTGTCCAACAGCTGGGCAGGCAGATGAGAGCTGAGGGCCTCTTGTGTTGTACATATTTTACTTTAACAACAGGGGTTATTTATCTTCAGACAAACCAAAGGTATGTCTGAATAAACCCCTTTTGTAATTGATGCCAAACTTTATTCATTTCAACCATGTTTGAAAATCTTTGTATTGGACCGGACGAAAATGGAAAGAAGGGAAGAAGAGAGAGGGGGAGTAGGAGGGTGATAATAGGAGGGGAGGGGGGATAAGACCATGAAGCAGCATAAAGCAACAAGTTTACTGGTTGTTTATCATTACGGTAAGGTTCAAATGTAGTACAAAAAGGGCGGGGTCTGTCCACACACACATATTAGCTGTTTTTACGGAGTTGAGAGGATACATTTAGCCTTCAAGGGGATGTAGACTTTTGATCTGGGGTGTTTGGGTGGTTCAGCTTTTCATTCAAAAGGAATATAACAAATACTTTTATTTCATTTCTAGTCGTAAAAACAATGAAAAGGTTGTAGCAAAATGAAACATTTTTTAAAGAATATACAGTATAACATTTTTCAAAAATTATTGGATAGTATTAACTCATAAATACTGCAGTTAATCACCATCAGAAAGCCTAAACAAACATTTGCACTAAAACCCACAAATACTGTATAGCAGAGGTTCTTATAGGATTTCCTTGATAAAGAGGTAAGTAAAGTTTACAGAGGCTCAGTCTTAGTTAACATGAAAAAGGGATTCATCACAGGACATAATAAAGTTTAAATTTACATTCATTTAATTGTTGAGCATTTAGCACACCATAAAGCACACCCTGGATTATCTTCTTACGTAGATGTTAATTCGTGCTGGTTATTTTTGGGTCATTGCGTGTCATGACTTGCCCTTTAGTCTGACTGAAGCAGCTGTCAATACAATGAATGCTGATTTATCATCATTGCGGCCCAAAATGGAACATTTTTTAGTTTGAAAAGTCAGACTAAATGTGTTTTTATTTGGATAATTCACACAAAAACATGTTTAAATTATTTCTTAAATTAATGTTGTTTTAGCACAACATTCTTTATATGAGCAAAATCTGTGAACAGTTTTTGAAGAAATAAAAAACACAAGACTTTGTATATCGGTCCAAGGCCAATATAAAAATCTGCTTTTTTATTTTGATTTCGTCAAGACTCAAGACAAGACTTCACCACTGTACAGCGTGGCACAGCAGTGCAAGGCTGCTTTTCTCCTCTTCAGAATCCGCTGGAAATACATTAAGGTTGAAGATTTATGTGGTCAAAAGCCATGGTGTTAAAGAGTTAATTGCTTTGTTTTCAAGGTCTTTCTACTCAAATCTGGACTTATGTTTGCGGTAATCACTTTGCTGCAGTATGAACACCTCACGAAGCACATGAAGCTACAGAATGCTGCAGCAACGTTTGCTAAAGATTTGTCTCACTCTGCTCCAATCAGCAACCCTTAAGTCGCCAGAGCCGTGATGTTTCTTTATCCCGCAAGATTCTTTTCTCTCTTTAATATTTTAAAATTTCAACAAAGTCGCTTCCAAGAAAACCCAGAAATGGAAAAGAAAAGTCGGTTAAAACACTACACTAAACCAGACTGTCAGGATGAACCTGAGGGTAACATAGAGAAATCTGAGTACTGACACTCCCCATCCAGCATGATCAAAGGGACAAAACAAAATGTAACAAAAAAGATGAGTCCAAATGAGTCCATTTTAACCATCAAGTATTAAAAAAAAAACCTTTTTTTTTGTACATTTTAGTACACATCTATAATCCAGAAATTTGCTAATCAGGAAAAAAAATCAAATTTAGGTTCTGAATTTACAAGAAGAAACTGAAATCCTCAAAAGTGTCCAAAACTGATTTAAATGCATTAATAAAAAACGATTAAACTCAAAAAGATAAAGTAGATATTGCTTATTTTGCTCAGGGTTACCTTGCATAATCTTTTGTTATGTCCCATTTGCCTTTAGTTCTCTTACATACATTTCATTCAGCCCAGCCCAGCTATATTTAGCTTCACAAACACACAGAAACACTGAGCTGAATGAAAAAAGAAAAGAAAAAAGATCTCCTGGGCGGATTATCCCCCGAGCAAACTTTGTCTTCACGAGGAGGGATGGCATGGATGGTATTGTTGTTCTTATCCTGGCGAAACAAAGCACTGTCTTTCCCTATTATATGAAAAACTACCACAATAGAAGGTTTAATAGCTTGGCATATGTCTGTCTGCACATAGCTTTTGTCAACATGAAAGCGTTAGTGAATTATGTGTACAAAGCTTTGTAGGTGTGTAGATGACAGAGTTGCGTTTTCAAGTAAGCCAGTGGCGCATTAGAGCATCTGTTCAAGATTCTAGAGAAAGGTGCCTCTTTATTACCTGAAATGTGTACTTTTAACTGTAAGGTTGTTTTTGTCTAATGTCTCATATCAACAATTTGATTGATATCATATTTAGTAGTTGTTGATCCAGTTCATAGTTCATATTGGTTAATTTTATACAATCTGATTCACTGACCTAAAATCAATCCAGGACATCTTTAGTCAAAGGTCCAGCCAGTGGGACTCAGAGATAAATATCTGGGTACTGAACAGTGCAGGTGGATTTTTTCCACATTCCTTGTATTTCTTGCAAGATAATCAAATACAAATCAAAATATGTACAAACAAACAAGTAAACAACACTGTATGGCAAATCCATTCACATTTTAGTTCCATAAAGGTTGCCCATGTTTTTCCACATGAAAATAATACAAACAGAACATTATTAGAACATTTTGGCACACTGCATGGTTCTAGAAGCTTTTCGAAATTCAATGTTTTTCCTCACATTGGACTGTGATGATGGCTTGATCATTTTTTTGCTGACATTACGTGTGTTGTCCACTGTGATGCACTTGTTCATTTTAATACTAAAATAAAATACAATCAATTATTATTCTTTTGCAACAATTTTATAATGGCATTAGTTGATTCAATTAACATCTTACCTCAGACATATCAATCTGGTTGGACTGTGAGATTATATGTGCTATCTTAGATGACCCCACCCTTACATTGACGTGTTCTCCCTACCATGACAAAGGTGGATAAAGGTGGAAAGATTTCATGTAATCCATGGACACCAATGAAGATCACAAATCATTGAAGAAAAACGGGTCAGAGCACTGTCTAGTGGGTCTAGATGACCCAACTCCCAATGTTAAAGTGCCTAGGATAGCACAAGGGTTATGTTGATTTATTGTTACACCCCTACTAGATTGAATATTTTAGGTGAAATTGTTGTTCTCTTACTTTTTTAGTTGTGATAAAAAGAACCTTTACATTAATCAGTACTATTATTTAATTGTAGTGTTATATCTCCATACAGGAACTTATACATTTTAAATTGTGCAGTAAGTTTCCTCACACTGCTTTGCACCAGAAGTTCATGAGGAAGAAAAAAAAGAATGTGAACTGAGTAAGCCTGCATCTTATCAGCAACCACTCAATAGATGATAATTACATCCTTGAGTTTCGGCACAATTGCTCTTCCTTAAACCTTTTGCAACCTGTGTTGTGAGTAAATTCACAGCACTTCTTCCTCTTCTGCAATCACTCCAGTGTAACACGTTTTTCTGTTTTGGATTTAAGAGTGTACCAGAAGACAAAAAAAGACCTTTAATGTCTATCCAAGTTAAGGCAACTGACTTTTTTGAACACCAATATTCCCTGAGCACATTAACACTTGGTTGAGGTTCTAAAAAGGGATCTTAACAAAAGAATTAGCATGCCAACATTTGGTCAAAATATCAAACAAAAGAATTGGTTGTAGTGAAATAAATGCAAACATATTAGGCAATTTTAAGGTTTCTCGTGAGTACATTACATGTTAAAGCATATTTTAACATACTTTTTTTTTGCAAAGTTGTAGTAAAATAAAGGTCTAAAAGAATCCTTCGGTAAGCGTCAAGAGTCGAAAGAGACTATTTTTTCCCGGGAATTTAATTAAAAGAATCGGCTCCTGAGAAAGAACTGATTGCCCATCACTACTGGCAAGTATGTGCTGCAATGACTTGGGCATTTCACATTAAACCCCTGATAAAAGCATTTACTTCAAGCATGACAGACTTCTGACACACTTAAGGGTAGCAGCTTGTTTCAATTGTTCCTGTTGTTTCAGTTTTTTATTTACTTGTCTTGTTCAGTTCTAGCAATGTATAATATTTTTTACATTCAGAGAGACACAGTTGAGCAAACAGATAAGACCAGAAGGCCTCCTGTGTTGGACAGATTTTACTGTTACTTGCAATAAGGGGTTAAGAATCTTCAGACATACAATATGTATTTTTGTTTGAAACTCTTTTGTATTTGAGGCTAAGCTTTATTTATAATAACTAAATTTATATGCATTTCCTGTTGGACCGAACAAAAAAAAGAAAAAGATTAAGATAGGGGAGATGGAAGGGGGTGGGAGCAGATGATTAATACATACATGATAGTGTCATAAGTAAATTGCATGACTTAGTTCTCACATACATACACTAAAAAATAGTAGGCACACAACAATTTACTGGTTTTAAGTGTATCTCACAGGGCGCAATGACTGAAATTTAGTTATGCACAGAGACACACAAGATTTGCATATCTAACATTATTGGAGAGGGGTGTTAAAAACATCACCCACCCAGTCTGGTGACCATCCTCCTCTCACTGTGTGCATACAAGATTGTGTACTAAAGAAGTGCAATTAAAATTGGTGGACCAGAGTGATACAGACTACTCCATTCTTCAACAGTGGAATCTGATTTCCTTATTCAGTTCTTGCCCTCATTCTTTCCACTGCATTACTTATTGTGTGCACGATAAAATACCCATTAACCCTTGTGCTATCTTAGATGACCCCACCCTTACATTGACGTGTTCTCCCTACCATGACAAAGGTGGATAAAGGTGGAAAGATTTCATGTAATCCATGGACACCAGTGAAGATCACAAATCATTGAAGAAAAAAGGTTCAGAGCACTGTCTAGTGGGGTCTAGATGACCCAACTCCCAATGTTAAAGTGCCTAGGATAGCACAAGGGTTACAATAAAGTAGTTTGCAGCTGTAATCCCTTGCACAATCTATTTTATTAAATCTTCATATCCAAACTGAATACCTGTCGCATGTCCAAATAATTTTTCACTCATTATTTGGGATTTTAGTAAGTAGAAGACTGTGCTATAAGTTAAAATTCTTTTATATAGCATTCGATATTTTATTAAAACATTTTTAAAATATTTAAGGAGAGAACCATGCACAAGGCTGGATTTTTCGCATTGTTCTTTGCCATGCGCACATCACAAGAGTTAACGCAAATACAACCTTCTTTCAAAAGTTACTATCTGGTTAAAGAGAAATTATGGAAGAATTTGGAATAACTGAAAATAATTCAAAGAGTGTGATTTCTGAGTTTTCCCGTACCAATTCCTTGTCAGTATGGAATTTAAGGTTCCACTGATTAAAATGATGGTGTCTACTTCTGCATGACATCCTAAATTTGTTCACGCTCTAATGGGCACCACTTCTTCAGCTTCTTGTTTGCGTTTTGACTTACACATTTGTTTTCAATATTATAAATTGAAACAATTGTGGTTGAAATTTCTGTTGCACTCTGCTCAGAACCTCTTAACTGCTCTTCTTTTAGAAATGAGTACCACCAAAAGTGTAGTATGGTGTAAAATTCTTTTCTTGTATTGTCCATCCATCCATCCATCCATCCATCCATCTATCTATCTATCTATCTATCTATGAATATCTATTTGGTTAGGTTTTGATTTTCTATTTATGGCACATTTGTCAACTTAAGTTTTGTTTCAAATTAAATTGTGTCTTTGTTTTTTTGCATGGGTTTATATAAACATTATGCTTCTGCCCAGTACATATTGGATGTTGCTGATTATTGTCTAAAAGTCTTAAAAATGTTACTTTTGTAGAACCAAATGAACTTCAATCGAAAAAACATATTTTTGTAGCAAGGAAGCATCAGCTATAAGTTTTTTGTAAGAACATTCTATATTAACCTTTTAGGACTCGGGCATATTTTTGAGCTAAACTTCTAAACATGTACCCCATGTTCATGTTTCTTCTTTTATTTACTTTACCAAAAAGGAAGGTCTAAGGGCAGAAATGCAAAGTTTAGCTTAGTCTGTATAATTTAGTTTTGCAATCACCTTTGTATTTTATGACTGATTTTGTGTTTTTGTACAATTAATGTTGTGAAGCCCATTGAGATAACTGAGTTATAATATTTGGCTATATAAATAAAATTAAATTGAATTTAGGGTTGTATAGATAATCAGTTCAAACAGATGCCATTAATACAATGGAGGACAGGTCTGTGAGAGCCAGAAATCTTGCTTGTTTGTATGTGACCAGAAAATGTGAGCCTTGGCTGAAGACCACTCTGCCCTTACTTTTCCATTTTATGCTAGGTTGCCTTTACTGTCTTTTAAAACTTTAAAATAATAAAATAAAATAAAAGAACACATAAAAAAGTAAGCAGAAACATTGTATTTATTTAATTCCAGAAGTACAATACTATATATTTGGTTGTAATACATCTACATATTTACCACCAGTGTTTCCTTGTGCTTTGAAGCTTAATCTAACTCGACCATTTCTGGAACTGCATTAGACTCTAACTGGACCGGCTAGACTTGAGTCTTAAACAGCCTGTAATGGTATTAAGTCTTTTGTCTTGCAGGAGTTTTTTGTCAGTCACCATAACGAGAAAGGTACCACTGAGCGATTGCAAGCATAGTCTTTGGTAAGAGTGACTAACAACGTGCCTCTCGGATAACTGGATTGGGTGTGACACCAGCAAAGAATTTAAATTGCATATTAACAAAAGGTGCTGATATAAACAGTAAGGGTTTCGTAAAGTAATACATCAAGAGGGAATAAAGCAAGATATAGCGATATAGTTGTCCACATTGTATATATAATTAGTTTTATTTTGTTTAATTTTTAACCTTTGAGTTATAAAATGTAAAATATTGCCATTGTTCATTTTTAAAGATAAACACATCAACATTACAAAAAATGTTCATAAGAAAAAATTTTGATGACGTTTTAACACACTTTTAATGAAGCTTTTAATCAATTTGATGAAGCTCAATTATTGCCATTGAAAAAAGTTTCTTGATTATTTCGAACCAGGCTGCCATTGAAGTTCCTTATTGGCTAAACACACCTGCTCCAGGTAATCAGCAGCAGATAAAGAAGGGTTTCTGGAAAACCAGCAGGAGGCCGGCCCTCAAGTCCTAAATTTGGGCTCCCATTTGGGCTTCCCTTTGGGGGTCACATGGTTGCTGGAGCCTATCCCTGCCACTGTTGGCTAAAGGCCGGTACACCCTGGATGGTTTGCCTCTCTACTGTAGGGCAACACAGAAGCAGAAGACGACACACTCACATTCATACCTAGGGGCAACTCAGAGTCACCAATTAACCCATGAAACCTGTTTTTAGACTGTGGGAGGAAGCTGGAAGGCTTGGAGAAATCTAACATATGCACGGAGAGAACAAACAAACTCCACAGAGAAAGAATCCAGCGGGGAATTGAACCAGGGCTTTCTTGCTGGGTGGCAAGAGATTTAATTGGTATATTTTTATGCGGCCCGGTTAATGTCAATTAAATAAAAAAGAAATTAAAAAAATCAAGGTAAAGATTTGTGGCATTGATTTTTACATTGCGTAACAAATGTCATGTGTCTTGTTTTAGTTTAGTCTCAATAAGATGACACACAGCCTGGAATGGCTCTTTAGGGACAGCAAACAAAAAAAAGAAAGAAAAACTATGTAATGTAGTCAAACCAGTTCTATTTTTAGACTGACACCCAGAGACTGGAAGAATTTCCAAATTAAAAGGACCTGCAGGATAATCGATATCATATAACAGAACAGGATTTTGAATCTTAAAATTTGAACATTTTTTATTGTCTCAAATAAAATGAGGGGAAAAAAAAGTAATATAATACATATTTATTCATTCATGTTTTGCGCAAACTAGGATTATATAAAACTTTATTTATAAAACACAATGTTCTTTGCAAGATAAATACCAAAACAAAGACCTCCATATAAAAAAAAAAATTATACACAATGCCCTCACCCCCCTACCCCTACATCCTGCACATTTACCAGTTACTGTTTGGTAGACCCTGGACAGGTCATGGTGCTGTGGGTAAACATGTTTTACAGAAAATCTAAAAGTAGGTGCATTTGTCGACATTTTCTTGTGCACAACTCTAAAAAGGTCCTAAAATGGAATCTAAATTAAACACAAGCACTCTTTTCAAGTGTAATCAGGAAACCAATGAGACCCAACCGAATAAGAGCGACTGGAAGTATTTTTTGTCAAAACGACACTTGGAAATGCGGCCTTAGATTAATCTGTGTTTGGCAGTTATTGTAGCGTTTGACCTTAAATTTAAACATTGGCTAAACTTGATTGTATAGGGTAAATGTCGACAGCATATGTGTGTCCTTTTGGGCAAATAAGTGGCAATCTGGGTCTCTAAGCATCTTAGTTCTTAGCACATTAACAATTCTTAAGTTTTAGAGACATCTCAAATATAAGATATTATATATATATATATTATATATATATATATATATATATATATGTATATATATATATATATATATATATATATATATATATATATATATATATATAATTCCCTAAATAAATAATTGTAGAACTTTAACCGTAATCTTGTAACTAAATTCTGATTTGTTTTCAGTCAGAAAGAGCTTTTTCTAAATCGTTCATCTTGAGCAGACATTGCAGTGAATGGAGGATGATGTTCTTGCATTATAAACCACCCACCTTAATATCTGGTGACTCTTGGACTTGGCTCCAATTATGTTTTCAAATCAGCCCCAAACTGCCTAATTCTGTTGGTTGATACACTGTTACTGACCAGAGATGGCTTTATTATAGCCAATAAGCTTTTATTCTATTAAACAAACACACAGTAGAAAAAAAGGTAGTAAAGATCACAATACTTGTCAAAAAAAAAAACATCAGTACATGTGCATTCTAGAAGAGTTATGCTGTTCTTTCTTTAAAGAAGCTGGAGTGAATTTCTGCTTTTTGACTAGATTTCAAACCTTGGCTAGAGCAGTGTATATCAAATAAACAGAAGCTTGTTTGTCAGTTAGTCTTGCAGAAAATTGTCAAAGGTGGTAAATCCTATTCACCTCCCCTGTCTGACCCACACCCCTAGAAATCATATTAGTGTTGCTGGCACAATACCAATTGGCTATAGACTGGTTGCATCCAAAAGTGCATAAAAACCCTTCAGATTTATCTTTCAATTGCTTTTGGTTTGGGTAACCATAATTGGGAGTTAAAGTTGAAAGAAACTAGTTTTCCGTAGTTAGGTGACTAAGGAAAATTAGACGGATTAGGAAGTACTGCATGGAAAGGTCTCCTCAACAATGTAAAAATGTCTGGCATGGAGTTGTGGTTGATAAATTTAATTTAACTTTCAAAAACAAAAATAACAGTTTTTTGCTTTTAAAAATCCCAAGTAATTGCACAAAAACAGTTTTCTTGTTTAAATTTACATTTGGATTTAGGAAATCAGACATTGCAATCTGAGGTATATTTTATCAACAGCTAAAAATGATTTTACTGCAAAAGCTAAAACTGCAAGGCTTTCAATTGCTTTTTCAATGAAGCTATACAAATTCCCTGTCTATGATAAGCAAATGACTTAATGTGCTGTTTCAGTGGTTTTCAGCCATGAGGTTTAAAATTGAACTTAAGGAATTTCTGCACCCCCAACTGACGCAAGTCAATCAGTCTGTTTCCTTTTCATGGTCACCGTGTTTTATGTTACTCTGTTTAGTTGGTAAAGTGGTTGGTTAGACATAAACCTAAGCAATGAAAACAAATATTTGGTTATTGTGAAACAGCTAAAGCATTCAAAAATGTAAATCACAGCTTTTTGTACAGCTGTCAGTCATATTTTATGTCATGGTAGGTGTGACGGAGTGAGCGTCGCACTGTAATGCATCTCATTGACTTCCTCTAAAATTAGATCTGTTTGTTGCCCTCACTAGGAATAATATGAATTCAAATCAAAGCACATTTGCATGAAACAAATTAATTTCTGCCACCTATACATCCTGCCATAACTCCATTGGGTCAGTGAAAAACTAAGTCTAAAATGTAAAAGAGAAAGAGGGTGATGTTGTGCAGTATTGCAAAGCCTAGTTAAACTATTTTCAGTCAAAGCTCTGCAAAATGTCCTTGTTTATAGTGTAAATTAATTTCTAATGAGGTCTTAAGAGTTTCAAATAATTTATTTTTGTTTTTTCAATTTGCATTATAAAATGCATAATTTGATAAATACTTGAAAGATATAATATCCATGATATAAAATGAATGCCTCAATCATTACTCACTTCATTTGACTAGTTCACGTCATTACCTCCCCCACACACGCACAAACACACCTCATACACACTTACTCTCAGACTGCCCTAAACCCAGTCCATTTTGTTTTTATTTTTTTCCACAGGAATGATAGCCAACAAAACAAGTCCAACAGGTTTTGTTGCACTTTAAATAAGACAAATTCCTAGCCTCCCCTTAACAGAACCCTGCAAGCTGATAGCTGCTCACTACATCTTTGGACTACAGGAGTAAAAGCACCAGTTGTCCTGTTCTTTGCACTTTGGTACCTATTCCTGTGAGCTTAAGGGGGCAACTACATACTCAACAAGGGTAAGACAAAACTTTAATTAATTTTAGGTTATTATTTTATTTTGCATATGGATATCTGTTCAGAAATCACACAAATTATAAGAGGATGTTGTGTCAATTGATTAATTTAAGGTTTACTTCATTATTATACTTTTACTCATTAGAAACAACTTTTTTCTTTCTTTTACACGTTTGACAATGGTAAACTTGCACATAAAATATATATCACTTTTATTTAAAAATAGATAATCATCCCTACAAATTATCACAAAAAATGTAAAATGAACTTGTTTAAACTGAAAGTTTTATTTATCTAGCTTGAATTTTTTTGGGTAAACCGGTTTCCACCGCTTGAGCATCTGGAGCATCAGCGGCAGAACTGCTGTAACAAAGATGATACAATATATATTTATTTATTTTTTCGGGAAAACATATTTAAAAAATACTTGAAAAATGCTTTTTCTATGAAAAATATAACTCAATATTTTTCTGATAGATTTCAAATCTAAATTTCAGATAAAAATAGGTTTATACAAAACAATATTGCAACAAATTACTGAAAAAAATGTTTTGAGCTAAGTGGGTAAAATATCAAATATATGTACATTTAATTTTAACATGCTCGTTCTTACAAAAAAATGATTATGGAACGCAGTAAAATAAATACATTAATTTAAAGTGTATGATCAGGCAAACAGAACAAAATGGAGATATCTTGATTTTCTTTGTGGGAATGTTCAGTCAAATTCTTGGTATGATGAGATTGGGATACACCTGTGGATGAATCTTTAACTGCAACTGAATGCAAGACTGCTTTATCTAGTAGGAGAAAAGTGTTTTGTGAATTTGTCTTCACTGGAATTTGGGGAATACTTACTATTTAGGAGAATGCAATCACAGTGTAAGCTTGCAAATGCTCTTCTTCCAAGAGTCGGATATAAGTTGTGAGTCAGTCAATTGTAGGACAAGATAGGGGGAAGCTTTGGTTGTTGATGAAAGGAGCATTTGTTTTTTGTGACATTTTTAAAAACTATCAGCTGCTATTTTCAAGTAATCAAGAAGTTACTTTTATTTTCTTCTACATTATAGGCAGGTTACTATGTGATGAAACTGTTACAGAACGGCATGAGCAAACAGCCCTTAATTTTGTCATATTAGGTTTTAGATGAGAATGTGGAATACTATATTCAGCAAACATTATGTTATACAGTATGTTATAACTTTCTTAAAAGAGCTCAGCAAGTGTATATGAAAAAGTATTCAAAATTTTATTGGTAACTGTTTTAACAGGAAGTGGACTCTCTGTGGATGGAACCTGTTAAAGTCATTCTCCTACTAGCAGGTAATTGTTGCCAGTGTTGCTTGTCTGTGCAAGTGTTGTATGACAGCATTCTAAAACTAAAATGTTGGTTTAGTCATTGATCAGAAATATTTATTTTCCTTCACAGGGCTAGTTGGATCACTTCAAAATGGGGCATCAGGTAACAAATCTATTTTATCAAGGTGACTTAAGACATTGAATTTGATGTTTATGAGGTATAAAAGACAATTTTATGACTACAGCTAAACTGGCTGAATCAAACAATGTCTCAAGAATGTCAGCATTAATTATCAATGATAAAACAAAAAGTTCATTTTTTTATTTTTTTAGGATATTTTTCGAAAAAAAATGTGTTCAGAGATTTTGTCAATAGGTTTTATTTGATGCTTTGAAATTTGAGCAGTATTTATTGTGCATTATGTTATTTATAATATATTGTAGTTCAACACATGTGTCACCAGATGGCAGCAATATTACAAGAACCTAAAAATTTGGATGCTGGGCAAATTCATTCCTCACATTCCTAAATTGTTAGACACATCATATCTATGTCTAGAGTTATTTACTTCAGGTCTCCTGATTTTAGCTAAAACCTTATTTTTATCTAGCATGGCTTAACATACAATAGGATTCTTTTAACCCAAACATTGATTACGCTTTTTAATAAATAACAGTAAATTACTCCACCGCCAACAACATTTAAACCAAACTTTCATTCTTTATTTTAAGACAAAAATATATAAAAGTTAAAATTAAAAAACTAGCAGTAAAAAACGTCCTACCTTGCTACAATTAAATATATACAATTATGATTCTTTAAGCTAATTCTTCCATGAAGACATGTTTGTTTCTAGAATTTGTCAACATTCTTTTTATCCCTTTATTTCCTGAAGCACAAACAACTGCATCACCAGACAACTCTACGGCCACCACAACCTCACTAGAAAACTATCGCATTCAACTACTGACATGACTATAATCCCGGTCACAACACAGTCAATGCAAGATGTCTTCACAAGCAACACAACAATGTTACTGGTCACTGCAACCGTAGAACCAGGTCAGGAAGCCTTAACAGTTGCTTCAACAGACATAGGGACTTCAGCACCCACCCAAGAAAGCTCAACAGCTGGCACAAACATACCCACCCAAGAAAGCTCTCAACAGCTGGATCACAAACACACCCGCCCAAGAAGGTTCAACATCTGGCACAAACATACCCACCCAAGAAAGCTCAACAGCAGGCACAAACACACCCGCCCAAGAAAGCTCAACAGCTGGCACAAACATACCCACCCAAGAAAGCTCAACAGCTGGATCAAACACACCCGCCCAAGAAGGTTCAACATCTGGCACAAACATACCCACCCAAGAAAGCTCAACAGCAGGCACAAACACACCCGCCCAAGAAAGCTCAATAGCTGGCACAAATATACCATCCCAGGAAAGCTCAACAGCTGGCACAACCTCACCACCAGAGACAGTTACTTCAGCCTCTGTCCAAGAAAGCTCAACGGCTGGATCAAACACACCCGCCCAAGAAGGTTCCAACATCTAAGCACAAACATACCCACCCAAGAAAGCTCAACAGCAGGCACAAACACACCCGCCCAAAAAAGCTCAACAGCTGGCACAAACACACCCGCCCAAGAAAGCTCAACAGCTGGCACAAACACACCATCCCAGGAAAGCTCAACAGTTGGTGCAAACACACCCGCCCAAGAAAGCTCAACAGCTGGCACAAACACACCAGCCCAAGAAAGCTCAACAGCTGGCACAAACACACCATCCCATGAAAGCCCAACAGTTGATGCAAACACACCCGCTCAAGAAAGCTCAACAGCTGGCACAACCTTAACACAAAAGACAGTTACTTCAGCATCTGGGCCCAAGAAAGCTCAACATCTGGCACAAACATACCCGCCCAAGAAAGCTCCAACAGCTGGCACAAACACAATCTTACCAAGAAATCCCAACAGCTGGCACAACCTTAACACAAAAGACAGTTATCAAAGATCTGCCCAAGAAAGCTCAACATCTGTACAAACTTACCCACCCAGAAAGCCCAACAGTAGGCACAAACACACCAATGCTAAGAAAGCTCAATAGCAGGCACAAACACACCTGCCTAAGAAATCTCAACAGCTGGCACACAAACACACCCGCCCCATGAAAGCACACAACAGTTGGTGCAAAACACACCACCCAGGAAGCCTCAATACAGGCACAAACACACCTGCCCAACAAAGCTCAACAGCTGGCACAACACACCCTCGCCTGCTTAAAAGTTCAAACAATTGGTGCTAACACACCTCACCAAGAAAGCTCAACAGCTGGCACAAAATACCCCCGCCCATGAAAGCACAACAGCTGGTGCAAACACACCCACCCAGGAAAGCTCAACAGTAGGCACAAACACACCCGCCCAAGAAAGCTCAACAGCAGGCACAAACACACCTGCCCAAGAAAGCTCAACAACTCGCACAACCTCACAACCAGACACTTCAGCACCCGCCAAAGAAAACTCAACAACTGGCAAAGCCTCACCACCAGATACTTCAGCACCCACCCAAGAAAGCTCAACAACTGGCAAAGCCTCACCACCAGACACCTCAGCACCTGCCCAAGAAAGCTCAACAACTGGCAAAGCCTCACCACCAGACACTTCAGCACCCGCCCAAGAAAGCTCAACAACTGGCAAAGCCTCACCACCAGATACTTCAGCACCCACTCAAGAAAGCTCAACAACTGGCAAAGCATCACCACCAGACACTTCAGCACCTGCCCAAGAAAGCTCAACAACTGGCAAAGCCTCACCACCAGACACGTCAGCACCCACCCAGGAAGGCTCAACAGCAAGCATACCCAAATCACCTGTTGAAACAACTTTAGAACCAGCCAAGGAAACTTCGACAGCTAGCATAACAACTCCACCAGTAACCACAACAACAACCACAACTGTTGCAACAACCACAACAGCCACAACAGCTATTAAAACTACTACTACAACTACAGCCAAAACCACAACTACAACTACTAAAGCTGCCCCAATTCCAGAGCCTGTAATCAAGCTAGGATTTAAGGTGGAAGAACGCTTTACTTCAGACCTTGAAAACTCAAGTTCACCCTCATTCAAGAAATTGGAGAATGAAGTTACCACTGCAGTAAGTTTTTCATCTATTCTCCATTTATAATAAAGCATGTATATATATATATATATATATATATATATATATATATATATATATATATATATATATATATATATATATATATATATATATATATATATATATATATATATGTGTGTGTGTGTGTGTGTATCGAGGGTCAACATAGGTAAATGGAAATTCTCATTATTTTTTTCTTCTCTAACTTTTAAAAGCTTGACAAGGTCTATACGGATAAATTTGGATCCAGCTTCAATAGAACGGTCGTCAGGAAATTCAGGTATGACACTTGCCTTTCACCAGTTGCTAATTTATTAACCTTTTGTCTCAAAGTAGTTTGTTCAATAATAAATGTGAAGGAAATTTGTGTCATTCTTTAATTTTTTCTGACTTTAATAAACTATAATGGAAAATAAAAGTACACTTTCTTTTGCAGCCAAGGATCCATTGTAGTGGATGCTGAGTTGATCTTCAATAATGTGACGGTACTACCAAATTCTAGTTCTGTGACGGAAACTTTGACGGAGGCTGGCTGCTAGTCAAAACTTTTTCCTCAGTGTCAACACATCTTCAATTTCAGCAGAGTCTGCAAGACTTTTCTGCTCACATAAAAGATATCATTGACAATTTATATGGCACAAGATCATTAATGGTATGTTTTATTTCCAGCTGTCTTCACATACCCTATACAAGAAACCCTTACTGAAACCACAACACTAAATTTGACTACCCTACCAGGTACTACAATGCCAAAATCATGTCATAAATGTTTACTTACCAAGTACAATAAAATGAGTCATTCAACTGCAAAACAATTTATATATATTGTTACAGCCAGTTGAAAGAAAAAACACAAATATACTTTTACAAAGTAATAAAAAAAGAAAATTAACTGAATAAAAGTTATTCTTATTATGCAGTCGGGAAGAGATATGACTATATGTATTTTATTCCGCTTTCCAGAACTTACAACAGCCACAATTGAAAGTTCGACAGCTCCAACAGCAGGTACATCCACAACATATCTCAAAATGTTCACATGCAAAACATTTTTTTCCTCTCTACTAAAACATGGCAAATAAAGGAGTTTTTAAAACACATTTACCTCATGTCAACAAATTAGAAAACACAAAATCTTACTGATTATTGTTTGTTACAAAAAAATGACCACTACCACAACTTCTTTAGCCCGCATCCACATCAGGTAATAAATAAAACTGTTGATATCTGTCTCTGTATCTGTATCTGTATTTAAATTAACAGATCAGATGATTTCCTCTCATTAATATAATATTGGCATTTTAATGGTATTGACATTAAATATACAGATACAGATATACAGAAAATTGACTTGAAATAAAAAAAAAATTCTTAAGAGGAACATTTTCTTATTAATTAAATATTTCATCACCAGCCACCTCAACCTCATCAACACTACAGGCAACCTCACTTTCAACATTAGTACATAATATCACCAACAGTCAGTGCAACCCCACATTTTGAAACCACAGCTTCATCAGCAGACAGTGCAATCTCACCATCAATCACCATGACGACACCATCCAGTACAACCCTCCAGTTTGTCACTGTGACTTCATCACCAGAGACTACTACTTCGCTATCGATGAGGCAGACAACAACAGCCACTTTATTTTCGTCAACAGTTGGCACGTCTTCACCATTACCTACTACAACTTCAGCGCCACTTGAAACAGCGCCTCAATATCAACCACCATGGTCCCCAACCAGCCACTGAAATCTAAGCAATCAACAGTCACTGCAACTTCACCTTAGAAGGTCAGTTCATCTTTACCATCAACTACCGCCACTCATGGCAGAGCGTGTTGAAGAAACTTCACAAACAATCAGCATGACATCACCAACACTCAGTGTGACATCAGCATCTACACTGCCCACACTGTCTTCACCTGGTAATTGTTGCTGTTTTGAGTGATTTGATATTGACTGATTTGTTGTTGTTGTTTTTTTAAAGGGAGATTTGAATATTAAAAAAAAAACTGTCATTAAATCTAAGTTTTTCACACATTTGTCATATTAAGTATATTATAAAAAATTATTTTTGAGAGGAAAATCTATTGACTAAGGCTTCTACTGATTTTTTGTCTTTTTTTTTACTTTTTATATATTAAAATTCCCCATTATTTTTCTGGCAGAAACTGTGAAAACAACAACAGCCCTACAATATCTGGGATTAACTCATATCAGGTATAATTGTGTCTCTTTATACCTCTTTGGGTCTGCATGCTAATCAGACCATACATTAATGTTATGTGCTAAGTCCCATTTTTGCAAAAGTGTCTAATTGTGTATAGATGTTTCATTTTTTTTTAATTTTTACATTTAAATGTATAATTAAATACCTAACTTATTTTTAATTATCGCTCATAATCTCACCAAGTTAGCCAACCCAGCAACAACACCATCAAACATAACCTCACCAGCTGGGACAATCACTTCAACACCAATTATTTCAACATCACAACCATTTGTTGAGACTTCACCTCCAGAAAGCTCGAGTTCAACATCAATAAGCACAACCTCAACACTAATCAGTTCAACATCATCAGCAGTCAGTGGAACTTCACCTTTAATCAATACATTTTCAGCAACAGAAAGTCTAGCTTCACAACCAGCCATAGAAGTGTCAACAGCAATTAGTACAGTTTCAACACCAGAAAGTACAACATCCCCAACTAATAGTGAAATCCTACCATCAATCAGTGCAACATCAACACCAGTCAGTTCAACATCAGCAGAAGCCAGTGGGACTTCACCTTTAATCGGCACATCTTCAGCACCAGAAAGTCTAGCTTGTATTCAGCCATATAGAAGTGTCAACAGCAACTAGTACAGTTTACCAAAACACCAGAAAGTGAGGCAACATTCCTAACTAACAGTGAAACTTCACCATCAATCAGTGCACATCAAACACAAGTCAATTCAACATCAGCAAAGCCAGTGGACTTCAGCCTTTAATCGGAGCACTTAACACCAGAAAGTCTAGCTTCAATAACCAGCCATAGCAAGTCAACAGCAACTAGTACAGTTTCAAGACCAGAAAGTACAACATACCCATCTTATAGTGAAACTTCACCATCAATCAGTGCAACATCAACACAAGTCAGTTCAACATCAGAAAAAGCTGTGGAACTTCACCCTTTAATCAGCACATTTCAGCACCAGAAAGCTCCAGGCCTTCAACCAGCCATGGGAAGTGTCACCAGCAAATCAGTACAGTTTCAACACCAGAAATTACAACATCCTAAAACTAACAGTGAAATCCTCTACCATCAATCAGTGCAACATCAACACAAGTCAATTCAACATCAGCAAAGCCAGGACTTCACCTTTAATCGTGCATCTTCAACACCAGAAAGTTCAGCTTCACAACCAGCCATAGAAGTAAGTCACTGGTAATTAGTACAGTTTCAACACCAGAAAGTACAACATCCCCAACCACAGTGAACTTCACCATCAATCAGTGCATCAACACTCAGTCAAGTTCAACATCAGCAGGCCAGTGACTTCACCTTTAATCGCACATCTTTCAGCACCAGAAAAGTCTAGCTACGACCAGCCATAGAAGTGTCAACAGCACCAGTGGCCAGTTTCAACACCAGAAAGTACAACATTCCAACCAACAGAAACTTCACCATCAATCAGTGCAACATCAACACCAGTCAGTTCAACATCAGCAAAAGCCAGTGGGACTTCACCTTTAATCGGAGCATCTTCAACACCAGAAAGTCTAGCTTCACAACCAGCCATAGAAGTGTCAACAGCAACGGTTCGAACAGGGCGTTGCTCTTGGGGCGGTCGCCCATGCCAGGCGGTCGCACGTGCTCGGGCCCGCTAAATGCTACTTGTAGCTTTAATTTTTAATTATCGTTCATAATCTCACTGCTAGCTAACCCAGCAACAACACCATCAAACATAACCTCACCAGCTGGGACAATCACTTCAACACCAATTATTTCAACATCACAACCATTTGTTGAGACTTCACCTCCAGAAAGCTCAAGTTCAACATCAATAAGCACAACCTCAACACTAATCAGTTCAACATCATCAGCAGTCAGTGGAACTTCACCTTTAATCAATACATTTTCAGCAACAGAAAGTCTAGCTTCACAACCAGCCATAGAAGTGTCAACAGCAATTAGTACAGTTTCAACACCAGAAAGTACAACATCCCCAACTAATAGTGAAACTTCACCATCAATCAGTGCAACATCAACACCAGTCAGTTCAACATCAGCAAAAGCCAGTGGGACATCCCTGGCTACAATAGAAACACAGAACTCAGAAAAAGTCACAACAGCTTCACCATTTGTCAGTACAGCATCTACAACAGAAAGCCAGGCATCAACTTTAGCCATTACAACCTTACCACCTGACAGTACAGCATCTACAACAGTAAACACCACAATAACAACACATTTTACAACCACATCAGGTACAGTAATGAAGTCTTAAGTTGAAATTTTTTTTTTCCTTTTATTTTTATTGATATCTACTATCAGATAATAAATTACCAAAACCTTTTGAAAATCTCCAACCCTATTTATGGACATTTTTAAAATGAAGAAAGTTACAAATACATGTAGGTCAATCCCTGTCATACGCCACATTTTTAAAAAGTAAAATATACTGGCAGAACTTCACCTTTAATTAGTACAACTACAACACCAGTCAGTTCAACATCACCATTTGTCAGTGGAACTTCGCAATCAATCAGTACAAGAACAACACCAGTCAGTTCAGCATCACCAACTGTCATTGGTAGTCTATCACCAGTTTCTACAAGTTTGACAGAAGGTTATATTATGGAGAAGAAACTTTTTTTCAAATTTGATCTCCGTCAACAATATTTTAAAAAAGATTCTGCCACGTCAAACACCATGAAACAATAGATTCAGTTTGTTCTTAAATCTGATCACACTGCCTGAAGGAAAAATCAACTTAACAATATTTTTCCTGTGATTTTTTTAATCAAGTGTCTAAGAAGAAAATATACATAACAATATGGCTTATGTCACTAAAATGTTATTTTTTTTTTAAATAATTTAAAAAAAAATTTTTCTTCTGCAGAAACTGTACCACCTACGACAGCACCATTACCGACAGGGACTTCAACATCCACATCAGGTAAAATTGCGTTAAATTTAAAGTCACTTGTGCTTTTAGTTATTTTACATTTTTTGAAAATACATTTTTGTTTAATACTATTGTACATTGTATTGTATTTTTAAAATAAATGCTAAAAAATATAGATTATTATTATTTTTAATACTAGTTAACCCAGCAACAACACCATCAAACATAACTTCACAAGCAGTTAGTGATGCTTCAACACTAATGACTACAACATCGCAACTCACTATTGGAACTTTAGCACAACTGAGCTCAAGTCCAACATTGTCTTCTACAACCTCAACACCAGTCAGTTCAACATTGACAACAGCTAGCGCAGTTAGTTCTGCTACCGTGCGAGTGTTGGGGGCTTCCTGGCTGTTGCTGTTGCTGCAGCGAGGGTCTTGGTTTGGTGGTGGTGGTGGTGGTGGTGGGGGGGGGGGGCAGGGCATTCTCCCTCTTTTTTTTACGGTCCATCATCCACCTTAAAAGAACATAAATATTCACTCGAGCACAGGTGTTAGCTCACCTTTGCAAAAATAGCTTGCGTGACTGATTGAAATGTTTCACATGTGTTGTCTGAATGCATAAGTATGTGTGAACATTAGGTGTATTGTGAACATGTTGACCTGTTTGTGTGTGAAAATGTATGAAGCCAACAGGTATATTTACAACATTTGAGTATGTGTGTGGACAGCCCCACCCCTTTTAGCTTTGCATTACTTCTAAACCTAACCGTAATGATTACAATCATCCAGCAACTTGTTGCTTTATGCTTTTTACCCCCCTTCTATAATCATCCTCCCCCCTCCAAAATCCCTTTTTCTTCTTCCCTCCTTTTCTTTTCTGTTCGGTCCAACAAAAATGTGTTAAAAATATAAGTAAGATGAAGAAAGTTTAACCTTAATTACAAAAGGGGTTAATTCAAATATACACCTAGTGTAAAAAGATTCACAACCCCTTTCGTGACAGTAAAAAATGTCTGACACGAGAGGCTTTCAGCTTTCATCTGTTTGTTCAGCTGTTGGACAAGACTAGAAAAAAAATAACAGATGCAACTTCACCATCAGTCAGTACAACTTCAACACAAGTCAGTTTAACATCTGTAACATTATGCTCAAGCTCAGTTCAACAGTCAGTGGGAATGTACTACCAGTTGCTACAAGTTCAAGACCATGTAATGCTGTCTTGGAGTGACTTGTTAAAATCTGATGACAAGTATATCAATCAGTCCGACCATCCAACCACACAGAGAAAGTTCGCCAAGCACAAGTCCAACGTCACCCTCGGTCACTACACTACAGCCTTACCAACAATTAGTTCAACATCACAACCATTCATTTAAAATTCACCACAAAAATGTTTTTGGCTACATCAAACACTGTAAAAATGTAGATCTTTTAAAATATTTTAAATCCATTTTTTAATAAAAGTCAAGGTAATTTGTTTTTTTTTCACTATTTAATCAAATTATTCTTTTTCATTGCAGAAACTGCATCAATTACAACAGCACCCTCAACAACAGGGCTTACAACATCAACATCAGGTAAAATTATGTCCTGTTTACTCTTCTAAAACTATGCATTCAAATAAAACAAACAACATTTTTGTTATGTTACTATATATGAAAAAGTGCCTAATAGCATCCAGACAGAATTTTAGTCAGATTTAGTTGATTAATGAATTGCTAAATTATCTATTCTGACTTTCATCACTAGTTATTCCAGCAACACCACCATCAAACATAACCTCACCAGCTATAACCATCACCTCACCATCAGTCAGTGCAACTTCAACACCAACCACTTTAACATGGCAATCAATCAAATCCAGTTCACTACCAGTCAGCTCAAGCTCACCATGAATCAGTAAAATTTCAACACCAATCAGTTCAGCCTCAAAATCAATCAGTGAAACTTTCCCATTGATCAGTGTTTTTCAACACAAGTCAGAACATCCCAACAACAAGTGAAGGAAACTGTCATTGCAACTTTACCACCAATCATTTCAACGTCACAATCAATCACAGAAACTTCACAGCCATTCAGCTCAGGTTTATCATCAATCAGTACAACATCAACACAAGTCAGTAAAACCTCCCAATTCGTCAGTGGGACTTTACCTTTATTTAGTACAACTTCAAAACCAGTCACTTCACCCCATCAACCTTTCAGCAGAACTTCACTTTTATTTAGTACAATTTTAAAACCAGTTACTACAGCCTCAGAAACAGTCATTGGGAACTCACCTTTTTTTTCTAAGTACAACTTCAACACTAGTCCTTTCAGCTTCTTCATCAGTTATTGCAACTTCAACACCAACTAGTACAGCCTCACAACCAGTTAGTGGACCTTCACCTTCATTAAGCACAACTTCAACACCAGTCAGTGGAAAGTCACCTTTATTAATTACAACTATAAAAACAGTCAGTACTGCTTCACAACTAGTCAGTGTAACTCCCTCAGCAGCCCCATTAAGTTCTTCAATTAGTTCCACTTCAATGGCAACCAGTACATCACCTCTTGTCAGTCCAACTTTAACACCAACTAGCTCAAGTTTACCAAAAACTACCACTGCAGCTTCAGCAACAGTCAACCCAACTCAGATAATTAGTACAACTTCAGTAGTGGTTTTTTGATCAGAGCACTATATGTAATCTTTCATACTCTCATTCTTGGATTTACGTTTTCATGGAGCTTGGACACTTTTTAGACGTATTTTTCACTAAACAATTTACAAATCTGCATGTTGTTAAAGGAAAGCAATAAAAATGCTTCTTAAATATTTCAAAAAGAAAACTTTTGTTAAAACATGTTTTGGCTATAAATATGTATTCATTTTGTCTCAATAGAAACTAAACAAACTTCACAACCAGTTTCAACAACATCAGCCATTCCAACAACAACAAATAACTACTCACAATACCACAATCAAGGCTCCACAACTAAACTCAATGATTGTACTGGTTTTTAAATCTGAAATAGAGCATTTAGCCCCGTAATTGGAAAACAATAACTCTCCTAGAATTTATCAATCTTAAAGGGGGCATCGAAATAAGCTGTAAAGTCGGCTGGAAATCTGGCCATCTCTTGAATTGAATTTATCTCCTGGAAGTACTGCAGTGGTAAAATCCTGTCAAACTGACAATAAGATTTTTTTTTCCACAGCTTTATGCCATTTATTCAGTAAGATTTTCAGGGTTGTTCCGGCGAGCGAGAGTCAAGTCTTCAAATGTACATTGTCTTAAATCGAATTTACAAAACAGTTGTTAAATATTCTGAACGTTATATGTGTATCAAAATTAATATATTTTTCTAGTTTTATTTGCGTTTCTAAAGTTATATAATACCTGGGCTACAGTAAAATAACTATGTTATAAGATATTAACAATGTATTCTCTTCAGTAGACAAGGTTCAGCTAGTAGATTCGACCTGGAGTTTAATAATGTTACTTCTGTGGTACCACTTTCAGCTGATGCTGTAGCTTACCTACCCTGGGTGGATGGCAACACTTCCACCTTTAACTATACACTGAATACAAATAAGCATCGCTATTCCCATAAGCTTTAATTGTTACATACTTAGAGGTTGCTTTAAAACTTAGTAAGAATAAATAACTAATATATTTATTTATCAGGAATTGAAACAACCACCCTTGCACCTACAACACCAATGGATCTACCTACAACAGGTAATTGTGGGCTTGAATCAATGTTTTTAGATTTGTTCCGTTTAAATGGCATATTGTTATTTTGTCAAGATATATTTCCATAGACTCAGACTTATATATTACAGGATTCTGTGCATCCTTTTGATAAAAAACATTGAATAAAACCTTTCTGCCGTGACTAATATTTCATCATCAGATATTGAAAATTTATATAACTAGTTCAACCTCAACTGTGGTCAGCCTGGGTTCAATTAGGATTTTGTTTTTTTGGAGTGCCTCTTTATAGTGAGGTTCAGTGTGGTTTAAATATGTAAAGTGTAATCTTATAGAACACATAATAAATGCTGGAATATAGGCTAGTTTTTCTTTCTACAAGTAATAATACAGGAAACTCCCACAAGTACATGGCAGCCTCATGAGAAGAGAACTAAAATCAAAGATGAAAACTGGCCAGAAGAACTTTGAAACTTTCTCTTTCTTCTCTTTTAATAATAATTCCTGTAATACTTTTTGTATAGAAAATGCATCACCTTACAAATAACATCTTCTAACATCATGATTTCAATCAAGTTAGCATCAGGTAAACAGAACCCCAATCTTTTTTGTTCAGATCACTGTTTACCAAATCATATCAGAACTCTTTACTTTATACTAATCACTATTATACAGTAATCCAGCTGGCCTGCTTATTGTAATTTAGATTTATGGTTCTTTGTCAACACTTAATGCCTCAAATGTTTGGGTGTTAAGATAGAAATTAAGAAAGAAATATTGAATTTATTTTGACTTTTTACAACCATCTATGCACCCACTACTAGTTAACCTGGCCAAACAACACCCATTGGACCTAACCTCATCAGCTGCAACTACCACTCAACACCAAATACCTGACTCTGCAAACCAATCAGTGAAACTTCTACCTACAAACAAGTTTAATAAATACCCATCAATCAGCACAACTTCTTTCACATCAATTAGTTCAACATCCCAACCAGCACCACCTTTGCCAGCCTGCTCAAATAGCAGGTATTATTTGGTTGTAGTGACTTTATTTAAATGTTATCACTGTTCATAAATCAATTGTGATCATCTTATGATTTAAATATAATCAAAAGGTAAAAAAATCGAGCATTTTTTTCTCAGTTTTGTTGCAACACACTGAAACACTGTAGACGTACACACAAGAACATGGCAGCCTGAGATGAGAATTAGAATCTCTATTAAATAAATAAAAATCTTGGTACATTGATATTAGCCATAAATGAATTTCTTTATTTGTTTCATTTTTTCCTCATTTGCACAATGTACATTCTGTGGCAGAAACCGACGCTTACACCAGCAACTCAACCTCTACCTATTCCAACTTCTACATCAGGTAACACTGGCTCCTAGTCACTAAAACTTTTGTTATGATGAATGCTATCATAATTACATACCTGCCTGTATAATGGCATATAATCTATATGTCACTGTTAGTTGATTCTATATTTTAAATCAAATATACAATTGCTGGGAATATCTATTATGATTCCATTACAAGTTAACTAACATCAACCCAATTGACATAACATCAGCTGTAACTCTTTAATAACAATCAGCCTGACCTTTGGTAAACAAACAGAGAAAGCCTGCAAACATGTCCAACGCTACCATCGGTCACTATAACCTACCAATAATTAGTTCGGACATCACACATTCAGTGGTTAGTTCACAACACAAATGTCCAACATCACCCTCAGTCAGCTTAACTTACCACCAATCACCCTGACGCTGGTAAACTGGCTGCTGAAAAATTCACTTTCAGATAAGTCCAACATCACCATCGGTCACTAAGCATCTTTACTTCCAATCACTCTAACAGCACAAACTAACTGTGCAGAAACTTCACCACAAACAAGTCTATCACCGGCCAGTCAGCATAACTCACACCAATTATCAACATCACCATAATATCACTACACAGTCTGGGTCTAACATGTAATATTTTCTTGAGGTTACTTCTTAGAGAAAAAAAAATTAACAATTTGAACCTTATATTTTATATAATCTTATATAAAGAACATTAAAAGATATAACATGAGCAGATTCTTCTGACATACATTCAGCACACAGCCCATATGCATAAATTTCTGGGACTTGGAGCTTGTGAAACTTCATTTTAACTAATTTAACCCATTTTGGTCCAACTTAATAATGTTGTTATTTAAATTGTTCATATTTTGTTTTAATGGAAAGCAAATAGTTACTACAACTTCAGTTAACTAATTTCTATCCCATTTTAATCAATTAAATAATGTTACACTTTCTTTGCAGAAACTGCTTCACTAACAACTGTGACTTTCTAATATCAGCATCAACCCTGGCATCAGGTAAAGTGGCTTCAAATCACCTTCTTTAAGTCGATCCCTTTATTAAGTAAATCACATAAGAACCTATATGCCAATGACAATATAGAATAATTGTTTCTGTTGCTTATGCAATTCAATTTAATGAATGTTCTTTTTCAAAATGTTAGCATAAACAAATTCTTAAAAGCCAAGACACATTAAAATAATCTTCCAATTTGATATGAATACTATATCAGATTATTATAATTCCACCACTAGTCAAATCCACCAACAACACCATTGACATAACCTCATCAGCTGCATCCATCACTTCAACACCAGTCACTTCGACCTTGCCACCCATCAGTGAAACTTCACCACAGACAATTCCAACATCACCATCATTCACCATAGCTTACATCAATCAGTTTGTCTTCCCACTAATCAGCCAAGGTTCACTACAAACAAGTTCAACACCATCAGTCACTACAGGCTACCAGCAATAAGCTCCACTACAACCACCAACAAGTCACCACAACCAAGTCCAACATCACCATCGCTGCCACTCACATCTTACTCTAAACTGTAGTATAACAACACAACCACCTCCAGTGAAAGTTCACCATAATCCAGTTCAACATCAGCCTCAGTCAGTACCGTTTTACCTTCAATCACTTCAACGGCACAACCAGTCAGTGAAACTTCACCACAGACAATTCCAACATCAACATCAGTCAGCATAACTTCCACCAACATCACCTACAGTACTACCATAGTCAGTCTGGGTTCAACACAAGGTAATTTTTTGGGAATGACTTCTTAAGATTTTTTTTAATAATGAATCTTATATGATCTTATATAAAATAATACCAAAAGATATGACATGAGTAGATTCTTCTGACATATATATTCATCATACAGCCTATACATAATGATCTTGAGATAAGAGAATCTAAATGTTCTATGTATTCCGGTTTTAATGGAAAGTGCTAATATAAGCTTACTAGAACTTTATTTAACTAATTTTCTATCCTGACTTTGTCTAATTTAATAATGTTACATTTTTCTTGCAGAACTGGTTTTACCAATAACTGCATTCAACATCAGTGATTCAACTTCTGTTAATTGTGTAAAGTGGCTTCAAATCACCTCTTTAAGTCAATCCTCTTCTTTATTAAGTAAATCACATAAGAATCCTATATGCAATGCCAATATGGAATAATTGTGTCTTCTTGGTTTATGCACTCACATGTAATGTATGTTCTTTTCAAAATGTTAGTATATACAAATTCTAAAAGCCAAGAAACATTTCTAAAAATAATCTTCCACCTTGATATGAATAAGAGGACATATTTATTATAATCTCCACCACTAGTCAAACCACCAACAACACATTGGATATAACTCCTTAACAGCTGCAACCATCACTTCAACACCAGTCACTTGACTTTGTGTCCAATCAATAGGAAAGTCTACCACAACAAGTCCACTGACTACCATCAGTCACCACAGCTTCACACCAATCAGCCTTGACTTCACAACCCATCAACAGCCGTGGTTCACCATACAAAACAAGTCTACCACCATCAGTCACTACAGCTTTACCAGCAAGCAAAGTCTGACTTCACAACCAATTACTGAAAGTTCACTACAACCAAGTCCAACATCACCATCGCCACTGGGCATCTCATTTCCAATCAGTATAAATAACACAAACTACTTCCAGGAAAGTCTACCACAATCCAGTTCAACATCAGCCTCAGCTGTCAGTAATTGGTTTTACCTCAATCACTTCAACGGCACAACCAGTCAGTGAAACTTCACCACAGACAATTCCAACATCAACATCAGTCAGCATAACTTCCACACCAACATCACCTACAGTACTACCTAGTCTGGGTCTACTACAAGGTAATTTTTTTTAAAATGACTTCTAAGATTTTTTTTTTAATAAATTTGAATCTTATATGATCTTATATAAACAATAATTAAAGATATGACATGAGCAGATTCTTCTGACATATACATTCATCACACAGCCTATACATAATGACCTTGAGATAAGAGAATTTAAATTGTTCATGTATTTTGTTTTAATGGAAAGCAAGAGTATAAGCTACTAGAACTTTAGTTAACTAATTTCTATCCCATTTTGTCCATTTCCATTAATGTTATATTTGCAGAAACTGCTTCTACCAATAACTGCATTTTCTGCAACATCAGTGATTTCAACTTCTTACATCAGGTAAGGTGGTTTCAAATCACCTTTTGCCAGATCCCTATTAAGTAAATCACATAAGAACCTATATAACAAAATGCCAATATGGAATAATTGTGTTTCTGTTTATGCAATCTATTAGTAATATGTTCTTTTCAAAAATGTTAGTGCATATACAAATTTTAAAAAGAAGACATTTCTAAAATAATCTTCCAATTTGATAGAATGTTTATATCATATTTATTATATTTCCACCACTAGTCAAACTACCAACACCCATTGGATAACCTCATACTCAGCTGCATCCATCACTTCAACACCAGTCACTTCGACCTTGCCACCCATCAGCGAAACTTCACCACAGACAATTCCAACATCACCATCAGTCACCACAGCTTCACCACCAATCAGTTTGACTTCACAACCAATTACCGAAGGTTCACCACAACCAAGTCCAACATCACCATCGGCCACCACATCTTTACTTCCAATCAGTATAACAACACAACCCATCAGTGAAAGTTCACTACAAACCAGTTCAACATCAGCCTCAGTCAGCATAACTTCCACACCAATTGCTTCCATCACCCACAGTGTACCACTAGTCAGTCTGGGTTCACATAAGGTAATATTTTGTTGGAGTGACTTCTTAAAAAATATTTTATTGCTGATATATAGATATAGAATACTAAAATATATACTATGAGAAAATTATTCTTCATATCGATTCAGTATTCAGCCTATATGTATACTACGTAATTCGATTAGGATTTAATTTTTCTTATGTTTTTTATTTGAAAAGAAAGTGTTAACATAAGCTACTTTAGTAAACTAATTTATATTCTGTTTTGTCCATTAAATAATGTTACATTTTCTTTGGCAGAAACTGCCTCAGCAACAACTGCAATTCCAACATCAGTGATTTCAACTGCTTCATCAGGTAAAATGGCTTTGTTTCACCTTATATTAAGTCAGATACCCAAATCACATAAGATCCTAAATGTCAAATGTCAATATAGAGCAATTGTAGTTCTGGGCTTAAGTGCAATCTCCATGTAATGTATGCTCAAATCCAGAGTATGAAACTTTTATCATCAATTAGTCTTACTTTCAACACTAGTCCTTTCAGCTCTTTATCAGTTATTGCAACTTCAACACCAACTAGTACAGCCTCACAACCAGTCAGTGGACTTTCACCTTCATTTAGCACAACTTCAACACCAGTCAGTGGAAAGTCTCCTTTATTAGGTTCAACTATAAAACAGTCATACTGGCGAACACTTTACAGTGTGTAACTCCCCAGCAGCCCCATTATGTTCTTAATTAGTTCATCAATGGTACAGTACATCACCTGGGTTGGGTTGGGGTCCAGCTTTACACCAACTAGCCTAAGTTTACTAAAACTCCCATTGCAACTTCAGCAATAGCCAACCTAACTCAGATATAATTAGTACAACTTCAGCGCCAGTGACCAAGATCAGCCACCAGCCAGCATTTATAACAACGATCTCATCAATGGCCGATTTTATACCTCTGCAGGTCTTGATGCCTATCCGGATTTTCTGACTATATCCGACATTTTTATGATTTAATTCTTCATCATCTCCTATTAAAAGTGACTCGTATCCGGCCTTTTGCATTTTACACTCATACAATGCCGAAACTATCAAACGACGCTCTGAGGACTACGCTTTCGCAGCATTTCATTCCGCGGACTTTTTGACATTTGTGACTGTGTGCTGCCGCGAAGGCAACGCGAGCGAAGGAGGCGTTGCCTTGGGCGCTCCAGAGGGGATGCACGGGGAGTAAAAAGGAGGGCTGCTCAGCCGTCTTATGTGCTCTCTCTGAGTTTTGAATGAGGAAGTGTTTGCAGACGTTGTGCTGTCCGAACAGTTTGATCCAGCGGTTGAATCTTTCTCGCGCCGATGACTTCTCTTTCCGGACAGGGTCAGAAACGCACGGGAGATTTTCTCAAGGGCCAAAGGCAGTTTCTGCACAGAGTGGGTTAAGAAAGACTTCAAAACAATGTTTTGGGGGAGACACCTTTTTATGACGGTTCTCCGACACTTCCCGCTCCGCGCTCACACCCAGCTACACACACACACAGCATGCGCTGCTACTGCACGCCACACCTGCAAAAATAAATAAACGGGCTTTAAACTGTTCCAGAGCACTGTGTCCCGCTTGATTAGTTACTGCGCTTGCGCTCCAACGACCGACCGGAATAACAGCGTTTCACTTCGCCCGCAGCCCGAGCAGCGTAACACGCTGACAGCAACAACATCAGCGCACAAAGCACCTTAATAAGTCATGTGATCTCAGTTGGTGGCCTCCTGAGTTGACGTCACTGATGTCCGGCTCACATTTACTTGGGAATATCCGATTTGTCTGCTTACATGGTACACGTGAAATGCACGATTCATTCTGCTTGATTTATTTCACATATGAGAGGCCCGAACTGGATCTGAGAAAACGGAATCCATGCGATTTGTCCGCTTATACGCTTCATCTGCCGCGTATCCATCTGTGCCACATGAGGAGGAAAAGATCGAATTCAATACTTGAACCATCCAGTGTAAATGCGCCACGATCGTATCCTACCATCATTGGGCTCACAATGTCCTCATAAGCCTGTTCAACCACTTTACCAACAATTAGTACATCTTTGCAACCTGGTTAAGTCTTAACAATCAGTCAGTCTAACCAAACCATCAGTAAATTTGACTTCAGCAACATCATTATTGCTGACTCGCAAAGCAGGTAATCACATGCACCTCAACAGATGACTTGGTAAATACAAAAGAAAAAGAAAAAAAAAACAGTTTGCCTGTAAAAGAGATCAACACAATATATATATGTGTATATATATATATATATATATATATATATATATATATATATATATATATATATATATTTTTTTTTTTAACTAAAACATAAGTCAAGTCATTGGTCTCTTTAGAATCTTTAAATCAACTATCACCGTAAAAACTAGTGTTGTCTCAGGTAACTGCTATAAAATTAAGTGGTTTTTAATCAGAGCAGTATATGTAATCTTTCATACACTCAATCAAAGTTTTATGTTTTCATGGAGCTTGAACACTTTTCAGATGTATTTTTCACTAAACAATCTACAAACTCTGCATGTTGTACAAGGCAAGCAATAAAAATGCTTCAAATATTTCAAAAAGAAAACTTTTGTTAAAACATGTTTTGGCTATAAATATGTATTCATTTTTTCTCAACAGAAACTAAACAAACTTCACAACCAGTTTCAACAACAGCAGCCATTCCAAATAAATAATTAACAATAACTGTACTGGCGAATAAATCTAAGTAACTGCTGCCCCACAACCTGACTCAATAATTGTACTGGTTTTTAAATTGGAACAGACATTTAGCCCTGCACTGGAAAACAATAAATCTCCAGAATTTATCCGTCTTGCAAGTGGCATCGAATAAGCTGTAAGTTTGCTGAAATCCTGTCATCTCTAGGAATTGAATTTATCCTTAAGCATTGCAGGGTAAAACTTCTGTCAAACTGGACAATAAGATTTTTTCCACAGCTTTATGCCATTTATTCAGTAAGATTTTCAGGGTTGTTCCGGCGAGCGAGAGTCAAGTCTTTCAGGTAAATGTATATATTGTATTAAATGATAATCATAAAACACTTGTTAAATATGCTTTAACAATTTAAGGTGTATCAAAATTAATATATTTTTTCTTAGTTTTATTTTATGTTTCTATGTTACATATAATACCTGGGCTATAAAATAACCCTGTTATAAAATAAAGACAATAATAACATTCTCTGCAGATGGGCCCAGTTGTGGTAGATTCGGAGCTGGAGTTTAATAATGCTACTTCAGTACCACCAGCTGACACTGTAGAGAACACCCTGGTGGATGCATACAACACTTCCACCTTGTTCACACTGGAATACAATGCTTAATAAGGTTTAAGTAAGCTTTAATTGTTACATACATAGAGGTTGCTTTAAAATCCTAGTGTAAGAATAAATAACTAATATATTTATTTCTTATTTGTGAATTAAAACAACCACCCCTTGCACCTACAACACCAATGATCTACCTACAACAGGTAAATTGTATTTAGTCTCAATGTTTTTAGATTTGTCTGGGCTTTAAATGGTTATTATTATTATTTTGTCAAGACATATTTCAAAGACTCCAGACTTACATATATATTATGATTCTTGTGCATCCTTTGACAAAAACATTGAACAAAACCTTTCTGCCGGTGACCAATATTTCATCAGCAGACACTGAAAATTTCATAGCAATCAGTTCAACCTCAACTGTGGTCAGCCTGGGTTCAATTAGGATTTTTTTTTTTTATTGTGTTGTTGGAGTGCCTCTCTATAGTGTGGTTCAGTGTGGTTTAGGTTAGTGATCCAGCTCATAATATGATGGAAAAGGTTAATATAGAAGAAGTTTCTTTCTTTCACAAGTAATAAGTCTACAAGTAATAACATGGTGTCGCTACTGCATGGCAGCCCAGAGAAGAGAACTAGAAATGAAAGATGAAATTAAAAACTGGTCAGAGGAACTTTAAGCAATCCCTTCTTTCTTCTTTTTAATACTTTCTAATACTTTTTGTGGCAGAAAATTCATCACCTACAGCAACATCTACAATGACTGTTACTCTAACTGTTGGCACTGTGTGTGGCACCTAAACTTTTTTGTTAGACTACTTCTTTACCAAACTATATCGGAACATTTAATATACTAATCACTATTATACCGTGCCGTCTGCTTATTGCACGAGATTCATATGTTCTTTTTTTTGTCAAAATGCATGTCTCTACAAATGTTTAAAGCTAAGACAGATATTAAGAAAAAAATACTTAATTTATTTGGACTTTTTAAAAACTATCTATAAAATTTCACCACTAGTTAACCCACAAACAACACCATTGACTCCAACTCACTGTAGCTGCATCCATCAATTTCAACACCAGTCACTTGACTTTGCCACCATCAGTGAAACTCTACTACAGATAATTCCAACATCACCTACTAGCGCCAGCAGCATTGCCACTCCACCACGTTTTAATATCACCTACAGTACCACCAGTCAGTCTGGGTTCAACACAAGGTAATATCTTGATGGACGGGACTTTAAAACATTTTTTTTTTTGCAAGTTGAATCTTATATTTTATATAATCTTATATAAAGAACACCAAAAGATATAACATGAGCAGATTCATCTGACATATACATTCAGCACAAAGCCTATACATGATGACCTTGAGATAAGAGAATTTAAATTGTTGATGTATTTTGTTTTAATGGAAAGTGTAAACATAAGCTACTTGAACTTTATTTAACTAATTTCTATCCCATTTTGTCCAATTTAATAATGTTACATTTTCTTTGCAGAAACTGCTTCACCAACAACTGCATTTTCAACCTCAGTGATTTCAATCACATCAGGTAAAGTGTCTCAAATCACTTTTTAAGTCAACCTTTATTAAGTAAGTCATATAAGAACTTATACACAAATGCAATATAGAATACAATTGTTTCGTTGCTTATGCAATTCAATTTAATGAATGTTCTTTTTCAAAATGTTAGCATTCACAAATTCTTAAAAGCCAAGACACATTTTTAAAAATAATTCTAAATTTTATATGAATAAGTATATCATATTTAGCTATAATCTCCACCACTAGTCAAACTACCAATAATACTATTGGACAGACCTACTAGCTGCATCTATCATTTCACATCAGTCACAATTCCCTCCTGCACCACCAGTGAAAATTACAAGATATGTCCACGCTACCTATAGTTACTTATAGCTACTTACCAATTGGGTTGACTACTGCCAACTGTTGGATGTCTACTACAGACAAGTTCAACATCACCATCGGCCACCACATCTCTTTACTTCCTAATCAGTATAATAACACAACCATCTGCAGTGTCTACCATACCTGTCTAACATCAGCCTCTAGTCAGTACCATTGCTTTACCTCATTCACTAACGACAAAATCCAGTCAGTGAAACTTCACTACAGACAATTCCAAACATCAACATCAGTCAGCATAACTCTACACCAACATCACTCTACAGTACTACCAGTCAGTCTTGGCTCAAATACAAGGTAATTTTTTTGGGAATGATCTTCTAAGAATTTCTTTTTTTTTAAATAATTTGAATCTTTTATAACTATGATCTTATATAAATAAATAATACTCAAAAGATATGACATGAGCAGACTTCTTCTGCCATACATCTACCTAGCTGGGCCTATACATAATGACCTTGAGATATGAGTAGAATTTAAATTGTTCATGCATTTTGTCTTTAATGGTATGCCAATATGTTTCACTAGAACTTTATTTAACTAATTTCATCCCATTTTGTCCAATTTAATAATGTTACATTTTCTTTGCAGAAACTGCTTCACTAACAACTGCATTCACATCAGTGATTTCCAATCTCTCTACATCAGGTAAGGTATTTAAATCACCTTTAAGCTGGCAGATCCTATTAAGCAAGCATAAGAATCCTAAATAATAAATGCCAATATAGAATAATTGTGTCTTCTGGTTTATGCACCTAACATGTAATATGTTCTTTTCAAAGTGTGTATATAATGACTCTAAAAGAAGCAAGACATTTCTAAAATAATCTCTTTCCAACTTGATATGAATGTTTATACTATATTTATTATAATTCCACCACTAGCCAAACCACTAACAAATACCATTGATATAACTCATCAGCTACAACTATCACTTCAACACTACTCACTTCGACTTTGCAACCAATCAGCGAAAGTCTGCTTCTACAAATGTCCAACATCACCATCAGTCACCACAGCTTCGCTACCAAGCAATTTGATTTCTACAACCAACTGTTAAGGTCTACCTACAAACTAAGTCCAACACCATCAGTCACTACAGCTTACCAGCAATAAGTCTTGACTTCACAACCAATACTGGTTCACTACAACCAAGTCCATCACATCGGCACTACATCTTTGTATTTCCAACTGTATAATAATACAAATCAACCACTCAGCAAAGTCTACCACAATCCAGTTCAGCCATCAGCCTCCTTAGCTAAAATTCTCGCTTTACCTTCAATCACTTAACGGGCATTGGGCAACCAGTCAGTGAAACTTCAACGTACAACAATTCCACATCAACATCTCAACATCAGTCAGCATAACTTCCACACCAACATCACCTACAGTACTACTGGCTGGCCCAGTTCAACATGCTGTAATTTTTGGAGCGACTTCTTAAAAAAATCTTTTTTAACCAGTTGAGTCTTATATCTTATATGATCTTATATAAACAACACCAAAAGATATGACATGAGCAGATTCTTCTGATATATACATCTTACCTACAGCCATACATGGAATAGACTTTGAGATAAGAGGAATTTAAATTGTCTACAACATTTTATTTTAATGTGCAGCACATAAGCTAGCCAGGAACTTTATTTAACTAATTTCTATCCCATTTTGTCCAATTCAATAATGTTACATTTTCTTTTGGTAGAAACTGCTTCACCAACAACTGCATTTAACATCAGTGATTTCAACTTCTACATCAGTAAATGGCTTCCAAATCACCTTCTTTAAGTCAATCCCTATTACAAATCACATAAGAACCTATATGCCAATGACAATTTAGAATAATTGTTTCTGTTGCTTATGCAATTCCATGTAATGTATGTTCTTTTTCAAAATGTTAGCACATATAAATTCTTAAAAGCCAAGACACATTTCTAAAAATAATCTTCCAATTTGATATGAATGTTTATATCATATTTATTATAATTCCACCACTAGTCAAATAACTAACAACACTACTGACATAACTCACTCAGCTGCATCCATCACTTCAACACCAGTCACTTCAACCTTGCAACCAATCAGTGAAAATTCACAAGATACAAGTCCGACGTCACCTACAGTTACTACAGCTTCGCCACCAATCAGTTTGACCTCACAAGCAATCAGCGAAGGTTCACTACAGACAAGTTCAACATCACCACTGCAACTACAGCTTCTCCACCAATCAGTTTGACCTCACAAGCAATCAGCGAAGGTTCACTACAGACAAGTTCAACATCACCATCGGCCACCACATCTTTAGCTTCCAATCAGTATAACAACACAACTACCAGTGAAAGTCTACCAATCCAGTCTAACATCAGCCTCAGCTGTACTGCTTTACCTTCTTCATCTACTCTTAACGGGCATAACTAGTCAGCAATCTCACTACAGTATAATTCCAACATCACCATCAGTCAGCATAACTTCCATACCAACATCACTCTACAGTACTACCAGTCAGTCTGGGTTCAACACAAGGTAATTTCTTTTGGAGTGAATTCTTAAAAAAAATTTTTTTTAACAAGTTGAGGCTTATATCTTATATGATCTTATATAAAGAAAACCAAAAAATATAACATGAGCAGATTTTTCTGACATATATATTCATCACACAGCTATACATAATGACCTTGAGATAAAAGAGACCTAAATTGTCTGTGTATTGTTTTAATGAAAGTGTTAATACAAGCTACTAGAACTTTAGTTAACTACAATTTCTATCCATTTTATCTAATTTAATAATGTTATACTTTCTTTGCAGAAACTGCTTCACCAATAACTATTTAACATCAGTTATTTCGACTTACATCAGGTAAAGTGGCTTCAAATCACCTTCTTTGTCAGATCCCTATTACAAGCCACATGAGAACTTATATGCCAAATGCCACTATGGAATAATTGTGTCTTCTGCTTGTGCAATTCCATGTAATGTATGTTCTTTTTCAATATGTTATCATATACAAATTCTCTTAGTGCATATTATTACTTAAAATAATCTCTTCCCAATTTGATATGAATGTTTGTATCAAATTCTATTATAAATTCCACCCACTAGTCAAACCACCAACAACACCATTGGACATAACCTTATCAGCTACAACCATCACTTCAACACCACTCACTTCGACTTTGCCACCAATCAGTGAAAGTCTACTACAAATAAGTCCAACATCACCATCAGTCACTACAGCTGGGTCACCAAGGAATTTGACTCTGCAACCAATCAGCGAAGGTTCACTCACAAACAAGTCTGGTACCATCAGTCACTACAGCTTTACCAGTAATTAGTTTGACTTCACAAATCCAATTACCGGTCTACCACAACTAAGTCCAATCCCACCATCAGCCACCAAGCATCTCATCCCAATCAGTATAACAACACAAACCACTCAGTGAAAGTCTACCACATACCGGTTCAACATCAGCCTCAGCTGGGTACCGCTTTACCTTCAATCACTCAACGGCAAAACTAGCCAGTGAAACTTCACCACAGACAATTCCAACATCACCATCAGTCGCATAATTCTCCACACCAACATCACCTACAGTACTACCAGTCAGTCTGGGTTCAACACAAGGTAATATTTTGTTGGAGTGACTTCTTAAAAAATATATATTTTTAATAAGTTGATATATAAATATATAGAACACTAAAATATAAAACATGAGATACTTATTCTAACATATAGGTTCAGCATTCACCCTATCTGTATACTATGACCTATAGATAAGGGATTTTAATTTTCTTATGTTTTTTATCTGAAAAGAAAGTGTTAATATAAGCTACTTTAGTAAACTCATTTAAATCCCGTTTTGTCCAATTTAATAATGTTACATTTTCTTTGGCAGAAACTGCCTCAGCCACAACTGCAATTCCAACATCAGTGATTTCAACTGCTTCATCAGGTAAAATGGCTTCAATTCACCTTATTTTAAGTCAGATGCCTGATGACCAAATCACATAAGAACCTATATGTAAAATGTCAATATAGAGCAATTGTGTCTTCTGCTGATGCAATTTCATGTAATGTATTTTCTTTTTCAAAATGTTAACATCTGCAAATTCTCAGTTCCAAATGAGAACAATGCAACATTGCAACTTGACAATGAGCTTACCAGCAACAAAACGTCTCTCAATATCATAGATGGCAGTGTTGTAGCAAGTATGTATTGAACTAACTCTGGTTAAATGATTACTCATAGGTCACATTAAATGTTTTAAAATATTACCTTTTTATCATTACGCCACTAAAAAATGTTGGTTGTATTTATTTTATCTGGTTGATTCTCAGAAATAAGCAAAGCACAATGGAATTTATTCTTGCAGGGAAAGCCAGGACAAAAGCTTTTCAGTTTTATTAATTTGAAATTGTGCTGTTTTTTCAATAATTTTTATAGATTTGACAAAAGATGTTTTAACAACAACTGTTCCGTCTACAACCGCAACTTTAACACCCACAACCGGTAATAAATATAGGCAGTGACACTGTGTTTCTTTGGTGATTGTTAACATTAAGGATCAAAGTTATGTATAAAGTACATTCTAAACCGGTTACACTATGTATGATCATAGATTATTGTGAAAACAATATAGCCAAGCATATGACTCTCAATAACTATTTCATGTTTTTTTAGTCTCTTTTGTCTTACCAATGACCAATTTCTTTGCAGACAAATGTCTAAAGACATTTTTTTAATTTTGGAAAAGTGTCTTAAAGCAGTTTAAAATAAAACATTTCCTGCCTCATCACAAATGTGTACACACATTTAGAGAAAAGGATTAAGAAGATGTTCTCGTTCATGACATCAATTAAGTTCTCCAGGTAGAACCAATTAAAATGAGTGATCTTTTTTATATTTAAATTTGATCATTTTCTCTATCTAGCAGGAGCTGCCACTTCAAGTGTTCCCTCTACTACTGGAAATGAACCATCCACAACAGGTAATATTAAAACACAACCAGTTATATATACTAATTGTAGATTTATTTTCAAATATAAAATAAGTTTTTGTTATTTATCATCTGAAAACTCCTAATAACAAGATTATCAGTACTACAAAGTGTGGCACATTGTATTTTTAACAGAACACAATTCTTTTTAAATGCCCAATTTGCTTTCATCATTAGTTTTCCCAACACCAACACTGAGCAAAACATCACCTACTGAAAACACATCAACAATTACTGCAACCTCAGCTTCAGTCACCTCAACCTCACCTCCTGTCACTGAGACTTCAGCACCACTCAATACATCATCACAAACCAACAGCACAACTACAGTATCACTTAGTCCATCATCAGAAAGTGTCAGCACAACTACAGCATCACTTAGTTCATCATCACAAAGTTCCAGCACAACTACAGTATCACTTAGTCCATCACCAGAAAGTACCAGCACAACTACAGCACCACTCAGTCCATTCTCACAAAGTGTCAGCACAACTACAGCATCACTTAGTTCATCAAGACAAAGTGCCAGCACAACTACAGCACCATTTAGTCCATCCTCACAAAGTGCCACCACAACTACAGCACCACTCAGTCCATCCTCACAAAGTGCCACCACAACTACAGCACCACTTAGTCCAACATCAGAAAGTGCCAGCACAACTACAGCGCCACTTAGTCCATCCTCACAAAGTGCCAGCACAACTTCAGCATCACTCAGTCCATCATCACAAAGTGCCAGCACAATTACAGCAACACTTAGTCCATCATCACAAAGTGCCAGCACAACTACAGCACCACTCAGTCCATCATCACAAAGTTCCAGCACAACAACAGCACCATTAAGTCCACCCTTACAAAGTGCCATCACAACTACAGCGCCACTTAGTCCATCCTCACAAAGTTCCAGCACAACTACAGCGTCATATAGTACGTCATCAGAAATTGCCAGCACAACTACAGCACCACTCAGTCCATCATCGCAAAGTGCCAGCACAACTATAGCATCACTTAGTCTATCATCGCTAAGTGCCAGCACAACTACATCATCCCTCAGTCCTTCATCACAGAGTACCAGCACAACTACAGCATCACTCAGTCCATCATCACAAAGTGCCAGCACAACTACGGCATCACTTAGTCCATCATCACACCCTGTCAGCACAACTACAGCACCACTCAGTCCCTCATCACAAAGTGCCAGCACAACTACAGCATCACATAGTCCATCATCAGAAATTGCCAGCAGAACTACAGCACCACTCAGTCCATCATTGCAAAGTGCCAGCACAACTACAGCATCACTTAGTCCATCATCAGGAAGTGCCAGCACAACTACAGCATCACTTAGTCCATCATCACAAAGTGCCATTACAACTACAGTACCACTCAGTCCGTTATCACAACCTGTCAGCACAACTACAGCACCACTCAGTCCATCATCAGAAAGTGCCAGCACAACTACAGCACCACTCAGTCCATCATCACAAAGTGCCAGCACAACTACAGCACCACTTAGTCCATCCTCACAAAGTGCCAGCACAACTAAAGCATCACTTAGTCCATCATCACAAAGTGCCAGCACAACTATAGCACCGCTTAGTCCATCATCTCAACCTGCACCACTCAGTCCATCATCTCAACCTGCCAGTACAGCACCACTCAGTTCATCAGTTCAACCTGCCAGCACAATTTCTACACCACTCAGCCCATCATTACAAACTGCCAGCACAACATTTGAAGCATTTAATTCATTTTCAACATCAGTTAAAACAACACCAGGAAGTTTGACTTCCACAATAGTTACTTCAAAGCCAATAACTTCTATAACCACAGAAGGTAAGTTAGGTCATGAAAAATAATTTCACCAGTTTTATCAGATGATTACTTTTTTAAATGTATTTAATTTCTTTTCCATGCATTACATCAACCCTTTTTTAAAAGTGGAGCCATAAGAAATATATTCCCTTTTTTGTTTGTTTGTTTGTTTGTTTGTTTTATGTTTTCATTTTATCATTTACAATTTGTGGCAGGTGCTGTCACATCTCCCTCTACAACAGGAAATGAGCCATCCACAATAGGTAATATTAAAACTGAACCAGTTATACATAACGATATCTGTCTTATTTTACAAGTGAAAACCCCTTTTGTCATTTATCACCTTAAAACTGCTTCTGACAGGATTTACATAACTACAACATTTGGCATATAGTAATTATTTAAGCAGAATGAAAAAATAAATAACACAACCATTTGCTTTCACCACTAGTTTTGCCAACATTTAGCAAAACATCATCTACTGAGAACACTTCAACCGTTCCTGCAACCTCACCACCAGTCACTGCAACTTCCCCTTCAGTCACTTCAACCTCACCACCAATCACTGCAAATTTCCCTTCAGTCACTTCAACTTCACCTCCAGTCACTGCAACTTCATCTCCAGTCACTGGAACGTCCCCTCCATTCACTGAAACTTCACCTCCAGTCACTGCAACTTCACCACCAGTCACTGAAATTTCATCTCCAGTCACTGCAACTTCATCTCCAGTCGTTTTTACTTCAACTCCTGTAACTGAAACTTCACCAAATGTTACAGCATCTTCCCTGTTTGTGAGCACAACTCCAACACCAACCACTGCAACTTCCCCACCAGTCACTGCAACTTCTTCAAACACTACAGTGTCCACACCAATTGTCAACACTTCTCCAACACTATCCGGTGCAACTTCCCCACCAGTCACTGCAACTCCCCCACCAAATAATACAACTTCAACAACAATTACAAAAACATCACTACAGCAAAATACAACCTTCGAAGTCCAAAGTACTGTATCTGGAACCATATCTACTACACTTTCACCAGGTAACATGGGCTATTTTAAAAAATGACTAAAGCAGACCCCGTTTTTTTTCTACACAGTTTATTCATTTTTCATTTGAAGAAATATCTTTGAACATTTGCCATTCCTTATTCATGAACGTATATAAGATTTTTATATTTTATTCTTCTCTGCCATTCTTCATACAGCACCGACAACCATTGCTACAAGTGGAACACCGGTTCAGACTACTCCAATTCCAACTACTAAACCAGTCACCACCCAACCTGATGTGACCACCCCTACAACTGTTGCACCCACAACTGTTCTCCCAACAGACCCTCCCACAGGCAATGAACGAGCAGTGAGCATTTCCTTCCGTCTTCTTGACACATTTACATCAGATCTTGAGGATAGGAACTCTGCGAGATTTAAACAACTTGCTCAAGTATTGATCATCCAGGTAAAGTTTTTTTTTCCCCTATACTATTATACTTTTATATATACATTATACGTTTCTTTATTATTTTCCATGACATTTTGTTTTAGGTAAACATTGTGTGCAGAAGAATCTATGGATTCTTATTCCTTCGGTCTTATGTCATTGCGTTCCGGTAAGGGTGCATGCTTTTACATTTAAATCTATGTATTTTAAATATAGTTTATTGTTTAATAAATCATTTGTTCATTGCTTACATTTTAAAAAAGTGACTTCTTCTCTGTTTTATCACAGGAGTGGATCAGTGCTCCCTGAAATGGGTTTGGTGTTTAGAGATAACAGCTCAATTCCCACAATGGAAAATGCAACAACAGTACTTAACACTGAACTTACCAGCAACAACACCGGCCTGAACATTTCAGCTGGCAGTGTTAATGCAAGTATGTATGCAAGAAAACCGGTTGACTTGTTTCATGTTTCTTTTGTAATTTAATGAATTGTATACCTCCACATTTTATATCTGTAAAAACTGACAAATTGTTTTTGATGCAGCCAACTACATTGATCCCACAACTACAACAACCACAACAACTGTCCCGGCTACAACAATCTTAACAACTCTACCTGGTACAACACCCACAGCAGGTAATAAAATATAGACAGTTAAACTCTTTTTCTTTGGCATTTAACAGACTTTTTAAGTTAATATCATACAGCGCAAGAATTACCTTTTCCAGAAGTTTTGACGTGACATCTTAGGAATATTTTAATGGGAAAAATGTAAAGCACAATTTTATTTAATTAACCAGTAGTTATTGCAACTTCACTTACAGTTTGTGCAACTTCATCATCTGTCACTGCACATACAGCATCAGCCAATACAACACCAACAAGTAAAACTTCATTAATAATCAGTCCAACTTCAATACCAATTATTACATCTTCATCAAAGTTTAATGCAACTTCACCTGCAGTTAGTGCAACTTTATTATCAGTAACTTCATCTACACCATCAGTCAACAAATATTTTACACAAAAAATTAAAATTTCATCGGCAGCTGGTGGAACTTCTTCAGCAATCACTTCAACTTCAACACCAATAAATGCATCTTCACCAACATTTATTGCAACTTCACCTGCAATTAGTGCAACTTTATCATCAGTCACTGCATCTTCACCAACAGCCAACACATCTTTAACCCCAACAAGTCAAACTTCCCCAACAGCTGGTAAAACTTCACCAACAATCAGTCCAACTTCAATAGCAATCAGTGCATCTTCACCAACATTTAATGCAACTTCATCTGCAGTTGGTGCAACTTTATTATCAGTCACTGCATCTAAACCATCAACCATCGCATCTCTAATACCAACAAATGAAACGTCACCAGCACTACAGTCACTGTATAAGCACCAGTCCAAGAATCTTTATTAACAGTTAGTGCAACATCAGCAACAGCTAAAGAAACTTCACCAGTTTTAACAATCTTACCACAGCAATATATATAACTACACAGCAAGTTAAAGCAACCACATCTATGCCAGGTAAATTGTGTTCCAAAGAAACTGAGAGTTCAATAAATATTAAGCATCAAAGTTTTGTAGAAAAGAAATTTCTAATATGGTTACACCATGTATGTTTATTGAATATTGTGCAAACATATAGGTCTTCTTACCAGAGAGGTAGAAATCATTGAACCTCCCCATTTCCCACTCTTCAAAAGTGCACATAGTCAAGCACATTACTCTGAACTGCTATATCATGAATTTTTAGTCACTTTGGTCTTACCACTTCCACCAGTTATTTTTTTGTTATATTTTTTACATTTTATTTTATTCTATGTAATTGTTGTTTTGATTTGAAACAAAACATAGTTGAATTTGAATCGAATTTATGATTCCATTTCTTTCTAATACATGACATCAACTTATTTTACAGGTCGAGACGTAAGAAATATTTTCCCTGTTTTATGTTTTAATTTGATCATTTTCATTTTGTTGCAGATGCCTTCACATCAAGTTCTCTCTCTACAACAGGAAATGAGCCCTCCACAATAGGTAATATTAAAACACAACCAGTGATACATAAATCTTGCGGTCTTCTTTTACATGCAGAAGACATTTTGATCTTTTATCATATACAAACTGCTTATAAAAGGATTTGCAGAACTACAACATGTGGAACATTGAACTTATTTAAACTGATCATCACATTTTGAATTAATCAATTTGCTTTCACCACTAGTTTTGCCAACACTAAGCAAAACATCATCTACTGAGAACACTTCAACAATTACTGCTACCTCACTTCCAGTCACTGCAACTTCACCTCCAGTCACAGCAACTTCACCTCCACTCACCGCAACTTCACCTCCAGTTACTTCAAATTTACCTTCAGTCACTGCAACTTCCCCTCCATTCACTTCAACTTCATCTCCAGTCACTGCAACGTCCCCTGCATTCACTTCATCTCCAGTCTCTTCAAAATCCCCTCAAGACACTTCAAATTCACCAACAGTAACTTTAACTTCACCTACAGTCACTGCAACTTCACCTCCTGACACTTCATCTTCACCTCCATCTACTCCAACATCACTTCCAGTCATTGCAATTTCATCTCCAGTCACTGCAACTTCCCCTGCATTCACTGCAACTTCATCTCCAGTCACTTCAAATTCACCAACAGTAACTTTAACTTCACCTACAGTCACCGCAACTTCACCTCCATCCAGTTACTCCAAATTCACTCAGTCACTGCAACTCTCTTTCACTGCAACTCATCTCCAGTCAGTAACGTCCCATGGGATTCACTTCTCATTCCAGTCACTTCAAATTCACCTTCAGTCACCGCAACTTCACCTACAGTCACTGCAACTTCACCTCCTGACATTTCATCTTCACCTCCATCCACTCCAACATCACTTCCAGTCACTGCAACTTCATCTCCAGTCACTGCAACCTCACCTACAGTCACTGCAACTTCATCTCCAGTCACTTCAAATTCACCAACAGTAACTTTAACTTCACCTTCAGACGGTTGAACTTCATTCCAGTCACTTCAAATTCAACAACAGTAACTTTAACTTCACCTACAGTCACCGCAACTTCACCTACAGTCACTGCAACTTCACCTCCTGACACTTCATCTTCACCTCCATCCACTCCAACATCACTTCCCAGTCACTGCAACTTCATCATCTCCAGTCACTGCAACCTCTCCCCACAGTCACTGCAACTTCATCTCCAGTCACTTCAAATTCACCAACAGCACTTTAATCTCACCTTCAGACACTGGAATTTCATCTCCAGTCACTTCAAATTCAACAACAGTAACTTTACCTTCACCCACAGTCACCACAACTTCACCTCCAGTTACTTCAAATTCACCTTCAGTCACTGCAACTTCCCCCCCTTTCACTGCAACTTCATCTCCAGTCAGTGCAACGTCCCATGGATTCACTTCATCTCCAGTCACTTGGCCCACCTTCAGTCACCGCGAACTTCACCTACAGTCATCAGTGCAACTTCACCTCCTGACCATTTCATCTTCAATTTCATCCACTCCAACATCACTTCCAGTCACTGCAACTTCATCTCCAGTCACTGCAACTTCCCCAGCATTCACTGCAACTTCATCTCCAGTCACTTCAAATTCACTCAACAGTAACTTTAACTTCACCTTCAGACACTGGAACTTCATCTCCAGTCACTTCAAATTCAACAACAGTAACTTTAACTTCACCTACAGTCACCGCAATCAGTTCTCCAGTTACTTTGGACCACCTTCAGTCACTGCACCTCTTTCACTCGTAACTTCATCTCCAGTCACTGCAACATCCCATGGATTCACTTCATCTCCAGTCACTTCAAATTCACCTTCAGTCACCGCAACTTCACCTACAGTCACTGCAACTTCACCTCCTGGACACCTCTATCTTTCACCCATCCACTCCAACATCACTTCCAGTCACTGCAACTTCATCTCCAGTCACTGCAACCTCCCCTACAGTCACTGCAACTTCATCTCCAGTCACTTCAAATTCACCAACAGTAATCCTTTAGAATCTCACCTTCAGACACTGAATTTCATCTCCAGGTCACTTCCTTAAATTCAACAACAGTAACTTGACTTTCACCCACAGTCACCAAGAATCACCTCCAGTTACTTCAAATTCACCTTCAGTCACTGCAACTTCCCCTCCTTTTGCTGCAACTTCATCTCCAGTCATTGCAACTTCCCCTACAGTCATCACTGCAACTTCCCCCAACAGTCACTGCAACTCCATCTCTAGTGACTCAAATTCACCTCAGTCACTGCATCTTCATCTCCAGTCACTCCAATTCAATTAACAGTAACTTTAACTTCCCCTGCATTCAGTGCAACTTCCTCTCCGGTCACTTCAAATTCACCTTCTGCCACTGCAACTTCATCTCCAGTCACTTCAAATGCAGCTCCATCCATTGCAACTTCACCTCCATTCACTTCACATTCACCAACAGCTACTGCAACTTCACCTCCATCCACTGCAACATCACTTCCAGTCACTGCAACTTCATATCCAGTCACTGCAACTTCATCTCCAGTCACTGCAACTTCCCCTGCATTCACTGCAACTTCATCTCCAGTGACTCCACCACCTTCAGACACTATAACTTCATCTCCAGTCACCTTAATTCACCAACAGGAACTCTTTAACTTCTCAATTTTACAGTCAAGAATCACCTCCAGTTACTCTTATAAATTCACCTTCAGTCACTGCAACTTCTAATTTCTTTACTGCAACTTCATCTCCAGTCGCTTTTACTTCCAACTTGTAACTGAAACTTCAACAAATTTCTACAGCATCTAATTCTTTTTAGAGCAGCCAACTCAAACACCAACCGCCAGTAACCTCTCCACCAGTCACTGCAACTTCTTCAAACACTACAGTGTCCACAACAATCGTCAACACTTCTCCAACACTATCCGGTGCAACTTCCCCACCAGTCACTGCAACTTCCCAAACAAAATGATACAACTACAACATCAATTACAAAAACATCACCACAGCAAAATACAACCTCCCAAGTCCAAACTACTGTATCTGGAACCATATCTACTACACTTTTGTTTTCAGGTAACGATGGGCTATTTTAAAAAATGACTAAAGCAGACCTGTTTTTCTACACAGTATATTCATTTTTCATTTGAAAAAATATCTTTTGAACATTTGCCATTCCTTATTCATGGTCATAGAAAAGATTTTAATATGTTATTCTTCTCTGCCATTCTTCATACAGCACCATCAACCATTACTACAAGTGGAACCCCGGTTCAGACTACTCCAATTCCAACTACTAAACCAGTCACCACCCAACCTATTATGACCACCCCTACAACTGTTGCACCAACAACTGTTCTCTCCAACAGACCCTCCTTATAGCATGAACGTGCAGAGCATTTCTCCGCTCTTCTGACACATTTACACTTCCAGATCTTGAGGAGAGGAACTCTAAGTAGATTTAAAACAACTTGCTCAAGTATTGGATCATCCAGGTAAAGTTTTTTCCCTACACTATTATACTCTTTATATAAATTATAATGCTTTTCATTACTTTCCATGACATTTTGTTTTAGGTAAACATTGTATGCAGAAGAATCTATGGATTCTTATTCGGTCTTATGTCATTGCGTTCCGGTAAGGGTGCATGCTTTTACATTTAAATCTATGTATTTTAAATATAGTTTATTGTTTAATAAATCATTTGTTCATTGCTTACATTTCAAAAAAGTGACTTCTTCTCTGTTTTATCACAGGAGTGGATCAGTGCTCCCTGAAATGGGCTGGTGTTTAGAGACAACAGCTCAACTCCCACAACAAAAATGCAACAACAGTATTCTTAACTCTGAACTTACAGCAACAACACCGGTCTGAACATTTCAGCTAAGAAAAGTTAATGTAAGTATGTGTATGCAAGAAAACCAAGGACTTTGTTTCCTCATTCTTTTGTAATTTAATGAATTGTATACCTCCACATTTTATATCTGTAAAAACTGACATATTGTTTTTGATGCAGCCAACTACATTGACCCCACAACTACAACAACCACAACAACTGTCCCAGCTACAACAATCTTAACAACTCTACTCCAGCCAACACCCACAGCAGGTAATAAAATATAGACCGTTAAACTCTTTTTCTTTGGCATTTAACAGACATTTTAAGTTAATATCATACACCGCAAGAATTACCTTTTCCAGAAGTTTTGACGCGACATCTTAGGAATATTTTAATGGGAAAAATGTAAAAGCATACCTTATTTAATTAACCAGTAGTTATTGCAACTTCTTACCTTGCCAGTTTGTGCAACTTCAACATCTGTCACTGCACATACAAATATTAACACAACACCAACAAGTAAATTTCTCACACAATCAGTCCAACTTCAATACCACCAGTACATCTTCACCAAAGTTTAATGCAACTTCACCTGCAGTTAGTGCAACTTCATCATCAGTCACTTCATCTACACCATCAGTCAACAAATATTTTACACCAACAATTAAAATTTCATCGGCAGCTGGTGGAACTTCTCCAGCAATCACTTCAACTTCAACACCAATAAATGCATCTTCACCAACATTTATTGCAACTTCACCTGCAATTAGTGCAACTTTATCATCAGTCACTGCATCTTCACCAATAGCCAACACATCTTTAACCCCAACAAGTCAAACTTCTCCCAATGTTTGGTAAAACTTCACCAACAATCAGTCCAACTTCACAGCAATCAGTGCATCTTTCACTAACATTTAATGCAATCATCTGGCAGTTGGTGCAACTTTATTATCAGTCACTTTATTATAAAACCATCAACCATCACACCTAATGGCTCAACAAATCAAACTTCACCAGCAGCATCTTCACTAACATTTAATGCAACTTCATATACTAGTAAACCTCAGCTACAGTCATCAGTATAAGCACGTCCAAGAATCTTTATCAACAGTAGGTGCAACATCAGCAACAGCCAAAGAAACTTCACCAGTTTTAATTAACCACCTTGTGCTAAATAACGACACAGCAAGTTGTAAAGCTAAACCACTATGTTGGTGTAAATTTGTGTTCCAAAGAACTGAGGAGTTCAATAACATGGGTTTAATTCCAAAGTTTGTATAAAAGTAATTTCTAATATGGTTACACCATGGTGTTTTTGATTTACAGTAAACATATAGGTCTTTCTACCTCACAAGAGGTAGAACTATTGAATTTCCCATTTCCCACTCTGCAAGTGCACATAGTCAAGCACAACACTCTGGAACTGCTATATCATGAATTTTTAGCCACTTTTGGTCTTACTACTTCACCAGTTTTTTTGTTATATTTTTACATTTTATTTTATTCTTATGTAATTGTTGTTTTGATTTGAACAAAAAATGATAGTTGAATTTAAATTTATGGATTCAATTTCTTTTCTAATACATGACATCAGCTTATTTTTACAGTCGAGACGTAAGAAATATTTTCCCTGTTTTATGTTTTAATTTGATCATTTTCATTATGTTGCAGGTGCCTTCACATCGCGCTTTCTACGACAGGAAATGAGCCCTCCACAATAGGTACATTAAAACACAAACTTAAAGTTATACATAAATCTTATGGTCTTCTTTTTACAGTAAGAAGCATTTTGATCTTTTATCATATACAAACTGCTTATAAAAGGATTTGCAGAACTACAACTTGTGGAACATTGAACTTATTTAAACTGATCATCACATTTTGAATTAACCAATTTGCTTTCACCACTAGTTTTGCCAACACTAAGCAAAACATCATCTACTGAGAACACTTCAACAATTACTGCTACCTCACTTCCAGTCATTGCAACTTCACCTCCAGTCACCGCAACTTCACCTCCACTCACCGCAACTTCACCTCCAGTTACTTCAAATTTACCTTCAGTCACTGCAACTTCCCCTCCATTCACTTCATCTCCAGTCTCTTCAAAATCGCCTCAAGTCACTTCAAATTCACCAACAGTAACTTTAACTTCACCTCCATCCACTGCAACATCACTTCCAGTCACCGCAACTTCATATCCAGTCACTGCAACTTCCTCTCCAGTCACTGCAACCTCATCTCCAGTCACTGCAACTTCACCTACAGTCACTGCAACTTCACCTCCTGACACTGCAACTTCACCTCCATCCACTCCAACATTACTTCCAGTCACTGCAACCTCATCTCCGGTCACTGCAACTTCCCCTGCAGTCACTGCAACTTCATCTCCAGTCACTTCAAATTCACCAACACTAACTTTAACTTCACCTACAGTCACTGCAAATTCATCTCCAGTCACTTCCAATTCACCAACAGTAACTTTAACTTCACCTACAGTCACCGCAACTTCCCCTCCAGTTACTTCAAATTCACCTTCAGTCACTGCAACTTCCCTTCCCTTCACTGCAACTTCCTCTCCAGTCACTGCAACGTCCCCTGGATTCACTTCATCTCCAGTCTCTTTAAATTCACCAACTGTAACTTTAACTTCCCCTGCATTCAGTGCAACTTCATTTCCGGTCACTTCAAATTCACCTCCAGCCACTGCAACTTCACCTTCAGTCACTTCAAATGCAGCTCCATCCATTGCAACCTCATCTCCAGACACTACAACTTCACCTCCATCCACTTCACATTCACCAACAGCAACTGCAACTTCACCTCCATCCACTACAACATCACTTCCAGTCACCGCAACTTCATCTCCAGGCACTGCAACTTCACCTCCATTCACTTCACATTCACCAACAGCAACTGCAACTTCACCTCCATCCACTGCAACATCACTTCCAGTCACAGCAACTTCATATCCAGTCACTGCAACTTCCCCTGCATTCACTGCAATTTCATCTCCAGTGACTCCAAATTCACCTTCAGACACTGCAACTTCATCTCCAGTCACTGCAACTTCATATCCAGTCACTTCAAATTCACCTTCAGTTACTGCAAATTCCCGTGTATTCACTGCAACTTCATCTCCAGTCACTTCAAATTCACCAACAGTAACTTTAACTTCACCTCCATCCACTGCAACATCACTTCCAGTCACTGCAACTTCATATCCAGTCACTGCAGCTTCATCTGTAGTCACTGCAACTTCATCTCCAGTCACTTCCAATTCACCTTCAGTCACTGCAACATCACCTCCAGTAACTTCCAATTCACCAACAGGTACTTTAACTTCACCTACAGTCACCGCAACTTCACCTCCAGTTACTTCAAATTCACCTCCAGTCACTGCAATTTCCCCTCCTTTCACTGCAACTTCATCTCCAGTCACTGCAACTTCATCTCCAGTCACTGCAACTTCATCTCCAGTCGTTTTTACTTCAACTCCTGTAACTGAAACTTCAACAAATTTTACAGCATCTACCCTGTTTGTGAGCACAACTTCAACACCAACCGCTGCAACCTCTCCACCTGTCACTGCAACTTCTTCAAACACTACAGTGTCCACACCAATCGTCAACACTTCTCCAACACTATCCAGTGCAACTTCCCCACCAGTCACTGCAACTCCCTCACCAAATAATACAACTTCAACAACAATTACAAAAACATCACCACAGCAAAATACAACCTTCCAAGTCCAAACTACTGTATCTGGAACCATATCTACTATACTTTCACCAGGTAACATGGACTTTTTAAAAAAATACTAAAGCAGACCCACTTTTTTCTACTCAGTATATTCATTTTTCATTTGAAGAAATATATTTTGAACATTTGCCATTCCTTATTCATGGTCATATAAAAGATTTTAATATGTTATTCTTCTCTGCCATTTTTCATACAGCACCGACAACCATTGCTACAAGTGGAACACCGGTTCAGACTACTCCAATTCCAACTACTAAACCAGTCACCACCCAACCTGATGTGACCACCCCTACAACTGTTGCACCAACAACTGTTCTCCCAACAGACCCTCCCACAGGCAATGAACGAGCCTTGAGCATTTCCTTCCGTCTTCTTGACACATTTACATCAGATCTTGGGGATAGGAACTCTGCGAGATTTAAACAACTTGCTCAAGTGGTGATCATCCAGGTACAGTTTTTTTTCCCTACACTATTATACTTTTATATATACATTATACGTTTATTCATTATTTTCCATGACATTATGTTTTAGGTAAACATTGTGTGCAGAAGAATCTATGGATTCTTATTCCTTCGGTCTTATGTTATTGCGTTCCGGTAAGGGTGCATGCTTTTACATTAACATCTATGTATTTTAAATATAGTTTATTGTTTAATAAATCATTTGTTCATTGCTTACATTTCAAAAAGTGACTTCTCTGTTTTTTAATAGGAGTGGATCAGTGCTCCCTGAAATGGGTTTGGTGTTTAGAGATAACAGCTCAATTCCCACACTGGCAAATGCAACAACAGTACTTAACACTGAACTTACCAGCAACAACACCGGCCTGAACATTTCAGCTGGCAGTGTTAATGCAAGTATGTATGCAAGAAAACCGGTTGACTTTTTTATGTTTCTTTTGTAATTTAATGAATTGTATACCTCCACATATTATATCTGTAAAAACCGACATATTGTTTTTGATGCAGCCAGCTACATTGATCCTGCAACTACAACAACCACAACAACTATCCCGGCTACAACAATCTCAACAACTGTACCTGCTACAACACCCACAACAGGTAATAATATATAGACAGTTAAACTCTTTTTCTTTTAGGCGTCTAACAGTTCTATTTTAAGGTGATATAATACAGCACTTTAATAACTTTTTCCAGAAAATTTGGCATGTGACATAATGGGAATATTTTAATGGAAAAAAGTAAAGCACAGTTTAATTTAATTAACCCATAGCTATTGCAACTTCACTTACAGTTAGTGCAACTTCATCATCAGTCACTGCACCTACAGCATCAGCTAACACAATAGCAACAAGTAAAACTTCATTAATAATCAGTCCAACATTGAACTTTTTTAAACTGAACACCACATTTTAAATTAACCAATTTGCTTTCACCACTAGTTTTGCCAACACTAAGCAAAACATCATCTACTGAGAACACTTCTACAATTACTGCTACCTCACCTCCATTCACTGCAACTTCATCTACAGTCACTGCAACTTCACCTCCAGTCACTGCAACTTCACCTCCATTCACTGCAACTTCATCTCCAGTCACTTCAAATTCACCAACAGCAACTGTAACTTCATCTCCAGTCACTTCATCTTCGCCTTCAGTCACTGCAACCTCACCTCCAGTCACTTCATCTTCACCAACGGCAACTTCATCTACAGTCACCGCAACTTTACCTCCAGTCACTGCAACTTCACCTCCATTCACTGCAACCTCACCTCTAGTCACTTCAAATTCACCAACAACAACTGCAACTTCACTTCCAGTCACTGCAATTTCATCTCCAGTCACTTCATCTTCACCTTCAGTCACTGCAACTTCACCTCCAGTCACTTCAAATTCACCAACAGCAACTTCAACTTCATCTACAGTCACTGCAACTTTACCTACAATCACTGCAACTTCACCTCCAGTCACTTCAAATTCACCTACAGCAACTCCAACTTCACTTCCAGTCACTTCAAATTCCCCAACAGCAACTCCAACTTCACTTCCAGTCACTGCAACTTCATCTCCAGTCACTTCAAATTTACCAACATCAACTTCATCTACAGTCACTGCAACTTCACCTCCAGTCACTGCAACTTCCCATCCAGTCACTGCAACTTCATCTCCTGTCACTTTAACTTCAACTCCTGTAACTGCAACTTCATCAAATGTTACAGCATCTTCCCTGTTTGTGAGCACAACTCCAACACCAACCGCTGCAACTTCACCTCCATTCACTGCAACTTCATCTCCAGTCACTTTAAATTCACCAACAACAATTTCAACTTCATCTACAGTCACTGCAACTTCACCTCCAGTCACTGCAACTTCATCTCCAGTCATTTCATCTTCACCTTCAGTCACTTCATCTTCACCTTTAGTCACTGCAACCTCACCTCCAGTCACTTCAAATTCACCAACTTCAACTTCATCTACAGTCACTGCAACTTCACCTACAGTCACTTCAACTTCAACTCCTATTACTGCAACTTCCCCAAATTTTACAGCATCTTCCCTGTTTGTGAGCACAACTCCAACACCAACCGCTGCAAGTTCACCACCAGTCACTGCAACTTCTTCAAACATTACAGTGTCCACACCAATCGTCAATACTTCTCCAACACTATCCAGTGCAACTTCCCCACCAGTCACTGCAACTCCCTCACCTAATAATACAACTTCAACAACAATTACAAAAACATCACCACAGCAAAATACAACCTTCCAAGTCCAAACTACTGTATCTGGAACCATATCTACTACACTTTTACCAGGTGACATGGGCTATTTTAAAAAATGACTAAAGCAGACCCGTTTTTTCTACACAGTATATTCATTTTTCATTTGAAGAAATATCTTTTGAACATTTGCCATTCCGTATTCTTGAACATATAAAAGATTTTAATATGTTCTTTCTTTTCTGCCATGCTTCATACAGCACCGTCAACCATTACTACAAGTGGAACACCGGTTCAGACTACTCCAATTCCAACTACTAAACCAGTCACCACCAAACCTGATGTGACCACCCCTACAACTGTTGCAACCACAACTGTTCTCCCAACAGATCCTCCCACAGGCAATGAACGAGCCTTGAGCATTTCCTTCCGTCTTCTTGACACATTTACATCAGATCTTGGAGATAGGAACTCGGCGAGATTTAAACAACTTGCTCAAGTAGTGATCATCCAGGTACATCTTTTTTCCCTATACTATTATACTTTTATATATACATTACACATTTATTCATTACTTTCCATGACATTTTGTTTTAGGTAAACATTGTATGCAGAAGAGTCTATGGATTCTTATTCCTTCGGTCTTATGTCATTGCGTTCCGGTAAGAGTACATGCTTTTACATTAAAATCTATGTATTTTAAATATATTTCATTGTTTAATAAATCCTTTGGTCTTTTCCTACATTTCAAAAAGTAACTTCTCTGTTTTATCACAGGAGTGGATCAGTGCTCCCTGAAATGGGTTTGGTGTTTAGAGACAACAGCTCAATTCCCACACTGGCAAATGCAACAACAGTACTTAACACTGAACTTACCAGCAACAACACAGGCCTGAACATTTCAGCTGGCAGTGTTAATGCAAGTATGTATGCAAGAAAACCGGTTGACTTGTTTCATGTTTCTTTTGTAATTTAATGAATTGTATACCTCCACATTTTATATCTGAAAAAACTGACAAATTGTTTTTGATGCAGCCAACTACATTGCTCCCACAACTACAACAACTGTCCCTGCTACAACAAACTCAACAACTGTCCCTGCTGCAACAAACTCAACAACTCTCTCTGCTACTACAAACACTTCTGCAACAACAGCGTCCTCCACTACTTCTACTACAGCAACCACACCAGCAACAGACCCTCCAACTTCCACAGAGGGAACCCTTAGGCTTAGATTTAGTCTTGTCAGAGCGTTTAAAGCAGATTATGGCAACAAAGATTCAGCAGCTTACAAGGCTTTAGCTTTAGAAGTCATCACTGAGGTAATAATCCAGCAAAGTGCAACTTTCTCCTATTGCAAACTGCCAAATAATAATAATAAAAAAGCCTAATTTTAGTAAACAAAAGAAAACAGGCAATTTCTTGTTTTCTCTTTGTTTTAAAGTTTTTGCATACATGTGTCTGACACTTTTACTGTCTTTCAGATTAACAGAATTGGCAAATTGTTGAACCCATCAGCCTTCAAACGGTTCATTATTAATTCATTCACGTAAGTTATTACAGAAACAACTGTTTAAATGTCATTTGACTAGGTATATTAAAGAAGTTCTATGTATTTTATACTACAGGAGTGGATCCACGGTTACAGACGGGTATCTTATTTACTCTAAAAACTTAGTTCCTGATGCAGCCACGACTAGTCGACTGTTTGAAACTCAACTGCAAAGCTCAAGCTTAGATTTCATAAAAGGCACTGCGTCTGTGGGTAAGTTACGGCAATATTCTTTATGTATATGTTTAATAACTTTTTTGGGGTACTAATGGGAAAACTATAAAAATGTAGGACAAAAATATCATCATACAGACTTTAGTGCTGTGTCTTTAAATTTAAAGAATATTAGGCCTTAAGGATCATCTGAATTAACCAAATGATCTTTTATTCAATTGTTTCAGAGTCAACAACAACATCAAGCAGCCCTCCTCAACCCACCATGGGCACACTGGCCTTCTTTTCACTGACTGTGCTCGCTGTAGCACAGATGCTTGTCAGCATATAAAACCAAAGCTTTGACATCAACCAACTTACCCCACAGTCTTTTTTTTTTAAAGGAATACAAAAGAGCAGAAGAAAATATGTGTGTTGTGAATTTTGCAACTGCAGCATATGGTAAAGGGATGAATGCAATTAGTCAGAAATCACGACAAATTAACAGTATTTTTTTAGATTTAATATCATATCCTATTTATATTACTAATCAGTTCTCTGTCATAAAAAAAGTTCACATTATGTATTATCTTTTTGTTTTGAGAATGAAAGCTATTTCATTGAAAACTGCACATATATCAATGAAAGTGAACAAAATATTTATTTCTTATTTAAAAGGGCTTTGCTATATAGAGGCATTGTGCACTCTGAAAGAGAACAGGAGTTTAGATTTGGATGTAGACTACAACAGAAATCAAACAACTGATGGTAAAAACAGGGATGCCTGGAATTCCCAGACAACATCTTAGAGTAACTGTCCTCTTTGTTGTTTTCAAATATTTGTTTTGAAGCTATATCCATAAAAAAGAGATTAAGTGAGCAAATCTTTTTAAATGTGTTGCTTTTGCAGGATCAAAGCAGTTTTGAAAGAATGTTCACTGCCTTTAAATCAGGTATTTATTGCTTGTCTAAAATGTCAGTGTACTGTCATTCTAGTTATTTGTAAACATTTTCTTTATTAGAAGATTTTATTAAATTATTTCTGAATATGTCTTATTGATGGGGGTAATAAAACTGTATTATTAATCAACTGAGCAATTAAAAAAAGCATTCAAAAAACTTCTTTGCATTTGACTGTTTTATGCTTTCTTTTTTTTCAACAACATAATTTTACAAGGTAGCAATAATAATACAGTTTCTCAATTTACTATGATATCAGAGTATCTTTTATAACTCCACATTTGAAAAAAAAAACAGTCATGAATATTTATTACAGTTTTTCTCAAATGCTAAAACACAAAAGCAAGTCCATTAAATCAAATGACCAATTGTCCAAACACATTTACTAAATCTAGCCATCATTTTCCAATAGCATAAGCGCATTTCACATAAAGACACACTTCACAAAGCACAATCCTCCATTCTCATAAATCTTGACACATTGTTCTTTGCTAAAACACAAGTTGCAAAAGAACTCTGCTCATGTTCTGAAATGAAAGCTCATGTGTTGCAAAATGTTTGCCACACTCAGCAATATTTGAACACAGCTGACGTCATTTTACTCACAAGAACTCAATATTGAAGACACTTGTTTCTAACGCTGTGACCACATTTATAAAAGTAAGTTCAGAGAGCACAGTTTACTGAAGATTTCAAACAAATACAATGGATAAAGGACGAGTCAGGGGAAGTGGAATTCGAGTCAGAGGATGGAGAAGAGCTTGCCATGGAAGGAGAGGAGCAGAACAACGAGGAAGAGGAGTTCAAATCAGAGGAGGAAGAGGAGCAGGCCAACAAGGGAGAGGAGGAGATCCAGGAGTGAGAGCAAGATAACCTCGCACCACCATTACAGACGAGATGCGAGCAACAGTCTTTGACCATGTGATTGTCCATAGCATGACAATGGCTGAAGCAGAACTAAGAGTCTGTCCAAACTTTAGTAGGTTCACCGTGACCACCATTATCAAGGCATTCAACCTGCAGAAATGAAGACAAAGAGGCTGTAACATCATTGGCCAAAGAGCCATCACTTAGGTTCCTGGCAAACGGGGGGGGGGGGGGGTAATATTACATTACTCTTTGTGCGACCATTGGCTTGTAGGGGCTTGTCCACCGGCATGCTGTCCTTGGGTCTTACAATACCCAACGTCTCCTCACCTTCCGAGAGGAGCAAAAAGATATCCTCCTGGACCACCAACAACAACATCCTGGACCTGCACAACACATTTATGTGATCATTTGGCTTCCACAGAACAAACCAAATCAGGGAGTGCTTCACCACCAACAGTAAAAAAAATTTAGACGTCTGTCCCTACTCCCCTTTCCTGAAACCTATAGAGTTCTTCTCATCGTGGTTTGTTTGAAGACACCCATACACTAAATGATGCCGCACAGTGATTGTGAATGAAGTAAATAACATAACTTCACAAGGAAGAAATATTCAATACTGTACTCCTTTTATTATCAGTCTTTACTATCTTTTAATTTGAAAAATCATCGGATCGGGTGCTAAATATGTACAGCAGGGGAAAAAAAATCAACGAAATCTGTGTATTCTTATTTTTCCTGATCTAATAAAAGGAGTACAGTATTGAATATTTCTTCAGCAGACCGGCCTTCTTCCATTCTTCATAGTCGGCCGCCAGAGCACCCCGACTATCGTGTCAACCTGCTGCTGGTGACCATATTTTTCGCTCTCTGTGTAGAATACACTGAGGAGCGCGGGGGGAAACCACTCTCAGCTGCAGAGGATATGAACAGGTGAACAGGTAGAGATGAAAAGCAGGTAGAGAGGCAGAGGAGGGGCTTAGGCTTCAAACTCTGTCACAGAGACGGGCGTGAGATTTAGACGCAGCTTTCACTGCAGGGGTTGAAGCAGATACTCTCTCTGGAATGATTTTATAAACTCAAACATGGAAACATGATTACCAAGTAGAACTCTTCAAAATAATAAACCCAATCTCTCCACATTCTCTGTGTCTACCATGCATTGATATACACAGACACCGCTCCATGTAGCGATCAGACGATTACTTTAGCTGCTAGCTCCTCCTACATGGTGATCCCCGCGGTATTAAGCTTTAAAGCAGTGTTTTTCAACCAGTGTGCCGCGGCATACTAGTGTGCCATGGGAGATGGTGAAGTGTGCCGTGGGAAATTGCCCTCATTCACTGATCTAAAAACATTTACCATCTCCAGGAGAGCTGATGCTCTGTGTTCATCCAAACAAACCCTGATAAAACAATGAGAAATTAAGAATATGAAAGATCATAAAATACTTTTTTCTTTGTGTTTATTTGATCCTATTAAAGACATTTTGATAAGAATGACGGTACCGCGATAGACCTTTTTCACACTTCCACATTTTTCGACCGGAAATACATCAATAAAGTGTAAAACAACTTCCTGTTAGCATAGCGACAGATATAAAAAATGGCAGAGTCGAAGAGTTGCAGTTTCTGTTGTGTTCCAGCCTGTTCGTCTTCTAACCAAAAACAGCCCTACTTTTCATTTCATTATTTTCCTGTGGATCCAAACCTGAAACCCAAATGGATACAGGTGATCCGGCGAGAGGAAGGGCATAGTTTTAATGTAAATACAGGTAGCACCGTCTGCTGTCAGCATTTCGCTCCGGATTGTGGTGCGGCTGCGTCGTTCGTCGCCTGAAGAGTGGTGTTGTCCCGAGCCTATTCCCTTGGAACAACTTTACTGCTCCTTTGAGAAAGGGGTCAGTATATGACAGAACCTTAAAAGTCAGGCAATGCAGCTATGCTGTGAAGATAGCAACATGGTGGCTAAGCAAAGGCAGTAAAGATGAATCACGACTACGTGACACACCCACCTGCAGGTAAGGTTGTTCATAATGTGTTTAGTTAACGTTAGTCAACTATGTGTACCGTAATTGGATAAATGCATTTCTACCTGAACAAATGAATGTTTATAATAAAAGCTGTTCATGCTCTCCCCTATTTTAATTACATGTATGTAATTACTTTTAAGTATTTTGTCATTTGTATTTTCCTTAACAAAAATAAATGAAATGTATTTGTAATTAAATACTTAAAATACTTTTCGAAACATGATTACTCTTTTGTGTTGAAAGGTAGCAAAAATATTTTAAGACTGGTTTTTAATTTCTTTATCTTTACAGGTGCTCTGGAAGAGGCTTTGGATTACATCCATGACTTAGAAGCCAAGTTCCTTTGCTGGAGCCAAGAGACTGATTTTCGGCACTACATCTCCCATGATGCATTGGGTTAAAGTGACTGTCTTAGCGCACATTGAGCCTCTGCTCTTAACGTCTTAAAACAACGAACACACATCAAACAGTTTTTGAATCTTTTAACTTAACTAATAATACTGTACTTTCTGTTAGGAAGTTACCCACTCAGCCCAGTGAAAATTTCAGAATAAAAGCACCTCCATTGCAGCTTTACCTCTTTTGTGAGTTAATGTGCTTTTTTGTGAGTTATTGTGTTGTGTTGTGAGTTAATGTGTTGTGATGTGAGCAGTGGAAATTCTACCCTGAATTACTCTCCGGGCGAGAACCTCCCCAGGAGCCCCCCCACACACAGAGTCACTTTGTCCATGTCAACTGACATGTTTTATTGTCATTGATAGATATTGATTAAAAAAAAGAAGTTTATCAGAATTCTGCACTGCATTATAACAGTTTTTAGAAAATAAAAAAAGTATGGCAAAAATACAGTTAGGAAGACAAATATTAAATCAAACACAATATTGGAAAACTAATTTAAAATAAATATTATAAAGCACAAATCTTTTATCACACAAATAACACTCTTAAATAAATATAGCACCATTGCATAAGAACAGAAAACACTAACTGAAACCTAACATTTCTGGCCTTCCTTGATGCAAACTCGTCAATAACGTCATCATATGAAATCTGCTCCCCTACTGAATGATTGATACTAACAATGGCAAGGTTAGTGAGCTGCTCCTGAGACATTGTTGACCTTAGATATGTCTTGATCAACTTGAGTTTTGAAAAGTTCCTCTCTGCTTGAGCTACAGTGACTGGCAAGGTGAGTGCAATCCTGAGAGCAGTCCAAAAGTTGGGACAGATTTCTGATAGATCCTTATCAGACGTGAAAGTGATAAACTCAAATTTAAATGGTCATGATCCATATCGATCTCTACTTCAGAGAAGAAAAATTAGCTCATGTTTGCTGTCTTCAATCCTTTTTCTGGTACATTTTTACTTATGACCTGTTAAATTATTTTTTGTCATCATAGAGTTGCAGTAAATGGTAAATATTCATCTTTAAAACTACCAACAGATTTATGAAAATTCTATTGACTAATTATATAACCTAACATTTGTAAATAAACATAAAATAAACTTCAAACATGCAGGCTCAAAATTAACCCCTAAATCCTCAGTTAACTGTTAAAAAAAGAAGACATCGTAACATGCCCCATGAGCATGTTATGGCAGCAGCAGCAGTGGCGGCAGCGGCGGCGGCAGCGGCAGCAGCAGCAGCAGCAGCATGCTACCATGATCACAGCTCATTTAACATTTATGAACTATGCAAAGACAAAACCTTTGTGTTACAGCAGAGCAGACAGACACACAAATCATAACTAATGTTATGGGCATAGAAAATCTTAAAAATGACGTTATTTGCAACATTTGGGCCTACTTCAGTTTAAGTAATCGACCCAAAAAAAGTTTTTATCTGCAACATTGTTTTTGCAGGGCCAGAAAGCATTAGAAAACATGCATCTAGCTATGAGGACATACCATTTTCTTTATCTCTTTTCTCCTCTTCTTCTTTTCTTTCTAACTTTCTAAATTAAGCATCAGATGGCTTTGACCTTTTTTTTGTCCAATTTCTGATGTTTTTCTGTTTTTTGTCTTCACGAAGGCATGTGACTAAACCAACTGTCACATTAGTGACAACATTGTTTTGTGTTCCCAATTTTTATTTGGCCATTTCACATAAATTAAGCCAAAAAACAATGATTTTTTATACCTTTATTAAAATTTAGGTAATAGGGAGCCGGTTTAGCTCGTGCTGGTTTGCGGCACCTTCCGTCCATGAAACCAGGGTTTGAATTCGGGCTGCTCCCTATTCCCTTCTCTACTTCTGTGCCGGTCCCAAGCCTGGTTAATTTGAGAAGGTTGCGTCAGGAAGGGCATTCGGTGTAAAACATTGCAAAGTTTACTGTGCGACTTGTTCGCTGTGGCGACCCCTGATGGGTAAACCAGTGAAAGAAGAAGATTAAAATTTAGGTAATAGAATGTCACTGTATAACTGACTTTCAAAAAAGTTTTATAAGATATTCCTTTATTAGTCCCACGATGGGGAAATTTCCTTATTGCGGGACCAGTACAGGAACAGAGAGCAGTATATAAAAGAAAACACTATGGAGTAAGTATAAACACCTATATACACAATATACAAACATACATTCCAAGATATTGCAAAGGATGATCATATGATCGGTTATTGCACAGGGTAAGCTAAGTAGGGTAAGCTTATAAAGTAGATTCCACCCCCCCCGCCCTTGTCCCCCATTTGGCCACTTCATTTGGAAGTGACCAACAGTTGAAGTGTATCCCCTCATTCTCACACACGTACTGTCTTGCTTATACAATGGTGGAATAAATTACGTACGTATATAACGTATAGTTTTAATTTGCTAATGTGAGATATACAGTAGTTTATTCAGTTCTACAGGGTGGTTTCCAGCTTTACAGTGACCTTAGTTTACTAGTCAGTAACAGAAAAGTCCAGAGACATCCAATCCCAGTCCTTAAGGGTTGCTGGTCTGTCTGTTTTTCCACCAGCCCTCCATTAGAGGAACTTTTAATTAATGTCTTCATACAAGTAAAAAATATTTATAATCAAGTTCAGTAAAAGAACGATCTGATTCTTTGGTTTATGCCCTACAATCCCTCATGGATCTCAAACTGTTCTTCCTGTGCAGGATCCAGACACCCCTTTGCCATTTGATATTTCAGTAGTCTGTGCTTTTGTTGTCCACCTATTTGAGAACCGCTGATTTCAAGTACAAAGCATCAAATCCAGCCTAGCTGCAATCCATTGCTACGTGAGATGTCAAACTTCCTCATCTACGAATCTCCTTGGTCCTTGGTCCTCACCTGCTCCTCGATTGCCTTCTGAAGTTGCATCCCTCCGGAAATGACAAAAGGTTATTTCTCTCTTACCATTGGTGCATATAAAATTTTGGTTTTAAGATTACGTGCAGGTTCCGTATTTCACTGTTGATTCTCTTTTGGAATCTGTGCTTCTGATGGCTTTCTATGGTGCGGTGAATATACAAATAGAACCTTCTCTTAAGACTCACTACTCACTACTCTAAACTGATCAGTTCTGCTAAGTTATGTATATTCCTCATTGCCAAGACTAATACTGCTTTTGTCTTATCTATGCATCGCTTCCTTAACCTGCGAGCCCTACTCCCCAGTCAGCACTTCAGTGACGTAAAACCCTTGACAAAGTTGGCTAGCTTCCAAGTTCCACAGTCTTTGCTCGTCCTGCAGGTTCCCTGCAGATCGCGCCCCTGCACTCCTTGAATTGGCGCCGCAACGACGACTGCACTCCACGTACCTATTTCTGAACTGGAAGTGATGGAGCGGTGGACCTCCTCCACGTTCCAAAGAGACTTCAGACTTAAATCAACCAATATGTTGGCAGCAGAAAGGAAATAATTTCTTGGATTATGGTTGTTTGAAAACTATATTTTGCCAGGTGGAAGCCTCAAAATGATAATGTCTTAAGCTCGTATTTAGTATGGCAATAGAGCTCGAATTTGGATGTTACTTAAGCACGTATTATTAGAATAGAATAGAATAGAATAGAATAGAATAGAATAGAATAGAATAGAATAGAATAGAATAGAATAGAATAGAATAGAATAGAATAGAATAGAATGCCTTTATTGTCACTGTACACATGTACAATTCACATCACACACACATGCAGTGAAATTAAAGCCGCTCACTATTCAGTGCAAACATGCAAGAGAGAAGTAAACTCACAGAATAATATAATAATAAAATAAAATAATTTCACAAAAGGAAGGGCACAATTTACGAAGTACAATCTACAAAAGAACAAGATCTACAATAAAAATTTCTGCAGAGAGGTAGTTATAACAAACACAGAAGAAACCTGCTGTGTCCATGAATGCAGAGATATATTGCACTTAATGTATTGCACATGATGAGATGGTATTGCACATATTGAGATGGTTTTGACATGATGGGATGCGCATAGTGAGAGAGAGAGACATGGGGGTGGAGCTGTCAGTGACCGTGCATGTGGGAGTTCAGGATGGTTATGGCTTTTGGGAAAAAGCTGTTTTTAAGGCGGTTTGTCCTTGATCTGATGCACCTGTAGCGCCTTCCTGAGGGCAACAGGTCAAACAGTCCAGAGCCAGGGTGGGAACTGTCTTTTATGATCTTCCCAGCTCTGCCTAGACAACGGGAAGAATAGATGTCCGACAGGGAGGGGAGAGGGGAGCCGATGATCCTCTGAGCTGCTTTGACTACCCTCTGCAGTCTCTCCCTGTCCGCCATGGTGCAGCTGCCGTACCACACTGTAATGCAGTACGTCAGAAGGCTTTCTATGGACGTACGGTAGAAGGTTGTCAGCAGGCTGGGGTCCAGATTGTGCTTCCTGAGGACCCGCAGAAAGTGGAGTCTCTGCTGAGCCTTTTTGATGACGTCTGTGATGTTTTCTGTCCAGGAGATGTTGTTGGACAATACAACACCCAGAAACCGGAAGGTGTGGACCCTCTCCATTGATGTAGAGGGGAGGTGGGTCGGTGCTGTGCCTCCTGAAGTCCACGATGATCTCTTTGGTTTTCTTGGTGTTCAGAGCTAGGTTGTTGTCTGAGCACCAAGCTGCCAGCTTCAGGACCTCCTCCCTGTAGGCTGCCTCGTCTCCCTTTGAGATGAGTCCGACGACTGTGGTGTCATCAGCAAACTTCACGATGAGGTTGCTGTCGTGCTGCGGACTGCAGTCGTAGGTGTAGAGGCAGTACAGCAGGGGGCTCAGCACACAGCCCTGTGGAGAGCCAGTGCTCAGCGTGTGTGTGGGGGAGAGGTGGGGGCCCAGCCTCACTGCCTGGGGCCGGTTAGTATGCCAATGGAAGCATCGAGTTCATTGCCGTTAAGCTCGTATCTTAGTATTCAGATGAAAGCGTCGAATTTATGGATGTTACTTAAGCTCGTATCATGGAATGCCAGTGGAAGCGTCGAATTTTGGATGTTAAGTTTCATGTCGTTTTACAGGTTTGGTTCATGGCGGTTTAAATTTATAGTTCCCTACAGCGTCTTTGCGGATTTTGGCTCCACGTTCAATTTGCCTGGCTCTTCTTCTCTTCTATCTAGATAGTATGTTCCCTTCGTGGCGCTGTACTCGAACGGGAGCAGTCCAACAGTCAATGGTGGCGGGTCACACATTGCAGTTTCACTAGATAGTTTGTTACCTTCCTGGCGCTGTACTCAAACGGGAGCAGCCCTACGGTCAATGGTGCTGGGTCACACATAGCAGATCAACTAGATAGTATGTTCCCTTCGTGGCGCTGTTCTCGAACTGGAGCGACCGTATGGTCAATGGTGCCGGGTCAAACATAGCAGATAGTTTAATACCCAAAGTTTTCATTGGAGATCTTTGTTGATCTTTGTTTTGTATCTGAACGGAGCATTATGCCAAAAGGAAAGAAATATGGAATAAATCTTCTGCCAAACTAAAAGCAATATCCTCCTGAGACCCGGCCCAGTCATTTATATCCTCTATAATGGACATTTTGTTTACCTGTATATTTCTAAGGAATTAAGAGATACCTTTCCAAATTCTATTCTACTCTGTAGAGGACATCCTGGGCTTTCCATTGATGTTTCATGTGATGAGTTTGCATGCTGGGAAATTTAAGTTTTACCTCTACAAAGATGGCTGCCATACCATTTGGTATTGGCAAGAGTCTGGCGATACGATACGTATTCCGATATGCGCCCTGCGATACGATACGTACCCTGATATTTTACCGAAACATGTTTTCTTTCTGTTTTTTTAAATATGACTTTAAAAAACTCAACCTGAATTTTAATGTCTTCCACTCATCAATTTCGGTTTAATGATCACAATGTTAAGCACTGCAATTGTATCTCATATATAATTTGCATTTACCAAAGCAAATTCATAGTGCTTTTATTTTGGTAAGTTAAAATATAGAAAGGGAACAGTCAACAATGTCTGATTTAAAATATATATATATTTTTCAGTGTAAGAAAAAACAAAGAATGAATGAGCCTTAACCAATAAGTTTCTACTGGGGAAATAAAATGCTGTTTATTTACAGCATTAATTTAGATTCTCTAGTGCTTTTAAACAGTTCAAGAGCCTGAATGGTGCTTTAAAAAATAAAGGGTGGGGGACACACACTGATTCTTTCCAGAAACAATAAAGTGTGATGATGAGGCAGCATGACAGAACGAAGGAAAGTTGCTTTAATGTGACAAAAAAGAGGCTTTGTTTACTTTTTGTGCGTGTCTGCTCTGTTGCACCTTTGCAGCCACGCTTCTCACACGGAAGTAAACTGGTAAAGCTGATCACCACAATGTCAGCCTTTTTCAGAGCATTGTACACATCCCTCTGATCCATCAAGTCCCTAAACTAGAATCCATTGCTTTGAGGTTCTGCAGGACTTTAGCCCGCTTTGCTAGCATGTTAGCAGATGCTAAGCGCATTAGCCTATTAGCTGCTGCCATGCTTCATTGTCTATCTTATTTATCTGAGCCGCTAAAAAGCACAGAAATCCACGTTTTCATATCTTACTGGTAGCAACATGGCTCAGAGTTTCTGTTTGGTATCCATTCCAAGTAAAAACTAAATAGTTCATGTCTCATAACAACAGAACAACCTGCCTCTGGGGGCAGTCTTCCTGTTGTCTTGTGCAAAGAAGAACTGCTCAAAGAGGCTCCATGTGCTCTGCTGCCAACTAGCGGTTGGAGGTTGAAGTGGACAGCAAGAGTCAGACACTGAAGGATGCTCAGAAATAATTAAATAAATATCGATCTGGCAGCATTTTGATTTAATTCTAGTATTGCCAAATGACATATTGCTATATATTGCCGAAACGATTTTTTCTTACACCCCTAATTTACGGTACCTAATTTTATGGAAAGGTGAAAGGCAAGTCAAATATTCTGTATCTATCCTTTTTTTTTTTACCATGAAAATTATATATGTTCTTGGTCATAAACATGTTAGGAACAATATTTTTAGATCTGAAAAAAGTTTCATGTTTTCGGTTTTAAAACAGCAGGCGTTTAATGAATGTCCAATGTAGAGAACACCGGGACCAATTTAAAGTATTTAATGGCTGCACATTATTTTAGGAGAAAAAAGTGAAGCAGAGAGGATTCTATACCAGATAGTTGAGAGAGATTCAGATTTGGAGCTTTCAGATGATAAAAAGGATGAGATTCAGGAAAAAATAACTTATTTTTTTAATTAACTTGATTTTTTTTTTTTTTTTAACGTCTATCATAACAGGTTTACACCTGTGCTACCAGGGCACCCTGCCTATCAAGATGACGCCAAAGTTTGTGAATACCGGAGTCCAATCTCTTACTTTTCACAGTACATTGATAACATTTTTTAGGATCTGTTTTGATTTAGTTGTGTTCCAACTACCAGGGAATCACACTCCTCAGCCTCCCTGGGAAAGTCTATAGGCCACAGTACTGGAGAAGACAGTCAGTCCAATAGTTGAACCTCAGATCCAGGAACTACAGTTCAGTTTCCTTCCTGGTCGTGGAACAGTATAACAGCTCTACACCCTCTCTAGGGTGCTGGAGGGAATGCAGGAGTTCGCTCATTCAGTCCAGATGTGTTTTGTGGATTTGGAGAAGGTGTTCGACCGCATCCCCCGTATCCTGTGGAGGGTGCTATGGGAGTATGGGGTCCGGGGAGCCTTACTGAGGGATGTCCGGTCTCTGCATGACCAGAGCAAGAGCTTGGTTCGCTTAGCCGGCAGTAAGTCAAACCTCTTCCCGGTGCACGTTGGTTTCCAGCAGGTCTGCCCTTTATCAGCGGTTCTGTTCATAGTTTTTATGGATATAATTTCTAGGGCACAGGCAGGGGCCGGAGGGGGTCTGGTTTGGGGACCACAGGGTTTCATCTCTGCTCTTTGCAGATGATGTTGTCCTGTTGGCTTCATCAAGCTGGGACCTCCAGCACGCATTAGGGCGTTTTGTGGCCGAGTGTGAAGCGGCTGGGATGAGGGTCAGCACCGCTAAATCTGAGGCCATGGTTCTAGACCAAAGAAAGGTAGTTTGCCATCTCTATGTGGGTGGAGTGTCCCTGCCCCAGGTGGAGCAGTTTAAATATCTTGGAGTCTTGTCCATGAGTAAGGGAAGACAGGAGCATGAGATTGACAGGGTGATCGGAGCCGCATCCATAGTTATGCGGTTGATGTACCGGTCCGTTGTGGTGAAGAGAGAGCTGAGTCAATAAGCAAAGCTCTCAATTTACCGGTCGATCTTCCTCTGTAGCAGATGGTCCAACAAGTGACAAAAGAGTGATATAGAATTTTATTGTTTTAGAACAAAATCTAATGTTTTTCCGGTGAATATCACTCTAAAGATTTAATCTGCTCCTTTTTTCTGATTTTCAAAATTGACTTCTATTTTCACAGAAATATCGTCCTGTTGTCCTCTACAGTGGACGTGTTGGGAAATTAAAATAAAAAACATTTAAAAAAAATTAAATTGTAAGTTGTTTATTTAGGCCCAAATATATAGGAAATCACAAAAAAACAGAAATTGTAAGACACTTCTTTTCCTCGGTTCTCAGAAGGATATGGAATAAATCTTTACTGCAAGAGTTGTCCGAATGAAATGAAATTATGTGAGCTATTTTTTATTGAATACCTTTATCTAAAGCTTTGCTGAAGTGATCACAATAATACACAGAAATAGAAGGTGGGTTGAACCTGGAAAGGATTTGGAATGAAGTTGGACCACCTTCAAGCTGATTTGAGCTGAATCACTGTAAAAAATATTTTTCTGGTCAGATCGTGACAGATTAGAAGTGAGTTCTGTTTTATTATCTGCAAGTCCACTGATCCATAAGGAGAAGTCAGCACCTGGGCACATGTTTGTATAATTTAAAGACAACAAAGTTAAAAAACAATACCACTGATTATCAATTATGTTCTTCAGAACATTTTTTTTCCACTTCCGTAAAGCAGATAGGAATGTAGAAGAGTGATTAGCTGTAATAACTGAAAATTTTGCTACACAAAATGACTTTCTTGCTTTGTTCCATCACTAGGGTTAAAATGAACAAGAGTCAAAAATGCACTAATGGTAATGCAATAAGTAATCAAATTAGATTGATCAATTTAGTCATGACTAAATCACTGTTGTCTATTTTATAAACAAAAGAGCAGATGTGCAGCAGTCTGTAAAGGACCATTTCATTACACATATGAATGACTGGTCGGATAAAACATCAGTTATTAGGCTTTCTATTGCACCCCTCATTAAAATTTCCCCCATGTTTAATTAGAACACATCCGCCACACTTCAAGTACGCCTGTCACTGGCCCATACCCAAGATACTGTAGCTCTGCAGTGTTGGCTGTGCTCTATTGCATACAAGGGATAGACACTAATTGCTATTTTCGTGTGGGTAGAAAGTTACTCAGACTGGTTGCCATGACAAATAACCTTGGAATTGTTTCAGTATTGTCCTTTAGGTTTTTGACAATCTGCTGGCAGAAATGTAACATGTTATCATCCCAGCTATCGGTGTAAAATCACATGAAAATAGAAGAAGCCTGATTATCTTAGAAATAAAAGTTCACTGTTTTAAGTGTCATCACAATTATAAAATAGAAAAACTTAAAAAGGCAATGGCATTAACTTATACAGTGCCTTGCAAGAGTGTTCATCCCCGTAGATGTTTGTGGCTCTAGTTGCTTTCATAAACCACTCATGGTCAATAATATTTGTCTTTTCTCACACAAAAATGTTCTACAAAAAAAACTTTTATGTCAATGTGAAAACAGAATTTTAAGTAATGTCAATGAAACTAAAATCTAAAATGAAATATAATTGTTTGCATAAGTATTCACCCCCTCTAAGTCAGTATTTAGTAGGTGCATGTTTGGCTGCAATCACAGCAATAAGTCTTTGTGGATAAGTCTTAATCACTCTTGTAAATGTGCACACTAGAATTTTGTTCCATTCATCTCTGCAACACTGCTCAACTTCTGTCAGGTTGTATGGACACTGGGCATGAACAAATCCTGCCACAGATTCTCTATGGGATTTAGGTCTGGGCTTAACTCTACCACTACAGAACATTTACCTGGTTCTTTTTAAACTATTTGTGTGTAGCTTTTGGAGTATGCTTTGCATCATTGTCTTGCTGGAAAATAGGCCGTAGTTCTCTTGCAGACCAAAAAATATTGTCCTCCATTTCAGTATATTTTGCAAAATTCATTCTCCCTCTAACTTTACAAGCCTTCAAGGGCCTGCTGCTGAGAAACGACCCCACCGCATGATGCTGCCACCACCATGCTTCACAGTGGGGATAGTGTATTTTTGATGATGTGCAGAATTTGGTACCCTCTCACCAAAGAGGGTAAATTATTATGCAAACAATTATGTTTCATTTCATATTTAGAATGAAATAGGAAAATATTTATTTTATGACAAAACACCCTCAGACTGGAAAAATCTTCCTCCATCTATTCGCTCTTTAACCTCATTCTTTGCATTTAAAAATGCCTGTTTAGAACATTTTCAACACTCATGTAACTGTTTTTGATTGAATTTGATATCTTTCCAGATTTTTTCCCCTTAAACTAACTGCTAAGAGGTGTAATAAATGTCTGTGTGTTTGTTTCTGTGTGCGGACGTGTTTGTTGTCTTGTATATTGTCAGTTCATTGTTTTTGATATATGTAAAGTTAGCTCAATTGTCTCTGTCGGTATTTGCTTGTTTTGTTGTATGTCGAAAATGAGATGACACATCTCAAGCGGCTTATCCTAAAAAACAATTAAATGTGAAATTTGAAAATATTTTTGTTTCACTAACATAGCTTTGTAGAAATCTGTTTTTACATTGACATAGAAGGCTTTTTTCTAGTTAATTTTTGTGTGAGGAAAGACAAATTTTATTGATCACGAGTGATTTATGAAAACAAACAAAAGAGACATAAATCCAAGGGGGTGAATGGTTTTGCAAAGAACTGTACATTTTTGAAGAGCCTTTGACACCATTTTCAACCTACAAGCGTTTTTAGGTACAACCAAGACCCCCACCTTCTGTTTTCCTGACCTTATAGGCAAACTTGAAGTACCAAAAGTTGCAGTACTTCATGTGACCACTGGAGGCTGGTTTCAGAGTTAAGCAACTTCCTATTAACCCTCTGTTAAAAATCTACAATCTACAAACAGACAACAAACATACTGTATGTAGGCTACAGCCTGGCATTAAAAATTAAAATAAAATAAATAAATAAAATGCTGTTTTGACCTTAATTTCTAAGAGGCTTGCTGTTGAGAAGAAGATACTTTTCACTATCTACACATTGTTGGGAAAATTTGGGGAACTACATAATAGAATAATTTGTTTTAATACTTACTCAATATTACAATGTGAGGCAATGTAATATTTATTTTTCTCTGTTGTAAAGGTTTGAAACCTTTTTTGTTAAGTTGTTCAGGACTTTTTATTTTTACAGTGTGAGAAGCTGCAAATGGTAAAAATTAAAGTGTTCATGTTTTTTGTTTATCATCCGGTAGATCAAAGTTGAACTTCAACAACGTTACTTTTTTTTTTCTATTATTTTGTGCAATTTACAATAGTTTACCAAAACAAAGTGAAAATGGTAACCCTCCTCATTGCTTCAGTTATTAAAAATCACTTAAAGGGGAGTTGGCACCAAACTGTATTTCATTACCAGAGGTATTGTTGCATGCACTCATTACCTCCCACCTCTCTCATCGCTTCACCTCATCCAAAACCAAGCTCCCTGGAACTGCTTTATAGTACACTCACAACAACATACAGCCACTTCTTTTTGGATCAGGTATGTCTAACAGATTCAAGGTTTTCTCTATTTACCTCTGTTTTCAATTTAATGTTCTCTTAAAAGATAGTTAAAAAAGTGGGTTTTGTTTCAATATCACTAGTAACACATATTTTTGATAGCTTCTTTGAGAAAAAAACATGACCATATTATTTAGCGACGTGCTTTCTGTAGAGCTTTCGGATTGCTGTAACAGAAATATCAATTTCTATAAATATCTTGTATATTACTCTCATTTCTGTTTAAGCATCATTCCATTTCTGCATTGCATCAAATGAAACAGTGAGATTTGACATTTTTATGCCTGTTGGAATACAGTTCCATAATGAGAAGATGTTGCAATAGGGAGTAAGCTCCTTTTTAAAACACAATTGTGAATATTATATATATATAATATTATATATATTTTATATATATAATATTATTAGGGTATCTAATTCATCTGATCAGAGATATATATATATATATATATATATATATATATATATATATATATATATATATATATATATATATATATATATATATATATTATAGTTGTTTGGCTTTTTTGACTTGCTGGTTGTCAGATCTTCTGGGTCATCTATCTTTTTTTATTGTTTTTCATCCCATCGAAGAGTGCTTATGCAAAAATATCTGTGAGAAATTCTTTTAAATAAGTTTTAATTTAATTTAAGTTAGGAAAAAAATAAAATAAAAGTTATGTGGTATTCTTTAAACATTCAAAATTGTTCACCAAAAAATGAAGCGCTTTGTAAATTGATTCAAAAACATCCTATGTGATGTGGCCCTTCTGCTACAAAATAAACAAAAGTTCTGTAATCACAATACATTTTAAATACCGTAAATGGAAGCTCCAGCACAAAATAATTTTTCTCCCAAAAACATGGCGTATTATTTTAGCTATTGTTTTTTTTTATTTTTTATTTTAGCTATTGTCAATAACTATTGCGAAGAAATGGGTTTGAATCAGTCAACATTTTTTTTCTTTGATACTGATTGCCTTTGGCAGTAAGTCAAAGAAAAGAGACAAAGGATAAAAAGACAATTTGTTCTTTTCTTCTTCTTTTAAGTTTCCCGTCAACACTGCATTGTCCCTGTGGTGTTCATTAAAATCTTTTCCAAGTAAGCTGAAACATCTGCTCACTTCACTGGCACAAAGAATTAGATCTAGTTCTGTGACTCACCTTAATTTGCAATTAACACACATATTCAGGACTCCAAATAACCTATTAGAATTATATAGAAATCCAGTAAACAATTTAAAATTGCTCAATTTACCAAATCTCTTTTGTACTTGTCACAGGCGTTCTAAAGACAAGTAATAAAGAGCTACTGCACATCTCCAAAGGTACAAGTCCACTATAGATATTACTTCCTATATTTTGGAATTGCAGCAATGATGCAAAAATAAAGAATCTGATCGTGTCAGGTCCTGTGTTTGAGGATTAGTCAAAGGTATGCTGTCAGAGCCACACTCTTTTATCCCTCAATCGTAGCTCTTTGGCTTTTAGTGACAAAATACATGTGTTATGGATTTTCAGTATTGGTTAAAAGTTTAATCTACTGTCTGAGTGGTTTATTATTAAAAGAAGTTCAAAGCACATATTCGAATATTCTGCTGCTCAACAGTATCTAGTTGCTGTTCAGAGGCAAAGTTCTTGAAATATAGAAATTGCCTTTACATGTATTATTCTCAAAATAAATTGGATTGTAAACCAATGTTATTATGTTCATATTTGAAAGTAAAAAAAAGAAAAAGAATGAAAATACACCAGAGCCATACTGACTGAAAATGTCACGTTTAACCTGACTTTTTTGTATTTTTAATTCAAGTCAATCTACAGCAGCAGGAGGATCTTACTTGACACAGGGTGTATTTTATTTTGAAAGGACCGTGATCTTCTGCAAAAGTAAATTAAGGGAAAATTGTTGTATATGTATGTAATGTATAAAACACAACTATATTTATTTATCACTATGGTTCAATTATTGTCAACATTTTAAAAATTACTCCTTAGAAATGAATATCTTAATGGTCAGAAAAACGTTTTTTTTATTTTTATTTTTTTATGTTGAGGTGGAACTTTACGACCCTCGCTGGGTTTTGATCAGTAAGCAATTAGAGCAGTTGGTGTTTGTAGTAGACCCCTGCCCTGGTCCAAAACTCACAGGTGACCTCCAACCCTTTTTTATCTTTGTATATATAATAATCTTTTAAATAATACACATTGATTATTTATTTATTTAAAAAAGAGAAAAAAAAAACGTTCCTGTAGCAGTATAAAATAACATTAAAAACTAAAGCGCTTACGCTGTTCGCAGTTGGCAAGATGGGAATTTTAAAGAAAGTATTTAAAGATACAAAAGGAAATTATCATAAAACAAATTACAAAAATTTGTGATTCAGAGCTGGTAAACCCTCAGAGACTCTCTTCTGTTAATGGGCTCCAAATACAATTTTAAAAACAAGCAATAAAGCTGCGATGAATCATCAGGTGAATCTCTACTCTAGGCTGGTTTGTAAAGCACTTTGCTGTCAGTTAACTTTGGAAAAGTGTTTTAAGCTGCCTCTAAAGTCTTCACTGGCACCAACCTTATATTTTCTAACTGGATGTGTGTGTTGGACAGGTTTCATCTGACTATGGACAACAGCAGCCTGGATTTGGACGAATGTACCAACAGATCGGAACTTGAGTCCTGCACCACAATGAGGAACCAGTTCAACCGCATTTTTTTGTACAGCTTCTTCACCATCGGTATTGTCTCCACGGTTGTGGGAAACTTCCTGGTTGTCTTGTCAATTGCCTATTTCAAGCAGCTGCAGTCTCCCACGAACTGCTTTGTCATGTCACTTGCAGTGGCTGACTGCTTTGTTGGCCTTGTTGTGATGCCGTACAGTATGATCCGAACCGTGGAGGGATGCTGGTACTTTGGCTCCCTCTTCTGTAAGCTCCACTCCAGCCTGGATGTCATGTTGTGTACTGCTTCAATTTTCCACCTTAGCTGCATTGCATTCGACCGCTTTTATGCAGTCTGCAACCCCCTAATTTACTCCTTAAAGATGTCTCAAAGCAGAGTGGCTCTCCTCATAACCATTTCCTGGGCTGTCCCGATGCTCATTTCTTTTGGTCCTATAATGCTTGATCTCCACATTGCTGGTGTAGACATCCGAATCCCTGAGGATTTATGCGTTTTCTTGGTCAGTCGTAATTATGCTGTCATGGCCTCTTTAGTAGCCTTTTACTTGCCCATGGCCATCATGCTAGTGGCCTACTGGAAGATATTTAAAGCTGCAAAAAGACAGGCTCTGCAGATCAGCGCCATGGAAAGTCAGATGGCTGCCGGTGTTGGCAAAGACTCCAGCAAGAAAAGACGGCACCGCATCACTATGAGGAGAGAAAGAAAGGCTGCAAAAACTTTAGGTATTATCATGGGAGTTTTCCTCATTTTCTGGATGCCTTTTTTTACTCTCAACATTGTAGATCCATTCATTGGATACACTACTGAAGTGGTTGTTTGGGATATCTTTCTCTGGCTGGGATACATAAACTCATCCCTGAATCCGTTTTTGTACGGGTTTTTCAATCGCTCTTTCCGCAGGGCATTCCTCATGTTCATTGGCTGCAGGGTTTGCTTGCCAGGGTCATCTCCAGGGATGGAGCTATCACAAACCAGGAAAGAGGCTAATGATTGCAAAGATTAACCATCAAGTTATAGGAATATAAAGCAACTCCTATTGCATAAAGAACAGGAAATAGAAATTTTAGCACATTTTAGTGTGAGTAACACCCAAAGTTGTAGATATTTGATGTTAGATATTCACAGGTAAATGCAACCTTGTATACCCCTTGTGCTATCCTAGGCACTTTGACAATGGGAATGAGGTCATCTAGACCCCACAAGACAGTGTGCTGAACCTTTTTCGTCAATGATTTGTGATCTTCACTGGTTTCCATGGATTACATGAAATCCTCTTCACCTTTATTCACCTTTGTCATGGTAGGAATAACACATCAATGGTCATCTTGACCCCATAGGATAGCACAAGGGTTAAAGTGCTGAGTTAGTGTATTCCTGCATATGAAAATACGTGTGTTGAATGTACATTTTCTATTACTTTAATTGAATAATTCATAATACATGTGTTTGATTTCAAGTGGTATTTTTCTTGGTTACATGTAATAAATAAAATGCAAATTTGATTTCATGTTTTATTTTATTTATTTTTTTAATTAAAAAAAAAATCACTCAGCATACCAAGAATAAAAAAAGACCACAAATGGATCATTTAGATGTCAAAAAGAAACATATTATCTTGTAGCACAAAAGGGAGACAACAACTTCTCCAGTAAAAAGTATGAAATGTTAGTCCATTGGAACTTTTTTTTAAACCGAAGGACCAGCAAGACACATGTTACACTGCCCCCAAGTGGCAACAACAATTAATAGTTTGACAATATGCTCTGCAGATGTAAAGCTGTTTCAACATTGTGAAATTATGACCAGACTGTATTAATTTATCAATATCTAATCAAAGGCGGGCATTTAGAAAGCTAACAATGAATCAATACATTTCAACTGTGCAGCTAGAAAATACCAAAAAAAAAAAATACTATGTTAAAGTTCATCAGTGCCCAAAATGTTCCCATAAAAAAACATTTTGGTTTTAGTTCTAAAACCTGCATCTTACCAAATGCAGAAATTTATCTAGTACATTTTATTTCAATTTACTTCAAAATAGGGCCAAATGAATTGGATCAAACAAATACATGTTACTTTTTCAATTTCTTTTTTTTTTTTTTTTGATTTTTGTAACTATGTTTTGTTCAGACATAGTTAACTGTAACCTGTTTTTTCTCAAATAGATTTATAATAAATAGTCAAAAATATCAGGTTATTGATAATGAAAGATCTTAAGTTACATTTTTTTACCACAGAATTACAGACAATATCAGTGTCTTACAAACCACTTTGCAGCCAGGAGGAGCAGGTATCAAGACAATGAAACTAGCTCTATTAAACTGGTGAAACAAGAACTTGTTAGAGCAATCATAAAAAAAAAAAGTAAATCTATCTTTGGGTTGTCAGGCAGACAAATGAACAGACAGAAAATTTAAAGCCGGAACAAGCAAAGAACCTCTTGAACACGTGGATGAAATTCCTCACACAGTAGTCCCGGCACGGTTTCCCTTCTGGACTGCAGCAGATTTCTTAATGATTGGCATGTGGAATTCTACCAATGGTACCTAATGGGCCTAATGGGAACGTAAAAATGTTGAGTGGAGGGACTGTACACAACCAAACTATCACAGAAACCCAACGCAATAAATCAGGGCTCATTGGGATCTTTCAATTTTATTTATTTATTTCAAGTAAAAGTGAGAGTTGTGCTTTTCTCAGTATTTTAGGATTTACTAGTTAAAGTTGTTGAAGGCCTATAGAATAATTTCCATTTGACTGTTTCCGAGACAACATCCAATCACAACTGAAAGACAACAAAACAAAACTGAAATTAAGAAAAATAAGTGGTTTCTGAAAACTTCTTGCCATTTTGTCTTTCTCATTTGTCTTTCTCATTTGAAACCTAAAGCTGAACTCTTAGATATCATTGCGACGGAAAATTGGAGCAAATAGTCGTATGCTAGAATTTTGTATTCTTAAATGTAAGTCACAACTAGATGCCTTTTTACTAAAACAATTTTAAAGTTCTGCTTTGCAATTAAAATGTTATCTTTTTCTTGGCTGTCTTTGAAAATGAATGAAACTGCAAACTGTTTAAACGTAATCAATATATGAGGCAGTGATTCAAAGTTTTAATTCCAGTTTGATTTAAGCCTTGAAAAGTCTAACTGATCTATTAGTCCATTTTCTAGTTAAATATTGACAATAGGACAATTCAGTTTGAAATGCCTGTATTTAACATAAACAATAATGTGAGAATAATTGGAATATAGACATTATAGTAAAAAAATATCCATTTAAAACTAGGTAAAACCTGAGCAGAATGCGGAGTTGTTGTGTTTTTGTCAGACCATGTTTTTTATACTTCTATCAGCTCTTCATCCAAAAACAGGAAAGAATGAGTAGTAAGTCTTCATGTGTTTTGCAGACCTGAGGTAAGATAGTTACCATTTCATGCATACCCAAATAAAGAGTTTGCAGTGCAGTGACCTAATTTAAAAATAGCATTTTTAAGTAGCAATACATCGAATTGGCATTTCAATAGGGAGAGACCTTAAAAATGTGATTGAAATATTTTACAGTAAAACAGAAATTTCTGCATGAAATGATTCGTAGTCTTTGGTGGTTAGATCTGGGCCGGAGACATATTGCATGCTTTGAATGACCCCAGTCCGTGATGGTGGTTAAGGCCAGACCATGACGAAATGAAGAACCAGGAGGAGAACGGGATGAGGTGGGCCAGTGAAATGTCTGGAATGTGGATAGACAAACTTCTAAGACTTTAAAGGCAGGATTTTGATTGTGATTGCATATGAAGAAAGTGAGCACTTCAGCTATTGGATCAGAATGAAGACCAATGGATGAGTGATGTGTTGAATGACGAATCCGCAACCCAGAGTACCTGAAGATGAGAGCGATCTTCCTTATTGAAACTGCACCAAAGCTTCACACAGTTAAATATGAAGCAGGTAAGAGGAGAAGGACACATGTATGCCTGTTGGTTCTGTGTTGGAAAAGAACCACTACAATTTGTTTTGGGGTTTGTTTTTGGAGGTGGGGGTAGATTGATGCAAGAAACTGAGAAGAATGGGGCATCTCCAGTGCAACAGATAATATACTTTGGTGAAAATTGACTCAAGATCAAGATTGAGGGCAGATTTATTTGTGGATCCAGTTATGGCCTTACCCAGAATCATAAACTCTGAACATCCAACAGAATGAGATAATAAAACAAACTGCAGAAAACGTGACTGAACTGACCTTCAAGGGCAGAGACGGAAAGTTATACTGGGAGATATCGGCATTAAGTCGGTGCTTCTGGGCATTTCTGGAAGCATGCCGAAGTGATTCAGTCATCTGGCCATACTTGCCCCTGGCGCCTTGCGGTGAGGTGTTTCAGATATGTCCTCCCTGGAAGAAGCCTCAAGGGCAGACTGAAGGCTGTCTGGCGAGATTTGTATCTCTCAGCTTTAATTCAAATGAGCCAAAAAAGTTTGTTGAGGTTGCTCTGTTGTCTTGGTAACCCATATTGTCTATTTTAATTTCATTTTATCTGCACTGTACCTAACATCTGCCCTAATATCAAATAACGTGTCAATTGTTGCTTGGTATTTTTACTGCTTTACTTCCCTTGTCAATTTATCCTGTTTTTTTAAGTGTTAGTCTTAGTTTTAGTAGACATTTCAAGTGACTGCAAAGTAAAAGCCTGACTCCCCCCCCACTCTGGACAGAAAAAGATCAGAGTACTCATGCTAGGATCAACATAATAACAGGAAGCGATTAAGATTGATTGATAACGCCCTTTCTGTTCTTGCAGCTTCAGCTAAAAAGTGTTGGTTGTACAATTCCCACAGTATTATTGAGTTTTTGTTAGAAAATCTCTGACACATTCAGGTCTTGAATTTACTCTATTTTAAAATAAAAAAATGTATTGGTTGGATTTAATAGTGAGGAGGAACCAATGGGAAGAATCGTGCATGCCCTATCTTCAGGATAGGGCAGATTTGTCTCTTAAACGGGGTGCTTTGGTGTATTTTGTCTAAACAAAAAAACCTGATTTAATTGGACTTCTTTACCTTTTTTTAAATTTATTTAACTTTTATTAGTCATAATCATAGCATCAAAAAAGTACATGTATTTCACATTAAAGCTTATTTGGATTTACAAGTTTTACTTCACTGTTCCCCATGAATCCAACAAAATAGATCAAGTTAAGAATTTTCATTCTTCGATACCATTTTTTTCTCAAAAAACCGTCTCAAAATGTTAATGAATGCACATGATCAAATTGAGTCCAGTGTGAAATGTCACGTTTGATATCACATTTGATACAAACAATAGAAATTGCACTCACCAGTCAATAAAATGCTTTACTACCTTTAAATGAAAAAGATTATAAAGCAAATCATTTTCCACATCACATAGGGTCAACACGCTAACCTTTGAAACCAAAAAGACAGTTTTATTTAAATAAAAGGAAATAAAATTGAATTTTTTCTGCATTCTTTCTATTCTATCATTGTGTTTTTCTTTTGTACCTAATCCAAACACTGATTTTATGACACAGACACATGGTGCCTTAAAATGACAACAGCCAGTCTGATAGGTTTGCTACTGTTGTGATCTCCACAACCTGGCTTTTACAAAATATTTCATTTTAAGAAAAGTCATAGTGAAGAATTTTAGACAATTTTGTGAAACTCTCAGAATGTGTGCCTGCTCACAGTCTTATCTGCACATTGGTCAAGAACGGCCACTTTGAAAATAAATAACTCTCTGCAGGGGGAACTCTAAATGTCGGTCTCTTTCAGGCCGTGACATTCTGCCAGATCATAGAACTGAAAACTGCCCTGCTCACAAGAATTGCAGATTCCCATTGAAACTGTGTCCACAGTGTCCCTCCTTCCCCCCCCAGGTGTGGCTCCTTTTCCTGTCCCTCCCTTGATCTTGTTGGACAGATTGTTGACTGTTTCCTTAAACTGAAAGGAGGAGTTCTGCAGAGGCGGAAAAATGCTCCATCGCTTTAAACCGAGTGAACGGCCTTTCTTCTTATGCAATAGAGAGCTGCTGCATGATTCATGCACGGCATAGCCAGGTGTGTATTCTCCCCTCTGATCCCTTGCCATTCCTTTCACAGCTGTCCGCCACCTCTGGTCATAGAAGCGGCGCAGGACCCTCCGCTTTTGATGGCACTGGCATTTGAGCAGTCGAATGAATGCTCGCTGGAACTCTTTGCTAGAGCAGGGGTAGATCATTGGGTTGATGCAGCTGTTGAAGTATCCCAGCCAAAACACCACCTTGAACACAGTTTCAGAGGGCTTCAGTGCTGGGAAGAAGGAACCTTGAAAAGGAAGGAAACATGAGGATTAGCATCAACTGAAGCCAAATCTTTGTAGAGTGAGGACACTTTATACATTATATACATGTTGGATAGTTCATTCAGATAAGTAGTTGAGTGTCTTTCTGACTTTCTTTTTATCAAATCTGATAAAAAATTAAGTCATAAAGAAACAATGAGCTAAATTTTTTAAAAGTGTATATTTTTGGAATTACTGTTGATAGTGGGTCCGCTGCCATCAAACTCATTACCAGCAAAGCAACCTATTATGGTATTTTACCAGATTTAGTTATTTATTTTTAAATCTTCAACAGCCTCATATTATTTTTTTTGGGCAATCTTTTCTTCAAGTTTTGGTCATTTTTATTAACAAAAGCAAAAGGACATTTTGTTCATCAGAAATATGACTCTTAAAAGCTGAGGCCTGTAAAAATAAGAGGTAGTGAAATATTAAGCAGCATACTAAACCTACTTTTAAAAACTGTCAAGGTGCATAGTAACAACCTATCAGGGTCATCAGGTGACATTTTTAATAACATTCATTCTAAGAAGAAACACTTTTTAACGCTTGTTTGTGCCATTATAGCTCATATCACAAACGCATTTACGGTACTTACACCAAAACGCCAGTATTGGTTATAGTTTATGGGTTTTTGCCAATGATAATATATGAGAACTGGACAGCGTGACTGCTGCCCCCTCGCATTCCAAACAGAAGGTACCCACTGGCTCCAAGAAGCCAAGATCCCATAGACTTCTACAGAGGAAAACAATTATATTACTTAGTCATTACTCAGTTCTTGCTAATCATATTTCTTTTTTTCATATTTTATTCTGAAGTGGAAATTATTCTAATTATAAACTGGCCAATCAGAGGCCTCCATTGACGTTTGTGGTCTCACGTCAAACATTTGAAAGGTGTGACAGAATCTCCTGAGTCTGCTTTCAAATGGTAGGGGCGGCCTTGCAACAAGCTCACTCCTGATCGGCAGGAGTGGTTGCCACACAAATGATGACTCAGACTGGCTCAGAACAATCACTAATTACTGACATCATCTGGCTCCAACATTATGGCATCTGTATACTGAAAAGATGACGACTGAATTGACTTTGGGTGATGCTGACAGTTCACACCAGTTCTCATGCAGGGGAAGAATTTTGGTCTGGCTCCACCCCATGTGACCCTTAACAGGAAAACTGCATACAGAAAGTACATTTAAAGATATAAACTTGTGCAGTCCAGGATGTTGGCAAGCTCTTAAGCATTATTTTGTTTTCTTTTATTAAATGTATATGTTACATTTTCTCTTTTTTGTGCTTTTACTTCTTACCAGTATGCTGGGTGTTCTTGCTGTTTTTTTCTTTCAATATTGTCCTGTTGTTGAATTTAAAAGAAAATACAAAATGTATCTTTTTTTCACTTTATTTCTCATGCTTCTACGATAACATAAAGTTTATTATGGTTTGCTGATGGTTTTTCTAAGTATGTCGTCCTCTCTTACGACAACTCGGCAGGCTTTCTCCAGAGAACCATTTCTACTAATAAAGAAGAGACACTGCCTTGGGCACAATAACTAATAAATTGAAAAAGATAATGTTGATTTTTAATTTCAACTGTTTCTGTGCATTTCAGTGACAACATGTTTTGATGCCTTTCTCATATCCACCCTTTTATTATGTATTTTCTTTGGAATGAAATGCAAGAATGTATTTATGGAATGTGTTTTTTTTTCCCTCATTATGTTCATTTTTCTCATCTCCCCGGGCTTCTGATGTAACAGAGCATCAATCTCAAAAACAGAGGTAAAGCAGTCCTAATGCGAACTCAGCCTTGGTACAAAGAAGTCTATCATCATTTTAGGTGGAAGCAGAACGAGGCTTGTGTGTAATTTTCAAAGTAATGGCTTCATGCTGTTTTAGCGTCAGCTACCTGCAGCATACTGTGCCCTATCAAATGCAGACAGCAGTAATGGGCCATCTACTGGATCATAAAGTAGAGTCCATAATCCAGTTTGTCATTTTTCATGCAGGTTGTCAGTTTGTTGTGTTCGAGATGTCTTTCTTCACCTGGATTGACTTTTTGATTGCAAATTCTATCAACCACTTTGAACGCAACACAAACAGGATTGTAAATATAGTTAAGAAATAAGGAGATCTCCATCAAGATAATGCTACTTCAAAGCTCAACCCACTTTTGTCACATTTTTTGATTTTTCTGTGTGAAAGAAGCCTTTAGAAATCCTCTTTGATAGTGTCTTTTTTTGGTGAACATTGGCTAATATCTCAACAATGACTATAAAGTGAACAGGGTGAGCCCTATACCAGAGTCTAGGGACCCGTCGGGTATCTCAGACACTGCTTTGTGACAGGTCTTTTGTGTAAGCAGACAGAATGTTGAGCAGCCCTCAGTTACAGAGCTTTAGAGAATTGCTTCCTTCACATTTAATGTTTTGTGTGAAGGTCAGTATTTTTTTTTTGTATGCTTCTTTAAATGTGTCCCCTAAAGGCCACCCTGCAGTATAATTATTTCCAGCAACAGAATCAAGTCAGTTATACTGCAGTTGTGCAGTACATAATGTACTACTGTCGAATCTGCTCACATTTGACATTTCTGTCAGGATTTCGGAGGCCAAAAGTAGTTATTTTAAGCTTTCAATACTATTTTCTAAACATTTTGATCATTTTGATGGCAAAAATTGTCATAATTTCCCTTTATCATTTTATTTAAAGTTTCAGAATATTACATTTTTAATCTGAGTAGCATTGTCCTAAAATGACGTCTTGAAATTCAACCTTTTAAAAACACTGTCATTTATTTTACCAATATCCAAGGATTGTACACATAGGTACAAATTCCAAACTATCGAATCAATTCAAAGTTCAAAAATAATGTTTTTAATTGAACATTATTCAATGAAAAAACTGTTAGTAAAGATTTCATTCTTAAACTAAGTTTTTGATCATGACCAGTTAAATGTGAGAATATCATGTGATCAGATGAGACAAAAATAGAACTCTTTGGTATAAACACCACTTGCTATGTTTGAAGGGTAAGAACGCCGAGTTACATCACAAAACCACACAATACCCACTTGGAAGGATGGGAGTGGAAACATCATATTTTTTGGGCAGCTTTTCTGCACAGGGAACTGAACAACTGATCTGCAGTAAGCAAAGGATGAATGGCGCAATGTATGGTGAGATTATGAGCATAAAACCTCCTTCCATCAGTAAGAGCATTGAGCATAAAACATGGCTAGATCTTATAGCATGACAACAACCCAAACACGTCACTTTGGCAACAAAGTGGTGGTTACATAAAAAAACTTTTAAGGTTCTGCTATGGTCAGGCCAGTCTCTAGGCCTCATTCCAATAGGGAATCTGTGGATGGTGTTGAAAGTCTGTGTTGCCCACTAAAAGCCCCAAAACACAACAGCTTTTAAGAAGGTCTGCATGAAAGAATGGAATAAAATAGTAGTTACAGAGTAAGCAAGCTAATTGAAGACCAACATATGATGTCTCTCAGTGACTACTAGAATTACATTAATATGTATTGAGGTTGTTCACCTTTCAGCGTATCCCTTTAGGGGTCGCTGCAGTGAATTAGTTTTCACTGATTAGCAAAAGACGTTTGGAAAAGAATTTTAAAGCTTAGTATAAATGACAAAAGGGGTTCATTTAAGATTCATAATCCCTATTGTAACAGTAAAATATGTCCAACACAAGAGGCTTTTAGCTCTAATCTGTTTGCTCAGCTGTTGGACAGGACTAGTTAAAAAAAAAAAGGATACGATTTTTATCCCAGATGCCCTTTACTGACACAACCCTATAATTTATCCAGGCGGGAGACTGGCAAAGCATGTATTGATGATGAAAATTAAACACGCACCTCATTTTTTAAGTGGGACAACCTGGAGAGAGAAACTTAGCCTCACAAAACTCATTAAAATAAATGTTGTCAGTCTTTTGTTCACCTTTCTTGATTGTTTTGGTGTATTAATAAAGAATGGACATGTTCTGTCCCATCAAACCTTCATCTAAGTCGGATGACAGCAAGAGGACTTTCATTGTCATTTATAAAATGTCACATTGGCATCCAAAATGTATACATCTGCCAGGTAAAAGGTTACTCATTAATGATTGTCTTAACTATGGAGAAATGTCAATCTGTCCTAGTTTGTGTGAGCAGGACGGAAAGTCCACTCTCATCAATCAGTCATGTAAACTCATCCCACAGAGACTCATCAGTGTGGACTCATTTGGTCCCAGAAGAGTCTTCATGGTTTGTTATGCATGCCCCTGGGACTACATTCAACAGTATCTGTGACCAAAAAAAAAAAAAAAATGCATGCCACATAGTGTCTCTTCTGAAGCTGAAGCTCCGGGGAGCTGTAAGTTTGTTTGGACTTTAGTCAAAGAAAAGTGATTTATTTTTTTGTCTTATTGCTCCTAATATCTAAATAATATGAATACTGAGAATCATGGATGTAATTACTTAATTCAAATGCAACTAATTGAGGGAACACTTTAAAAAATGTCTCCCTTCTCTCTGAACTCAGAAAATATCACATTTGTATTCTGTGGGTTCATTCTTGAGAGGCTGTGTGAGTTTTTCTATCACCAGGGCACAATGTGCTCACCAAGTCACATTATGTGATCGCTATGATAGCAGTAATAAAAATTCTATTATGCTGAGCTGATCTGAAGAGTCAGTTGTCGATTAGATCCAAATGGAACAATCGTGTCCTTATCGTGACGCAAGGTGACAAATGATGAAAATGAGGAGCTAAGCGCCCAGTCCTTGCCCCTGCTCGTCTTTTATAACTCGAAGAGGATCGATCTCACACCTCTGCATGCAAATGAACTCCCCCTTTTCTCCCTTATTGAGTGAATGACGTGATTAGTCGCAGCAATTTTTATTTCTAGCATTCCTCTCCCTCCAGGCGTTACTCTCATAATAACATGCTGTTGATGATATACTTGCTGTTTCACACCCCCTCACTAAAATTACTTTTAAACGGGTAAAATATTCATACACCAGAAAATATTATTTTGTGCCTTCAGGTCCAATAAAAATATGTTGTTTTTTTTTTTTTTTAATTATAGAAAGTAGCCCTAATTGACATTTAGATTTTTCCAATAAACTGCACAATTGCAATGCATAAGTTAAACAAACAGTGTAAAGTAGTAGTACTTTAGTGGCTCTTTCCCCCAGCCTGTGTGATATCCTGCACACAAAAAATGTATGTCTAAATGGAAAAAGTCTGGTGATTTAAGATGTATAAGTTGCATTTAATGTTTTGGATTTGAAGGAATATTCTTTTGCAACCCATGAAACAGAAACCCAAAGTAATATCATTATAAAAATATTTTGATTACTGTTTCTGGTCATCAGTCTGCTCATTAGTAAAGAATGCTTTCCTTGTTATTGCTGTTCTTTGACAAACGGTGCATTAACTATCTAAAGACCTAACAGACTGACAGAGAGATTCCAGGGTGTTTTTCCTTCTTTACTTTTATTTATTTATTTTAATAGATATTGGTGTGAGGGCACACATGAAGGAGTGGGGGATTATTTATTGGCATGATTAACACAGGCTACCAATGAAACACTAGGAGGGTCAATTTCAGACTCGGTTTTGCCCCTTTGCCCCTTCCCACATGTGGGATATGGTTCTATTGAAATATTCTGATGCAGTTCCCATTAAGAAAAATGCCTAACTAGGACCAGAAGATGACAAAGGTATCCACATGTAAAGCATTTATATATAGAAACTATTCAATTATCCCACATCCTTTAAACAGTATGAATTATTCATTGCATAATTATGATATCACTGCAAACGTCATCTTCTAGGCTGAATGAAATGTGAACCCGGGAAGTGGGGACATTTGTTTTATTTATGTATTAATTTCCTTTAAGCTGGAGTGTGATAAATTGATTTCTTTTACTATTTTTAATGCCAAAACAGTTCATGTTCTGTGCGTAATGCCGGGGATACGTTGCGCAAAAAAGCTTTTAATGGAACCTCATAGGGGGACCAAAATAAAAATGTCAAGAACATACCGATTGGTAGAAAGAGGAAAAAAGGCAGCCAGCAGACAATAAACATTCCCACTACGACTGCGAGGGTTTTTGCCGCTTTTTTCTCTCTGGAGAACTTCATGAGGCGCACCGACAGCGAACTTCGAAACGGATGGTTCTTGCTGCTCTTGGAGCTGGCCGGGCGCGCGTCCCCCAGCACGCTGCGGCAGTGGATCCGCAGCACTACTTCCACAGACTTGTCTCTTTCCCGCTTGACTCCCGCTTCCAGGCTCTTTGTAGTCCTGCGGGCCACGACATACACCCTAAAGTACATGATGAGAATGACCAAAAGCGGGAGGTAGAAGGAAAAGAGGGAGGAGAAGAGTGCGTAACCGGGCTCCTCAGTAATCCTGCAGATGCTCTCGTCCACCGGCGGCGGCTCCTTCCATCCCAGGAGCGGACCCACGGAGATGACCAAAGACGAGACCCACACCAGCACGAGGATTGCCACTGCCTTCCTCTCAGTCATGATGCTCGGGTATTTAAGGCAGTGCTTTACACCAATGTACCGGTCGATGGAGATCATGCAGAGGCTGAGGATGGAGGCTGTGCAGCAGAGCACATCCACGGCTGCCCAAACGTTGCAGAAAACGCGGCCAAACATCCAGCATCCCAGCACCTCCAAAGACGCAGAAAAGGGCAGCACGATGATGCTCACCAGAAGGTCTGCTATGGCCAAGTTCACAATGAAGAAGTTTGTGACAGTCTGCAACTGTTTATTGCAAACCACGGAGAGGATAACAAGAATATTCCCAACAATTGCCACCAGAATAAACACGGAGAGGAAGATCCCCACGCCGACGACCTGCGGGTCCATGGTGAAGTTCCTGCATGTTGTGATGCTGATGTTTGGGGGCATGAGCTCCAGAGCAGACCCGTTGAAATACAGCCCATTGTTGCTTTCGTTGCTCGGATTAGAGTCTGTCATTATGAAACGCCATATAGACAACTTCTGGAGCAAGTTTCCTCTTCAAAGCAACAAGGAGCACGACGTCTGCGCGCTCCCTCCGCGCACTTTCCAACAGAAAAACCGCGCAGCTTCCTTTTGGAGCAACATCTGCCACTGAGCGCACACAGGGTAGAGAATCAAAATACAGAAATAGCAGCTCACGTTTACATCCTAAAGCACTGATCTGCCATAAAACAACACAAAGAAAACACATCTATGGGAAAAAAGTAAGTTCATTTGACTCTGTTTGTTTCCTGCCGTTGTTTTTCGCTCTGCAACAACTCTGATGAGAATGAGAGCTGAGGCAGCAGGTCTCAACCTACAGCTCCACCCACACACACAAAAAATGTTAAAGGGATATATGTATGTCTGTATTTTTCATAATGGCTAAGGGCTTTTTCAAATTACTACAAATATTTGTGTAAGCTGCAGTCTTTGCGCAAAATGGGAAAAAAACAACAACATAAATCTCCGCTTACTCCCCCTTTTTAAAGTTTGTTGGCATGGTTTCCTCCATCAGAATGCATACCATCCTCTCCCTTTCCAAACTGAGACATGCCTGACACCTGTCTTCTGGAGATAAGTCACAAATTCTTCAAATAGCTCCACTTGGAGAAAGGAGGAAAAAAAAAGAAAAAACCTTTAATGTTCCCTTTACTGTCTTGGGCTCTTTTTGATTTTACTAAAGTTGTTTGACACGTTTTCTTTTCAGTTTGAAAATAATGTCTCCCTTTGAGGTATCTTACAACAATATTAGCAATAAGGGGAAAATAAATAACTAACCCTTGTGCTATCCTATGCACTTTAACATTGGGAGTTGGGTCATCTAGACCCACTAAACAGTGCTCTGAACCTTTTTTCTTCAATGATTTGTGATCTTCACTGGTGTCCATGGATTAGATGAAATCTTTGAAATCTTTATCCACCTTTGTCATGGTAATGAGAACACATCAATGGAAGGGTGGAGTCACCTAAGATAGCACAAGGGTTAAATGGAAAAGTTCAAAAAACAAAACATATCTGATAAGCCCTGGCCCCATCAGTTGCACGGTTAGACCAGATCATCTACCACATCATCTGCTCTGACCAGCATGCCTGTACTGACCACTGATATTTGCCCTTGGGCTCAAACTGTGAAGTTTACCAGACATTGTGTCTACCACTCCCAGGTCTGCTGGACTCACAAAGGAGGACAGACTTGTTCAAACATTCAAGGATCTTGGAAGAGCATGAAGGGTCAGCAGGCAAAGTCACAGAAATGACACACAAACTCATCCTGGAAAAATCCCGATCCAAAATGTGGCTGTGGTAGCCACATAGAGTCATTTGGGGGTTCATTTCAGAAATTATATTAAATTATTAAAAAAATAATCCAAAGTAAGCTAGCTCCAACCTGTGGACCTACTGTGTAAATACAAATAGAGAAAAGCAGATGAAGAGAACTACTTTTTTTTTCTAAAGTAAAATCTGACGGAATAATGTTGAAGCTCAAGAAAAAATGTATGAAGTTGCTTGGTGCTTACATTTAGGGTCCATTTAACTTAAAGTTTTTCTCAGACTTTTTTCTAAAACCTAAAATAATAATACTGAGCAATAAAATAAGTAATAAATAAAAACTTCCTAAAGGCATCCAGACCAGGTCTCAATTTGTTTTTCCTTAATTTTTCCGTAAAATTTCACTTAGATCTTTTGATCTGTTTTAAAAGCAATCCATGTGGTCTTTTAATTATAATTACGCAGTTTTTTTGCCAAAATCAAGAGATCGGTGTCACTTTCTAGGACATTGTTTCTTCAATTGTTTACTAGAAATGCACCTCTTGGTTGTGGGCAGGACCCATGGTGCGGGCCAACCCCACCCCTCTTTCCCCTTTCCAATGCAGAGAGCTCTCTCTTTAAACACTCTCCCACTAGCTTTAAGCCCTCACATCACCAACCTAATATTAGCAGTGCAACAAAAATTGTGAGCAATATTGGAGCTATCCAGCGGCATAGTTTTGAGCCAGAGTCCAACTCAGACGAGGAAAACAAAGTTGTACGTGGATCTAGTCATCCACAAGGGGATCTATTGGAATGGAGCAGAGCAGGGAGCTTGTGGCCTGCGCAGCGTCTTTTCTATGTAACAAATTAGCTCTTTTTACAAAGGCTTTTTTTTGTCTGCTCCTGATTTCTGACTATTAGAGTGAAGAAAAACTCAGAAATGCAATTTTGAGCTTAATTTTCTTTATATATGCCATCCATCAAGAGAAAATACACAAGAATATGTAAAAACACAAAAAACACCCTTTTTTATCAGAGGGTTTTTTTATGTGTATAAAAAAATGAGTAATAAGGAATGTTATTAAAATCTTCTAAGATAAAGACAAAAATAATTCAGACTATTTCTTTAAGGCAGAAAATTGTAAATCTTTAGCTTGAGATGGTGTCATAAACAGATACCACATAGATTTGTGCCCTACTCCTGCAATACACATCAAATAATTGCCAATACATCAGAGTGGACCACTGCGATTTTGATTTCTAGTTTAGTCATCTGGCTGTGAACAGCAGGCCTTCTGGTCAGAGTCACTGAGTCCGCTCAGCTTTTAGAGTACATCATTGTTATTGGATTCATGAAAAAAAGCTAACATCTCATCAAATCCACCTGCTCTCTTGGATGAGAGGACTGAACCTGCATTCCTCAATGTGGGGAGCACAAAACTGTGTTTTGATTTGCTTTAAGTTTTCTCTGGGTATTTTTTTTAGAAATCTTTGTGTGTGCGCACAGTCCCGTGATAGACCGGTGTAGGTACCATAACCGTTCGGCCTGGAACATCCGTTCGAGGTCCTTTGGGGTCCTGGGAGAAATGCTGACGTCACATTATGTGATTGGCTGTCCGTTGGCCCGATGACGTGTCAGATAGTGATTGGTCTGGACAAAGTACGATACCACCATAGACGAAAATATTATGACGTCTGTTGTTCACAAACAGAACTCCGTTATAGAGCGACATTGTCTTCTGCTTTTATTATTGTTATGATTATTATTGAATGCATGTTTGCTTATAGTTTTTATAATCCCTGCGCCCAGTGCTTTATTATTGGCAGATCGGACCCGGAAGCACAACATTTAGCCGTGCTAACAACATTTTCAGCCGTAATGGCTGAACTTAAACTGGAATACCAAGCGGATTGTGGCAAAAGGTTTTTATAAAAATTACAAAGAATATTGTCAGACACAATTTATGAAGGAAAATAACTTTAGGTTACAAAAGGGAGCGTGAAATTAAAATATGTAGAGCCCGAGCAGATCTCCACTCTACGCAGTTTGTCCAAGTGGGGCTACCGTAGTGTGACGTTTCCTTCAGTCAATATGACTCCGAACGGTAGTTCCAGGCCGAACGGTTATGGTACCTACACCGGCAACCAAACTATAGTTGAGAAAGGCCCAAGCAACCCATGTGACCCTAATCAGGATAAAGCAGATTTACTAAGGAACAATATATTCATTAATTTGCATAGTGGTATTTTAGCCTTGTGAAAATGTTCAAAGCACACTTATTATTTTGACTCTTTTCTGCTTGTTTTCTGAGGTTTACACTTGGAAGACAGGAATTAAAAGGATCAAATCCAACTTTATTTGTACAGCACTTTAGCACATCATATGGCTGTCCAACATGCTCGTCATGAAAACAAGTGACGTAAAAACCACACACCCGAAACAGTAAAGAAAAACCATTAAATCAATACAAAGATTTGAATTAGACAAAAGAAATCTATAAAACTACAACAAGTTAATCGACAGAGAGAAGAAAAGTCTCTAATTCCGATTTAAAAAGTAATGCTTCTCTTCTGTTTTAGTATCTTTCTGTCTAGTTTTTATGACTAAAAAGATAAGAAATGTTTCATGTTTTTGGGAAAGATTAGTATAAAACAAAATAATGAATGTGTTAATCATAACAATGATCCACAATCTTCATCTTGCTTGTTTGACTTGCACTTGTCTTTAAGAATTTATCAATAACTCTGGCAGAATATGTGATACTTTCAGAGAAAATTATATTCCTTTGTATTAGGTTCTGAAATGTCATTTTTTGTATGAAGTATTTACAGACAGCTATGAAGAAAACATTTTTAAAAACCAAAACAAAGTCCATGTTGAGCTGAAACCTCCCCAGGTTTCTTGAAAAAAAGGGTTCACAGGGGTGGGCTCAAAGTTTTTCTGATGCCCAATTTTAAATAGCTTACCAGAAGTTACTTTTAATTATTTACTGTGTTCATTTTTGTTTTATACGTTAAGGACATGTGTCTTTTTTTGTATAAAAATATTTTTTTGCAATTTCAACCTGGGATTTTGCTTTGTCACGCTGCTCTAAACCAATTCAGTTTGGTTACTTATTACTGATTATGTGATACTCTTAATACCAGAATCTTTAGGTGAGTGTTTTTTGTGACTATATACATGTATATATATACTTATATGTGCATGATTACAAGAGCTGTTGTAGGTCTATTCTATTCCGCTCATCAGGAACCGGGTCACAGCCTAAACAGAGACACCCTGACTTTTCTCTCCCCAGCCACTTCCTCCAGCTCCTTTTGGGGAATCCCAAGGCATTCCCAGGCAACTTGAGAGATGTAGTGTTTCCTGGGTCTTCTTTGAGGTCTGCTCCCAGTGGGACATGCCCAGTGGGACATGTCCTCCACAAGGAATCTGTCAAACATTCAAAACGTTTGACAGATTCTCCTGAGCCCGCTTTCAGTAGAAGGGGTGGGGTCTTCCAACATGCTAACTCCTGATTGGAAAGAAATGTAGACTCAGTCCAACTCGGACCAATCCCTGCTTACTGATCATTTCTGGTTCCTACGTGGCAACTGCCAAATTGGAAAAAAAATGGTGACTTCATTGACTTAATATTATTGGAAGTAAGTCATTATATGGGTGACATGACACTCACTCTCTCCACTTCTCCTTTACAGTCAACGGTTATGACCCCAGAAATCATCATCATACCTAAGTATTGGAACAAAGACAGGAGCAAAAAATAGACCAGTAAATTTACAGCTACCCTTATGGGACAAACCACATCTTTCTGGTCATGAACCATGGCCTCATCTTGTTGGTCCTGACCCTCATTTCAGCTGCATCACACTTACTTTTCTCTTTCATTTGTTATGAGGTTGAGCCACATATTAGCTGAAGCGAAAATCTATCAATGTCCTTTTATCAGATTCTTAGAAAACTACTGTTTAGGCTTCAGCTGAAGCCCTCCTGAGTCATTTGATTCATGACCATTAGACATCAAGACACTGACCTAATTTAAAGGCTACAGTTTTCTCACACTGTGTCAGCTTCTATTTTAACGTGACGCAAATGCAAATAATCATTAGCTTGTTATCTTAAAAAAAAAGAAAACAGGAAGTAAAGGCCTTTCGTTGTGCATTAATGCCTCACTGTTTGAAATGGGGGTTATCATTTTCACCCATTGTTTCACTGTAAAATTAGAGGTGACATCATATTCCTTGCACCCTCTCTGCATTCAGAAGTGTTGATTTCCACCACATAACTGTACTTCAGAGTACTTTCATCACACCATGGCAATTTGGTGCATTCAAGGTATTGATTGAAGTACTTGCAACAGGAAGTGTTTGTCACTCCTAGTGCTTTTTCCCCCCTTTTTCTTTTTAAAAGAAATAAAACTTGCAAGTGGAGGGAAGTGGTTAGAGTGGTATCAATGACGAGAATGCACCTTGAACATAATGCAGACTTAAAATGATTAAAATATCAAAAACAATGTTTGTTTTACTGTAATGTATTTGTTGATAAAATATTGAATAAGCCTGTTAATTAAACAAAAACAAAATAAAAAAATCTGTGTATAAAAATAACAGTTTTGTTATCTATTCTTGTCATCTTGCAAAATTAGTTTTGAGTGTTTTGATTTGGACAATGGGTAAAAGTGTGTGGCAGGAATGATTACACATTGTGTCTTAGCCAAATCTAGTTTGTTGGTTTGGAGATTATCTCTTTTACTTGTTCCTTTTTTTAGAAATTCATAAATCCTTAAGCTTTTTGAGAGTTGGTGCTTTTTAATCATCTACAGCAATTACTGTTTTACTTAATCGCTGTTTAGTCAGTGTTTTCACATTTCCCATGTTTCAGCTTGAAAATCTTTTAGATTTGTGAAGTTTAAGTAGATTTATTTTTGTTAACCTCCTGCACTCGCTTCCTCCAAAGCCTTCATTGAAGACAAGATTCCTAAATCTTGTTGATATGTGCTCATGTATATAATTACTTCTTTATTCCAAAGTTATGGGCTCAGTAAAACTATTACACAGATTCAGTTTATATTTGCATACAGTGTACATTCAACTACAGTGATGGAGAATATATATATATATATATTAGAAAAGAAAAAAAACAGAATGCAAAATGCAGTTAAAACCAACATAACCAATTCAGAAAGATAAACTTCAAATGAACAGGTTAGGGTAAGGTTTGATTTTAGAGGATGATGGGTTATCCCTGCTCTGAAAGCTTATTTTTTCGTAAAGACCAAAACAGATAATAGGAAAAATAACCTTGCATCCTCACACAAAGCTTAAGTATTTTATGCTCACATAATTTGACAAGTAATCCAAAGGGTTGACGTAATGTGGGATTGTCTTTAAATGCATTTTTTAAAAGAAAAAAAAATTAAAGGATCAATGCTCAGATATGTCAAAACACATCCATTTGTCATGGTTCATGTTTCCTGCATGAACAACACCACTGATGACCATGGTTGGTAGTAGAGTCTTCTGCACATTTGGATTGGTCAGGGTTTGACAGCCTGAACCAGAAGCCCACTTTTACAATGCAGAGGAGTAGATTAATGACACACCTCAACAAGAAACACAGCAGGCCTTGTAAATTCCTGGTGGCCATATCTTCAGGCTTTCCATTACCCTCAGACAAACTATAAATGGAGCAGCATTAAATCAGTTGGCTCTCGGTTGTATATTCTTTTTACAAAATTCCTGGCTGTAAAGTTACTAAGTCGCTTTCTGTGGCTGAAAAAAAACTTATAGAGACATAGAACAATGTGGCTTAGATTTAAGGAATTGTCAGTAAAATAAAAATGTAATAGTTAAAACTTTACCTCATGATGTCCAAATAAAATGTCTTTCAGCAAAAAAAGGAAAAACTCCACAGATTTTTCTGTACACGAAATCACAAGTAAATAAATACGTTTTATTTAAAGATTTTTGACTCTGAGTTTGAAATCATGAACATCAAGTAAATCCAGCAATATTTGGAAAATTACCCTCCTCAAGCAACTTGCTCCAGAACTGGCAGCTTAATAGCTGGATATTTGATAAATCATAGATTATTACCATCTGTCCTGATACACACTACACACATAAAATCAAACATGTGGCATCTTTCATTTGAAGATTGGTTCTGACTTGTAAAGTTACACATTAAACCCTCCACACAACATCCCTCCAACACGAGCACACACTCAGGAGGTCATGGTTTGTGTTAATGGAAAGTGTCTGTGTGAAATAAATCTCAGAGCTCTGACAGTGCATGAAACAATCTTAAAGCGACCGATCAGCGAACTAAAGATAACACCAAACACCAAAGATTTATAAAACAAAGAATGAAAAGGTAAAAAACGCTTTACAAAGATTTTGTTATGAATCCTGCAGCAAAGATGCTCCATAGGCATTTGTCCTTGAGGGTTCATTTATGTCAAGTAATATAACCGCTGAAGACTGTGGTGGTACAATGAGAAAAGCAGTTAAGGTCACAGATTCAAACCTCGGTACAGTCATGATAGGCATCGACCAATGCGGCTAATGCATAATTAGCATGGGATTTATTTCTACTGTTTTGATCTCCAAACAATACGAAATAGCCAAGAAGTCAAAAACACCGACCATTGTGTGATAACCATATATAAAGCTGGACAAAACACTAGATTAACTTTTAATTCAAACATTTGTGCTTAATTTGCATTTACAGCATCCACTCTGTCCCAACATAAGCAAAAAATGAAGAAATATTGATAGACTCACATATTTACTGACTTTTATCTGTGATTTTCTTAAGTATAGTTTTAGCATCAAAACAAAAAAAAAGGAAACTAATATAATGACAGTGTTTATAAATCTAAGGCTCAAAAACAAGTGACGTTAAAAATGTTTTATTTGAGCAAAATAAAAGAAATGAGTGAACTGTCAAAATTCAGGTAAACATTAACTAATAAAGCGCACATAAAAGCTTTGATTATGCTTTCTCATTTTAAAGAACATTTCAGAAGTGAAAGCTGGCAGCTCAGACTCTCTCAAAACATGTAAGGCACAATCAGCTTTGGTCTCTGAGCCACTTTAAGCCACAGTGGTTTGACGGCTTATTTTAATGTAACTGGTCAAAATAGACTGCAGAGCAAAGGTGATTGCACTGCGTTTGAAGCTGACAAGGTGGACTTGTTACGACATTGTGTGACAACCTTATGTAAAAGTATCTATACTTAAGCCTTGTTACAAGAAAGGTCAGAAAAACCCATCATGAGTGAGAAGGAGCTGTCCCTGAGCCAGGAGGGAAGAAAATGTACTTTTTCTTTCACCTTTGAGTTCCAGCTTTAAGGTGTTGGAACAGAATGGTGGAGCCATCTCCCAAAGCCTCCATAAACTAATTTTCTTATAATTGTAATTCAATTAACTTTGGAATTGTTGAGTTTCAAACAGATGGAAGCCCTCTTATTTGTATCCAACCCTCTGCTGCATCATATTAACACTCCACACTTTAATTATGGCCCGCAGCAGCAGTCACTGACTGCAAGGACCATATTGTTTTCGCAGTTGGAACGACGACTTCGCCGCCTTTCAGCGAGAATTTGACCCCCGCCGCATGCTCGAAAAGTCACCAAAATGTGCACACACCTGGGATAAATTGCAAATGAATTTTCCACAAAGTCAACGTCACCCCCCCGAAGACGATGACATCACGGCCCGCGATCCCGTCAAAAAAATGAATGGGCCGAAAATCGCGTATGGGGCCGAACAAAATGTACTTCAAAATACAGTCGCGAAACCAAGACACACGTGTCGGGGATATCCCAAAGATGTTTTGAAATCATTATGGGACGGCCGCACGACCTACGGCTTGGCGGCCATTTTGTGGCGAACTCTGAGAATTGGCGATTTTCGTGTTTTCCCACAATATGGGGAAAAGACACTTTTGTTTGAGCGATTTTCACGCAATTGCACACACTTGCTGCCAGCTCCAGTCTACAAACACCCCAGAAGTGTCGTTGACCTTTGACCTTGGGAAAAGGCCGCCATCTGGAATTTTCTCAAAAAAGCACCTTTAGCACCAGATACAAACGAAAACTCGTCGTTGGAATTTTCATCAATCGTCTCGTAACTTTTCGGGCACCAACGGCCAGCTACTCTGGACAAAATGTTGGAATTAGAAGTTGTAGATTTTGAACGGCGTGCGCGTGGCGAGCTAGCAACCGTTGCCATCTTGGCTAGCTCGCACATTTTTCATCGGAACGTCGTGAAGAGGAAATATGCGATTCCTTGGCCCGCGCTGAACGAAACGATGCTACGCACGACAAGATCGATAAAGGAAAGTTCCGAATATTTTCATTTTTGCCAAAAATATTCGGAACTTTTTCTTTTGAGAATTGACTAACGAAACCAATAACCAACGTTGGGCATCAATGGCAAGCTACTGTGGAAAAAATGTTGGAATTAGAAGTTGTACATTTTGAACGGCGTGCGCGTGGCGAGCTAGCAAAGTGGCGCACTGTTATAACTCCTATATTTTTCAAAGGACTACTGTGAAATTTGAATGCATGTATTAATGCCTGAAACAGAATACATTGAAAAACACTGGATATGGACATATAAGGAATGTGGGCGTGGTTAGCATAAAATCACTGTTGCTAAGGACAACAAAAAGTTTACTTTTACCGATTTGTCCGAAACTGACGTCAATCTGTTCGTCCTCCCGAGGGGACCAAAACATAAAATGGTTGCTATGGAGATAAAATCAACAGATAAGCTGCCATTTTGGAAAAAGTGGGATTTTTATCAACTTATGACATATAGCTCTCACCAATGGAGGAATGTGTTTTTCTGAGTCAGTTGATGATGCTGATCGCTATGCTAGCACTTTTAGCCACATTAGCATAGCTAGCATAGTTAGCATATTTAGCATTTTAGGTAATGTGTTTTTCTGAGTCAGTTGATGATGTTGATCGCTATGCTAGCACTTTTAGCTGTGTTAGCATAACTAGCATAGTTAGCATAATTAGCATTTTTAAAAATGTGTTTTCCTGAGTCAGTTGATGATGCTGATCGCTATGCTTGCACTTTTAGCCACATTAGGATAGTTAGCATAGTTAGCATAATTAGCAAATGCCGTTTTGATTAGCCTTTATCAAAAGTGGGCAGTGAGGGCAGTGAGGGAGGCGGTGGTGCGTAGATTTGGGCATGGAGGCGGTGGTGCGTAGAGTTGGGCGTGGAAGGCAGGTTGCGTCTGCGGGCCATACAACGCCGCTTGCGGCTTTAATTATTATTTCTACCACCTGTGCAATTGGAAAAGAAACATCTTCTCCTGGTTCTGTTCCAGGAGTGGAAATGGAGATGCTTTAACCTGACCAAATTTATTAGACTAGAATTCTTTGTCCCCCAGCTGTTTGAATGCTCCTGTTTCTATGTGTTGTCTTTGCACTTCTGCTGTAAACCTTAATTTTTGTGTTTTCAATATGTTTTGTGCAGTTTTTGTGATGATGGAGGAAATGTATGCTTAAAATTGCATTTCTGAGTTTAAATGCTTATGAATCAGGAGTAGGAGTTTGAATCAGGAGTTTGAAAAAGTTTGTTGCTGTGACATAGAAGCTACAATCAGCAGGCCACAAGCTTCCTGCTCCGCTCCATTCTGATGCATACACTTGCAGACAAATGGATCAACGTTCGCCTTTGTTTTCCTCATCTAAGCTCTGGCTCAAAACTGTACGGCTGGATAGCTCTGATATTGCTCACCATTTTTGTGCACCGCTAATGTCAGGTTGTTGGTGTTAGTGGCTGAAAGCTAGAGAGAATGTAAACAGATGGATGACGGGATGCAGGCTTGCTACACACCAACAATCCCGCTTACAAATCAGCGGTGAATTTCTAATGAATGGCTGCTGCTCTTCAGAAACTATGTCCTAGAAAATGACACAGGTTTCTTAATTTTGGCTAAAAATGGCATAATCATCCATAAAAGACCACTGGGAAAACTTTTAACAATAGATTAAAAGATGATTGGAGAAGAACTTCAGGGGAATAACATAAGTAATAACCTTTTGTGTCTGATAAAGGATGTCTTTTGGGAACAAAACGCTTGTGATGTTTCCGAAAATATCCCTCAGAGCCCATGTATTTGTCAATTATGATGTATGAATAATTTTCTGTTTGTTTTGTTTTGTTTCTTACACTGCATTGCAGCTGCAGCTGTCAGTTAAAGTCTTCAAGCTCAGAATAGATGAGATGGTGAAGATTTTCGATTCAATCAATAATTTACCCCCAAATACATATGGGAATGCTGGCCAGGTAAATATATAAATAAACTCTGAAATCTTCTCTTAGATCTGAGATATTCCAGTCTCATGGCGGGACATGAAAGAGCTGCATTGATCCACTTTTTCCTTTCTTTTTTGGGGGGTTTGCTTTACATTTAGATGACATTTTTACATGGTGTCATGTCACACATCAGAATGTAAAACAACTTTGTGAAATCTAAAGAATCCATCTACATGTCCTGCTCTAGTGATGTTGATTTAGTGAGAAATCGCCTATGATGGTGAGTGGAGGGTGTTGATGCACAGAATGGAGGCAAGGCTCAGTGCTAAAATACCAACAGCTTCTGGACAGATGCAAAATAGAATATTTTTAGGTTTAATTTAACACTACCAAATACAAAGAAGCAAAATCAAAACAAACATGAATGAATGATATAGATGAGAATTCTGTATGTCACAGGTTGGAAAAAGTATCTCAATTTCTAAATCTGTTTTTTGTTAAACTTGTTAAATCCTGTCTTGTTGGTTGAGTTTGGCCAAAACAAACATATTTATACATGAAACATTAAAGATTGAAAATATTGTTTTTTGTGTGAAAATCAAAAATTCTGTAAGATGCTTTTGGTTCCTTTAGGTGTCACACTTGTTTTTTCGATTAAAGTGCATAATGTTCTATTTCCAGTTTATCCTGTTTGGCTATTTGATCGTTTTGTTGTGCACAGACCTGTTTGGTGGTAATTGTTCACACCTAGATTGATTAGCAATCAGCACAGCTGCTTCCTGTTCGATAATTATACCCTCCATATATTTAGCTCGCTGGTTTCACTAGCTACATCAGACCCTTGTGTTGCTCTCCCTGCTCTGTGAGGTGCTGTGTCACAGGCTGGGATTTATGGTCTTTATTTATTTTTGGCAGCTACTGTTGTTGCTGCCTCCTGACTTTTGAGTTTGTTTGATGCTTAAAGGTTTCCAAAACCTGGTCTTAGTCACTTTCAGTAGGAATCCAAGGATGAGCGTCATGCAGCATCATTACTGTTTTAACAAGCATCTCTCAAATGTCATGATGCATTGTGGCTTTGGATAATGAGTTGAGCGTCATTAAACTTTGACCTATGATTGTAGTCATTAATTTAGGCAAATTTTTGTTTTTGCTGTTTTAACAAACATAAATAACAGGTTTGTGTAGTTCCGGGATGTTTTTTTTTTTATTTTTCTATTTCAGTCATTATTAGTAATTCTAAAGGAGGAAGGCTACTAAAGCCTATCCTGGTGGAAACAACACCCCTCAATGATGTTTGAGTTAAAAACTTGTTTGTGACATCCAACCAAAAAAACTGCAAACCCAGAGTCTGAAGAAAACTTAAAAGGGTATACTGAGTTTTTGAGCTTACAAGAGTTTTGACTGAAAAATAAACGTTATATGTAGTTCAATATGTAAAGTTCATCATGTAAAGTTCAGCTGCAGCCGCAATGCAGACAAAATTAAAGCCTTGAGCGGCGTAGTAGGGTTCACAGTTGCTATTATATTGTGCCAAGATGTGAAAATTGCAGAATATCACACTATGCACAATATGGTCATCAAGTACTAGATCCTGTGGCCATCCCATAACAATTTTACAACTTTTTGGATATCCCTGGCACATGTTTTGGCTTTGTTAGTGGAATTTTTAAATATATTTTTTTGACACCATAAGAGGTTTTGGGTACATTGGTACAAATTCTGGTGAGTTTTTGGGTATGTGGAGGGGGTGCTGTGTTTTTTGCTCAAAATCGCACTAAAAAATAAAAAAGTGCGAAAACTATATGGTTGTTGCAGTCCAGGCCTGCTGCGGGACATGAAATTACATATTATAGCAGACGTTAGAAGGCACACAAATGATCAAAGAAAAATGAAAAACCAACAGATCATGTTAAGATTTAACTTTAAAGCAGAATTTCTGTGAAGTTCTGACTGGGGGACTCATTGTGTGGGTCCCTGTGTTTATTATGGTATGGCTAAAACTTTAATGAAACTCTGAGCTGTTTGTGTTGCCTGCTTCCTCTTAACAATAAATGACTAACTATAAATGTCCAGCCATTTTTATGGCTTTATAACCCTGCAGAGTTATTCATCTTCATTGTTATTATTAGATTTCATTTTGCAAGTTCAAAATGTTGGATGAGTGGGAGGTACCAAGTCAGCTTATGGACGCGGTTTTATGATTTTGGAATTTGACTTGTCCACTGTTTTCCTATTTATAGATCTTTCCCCATTGCTGGTTCTTCATCTCTTTAAGATCAAAGCTGTGAAAGGTCAAAAATAGAAACATGCTTTACAACAAACTGGAATTGTTTGGATAAAACTTTGCATTTAAGATCTTAATGATTAATGATGTTTACTTCAGCTATGTTAATGTATGCAAAGTAAGGCTGGCAACTGAAATAAAGCGCTTTTTAGACTACAAAAGGGGTCATTGTCAGTCTGGTAACAAAATATGTTATTTGTGTCAAGTGAACATGAGGCTATCATCTCTGGCATGTCCATTCTGTTTTTAATTACAGAAAGTAGTCTTTCCTGTGATGTCCTTAAGCTTTTTAAAGAAGATCTGAATTTTTTACCTCTACAAAGTAAAATAACAGAATGCAATTACGTCTTAATTCGTCCAAACATATTTTGCTGAATTTGTCCCACCGTTCTTTATCCATGATTTTTTTTTTAAGCACAGACCAGGTCCTCATTCAGGACTTTCTCTTGTTAGCTCTTCTGCATTATCCTTCTTACCAGCACGCATGATCAAACTGGTGGTCTCCAACAAAGCAGAAGTTACAGTATTACCTGCACCAGCTGCCATAAGCTGCCTGTTACGTGCTACGGTTGCGATTCAGAGTGAACAGCTTGGTACAAACTGAATAACAATCCTCTCTTAATGTGGGAGAAGTTAGGTTGCTACAGATTCTTAAAAGCTCAGCTTTTAAATTAAATAAAGTCCTATTTGAGTAAGGACTGGGTACACAATAAACAGTAGGCTTAGATTTATTTTAAGGAGTATTTTGCAACTGGAATTTCACTGGAATCACCTATTAGTGAAGAGAACATGGGCCTGGTGTCATAACTATGCAATTCTTCATGAAAAGCTTTGAAAATCTCTGCATGTGAACCCTGAGCCATTGTCAGATCTGATACAGTTTAGGTTTCCAAAAGGGTCAACATCTGCAAGAAATTTCTCGGTTCCCTGCAGTGCATCACTTCTCATTTTCAGGAAATAAATCAGTTAATGGCTGCACACATTTGCATCCATCAAATTACTCATCAAGAAAGTCCAATGTAAACCCCCAAGCCTTTCTCCTTAAATTCCCACTCTGATCATCTTTGATCTACTGTAAAAGCGTTCCCAGTCGTCTTTTAGTTACAATTATGCCATCTCTAGTTATAAAAAAACAACTGTTTTCTAGGACATGGATTCTGCAAAACAGTATTAGGTCATTGGAAAGTCGCTGCTGAGTTGTGTGTGGGGCTGAAGGCACAAAGCAATACCTTCCCGTCCCATCAACAACAACTGAGCATTCTGTTTACATTTTCTTCTGCTAGCTTAAAGCCCCTCACACGTCTAAGATAGCACTACCAGTGCAACAAATACTGGAGAGCAATTATTGGAGCAGTCCGCTGTACAGTTTTGAGTCAGATTCCAGCTCAGACAAGGAAAACAAAGACATATACAGATCTATTTGTCTGCAAGTGGATGCATCAGAATGGAGCGAAACAGGGAGATAATGGCCCACTTAATGAATTATCTACTCCACTAATGTACTCATTTTCAAATGGGATTTTTGTTTGCTCTTGACTTACATTGATTTGAATAAAGAACTACTCAGAAATGCAAGTTTGAGCTCTATTTTCTTTTGTTATCAGAAAAAGGCTACAAAAATATGTTAAAAACACTATTTGAAATGGAGTGGGTCTTTAATGAGCAGTATTCCAATGAGCTACCAAGCTGTCAGCACCCTCAATCCTACAGGCCAAATCCATTGTCGTGGCTTTAGATCATTAGATCATTGCCCTCTGCGATTTCTCTCTTTCCAATCATCTCGTTTTTATATGTAAAATGATCTCCACAATGACTGTAACTGAAATTCTATCACTGTGGTTTTGCTCTGTGTCATGATTTGTGTGCTTGAATATGATTTTGTTTTCATTTTGTCTTGTGTTGATTTGCAGGCTGGTCGTGTTTCCACCCATTCACCTGTGGATCCTGTTGATAAGTCACAGCTGCCTGCACTTTAATGATTAGCACACAGTCTGTAAGGACCTCTCCCTTTGACTTCAGTGTTGGCTTGTCTTGTGTAAAGCAAGTCTTCTGTGTCTCTGCTCCTCAAGTCATGTATCTTGTAAACAAATTCTTGGGACTTTACTGCAGCATTGCTTGTGATTCTTCCTGCATGTGGTTTCTAACCTACTTGCAGGTAGTTCAGGCTAGTAGGTATTGAGAAAAATAAGTAATCTGGAGTGACTCGCTGGGGACTGATATGGATGTTGTGAAAATACATCACTTGGATGTATCTCTTGCACAGTGTCGTCTGTGGTGTGTGCATGTCTAATTCAGGTGTGTTACCAGATTTGATGTGCTGCAAAAATGTTTTGAGTGGCCAGATGGTCAGTCCAAAAGCTTCAGTTTTCCATTTTCTAGGCCTTTAGGCAGAAATTCTTTCTAAGATTTGACTTTGGTTTTCTGGATGGCTACTGAAAGAATTCTAAGTTCAGATGTGTTCTCTCACCTGTTTTCTTTTTGTATGGGGAATGGGAGCCTATTGGGAAATTGGTAGTAACTTTAGAACTCATCAATATTTTTTGGAAGAGTTTTAGTCCAAGTCAAAGGATTCCATTTTTAGTGCAATTGGACTTTAAATCCATATCCAGTAGACTCTTCCTAGCCCATTAGACTGGCTTCTTTTCAATTTCAACTCAATTTTATTTATATACAGTGATCCCTTGATTATCGCCGGGGTTACGTTCCAAATAGAACCCGTGATAAGCAAAACCCGTGAAGTAGAAACCTTTATTTTTTTACAATTATTATACAATGAAATTCACTATTATACATTGAAAAGAAAGAACAAACCATTTAACAGGCTAAATCAATTGTTTTTTAACAAATAAAAGTACTTTAGAAACGTTTTTTCAACAAATTACTTCTGTAGTGTGCTGTCAAATAATAATTTCAATCATCGATAAGAACAGAAGGCTTTAAATTGCGGAGATTAGCCCCGCCCACCGCGACCCAAGTGGATTAAACGAAGAAAATTTAAAATGATAATGAAAAAAATAAAAAAGTACAGTGGGACAGATAGTGACTCCGGTCTTCTTTTTCACTGCTCTTCATACTGAGCCGCTGCATCCTCTGCAGCGTTTTTTCCTTCTGAAGCCCGCGGTGCAGCTGCAGGTGTGTTTGTCCGGGAGAGAAACATAGTGATAGGCAGTTGTTGTCGCTCTTTTTTCTTCTTTGCTAAAGATCCTTATACACAGACATGCCCCCATCGATTATGTTGGAGAACTGTAATGAACGGCTCATCAAAGGGTCCCATTCTTGAGCTACTCGCTGAGTGACTTTTTAGCCAATCAGAATGCAGAACACAATGCACAATCCAAATCCGTGAAGTAGCGAAACCGTGAAAAGTAAACCGTGATATAGCAAGGGATCACTGTAGCCCAAAATCATAAGGATCATGAATACAAAGAATCAATAGGAAAAGTCTAAACTGAACTAACTAAACAGACGGGCTTCATTTATTATTTTAAAAATCCCCTCGAAGTCAGCGCTAGAAAAATATTTATTCCGCTGGAAACTTGTAGAAATGGAGAGTGTTTGTGTTTAGGAGGACTGTTTAAAGGACTGCTTCAGGCCTATCTAGCATGATTACATCATTTGCCCTCCCAACTCTCACAGTGATAGTCTCCTATCTGAGGGCAGGATCTGAAAAGTGCTGCCTGTGGCTTATTCATCCAAATAAATGTGACAAGGATGACCTTCTATTGTTTTATTTTGTCCCTTTTCCTCTCTTATGGAAGTTTATGGCAGTACAACAGTCCAAATAGTTTTCACATTACAGGTTGTACTTTAAACTATCTGTGTGATTTCACAAAAATAAAGTTGCTGTGCTTTTTGTTTTAAAATGTGTCATTTGCCTTGACATGTTTAAAGTTTTCCTACACAGATGTGTGGCCCCAGGCACAGTGTTAACAGTCTGCTTGGTGACCAATTGTCTCAAACAAACGGTGTCCATAAAAACAGTCACCCACAGAATTTTGATAACTCTCACAACACAAAGGTTCAATTAAATCCTTAATTTAAAAGTTTTGCCTGGGTTTTCAGCAGATTGTGATGTTATTCATATTTCAAATAAGATAGTTGACATGTTTATTAATGTGGTTAGAGAGACATACAAAAATAAAGTTAAATGTTTGCAAATTTAAATCCCAAATTATATTTTGTGTGTGTGTGTGTCTTGATTTTAAAAGACTATCATGGTTTTTAATCATAATTCCTCCATTTATCATTTATACCAAAAAGTCTCTGTTGGCTTCAGCTGAGACTCCAGGTGCTCAAGGGGGTTGGATAAGTGTGGATAAATCATGAAGTATTGATCACTAATGCAGCTTTTTATAGTAGTACTTAGCAGTCGTATTTTCTCATCCCGTTTAGTTCATCTACCTTTTTCCATCACTGTTCCGTGCTTGTTAATTGCCTGTTTGGTTCTGGGGGCTTCTAATAATATCCCATAATTATTTCCACTCTTGATTTCTAATAATACCCCACAATTATTTCCACTCAGTTGACTTTTGAGAATAACTCAAAAATTATTTCTACTCTCCTGCTTCTACAGCTCCATGGGGAGAGTGACAGGTGTGAGATGCTAGGGCAGTTATATGCTTTAGAGTGGAGCCAAAAAAACTATTAAATCCAGGTATTTGCTATCTTGCCGGAGCTTACAAGACTGGATTCAGTATTTTTCATACAATAAATAATCTCTCGGGAAAAACAGGCAATACCATCTTTTCCCTGTATCACAAGTCCTTCAATTTCATAAATAAGAGAAATAAGAGATAAAAATTAGGGTTGGGCTTGTTTAAGGCAGGTTGGAAAACAATTGGAACTAGGTCAGTCAACCAGATAACTAATGGGTAGCTGTTTACAAAAGCAAATCAGGTTTTATTCTCTTCAATGCAAAATGACTTAGCTTTAAAACAGCTTAACTCTTTTATTGTGGTATCTTTAGTGCCAGTGAAAGTGTCTGTTAGCAGAGCAGTATACTTTTAAACCCTTAAATAACCCTAAATTTGCATCTTACATTGCAATCATAATTTTTTTAAGTTCTCCTTTATTTGAAATACAAATCTTTGAAAATTAAATTAGTAATTAAAATTTCAAGATGAGGCTACAAAATGTTACTATATAAGAAACTGGATCGAGTGACCCCTCACCACACACATTTCAAATAGGAAGTACCTGCTGGTTCCAAAAAGACAAATTCCAATAGAGTTTTTTTGAGAAAAAAAAAAAAAACTAATAACAATCCTATTTATTTTTATATTTTTTCTGTAGTGGAGTTATTCAAGTTATGATCTGGCCAATCAAATGCGTCAATAACAGTATGTGGACTTGTGTTGAATGATCAAAACATTTCATTGACACAGTCTCCACATCCTACTTTCAAGTTGAAGGGGTGTTGACTTCCAACAAGGTCACTCCTGACTGGCTAGAGTGGTTGTAATAGAAACAGTGACTCAAATAGATTTGAATCAATCACTGCTTACTGACAATTTCTGGTTCCAGCATAGCAACATTGTGAAAAATCACGACAAATTGTGACAGAATTTATTTAATTTTGTTGGAAAAGGAAGTTAATAATTTTCTGTCTGTGATATCACACTCACAGTTTTCATATATAGTCAATGGATGAGGCACACAAACGGTGGAAAGACAAATTGGATTATGTGATGTAAGAGGTTTTTGATCATCCCCATAAACATTGACAATTGTTTTGGTGCATTGCTCTTCAGTGTATCCTCACTCCTAAACTTCGATTTCTTTTCTTCCAGGTCAGCTCCAACATGAAACTTCAGCAGAAAAGACTTATGGGAAATCAGCCCACTATGCCATTAATTTCTTCCAGCAGTTTGCTTTCATCTCTATTTAAAATAACAAACACAGTAATTAGCCACCCTGAGCTGAGCCGGCAGAGGAAGAAAGGAAGGTCTCTGTGGTTGCTGGGTTATGTTCTCACAGGTCGGTTCACATAACCTTCGGTTTGGGGACTTGACATGCTTTTTTGTGTTTCCTTCATGCACTCGTGCAGATAGAGTGTTCAACTATTGTGCAGTCATTTGGGACAAATTGCTACCGTAGTTTGTTTCAAAAAGAACAAAAGGAAGGGGTTTGTTAAAGGTCGGCAGATAACAGGTTTTTCACTCTGCCTGGTGGAAATTTCAATGACACTTTAAGTTAATAATGCATGCCCTTACAGAGGGCAGTACGAAGATGAAAGGATCATTCATCCGAAATTCCTTAAGATGGCCGTCTCTTTTAGCCTCAGTTGAAATCAGTCAGCTGGCCTCTGTAAAATAAGATTTAAGACATAATGAACTAAGACCTCCAGGACAGGAGAAAGCAGGAATTCCTTACTGGATACTTTTTATATGCTGTGTGACAGACTGAATGCATCTGCTTCATTATTCCTGACAGGTAAATGACAGTGCACTATCATGCCCCGCATCTTCAGACTGCTCTGCGTACGTGTGCCTGAGGATAAGAGCATGCTTTTAGGATTCATCAGTGTTTTATTTAAGCGGTAAAGTCGACTTGGACAAAGTGTAGCTAAATATAGTCCAGGATGTTCATTGACATTCCATGTGGCAAAGCCCCTAATTTAATAGACAACCAAGAGGAAAATATTTTCCCCTGAGACTGTTTTTCATTTTTGCCGCAAAAATAAAAAATGAAACAGCACTTAGTATAATCAGGTGGCTTCCAAAAACTGAGAAAAGAGACATTTTTTTATATTAATGTATGCAATTGAAAACACTCAGCAGGCCTGTGTTTGATGCTCAAAAACAACAGAATGGTATTGGACTTTTGGAATGAAACAGAATGAAACATTTATTTAAAAAAATAAATAAATGGGTTGATACAAAAAGTATGTGAAAGATTTAATCTGCAAAAGTTAATTGATTTTATGGTTTGCATGCATGGTGAATGAATATTATTTTGTGTTGAGTTGACGTGAAGTCTTGAAGTTTTAATACTAAACTAAAACATTACACATAATTTAGTGATCAGTTCTTTTATTGTTGGATATTCAATTTTTTGTCTTCTTCTGGTTCACAGCAATTTGAAAAAAGAAATAAAGAGAAATGCAATTTTATAATATGGCAATGAGAAGAGAAAACGGGGGGCAGCTTTCTTCTTGTGACATTGCTTTGCTTTGGAGTTTTAAGATGTAAAATAAAGAGAGATGTTAGAAATTGAGATTTTGCATGAACACTGAGAGTCTGAAGCCACTTCACCCAGATGGGGGTCACAAGGAGCCCATTTCAGCTGTAATTGAATGAGCCAGTGTTCAGGACCTTAGCACTGCGAGGAGGTGTTGACTGCATCTTGTTGCAGGCTTCACCTTGAGTCTCGCTAGACCCGCTTATGTAAAACATGTTTTTTCAAAATGTTTGGATTTTTATTTTGTTTAAACTTAATGAACCACTCTTGCAATATTTTGAACCATTGCATTTCCTTCTCACCTGTAATCAAAGCTATTGAGGAGGTCAGAGATTTTGTTTGCCATTCCTTTGATTCACAGTTCAAGGATTTAAAAAAAAAAAAGTTGTTTATTTTTCTTGTCCTTTCCAGTCCTTGTCAGATCAAGGATTTTTTTAAAAATAGTTTTAGTATTTTGCACACTTTTTGCACATCCACATTTTTATTTGAATCCTATTTTACCAGCATGTGTTATACACATCTATTTATTTTGCTGTGTTCAACCTTCCATTTTAAATTTCACAATCTGAAAGGTCAACAACCCTATGAAATGAACATTTCCAGGGTTATTTTGCAGAAACTTCACAGTAGTGCATGGAGGTCAACAGGTAACGTTTTCTTTTTTTGTATTTTTACATTCAATCAGTGAATTACACTTAATCTATGATTCATAAGCCTATGTTTCCATTTTATTTCAAATTTATAGATCTTGTTGTTTGTGGATAAGTAGCTTTAAAGCATTGAATTTATTTCTAGGTGTTTTTATGGTTGACATAGTTTACATGCTTGTGTTTTTCTGTCCATTAGCACGACACTTTTTTTTTTTTTTTTGGAAAGTTTACATTTCTGGTAAACAGGTCACACCCTGAACTTTTCTCACAAAACCTGTCTAAGGAGGAACATCAATCTCACCCGTGAAGGATGGAGACAACTCTGTGCACAGTTCTTCTCAAAAATGCTCTTCCAGTCGTTGACGGTGGAGGGTTTTTCTCATGGGGGGAAAAAAAAAAGTTATGTACAAAATCCTATAAGAATCATTTGAAAGCTTTCTACACCTTGACAGTAGACTGTTGAAGTAAATTTGTTTTACAGAGGAGACCGTTTCAGTAGATTTTGATTGACCTCCAAAAACTAAATATTTATCTTAGACATCTCAGTCAATTTTCTTTTTTAGATACGTTTATCTTATTTCCTAGTGATTGCTGGTTTGTTGACAACCATTTGACTATAAGTTGTTGTTATTGCAGATCTCCAGCTGCTTTTCTTTTCATAATGATTTCATATCTTTTGAATCATAAATCGTCGTTGATTTTCAGCAGTGAACTATCATTTGAGCTGTCATGTGGCACATCCGTGATAGGTTTGTGATCAAAGCAGGTCACTTAGGTAGAATTTTGTTCAACATCCTCTATGAGATTTTTGATATATGTGAGAAACGCCACAGATTTCCAACATGTTGACATTAATTTTTATATAAATGCATCATTTCTGTCACACGAAGAATGAATGAAACCAACATTTCCAACAAAGTAGAAGCCAAAAAAAAAAAAGAAAATCGTTTAAATCTTATCTGCTTTTGTGCTTTCAGACAAAACCTAAGCATCCCAGGTTGAATTTTGGCTCAGACGTTGACACAAATACGGTTAGCAAGAATACATCCTGGCAAGCAGCAAGAGATATCTGGGGAGGCAGATATAACTGGAAGCTAATCATGCCATCTTTATCTCGCCGTGCTTGGTTGACAAGCCAAAAGAGTCATCAAGACATGAGGATTTACTGAAGTTTTGCTGAAGCCAAAAATAGTTCATGGAGCAAAGGGTGTGACTTTTACAATCAAGGTTTGCTTCCTGAGGTTAGTGATTACAGAAGATAAATAAATGATTTATCAGCTAGAACATCTTTGAATCTTAAGCCCCTTATTAACAGCAGAAGTATATTTTTGACAAAAAAATGTATCAAGAAAATGCTAATTAGTATCATTTAGAAGTACTAGGCTGCCTGATAAAATGAAATGCAGGCACAAACAGTTCTGAGAAGGTGAGGAGACAGCGATCTGTCAAACAGTGAGGAGAGCTCCCTTGAAGTGCCTTAGGCAACTTCTGACATTGCATGAATGAAAATAGGGAAAGTGTTTACATGTTTGAATAAATAAACAGAAAGACAACACAATGCCACTTTTTCTGTGCAATCCTAGACACTATGAGGGTCCGCCACCTTCAACATTTAACCATTTGGTTAAATGTTGAGTTGATTTGGGTTAATTTCTCACTAACCACAATGCAATAGGAGCCACACTTTCACCTTTAAAAAAAGAAGACACTGGTTTGTATTTATGCTATTATTAGTATTATAATAAATATAAATTAAATGTTTTTTTTTGGGGGGGGGCATAAAGAGAAAACAGCATTGTTTTTCAACATATGAAATACATGTATGTAAAGTATTTCATATGTTGAAAAAAAATGCTGTTTACAAAGGTTTACATGACTGCCTTTCAAAATAAAAGATGCATAGTGCCACATAAAATCGTCTCAATGGAACAGATGTAGTGTGATTTCACCAGTAATAATAAAAAAAGCTTTTCAAAATGAAAACCTTTTTTAAATTTTAATCAAAGAGCCACAATAGAGGAGTTGAAGGAGCACATGAAATGTAATAAAACATACAAAGTTCTTCAGTAGTTCTCTTGCTTCTTCTTGGGCTTTGAGCTGTGGCTATGAGAATGACCTTTTTTTTAAGTTACTTTAAATGTGTGAAGATCGATGTTCAGTTTTTGAGATCACAATAACTTGTGAGACACCACAATAGAGTCAAGTCATTCAGCAGATATTGCTCCTGAAATTTTCCTGCTGCTCCAGGTGAAGTTTAAATAAATTATGTGAAGGAATTGATTGAAATTCTGAAAACTTCTCTGGTGTAGGAGCAAAGACGACTCTAGCCTCACATCAATCATACTGGAAACTGAGAAACACTGCAAAACTTCTGTTCTTTCTGCCCTTCCATCTCCATTTTTCAAAACTTTTTCTTCCAGCCCCTAAACTGAGAGTATTGCTCATTTGAAAGACTCACACCATTTCAAATAAATATGATAGTGGGTTAGACACATGATCCAAAGGATTATGTTTCATGCAAGGTTCTGTGGTGGTTACAAAAAAAGCACATAAAAATCCACCCTTTTTGAATCCTTGCTGGACTTCAGACTTTTAACTGATCCAACAGTGGAATCTGATAGATAGTACCTTCACAGACAAGACAACATTCTGTATAGACAGAGTCTGTTAATCTGATTTTTGATATTGCTGTGTTTCCATTGAGCTACCTTCCGGCTTTTTTGGAAGTTTTCATTTGTTGTCATTCCACCAAAACTCCGAATATGCTCTTCAGCGACTTTCTACTAATTTGCTCAAAACAAGTTTACATTTCTTTGCTCTCCTATTTCAGTCAAACTGTTCCATGACCTTTGAATTTGGGAAATGAGTTAACCCTTCAACACCAGCAGTGTTGACATTATTTTGTCTACTGTTACTCTTCAACCATATACGCAGTTTATTTATTTCGTTTTATTTAACCTTGAGGTGTCATTAAGATCCATTGATCTATTTTTCAAGGGAGTCCTGGCCAAGAGGCAAAAAGTTACACACACCTTAGACAGATTTAAAACCATTAAAAAGTTAAAACAGCAACAGGTTAATAATTTAATTTCCAGATCCTTCATAATAGCGTCAAACTGTGGCCTAGACAGACATGAGTAATAATTGAGTACCGGTGAAAAAAGTATTTATTTCTGGCTGATGCTGTTGCAGAGACAAGCAGCTTTGCACCATTATACGACTTTTCAGGTAAATCATGTGTAGCACATCGGTGCAAAGCCAATATAAAAATGCCACTTTTTTCTCTATCAGAAAAAGTTCCGGTAGGTCAAAAAGTGTGCATTACTTCGGTGTTGCAGGCGACATCTCTAGGCTGGTCAATAAGGTCTAGGATGACCATGTGGGGAGCATAAACACCAAAATACTCATGCCAAAAATAATGACGAAAAAATGACAGGGTTATTTTGCTTGGTGTCCTGAGCTGAACTCAAAATACTCCTATACCATTTATGGCCCAGAAGATTTTCTATGGATAACTTTTCTACACAGCTCACATCACCAGCATGTAACATTTTGTGCCTGCTTTCAGGTTTTCATGTTCAACAAATTCTCAACTTCTGCTCCAGTCCAGACAGACCCCCTTATCGTAATGTGTATACATTTTTGTTGCATGGCCTGTTTTGCCAACATCTAGGTCAAGCATGTTTTGGGTAATTGGTAGAAATGCTTTGTTGGACAAGTGACATTGTTACACACTATTGCGTTTTGCGGTCTAAAACCTCTAAAGGGTAGTCAAGTGTTTTGTTCCAGAGAACAGACCAGAACAGAGGTGATCATGGCAACCAAATTAACCGTAGCGCATGGTCAAATAGACTAACACAGAATGAATGTGTGCTGTGAGAAGCCTGTGCGGTCAAGTGCTCTTCTGTATAGCAATGACTAACAGACTCATCACTCTTTGTACATGAAATAATCAAAATAGAAGGTGGTCATTGTTGAATATGTTTGACTCTTTCCTTTTTGATATCAGAGCTTCTGAGTTTGATTTCATACTTTTTTTTTAATATTGCATTCTGCAGACATAAACAGTCTGGAAATGGGGTCTATGATTGCTTTCAGGGTTCAGCACAAACTTTCAGCATATTAGATCCATATTTTCCTTTAGAGCAAAAACAATACCTTACAAAATCGAGCATTAGTTGAAGCACATTACCTCTATTTAAGTAAAAGGTTTTTGCAAAGAAAAATTTTTTTTTCCTGGCATTTCATTTAGTTTAAGTATATATTTGATAAGATATGCAGACAAAGATCAAATGCAGAGAAGGCCATTGCGGCTGCTAAGCTGCTTTCTCAGGAAACCCTGCTCAGAGGAAGGAATTTTAAAATTTACTTGTCTGATATTCAGAGTATTTTAGCCTTCACGTTAATGCTTATAGGTTTAGGTAGATCTAAGAGCTGTTTATTTGACCCAGACACTGCACGCACACACAAACACACACACACACGCACACACACACACAGACACACGCAGATTTAGGTGACTGAAGAGCTGTTTGCTCCCACTGGAAGCATAAGGGGTGAATCTGATTGTTCCTTCCAGAGCTCATCTGCTCCTCCAGAGTCTGTGCCGGTGCATAATCAGAGCCAGACAAGTCTAAAGCCGAGCAATTCCAAACATGCAGGACCACTTTAGGAAAAATCCTTTATTTCTGCTCTCCTTTCTGAATATGCAGGCATGATATCCAGGTAAAACTCAAAGCACCAAGTTTAGCTTTTTTTCTTTTTTTTACACCAAAGTCTAGGCTATTAAATTCTCAATTTCCTCTATTTAGACACCAGAATTTGCTTGTCTTATAATAATTGACACCTTAGCTTTTTTTTTGCATTGATTAAACTAATAAAATAAATCTTCCATTTTACATTTCAACAAATGTTAAGTCTCATATCTGTTGGGTTGGGTTTTTTTTGCTCAAAAATATAGATGGTTGTGCAAAAAATATAATAAATAAAATATAAATAGTTAGGGTTAAAAAGAAAAAAGAAAAAAAAAATACTTTCTAAGAACTATAGTGTCATGGTGCCTCTGGCAGTCTCTCCTCCCCCTCCCCTCTCTGCTCTGCCTTCTGATTGAGACCAGCTGTGGACACTCACCTCATCTACTTCCAGCCTTCTTAAGTTGCTCCAGCTCCAGCATCCACTGCCAGCTCATTGCCCCTTATGTTGCTCAGCCTGGTCTACTAGTGAGTTCTATGCTCTTGTGCTCTCGCTCCTCACTAATCTTGTTTCTCTGCCTCGCCTACAGGACCATAGACCACGAGTGTTCACCTGAGTCTCAGTGTCCCAAGAGCAGCCTGATCCCCGTCAAGGAAAATAAAGTCATTACTCACCATCTCGATCTCCTGTGTTTCCTACTGGGTTCCACCGTCTGGGGCTGTCTCGAATAGCAAGTCATGACATATAGTAAGAAGCACACCAGGGGTGCCTACCCAGAACCCCCCGGTTCTTGCCTATCAAAGTTCTTTTATTTATTTTTTAGTTTTTTCCTTTTGAAACTCCTTAGTTTTATCTTTTCCTTGACATGCTGAAAAGTGTGACGAAGTGTTTCGATGCAGCATTTAAATAAGATAATAATAATAATAAGATGATAAGATAAAATAAGATATTCCTTTATTATTCCCACGATGGGGACATTTCCTTATTGCGGCAGCAATCCATCTCTTTTCTAAAGTGCATGTATGGTTTAAAACAAAGAGACAAGCATTGTAAATAACTGCCCTCTATGCAGCTTTTTGTGCAGAGGATTTTTAAGAATAAAACACAATGAACAGGGCAAATGAAAGGTGGTAGGAGCTCTGCGACCAGCTTTCAGCCTCCTCCATTCTAAACAATGAAAATAGAATTTTCTCTTGGCAGATGTTTTCTTCAGCTGTGGGAAAATTCCTCAGATGTCATTAGGGGAAGCTTCTTTCTTCCGGTCATACACAAAAAGTGTAAGGAAACACACGAGGAGTGAAGTTCACCCCCAGAGCAGAAGACTGAAAACAGACCAGCATTAAAAGATGTCTGGGGCATTAGTCTGTTTGATCAACCTGTTAAAACTGTTCTCTGAAATGTTAGTAATAGAACATAAACAACATTCTGTCTCTTGTTTTTTCTTTTTTATAGGATTTTGCTAATTTTATGTCAATTTTGAAAGTAATTTTTTATTTTTTCACATTAATATTTTAAAAGTTACTGTATCCAAAAAAATTTGAAAAATTATAATAAATGATCATAATAACTTGGCCACTCATATTCAATTTGTTCTGTCAGCTATTTTCAGCAGTAAGTATATAAACACATACCTCAGCTGTTAGTCCAAGTTTATTTTTCTGGGCTCACATTTTCTTTTTAAAAAGCCAAATTCCAGCTTGGTGATACATTATCGTGTCTCTCTAAAACAGGCTTGCTTTGAAAAATGGCTTCTCTTAAAAAAAAAGAAAAGCAAAATATTTTCATGTTTTTCTGAAGCACTGACTTTACTTTTATTAGCTTTTACAGTTCATGTGTTTCTCAAGTTTATACTTTTTTTATTTTTATTATTTTTTTACATTTAGCCACGCCATACATTACATTTAATACTAGATCATTATGCATTATTTGAATTGTATATTATTTAAGGATAACATTTGTGCTTGGTAAGTATCCTGTAGTTTTGAAGATTTCCACTTTTATTTTCAGACTAACATGTTTTTGTCTCCCCATCTTTCTTTCATTGTCGTGTCGGGTCTCCTTTGTTCGTTTTGTCCCCACTTCTGTTCGACACATTCTCTCTCAGTATGTGATATCAAACGTTCTACAGTCCTGTTGTAGATAGTTATTTTTTTAATGAAAGAAAACTTCGACTGTAGCCTTTTGTCTTATAAATAAATCCCTAATAGTTGACATGTCATTTCCTGCAAAGCTTGAAAAGGGTACGGAGGTTTAACGGTTCACAACTTAAAACAAAAAGGTGAAAACCCACGGGATTAGATTATAGGGAAGGATAAGGCTGCAGTAATGAGCACATTATACAATTTTTAGATCAGTTGAAGGCCATCTGTTCTTGCAGGAGAAGCAGTGCCGTTGCTGGACCACCCAAATAGCTGTTTCGGAAATCCTTTAGTTAAAAAGGACTTTTTTTTTACATTTCACATAACCTACTGTATGGAATGATGATAAAGACCACGCAAGTAGCACTAAATGTTTTTTGTTTTGTTTGTGAACTAACACTGTACATCTACATTTTGTGTAGTGGCAAAGGCCTTCATGAATATAAATGCATAAAATAATAATAATAAAAAAAGGATATAGCCTAAACAACTGGAATAACCTATTGGTTTAAGAGTTTCTGAATATGTTTCCAGTTATTTTTTGTTTGACTTCATTAAAAATGTAGCTGCTGCATGAATAACTAACACAGATACATGGTGTATTTTTTTGTTTGTTTACAATTGTTACCCAGTTTTTTTTTGTCTTAGAACTCTTTGTTTTCTTCTTCTTTTTTTTAATCAACATCTGCTCGGCCGCTGGTCCTTCTAATGTGGATCTCACTACTCCACAGGCACGAAAACATGCTCGCGTGCAACCTTGCAGTTGCAATCAGTGATTGCGATCACATCTTGTATTTTTTAACAAGTTTGAAACAAAAAAATAACCCTCAGGATTCAGACTATTCTTTAAGAATCAGAAGAAAGCAAAGCTGCAACATGATTTTATCTTTTTACATTTTCAAGTGGAAAATTGGAGTAGACACGAGGGAACCATTCCAGTCCAAGGTTTGACTGATGAAAAAGAAACAATGTAAAAAGAGGGGATGTTTTTATTGACAGTATTGTCATTGATTAAAACAAAATTGTAAATAGTTTCAAGAATTTTGTTCTTGAATTCCATAAAAAAAGCACAAGATGTCAAGAAAAATATGTCCAATGTGCTAAATATTAAAGCTGGAGGCATGAGTTTTGCTGGCATAAAAGGTAAAGCAGAGAGAACTATTAGGGCCTGTCCTGCCGCAACACATCACCAAGGCAACCAAGTGTTTTTCTGATCTTATCCAGCCAAAACCTTCCCTACTAGAGTGAGCAAACGCACAACGTGTAATTTTTGAGCGGTTTCAGATGGCTAGAAATTCCCTTAAAGTAGAAGAAAAAGCAAAATGTGTTGGAGAAAAGGTCGGCACGAATGAGAGAAACCAAAAAGAACAACTGCTGGAGCAGGATTTATGTGGATTTGATCTTAAAAGTATATTTAATTCTGTCAAAGAAAAGAAGACAAAACAGTTGAAATAATAAAAGAAAACAAGGCCAAAGTTATCGGCCCTCTAACAATTAATAAACAACGTTGCAGCTTTTCTGACTTCACCTCCTTGGTGGTTCAGACATATCTGTTCTGAGGGGTTGAAAGCCTGAAATTCCTAACGAAAAATTGTTCAAGCTGAGCCATATTTCATGGGGTTTCCGTGTTCTGATTTTCACTTGGGGCTCGGTAGGATCGCGAGCCCCGCAAATATTCTGATTTCAGGTTCTCCTAACAAAGCCAGAACATTGTTTGAATCAAGAAATGACGAGCAATGCAATCAGTTTTATCAGTTCTTTCCAGACACAATCAGAAAGTTATTCTGTCCAGTTAATGAAAGCTTTTATTCCTAAAACCAAACATCTATTTCTAATTGTTTTGGCTTGGGTTTTCAGAACTGTAATAATTCTAGCCATCTGGATTATTTAACTTCAAGCACACAGGGAAGCTAAATGGGTGTCTGCTGCTATAGTTACAGTAGCTGTTCTTCATTCTATGTTACGCTAAGCCAGGGGTGTCAAACTCATTTTGGTTCGGGGGCCACATTCAGCCCGTCTGATCTCAAGTGGGCCGGACCGGTAACGTAAAAGCAAAATAACAGCTTTGTTTTAGTTTTTTTACTCAATTTGAAATAATGCCTCAACCAACATACTACCCTAATCACTTGGGACCGATGGATCTCGAATAAAATCAAATTCAATTGTCAAAAAGTTGGTCTATTCAATTTTACACAGACGAAATATTTCACATCTGACACTGAAACAACCCAGAAACTTTTCTTTATGGTGAGTCTCTTAGTGGTGCTGAATGTTAACAGCACTACGACCTGATGATGAAATACAAAGCAGTCAGGTTTGCATTCAGCTTCGTGAAAGAAAAAAAAAACTGTCCATTTTCCTGGAAAGCTCTTCACTCCACTTCACTTTTTGACAACCTTTCTGTCATTAGGGTGTTGCTACTGATCATCCTTATAGCAAGATAACAGCGGTAAGGCTCATAGGGAACCAAAGTGCATCTTACCCAGACACAGAGCTGTTAGGTTTCACTTTTGGCATGTCCAGATATGCTGTTTCACCTGTTTTGCTTTTCTTTTGCACCCCCTAGTGGCGGAATTGCGCATTTCGGCTATTTCTTTAAAAAATCATAACTCGCCACAGGAATGGACTAGAAACTTGCTTTCTTTTTTAAACATCTTCATGTGTGGGCCGGACTAAACCACCTGGCGGGCCGGATACGGCCCGCGGGCCGTATGTTTGACACCCCTGCGCTAAGCCAAAACAACCCTCCCACTTTTGTTTTTATCTTTAAAGATCAGGGGCCTCATTTATAAACGTTGCGTACGCACAAAAGAAGGCATACGCCACTCTCTACGCAATAGTTGAGATTTATAAAAAGCAAACTTGACGGGAAAATGTGCGGTCCTCCACGCAAGCTCTGACCCAGGCGTACGCACAAAAACGGGTGAAATGAGAAACGGCGACACCGTCGGCAGATGGAAGAAACACGTGAAAGTGACAGTGTGTGCCAAATCGTGCTGGCATGTGCTGTGCTACACAATGTGGCACAGCTTAACGTGCCTCTACCCCCCGGCGCCGATTGCTGCGTTGGCCCCGACACTGAACCCCATCCCCACGCATTTGAGCCAAATGCTGCTGCTGTGCGCCAGCGTTTGGAAGTGATGCGTCGCTTGTAAAGAACAACAAAAGGTGTGGAAAATATTATTTATTTAAGAATTCCCTCATCGTGCAGTTTATTTCAGTCAGGGCGGTTTTGATTTCGCCCAACTCCTTGGCCACCTCTCTGATTGAACTACTGACTTCCCTCTGCATTTCAAGGACTGCATCGGTGAGGACACGTCCACTGCTGGAGGGTTGAGACCCGCGTGCCGTGCAGACGCTGGGTCCAGACGGCTGCTCAGCTGCAGCATCGGAACCACTGGCTCCGCTGGAACACCCAGCAACTAAAATAAAATTGTTCTATATTGATAATCTGTAATTGTGTAGCCTGCATACATGTGACTTGACTGCATTCATTTTAATTATTTCTCTTACCTGTGTCACCCGGTGCGTCTTGCGCGTCAGTCAGGTGACTGAGGCGGAGGGGGACGCCGATAAGGGGGACTTAATAGGGATTCCCCAATAATAGCCGCCAGTCTCTCATCAAGAGGGGTCAGCTCCGGTGTCCCCCCCCCCACCCACCCCCCAGTGGCAGACACACTCTGCCGATGCAGCTCTAGACGTTCTTTTGCCTCGACTTTGATGTCCGACCATTTCTTTTTTATTTGGGGCACGGTCCGAGTTTGTGAGGCTACAGCATTTACGGCGTCTGCCACCGTTTGCCGCTCACGTGCCTTTTTGGCATTAGTAATGTCCACACTGTGCCCTTCAAACAACATTTTTCTCCTCTTTTCCACCTCGCCAACGATAACTTCTACTTCACATTGAGTGAAGTTACGTTTTTTTGATTTCCTCTCTGTGTTTGCCAAGATTTAGAAAGCCATGAATATTAATTTGTGGGCGTTTCACGGACTATTTATGGGCAACTATAGGCGTGTCATGTAGCCGCAAAAGCTGCGCTGCATTTAGAATCAGTTGTGATTTATAAAGGGAAAGATGCGTAGGATGTGCGTGCGCACGGTTTTATAAATCCGAATATTTCTGTGCGTACGCACGTCCTATGTTTCATCCGTACGCCACTTCTGACGCAAATCCTACGCAAAGTTTTATAAATGAGGCCCCTGATCTTTCCTTTTTTCCCTACAACCTTTTTTTCTCCCCCTTTTCTTTGCTTGGTATTTCCCAGAGCGGTGCTGCTCCCTCTCAGCTGCCGCCGGGTCATTCAACACCTACAAACAGACACCAGTTGTCTTCCATCCGGTATGTTAGCTCTCCTCCCTTGACTTTTCCCTATAACCTGCCTTCAACCTTCTCCAACAATAGAAATCTACCTGCTTTCTGATTGTTTTTGCATTTCCCCTGATCACCAATGGAGTCTTACTTTCTTGTTGATTTGTTTGTATCCAGTGCTGTTTTTTTATCTTTTTTTATTAGTCTGTCATATGTTAACTGGAATTTCAGTCAGCCAAACTTGTCCCATGAGTAAATAATTAAAAAAAAGCTAAAGAATTGACATGTAAATGTGGTAATACCAAGTGATGGCAACATCAAGTAGAAGGAACATGAGCAACTGGAGAAATACCAGGGACTCAGAGAAGTACTGGAGAAGGCATGGAAAGTAAAGGTGACAGTGGTGCCTGTGGTAATTGAAGCACTCAGGGCAGTAGTCCCCAAGCTAGAGGAGTGTCTACACCAGATCCAAGGAAAGACCTCAGAGCTTTCAGTCCAGAAAATTGCAGTGCTAGGAACAGCTAAGATACTGGGCAGGACCCTCAAGCTCCCAGGCCTCTAGGAGATTTGTTAATATAATTTTGAATGAGATGTGAACTGTATCAGTTATGAAACAATGTTGATTTGGTAAATTGCTAAAAGAAATGTTAGTTTGAGATGCAAAAACAACACAGATGTTCAGAAAAAAAGCACAGTGTCTTAATGATTTATGCCTTTTTAACCCTTTTGCTATCTTAGATGACCCCACCCTTACATTAACGTGTTCTCCCTACCATGACAAAGGTGGATAAGGGTGGAAAGATTTCATGTAATCCATGGACACCAGTGAAGATCACAAATTATTAAAGAAAAAAGGTTCAGAGCACTGTCTAGTGGGTCTAGATGACCCCACTCTCAATGTTAAAGTGCCTAGGATAGCACAAGGGTTACATGGTCAAACCATATTATAAAGAATTATTTCAATACAGCAAGTAGCCAAATGAATAACAATAGATGAGTTATTCTCAACATAAAATTTTGAAAGTTAGCAAAAACAGACCAAATAAAAAACTATTTTGTTTAAGGTTTTGGTCATGCTAATGAGATAGGCAGTTTCAGAAAGCATGTTTCAAATATGATATGAATGGTTGCATAGGGTTATGCTCATTTGACATAAAGGTACACATCATGAACATTTCTCTACCATACACTAGTGTTTTTATGAACTAAGCTATTGATTGAAATCTTGAGTTGAATTACTTTTTTACCACATACAGGGCAGTGGATTGTTTGTTCCTTTTCAAATGTTTGTTACGATGCAGGGTTGTCCCAGGATTTCTGTTCTTCAATGGAACTGAATTTTAAAAGCCCATTTAGAAAATATGGAAGCTTATTCAGTTCAGAACCATCATCCAGATTAACCTTTAAACTTCAGTCACTCTGGAGAATAGAAATCCTGTGAAGACGTGACCTGGTTGAAGGAGATTCTTTGCAGAGATACAGGGTAAAAAGAATACTGCTATGTTTATTCAAGAGAGAAGATCTTTCTTGAGGCAGCCAGTGCTGCTATACGTTTTGCACCTTCTCTCTGACAGAATTGTCTAGAATCTAAACAACTATAACAATCAGCCAACCCCTACATTCTTTGTTTGAAAAAAATGCTGTAATGGAAGCTGAAAAATGTAATTTATCAGTTGGTGAGATTAGCAAAGAATTATGACAGTGATTTTTGGACCAAGAAATCAAATCTTGATTATCTGTAAAAAGCTTGGATTTTAAAGAGATTGGTCTTTCTGTGTGTGTGTTGATCTTACTGATACATCTCTTCAGTAATCCAATTAACATTACTTTGGAAAGAAACACTGGAGCTATTTATCAGTTCAGCTTTCTCCAATTTACTGGCACACCGTGGTCTAACAATAATCAGTGGTGCATGACTACAGGTTGTGGACGATCTATAAAATGTATTATTAGCTTTTCGGAAGTGGTGCTGGCATCCTGCTAATTGGAAGGTAATGTAGGCTATGCATCAGTGCCCACCACTGCCATGTTTGTGGTTGTGGTGAGAGTGCACTTCCCAAAGACTGATCTTTTTTTTTTTTTTTTTTGGCATATCCTGTCAGTGGTCGCCACAGCGAATCAGCTTTTACTGGGTTGCGTATAAGTTTTGGCAGAGATTTTTACGCTGGATGCCCTTCCTGAGACAACCCTGTATTTTAACCGGGCTGGGGACCGGCACAGGTAAATCGAGACTTGGGCTTCCATGTGGCTCCATAGTGCACTTCCGTTAGGATTGCTCTTAAATTGTAAGAAAGCTTTACAGTATTTTACAGCAGCATTAATACAAACTGGCAAACACGTGTAGCGATAAGATGTTAGCATGTAGCAGTAAGGTGCTAACCACATTTGCGATACACTAATGGCATATACTGTACTTATATAGCGCTTTTCTACCTACAAGGCCCAAAACGCTTTACAGTCACAGACCCATTCACCCAGTCACACACACATTCACACACTGGTGGCAGTTCCGCTGCCAAACACTGGCGCCAACCTACCACCAGAGGCAAGGTGGGGTTCAGTGTCTTGCCCAAGGACACTTCTAAAGATGGGTGTGCAAGGCGGGAATTTAACCTGCAATGTTACTCGAACCTGCAATGTTACGATCATGGGTCGAACGCCCTACCGCTGCACCACGGCCGCCCACTATGCACAAATACTTAACAAAAATATTCAACTTAGGGAAGAAAAAAGCAATTAAAAAGATGCTGGCGCAACTCCCAAAAAAAAAATGCAATAGTCCTTTAAGTTTGGGAGTTGCACATATCAAAAGCATTTTTTTTTTAAAGATTGCAATTACACAACATTTTTTGTAAGACAGCAGGGACCTGCAACTTCCTGTGGGAAGTCAGTGTTGAAGAAAATTCAATTTCATTCAGTCTTCAAATGAAATTAAATGATGTGAACTTTTTAATACCCCCCATCTTGAAAGAGTCATTCAAAAAACCTTTTCTACATCTCAAAAAACAATTTCCTTGTGCTTTTTCTACATTTATACACAATTGTTCATCTGGTTGCTTGGTTTAAAGTTATGCTTTGATCCTCTCAGAGCTCCATAGTCTGTTACCATGAGTTTAGAACATAAGGGTCAGATGAAAGCAGAAATCCTCCATCTTATTAACTTGTTTCATAACCACACGCATGTAAATGTTCTTGTCCTCATGATGCTTGTTGACACTAAAATGCAACACTCATTTTTAACATCTGGATCATAACAAAATTGGATGATTGCAATTTTCTTTTTCTCAGTGCATGTAGAGTGGCTGTGATCTGCATGAAATCATATCAGTGATTACCGTGGCACTACACACATGCTTTTTCAGCTTTTGCACATGGTAAATAAATACCAATTTAGGTTCCAAAAATAAATCTTACGAATTAAGATGGTTTGCTAATATCAGAAACTGTAGATTAGGAGAGGCAGAAAAGCAATTTCCTGCAAAGCAAAAGCTTTAGGTCCCCAGAAACTGATCTAGCTTTAGATGCATGATTTCTGATCTATTTTTTTTTTCATTTCTTTTTCATTTTATTTATTTATTTTGTTTGGATTTAATTAGCTGAATTGTTAGAAGCTGCAATTAGAACTGTTTCCATCACAGCCAAAACTCTGCAACTTTTTTATAGCTTAATCTTTTAATTCCAACAAAAGTAGCAAATGTCAGATTGTTTAATAAGTTTAAGACTTGTAAATCAATCCTGGCACTACTCAGAGCTAATCGTGCATTGGCCAGCCTCAATGATCATTACAGCTGTTATTCTAAAATCACACTGAAGACCTGTTGGTGCATCTCACAACATTGCAATCTGGATTTGTCTACTGTATTCAACAGTCGCAAGAAGTGTCTGCGGTTCCAGGGATTTTGCAGCCAGATATTAGCTCCAGATAGAAAATGGCATTTTACCACTCGTCTGTTATATAAGACTGAGTGTGACCTGACTCTAAAAGCAGGGCCATGCGTCATTGTGTGTGTCAGAATGGGGTCGACTCACAAGGTGTCTATAGTGGATGATGGCGTCTGGGTGACAGAGTGATGGGGCAGGATGAAAGGGAGCAGTATGTGCCTTAAAAGAGAGGCGAAGTCTGTGAATGGCAGGTAATGAAATCAGCTGTGAGACTTCTTAGCTCAACTAAGTGTCAGAAGAAATCTGCAGGTTTTATCCACAAAAAAAAGGCGGGGGCGTAGAAACAATAATTTAGAAAGTGAGCTAAGAAAACACAACCTGCATGTGAATGAAAATGGAGCATTTATAGCTGCCTATTAAATTTTTATTTTAAATGCTTATTTTTTAATCATGCAGAACATTAAAATATATATATATATATTCCCCTCAAATTGCCAGGATAGGCTCCAGCAGCCCTGTGACCCCGAAAGGGACAAAAGAGGTTTAGAAGATGAATGAATGCAAAAATGCAGCACCCTCTTTGACTCAGTCAAGATTTTGTCTACATTTCCTTCTTCCCCTTTGAAGTTGCAGTGTACCTGGTCAGTGGCGGTTCTACACTAACTTACTCCCTGGGCGAGTAACCCCACCAGCGCCCCCCCCCCCCCCCCCCCCCCCCCAAAATTTGACAACATCCTGTTGTGTGCCCTATCTTCTATTTAGCCATTTTACTCAAAAAATGCATTAATTTTCTAGACTCATATTACAGGGGGGTCAAACTCAGTCACACAGGGGCCTAAATTAAAAACACGCTTAAGGTTTTGGGCCGAAGAAGATAAACGTTAACTGAACACACTAAAGCTAAACTTTTAAACCTTTTTTTTTTTTTACTTTTTTTATTGAACATTTTTTATATTGAACAGACATACAGAGTGTATAATGAAACGTCCAGAAAAAGGCAATGTGTAAAAAATAAACACTCGAATGTCAACCCATCCCACCTACCCACCCACCCACCCCCTTCAACAACCAACTTTTAAACCTTTTAAACTGAACTTTTTGAAGATAAATATGAATAAAAACAGGAACACAAGTTAAACCCTAAATAACTTGTAATATTTTTCTCTCAATAGAAATATATTCTGTCAAAATTATACAAATATGAACATGCTGCAGAACAAAACAAAGAAAGCCTGGAAATATTGATAAGAAATGACAAATCAAATAATTCTGGTTTTTTTTGCCTTTTTTATCATTTTTTAGAGCATTATTTTTTAGAGCTGGACTCCTGCTTCATTTTTAGCAATAATTTCTTAATGTGTGACGTCCTGTGTGGGTCTTTGTGAAACATATCAGAGGGATTAGATCTAAAAAATAAAACTTATTGTGATTAATATGTTTAGGTCTTATAAAACATTAAAGACTAAATCATAGAACTCATCAGTGGGATTACTCAAAAAATATTTGGCATTTCCCTAAATTTGTGCAGCACCAACAGCAGAAATCCTCCAAAAAACCTCCATCCATAAAAACTGGTCTGCGCCCCCCCCCCCCCCCCTCTTCCCTCTCACACACGCGGCTCCGTCTCTCTGACGGGAGGCGCAGCTGCGGCTCAGAGTTGATTGTCAGATAGAAAAATACTCTCAATTACCTGTTAGTGTGAGTTGCGCCCACCTCTCGAGTTTTTTGACTTATGTTCCAAAGAATACCTCAAAGAGGTGTGGCCACAAGCGTCTGCAGCAGAGGGCGGTGGTCACGTGCACGTTGGGTCTGCTGTGTCGGAGCAAGGAATTCTGGGAAATGATCCCCATTGCCTGCTTTTGTCGAAATTGGGTCGAGCACGGGTGTTTGTTCTGCCTAATTCCTTTTCATGTGCCTGTTTTACTTTGTTTCACTCTGAGTTATTTCATCCTTTTTTTTTTTTTTTTTTGCACCATAAGTGTGAAGGGTAAAGGAGGAAGACATTCTTAAGGGTCTGATTTTTCAAATAAAAGCGTTATGTGTCGGCAGCTGAAGCAATTTCAAATTAAAAGCTCCAAGTTTCCTCTTTGAATATGGTAAGTATCACATTATGTGTAACGCATCGGGCACGCCAAAGGCCGCCCCCTGCGAAGTGCCGCCCTGGGCGACCGCCCACATCGCCCACATCAAAAACCGCCACTGCACCTGGTAACCACTAGTGTAAAAATAGGATATTATCATGCAATTATTTCATTGTATTACAAATAGTGAGGGGATTTGGATAGACCTGGAGAAAAACCCAAACATGCAAACTCTGCACAGAAACGGGGAATGTGAACTAAACTTTTAGCTAATTTCTATTAGACACTGATTCTAGCTACTATACCAGCATTCCACCCTCCCACGGTCCCAAAACATAAATATTAGTTTAACTGTTCTAAATTGTCCTCAGAACTGAGTATGTGTGTGGCTGTGTTTCTGTGCAGCTCTTTGATGGACTGGCAAAACTGTGGGGGTCTATTGACCAATGATACGTGGAATAGGCTGCTGTGACATGTAGATTAGGGTAAGAAACATCGATATGTGCCATAATATACCTGTTGGTGTGAAAATATTTAGGCAAATAAACAAATCATTAGGTAGAATTTGAGTCTATCTTGGGTTCTTTATTTTCTGTTATTGAAAAGTATTGTTTTTGCAGTACTAAAGCCTCATACATTTGGTTGCAAGTTGCTAGCAGCTACTGTATGTTATGTAGAAAAAGATAAAAGAAAAAATAACGCCCCCCCCTCATGACCCACATTTTTGGGATATCTGCTTGATCCTGAACCATATGGATATTTTATAGAATGCATTTATTTTTTTCACAAATTTGTCAAGCACTTTGTGCTTTGGTATTTATTAAGAGTGCTGCATTAGAAAAGATTTGATCAAAAGATATATTTAATGCATCAATAATGCAATGCAAATGCATGTAAAAGTTGTTTCAAGGACAGGAAGGTACAACGTTTTAGAAAATGTTTTAAGTGTTTTAGAACCTAAATATAGACGGACAAATCTATGCTACCAGAATGAGTTTGCAAAAGTTTGGAATTAATGTAACTGTCACTTTGTTGTATTTTAAAATCAAGTAAGAAAATCTGTGTCATTTTGACAGATTTTCCTTATGTTCAGAGTTTAATAAGGACTGAAAATGTACAAATAGTTTTTTTAAATACCGTAGTTATAATAAAGCATTCTTTACTTTTCTATAAGTCTGGATCGTAAGGCTATTTGTTTAAATGACTTTTGAAATTCCATTACTCTGGAAACATGTTTTTTTGTATATGAACTAAATTAGTATGCTCCTAATCTGGTAAATCTGGGAAATGTATGAGACACAAGAGATTAGATCTCAAATATTTTTAATGGTTTGTTGCAAGAATGACCTATAATATTATTCCTTCTGACTTTTAAACTGTCTCAGTCTTACAAAGAAGGTCTTACAGACACTGTGCCTTTTGCCTGTCTGGTCCAGGGGGGAGGGTTATCAGTGAAAGATAACACACAGACTCCGTCTCACCATCAACATCTTCAAGGTCTTCCAACTTCTGTCAGTAACTGAAACTGTATTTATATGGACGTATAAGATAAAGTTCTTGAAGTACTTAGTCATTTATTATTACTATATGATACTTTTGGTAAACCTTCTAAATCCTCTTCATGTTGTCGTTCATGTGTTAAAAACTGTCAATAATATCCTGCAACACAAAATGACAGATGTTTCCAACATCTTTCTCAGATTTCAGAATGCACATTTTCTGATGAACCTTTACACAGGATAGATTTATTTTTTTCCGCACTTTCCTTACAAGCCAAACTATCAACGGTCTCCATCTTTATACAATTTTCAACCAAAACTGAAACCTAAGCTAAAGTCACATGGATTTGTTAAATGTGTTCTCTGCATTTGACCCATCCCCTGGGGTGGTGGTAAACTGCAGTCACAGCTTCTCTTTGGAACCATTTGCTGGTTTAACTGCTTAATGATTGGGCCCTAATTTAAACCCTTAAGGCTAAGTGTGGACTTGAGCCCACAACCTCCCAGTTGCAGGGCACAATCCAACTCTAAACCTCACGAATTGCTCAGGTACTTAAGAGTAATCCATGTTTGCTGTATGGTTTGAGTCAATAATCATCTGTTCTGTTCTTTTATCACCATTGCAAGAATTGCGTAAAATCTTTCAACCTATAGTTGAGTGGTTGTGGCAGTGCTTATTTCTCACAGAGCTCTAAATAAGATGAAAAGGATGAAACATAAATTCAGTATTTATCCCAACAAAATGAAAGGTAATTTTCCATGAGCCACTTAGCCCTTTATTTCACTCCACAAGATGAACATCTTTCACAATTACAACACCTGTAATACATCCATATAATTGCTGTCTTTACCAGCACATTTTGTGTGATTAGTTGAATATATCTAGACCCGATTGTTCTCTTGATAAAAACGGTCTTTGATAATATGTCTTGGCTTTCTTTCTAAAATTACTTGAAGCTCCACTCTCCATTATTCTCCATTCAGAGTAATTGTGTAATAAATAGCTGAATGCTTGCAGATAATTGGTACAATTTTTGCCATCAAATTATGGGTCTCTTTAGACCAAATATGATGGGCCAAAAATGGACAAATGGATAATGAATGTTTTTTTTTAAATCCTCTCATAAATTTCGACCAGGTTTTCTATTTCAGAAAATATTATATGTCCTACAAAATACTCACATGATCCAAAAGCAATAAAAAGTTTTGCCAACCTTGCTCTTTGTTAAAAGTGCATCAATCCATTTTCTAAACCTGCTTAGTACTTTACGGGGGTTGAAGCATTGCTGGAGCTTATCCCAGCTACTGTTGGGCAAAGGGGGTGGGGGGGCGGGGGGTTTAAACCCTGTACAGGATACACACTCCTAAATTCACTCCTAGCAGTTCAGAGAAATCAACCAACCTTTGAAGCATGTTTTTAGACTGTGGGGGGAAGCCCAAGTTGAGATTTCCTAAATGTTCCTAAATTTACTTCTGCATTTTGTGGCTACAGTACCATAGAGATAAAGTGCAATCTGTCTTTTTCCCACATCTTTACTCTGAGAGCACTTTGTTTTTGGAGCTTGGCTTTAAAATTTTAAATAAATGTTGAATTATTTCATACTTAAATTTTCCAATAGCAATAGCACAGTGTGGCTGGTTCATGGGTGCCTTCCATTTTTTTGTTTTTTTGCCAGAGCTTCCAATTTTTGACATATTTTGGTCTGGTATTAAAGTTTCTTTAAGTCATTACTGCTTGGGTTGCACTGATATGTTCTGGCTCTTTAGAGCCATCTGGACCATAGCTATCACTAAGATACTGACATACAAAAATAAGTCCAGGCTGTTCCACACTGATAGAGAAGTGCAGGAGTTGCAGCTTTAGCCTTAAATATGATCATTTCCTGGGGCTGTACCTTAGCCACAGGCACTGATGCTTGCCTTTGGCACCATCTCATTGTAAGTCAACTAACAGGTCTGGAAAACACGGAAGCATAAACAGAAACGCAGAATAGTCACCTAAACATGTCTCAGTTGCCAGTTACTGCAGAACTCCATTTTTTAGGGGTGTGCAGCGTGTTGAGGCTCTGCTCTACATGCAAGTGTTTACCCTTTTTTCATCTTGTATTCAAGAGTTATCAAATGGAGTGAAGGCATGCCGACCTACTGTAATTGCACTTTAGAGAGTAGAAACTGCGAAAACATAATATACTCAATCTAGAGATGCAAATATAAGTTTTAAACTCCTCAGTGCAGGTTTAAAAGCTTTTATTTAGATTTACAATATTTGTTTTTTCTTTTTCATGCCAGTGCAGAGATTTCCCTACCCTCTTCACCACCTGTAAAATGAACTGCTGCACTGAGAATGCATCAGTCAAGACTCCAGTTAGTGAGGTATAAATCAGACGCTCAAAAGACTCTGCAGTGCCTAACTCATTACTGTGAGGCTGTTTTTTGTAATCCTTTAATTGGTTTGTAAAACTCCAATAGTCTTTGCTCTGCCTATTAGTCAGATTTTCTGGGCCTCCTGAATAATCGGTCTCTAAAATTCCTTTTTTTTAACTGAATTAAGGGCGATAACAATATCGCTGCTTTAGTTTAAGTGCCTCCTTAAATAATAATAATAATAATAATAATAATTGATACTCAGTGACGTGCAGTCAGGAGAGGCAGGTGAGGCTGTGCCTCACCTGTCATTATGGGAAGAAAAGAGAAAAAATAAATTCACTTATTATATTCAATCAGTAATTTGTGCTTTGCAGTCATTTTCCATTTAACTGTACCATTTTTGGGTGTTTTTTCTTTTCAAAATCGCTGAATTTCCGCATTTGACGTGCGATGAGGCACCAGCCCGCTGAGCCTCACCTTGGATTGCGCAATACCTATGTAGTCAGACGGTACTGCTGTCTCTCTGTATATCAGTTCAATCACTCGTACTATATGAGCTGAGTTTGCATAATTTAGCAGATGTATATGATGTACAGTGTTTGTTTTTATAAATAACTGTATGTGAGGGACGTGTTTCTTGTGCTGAGCGCTAAACGCCGGCGAAAAAGCTGCTGGGTGAGGCCAGAAGTTCTCGTGCCTCATGTTAGGGGGCGCCGGTGAGCCATGAGATTATGACGCTAAAAAATAATAGAATAAGTGATAGCAAGCGGCAAGTCATTTTCTTCAGAAGGAGCGGCGTATGGACTTTATTTACAAGTAAAGGTAAGACGATAATAACGTTTGTGATTTTTTCTATGCTGCAGTTTGTATATGAAAAAAAACATGTTGAAATGATATTTTAAACAAAACACGTTAACTGTTGTCAATCAAATGGTGAATAAGTTACTCAGTATGGTTCATATGTTTGTAAATCTGACTGATGACGTCAGTGCCTCACCAGCCATTAACCTCACCGCACGTCACTGTTGATACTTTATTTATCCCACAATGGGGAAATTCTTCTCCTCATTTTGACCCATCCCCTGGGGGGTAGCAGTGAGCTGCGGACTAGCTGCGCTCGGGGGCGACAGCTGACTGGGGTGAGCGGGGATCGATTCGCCAACCCTTTGGTTGTTGGACGACCAGCTCCACCACCTTAGCTAAACTTATAAACTTATCAATCTCTGTCATTTTTAATTTTAAATGAAATAAAGGTTGTTGTGGTTTTTTTAAGCAAACGTTGATGATTAATGATCTAAAAAATAAAAAAATAAAAAAGAGTGACAAGTTGGGAATTTTATTTTTTGTGTGTCTTTTGTGTTCAGTACCTTCACTTTTAATGCTTGGGGTTTGGATGTGTGAAGATTGATGGGAGATTTGGCTTTTCCTTTAGTTTTTTTTCACTTTCTATTTATTTTATTAGTTAAAAATAAATTTTACCCATAAAATCTGACAACTCATTTTACAAGATTAAAATGTATGAGTATTTATTTGGCAACATCGCAATGAACCACATGTGAAGGAGTACATACAATACCGGTTCTAAACAATTGCAATTGTTAAGCCAAATAAAGTCATACATCATTTTATTTTATTGTAACATTAGTAAATAAAGTTAAATTAAGGGTGAAAATATTGAAGTCATTACATAATTGTTCAATGCGGGGGAGTCAATGTGGAGCCACAGCATCATGCCCTACAGTAATCTATCTTCATTTAGACTGGAAATAAAGTCACATTTTAATTTATCAACCTTCTGCCAGAGGCAAAGGGAAGTCACTGTAACAGCAACTAATTTTATTTCTTTCCAACATGACTGAGCAGCAGAGCAGAAATACTTAATGAAAGGAGTTCAGGTATATGTCAGACCACATCCCACAAAAACATGCTGAATAAATTGCTCTGATTCTCTCCTTTTAAGTGCTTTTAACAATTGTAAAAATGACTTTGGTGGATTCTGTTCAGCCCACAGGACTGTTCAGAATTCTTTTTTTTTTTTTAGAATTTGACAACAAGGAGTGTTCTTGCTCCAACTAGATTGACAATTACACTTGTGAGACTGTCAGTGACACTACAGTGGTCACGTTTTTTGTTTAATATCTTGGACATTGCAGGGAATAGCACTGATTTTTGTGTCATTGAGCTGATAACTTTAAAAAAATACCACTTTCTTTTTTTTTAAATTATCAAATGTTTTTGTTTTGTTTTTTTTGTCTTGAAAAATAAGGAGTCCAGGTGTTGACGTCAGCATACAGAAAGTCATGCATCAGGTGTAACTCCTGATTTGTGTGCATGTTAGGATTGTGTGCAAACCTATTTAAGCTGTGTATTTTCAGATTTCAAAAGGACTCATAACAGTTTACTTAGCTCATTAAAAGAAATTCACTCCTAAATTCAGAATGATAATGAGTACTTTTTAATCTTTTCTTTTCTGTCCTTGCAATTTGCCTGCAGGAACGATGATGGTGTAAGCCGAACACAGCAGAATTAACAATTTAGCTTCCTTAACAAAGGCTCACGGGGCTCATTTAGTTTTACTGTACATTACACCTTTAAACTTGATTGTTTATACAAGTTAAATTTTTTTGCAATTAATTGTTTTTTGTCTACGCCCAGAATTCAAATATCATTCTGTACTAAATGATGCACAATATTTTGTTTTTTGTAGTTTTAACTGTTTGTGCTTTTTCCCCCTCGATTTATATGAAAATTTGACCTTTAAAAAAGAACCTTAGTTGATGTAAGGATGTGATTCCTCTTTGGGTGAGATTCTTTTTAAGAAAAGAACGACAGCTTGTCAGTGTCATCCCTGTTTTTCCCTCCTGCTCTCCCTTTCATGTACTCCAGCACTTTTAATGAGGAGCAGTTTACTTTGGAAATGGCTGCAGAACAAGTGTGACTGCGGTCAGCTCAGACTCCCAGCGATTTTCTCGCCTAAGTGCCTCCGATCTGAAAATATCCTTGCAGTCTTTGTTTTGTAGCCAGCTACTTTAAAAGAAATAAATCCTTTTTTTCCTCATTAGAGCCCTTTATTATCTGTTTCATGCTTGAAGTATCTGTGATTTGCCACACACAGACTAGTTTCATAACCTTTTGTTGTACATGCGTGTTGTACTTTTTTGCCTCTTTTGTTTCAGCTGCTTGCAGTTAACAACACTTCGTAAACTATTACCTTTCAAACAGCCCAAATTCTTTTTTATTTTTTATTTTACTAATCTACAATTTAAAAAAAAATTTTGCTGCTTTTTAACGAACTTCCAAGTGCGGGCAACTATTCAAAAGTTTCATGAGTTTCAATCCATAAACTTGCGCAAGAGCTGTAAATAAATTAGTCGCAAAAACACATTCAGATGATAGATAAAGATATAAAAAAATATATCATTTGAGAACACTTATTAGAAAACATCCAGCTGTTTTAAAATGACTGTAACTTTGTGATTTGCTCTTTCCAGTTACTGAAAATTCCCATGAAAGTGCGCCATTATGCAACACATTGAAAAAAAAAACATTATGTGAGTAATTTAAGATTAGTATATTTCCTGTTACATCCTTTCTTTTTTTTATGCCCGGGCTTTTAACCATAACCTTCAGCTCCATCTCCTCATTTAAGGCAAACATTTCTGGCTGTTTGTTTTGGCTCGGGTTTAATTCACCTCATTTTTCCTACCTATCTGTGGTGTGGAAATCAGAGTAGAAGTGAAGGCTGCACGAAAATACCATAAAGCTGAAATGTGTCACTGCACAGTCAAGCAGAGGTTGCAAGTTGAAGGTGGGGAAAGGGGGCTGTATCTGTGAGTGATGACTCATAACACATGATTACATGCCGTTGCTATGTTATGACGGAGGGCATCCAGGCTTGAGTGTCTGCTTGTGTGTGTGAGTATGGGGGGGATGAAATAGAGAAAAGAACAGAGACGACGGCAGGATCTAGGTGATGCCCACAGCAACAAGAATTTGATAGAGTGCTAATCTGTGCTAAAGCTCTATTAGTATCGACTTGTAGCATAACAGCTTGACCTTTCCAGTCCCACAGAAAACCCATCTTTTCTTTTTTAGTACACAAGGAATGTAGCAGATTAAAAAAAAAGTCAATTTCTAGCTGTTTGCAAACCTTATTTGATACATGAAGCTTTTTTTTTCACTTTAAGATGGTAAATACTAAGGAAGGAATGATTCACTTGCCCCACTATTCAGTTCAGTCCTTCATTTTTGGTTCACGGTTTTGTTTCGGTTCGATATATGATTTGTGTGTTACAAAACAACAACAAAGAACAAAAAAAAAATTGGATCATTTTTTAAATTTGCTAACAAACAACTAACAATGAAGAAAAACCTTTCAGTTGACTTATTCTAAGCAGATGTAATGCAGTAAGACAAAAAATAATGAGTCCTTCCTAAATTATTGTTTGACATTTTAAACTGGCATTCAGTAGGGATGCAACAATTCACTTTCCCCATGATTCGGTTTAATGGTTAACATGCGCTTCAGTTTTTGATCAAGAATTGTGGCATCCCTCATACAAATTCCAATACAAATACAAAGTTTTCTTCCACAATGAATGTATTTTAAAACAGAGAAAATGTCATGGATAATGTTTCTGCTCAAACATCAAGGGGGTTGTTGCACCAGGCCTTCACTGTCAAGGCAGTAAACACACAATAAACAGTACCTGACACTTGGTCAATTTTAGTCACTTTTTAGAGGATATTGTGGTTTGGATCAGAATGGTCGGATTAGAATTCAACCGCGTACATGGGTCCAGAAAACCTTTTTCCGTTTATAAACGGATAGTAACTTTCAAAGTACTGACAGATCAAACCCCAACAACCCAAAACACAGATTTAGTTACAAAATGTAAAACTTTAGATATGTTGTTTTCAAAACAGCAGCTACAGATGGTGTATGTGACAAGTTTTTTAAAGGCTAAAATGGTTTATAAAATTTGACTCCGACTTTCATAAATTCACGCATCCTTTTCAAAAGGTAAGTTAAAGGTAAGAGCTTGGTGCATTTCTATTTTTTTGTCCCTCCAACCTCAGATATATGGCCTGAATCAATGAACAAGCCTATTATGCATGAAAAAACTTAGACTAGACGGTCTGACCTCCAACAAACCTTCCACATCCTGCCAAATGACTATAATGTAACTTTGACAGTCCTGTGGGTCTTAAATGAACTGCTTTTTCTTGGCTTTGCTCTAATTGAAGATATTAGCCTTCTCAGTCAAATCTTACGGACAAACATGACCTTGAAATGACATTTTATTTTTCTTTGCAATTAGAGTTTCCAGTTGAAGTGGCTCAGGCATCTAGTCCGGATGCCTCCTGGACGGCACCCTAGGGAGGTGTTCTGTGCATGTCCCACTGGGTGGAGGCCCTGGGAAAAACCCAGGACACACTGGAGAGACTACGTCTCTCTGCTGGCCTGGGAGACATTGCATGGATGGATGGATGGATGGATGGATGGATGGATGGATGGATGGATGGATGGATGGATGGATATGTTTGCTGTTTTCTCTTCTTATTTATTTATTTGTCCGTCTGCCACAGTTGGTGCTATTGTCTGACAATAACTATACATCTATAACAAACATTTATGTAACAAATATAACTGAAAAAAACCATACCCGTATTTTCACGACCATAAGGCGCACTTAATAAATTGTAAATATTCTCCAAATTGAATGGTGCGCCCTATGGTGCAGTGCTGCGTGACTTCGGTAAAGTGGACTTAGGAAAGGACAGCATGAGATCGGCAAGGAGGGAAGTGAGGATGTGAAAGAAGACAACCCCGAATTGTACAGGGATGTGCATTATGCAGCACCACATTGTTTTGGTAACTCTGAAAATACAAAGAGACATGCTTATGAAGCACAGTTTAAACTCCAAGCTATCAGCTCTGCAGAAGAACATGGGAATCGAATGTCCAGCGAAAGAATTCAAGATTAATGAACCCATGGTTCGCAAGCGGAGGAAACTGGAAAACAAACTCCGACCACACCTGAGTTTCCGTGGAAACAAGGCGAGGTGTTCCGAGTTGGAAGACCGACTTGAGCCATGGATTAACGATCAGAGAACAGCTGTGAGATGCGTCTCTACAGTCACCATTCGACGGAAGGCAGTAATGCTTGCAGAGGAAAGGAAAATTGAACATTTTCAAGGAGGTCTCGGACCTTCGTGCTTTAGTTTGAAACGCTGTCATCTTTCCATCCAGGCAACGACTGCGGTGGCGCAGCAACTTCCAACGTATAACAACAAAAAGCTGCTCCCACTGCAGTAAAAAAGATTACAGACAAACACATTCAACCCAGCCACATCACCAACATGGACGAGGTGCTGCTCATTTTTTACATCTCGGTCAGTCAAACTGTCCATTGGCGGACACAGTTTTACTAAAACTGGGAGGCAGCCCCAGTCAAGTTACATCACAGTTTGTAAATGGATTGTAGTTGCTTGGGCAAACGTGTCTGCTTGTGCAAAAGCCGGTATAATTAATGAGGAGCCGCACGGTGTCGAGACGTACTCTGACAATGAACCTGGTGTGTTTGATAGAAATTTGTGTTAAATTGTATGTGTTAAACACAGAAAAAGCACCCATAAGTGAAACTGCACCCTATAATCCAGTGTGCCCTATGGTTGTGAAAATACAGTACCAATAAAATAACTCATGCTGTCTTTGAGTCAGTGCTCCTTTTTGTTTTTATCTCAAACAACCCTTGTGCCTGTGCTGCTCTGCTGTCCTCAGCCTGGTGAACCCCCATGCATCAGCCAGACAACAAACAGCAACCAGTACCAAACAGGTTTCAGCGCCACAGAGGACTAAAAACGAATACAGTGTTACTGTTTCTGCATAAAGAAGGGCTTTAAACATTTCCCAACTTGTTCTTATACGGTAGAGCACAAAACTTTATTATCCATCATTTTCTCAATAATACTTTCAAAAATATGTTTCCAATGTTCTAAAATAAAATAAAAAACAACTTTAGAAACAGCTTGATTGTTGCACTGTTTAACTTGCAATTTAAAGTTTGTGAAATAAATTCTTTAAAGGGAAGTGGGTTTTATACATGAACTTTGCAATAGTGCAGGTTCTCAGAAGCTGTCAAATGGCTTCCAAGGAGTAGTTTGTGTTTATCTACTAACAAAGATAGTCCACATTTGTGAAGTCCTTCTTTATTGTCCTCTGGATTTTAATACTGCGATCACACCAAATTCGTACGGCAGATTTTACGTCGGCCACCTCCATTTAGACGCACGCCAAATTCGCTGCTGTCCAACTGTCCAAAAATGTGTTCATAAACTTGACCTCTCCAGACGTGTGTGGGAGGAGCTAACGCCGAATGTTTTTAGCCTGGAGCGGTGTCTGTGCATTCACAATGTATAGAGGCCACGGATGTTTAGAAATCAGGTTGATTCATTTTGACTGAGGAGGGAAAAGATAAAAATGAAGTTAGACTATCTTTTTAGAATATCCTGAACTTAAGGACATGGGGAAAATCTGATTTGGATTGCACCTGCTGATTACATCACTGAACACATCAAAGCCCAAAGCTGACTCTCTGATTTGCGTCGCTGAAATTGTCCCACCCAAAACATGCTGCAACACTCTGATCACACTTCTGCCACGCTGCGCCCGACCCTCAAATACCACTGCAGGATGTCTGATTGTTTATGTACATTGACTTAACATTAAAACTGGACACCCTTGCAATGTCAGTCACGTTTAGTGTGAACGCAGCTTAAGAACTCTTTACAGTGTACTTCCAGCCATCTCTTGACTTTTCCTACAAACAATATAAAACATGTTAAGATGTGATTCTCCGACCTAGAAACATCTCCTCTGTGGTAAAGGAAGAAGAAGCACAATCCTAAAGGTTAAATTAAGCAAATTTATTTTAAGATGAACAAAGCTTTCACAAAGCTTTCAGACCATTCTGGATCCTCACCCAGTAGGTCTGTCTTGGCCCCTCCACTAATCATCGTTGCACAGATGAAGGGGTGTTTCCTGGAGGCTTTCACTTAAAATTCATTGGTTACATGACACCAGAAGCCAACCTGTGACCAATCCAAATCATCCTATGGCATACCTTTCCCACATCTGCTGCAAGCTACAGGTCTAAAAAGTAAAAAGCTGTAAGAAACTACAAATGCTGCAGAAAAAGATCTGTATGAAAATTTTAGTAAACTCTATTATTTACAGGAACGCAGGATGAAGGAGGTTGCAATCACATCCAGTGACTGCCAGCCAACAGTTTTATCAACTGTACCAATTTCAAAATCAATGTTTTTTCATTTAAACATTGTGGAAAAGTTATTGATTTTGATTGGACAATTATCTGCTGAACTATGAAAATAATTAATTTGGAATTTCATTTTGGAATTTCACTTTCCAAATGTGGTTGGAATGAATTACACTTTAAACCACACACAAAAAGTATTAATGAACACAATGATGCATGATTCAAAGGCACTCTTGCTAACATAAAGCTATATCTGAGATTGCTGATCCTATTATGCACTAACAATCAACATGTGGAAAACGGTGAAATATTTATATAACAATAAAATCTCTATATTTGCGGGTGAAGAAAATGTGTGTGCATACATGTGTATGTCTGTTTATGTTGTAAAAAGCTGTGCATCTCAGTTGGACGTGGGCTTTCAGTTTTTGACACATCCATGTGTTTAGCTTTAGAGGTGTGACTCATCTACTACATTTGAAGCTTTTGCTAACCTTGACCAAACAAATTCTGAGACTTCAAAATGGTCAAGCAGCTTTCAGCATAAGAAACTTTGACAGAACAACACCCAGAATCTGAAAAAAAAAAACACCTACATTCAAGAAATGCACTCAAAGTCCTTTGACAACAGATATTTACTGTAGAGGGTCCAAGATGGGATTTTTTTTTCCCCTCTCCCATCCTGAACTCTCTTTCCGGTGACATAACATTCTTTATTGTGATGATTCATATTTTTGGCCCAAAGAAAACAGAATTCTTCTGACTTTTCTTTGGGCCTGGGTTCATCCATTCTGATTGTTGCAAAGTCCAGTCTGCATGTTAGTGGAATATTGACAAATAATGAGTTTATGATAAAAGCAAAAATTACTGCATAACAAAAAAAAGTGATTTTAAGCATTTAAAGAACACTTTCTTCTGAAGGAAATTCCTTTGATATTAAAGTCCCACTTTGATCATCTTCTGATTTGTTGTCAAAGCATTCCCTTTGGTCTATTATTTATGTTTATGCTGTTTTTAAACTACATTTTTTTAAAACGGTTTTGGTTTCTAGGACATAGTTTCAGCAACAGCAATAGTTCATCAGATAATGATCTGAGTTGTAGCCTTTGGTGTGAACTAATCCTGCCCCTACTTCCCAACATCTATCTGCCTACACTCTCTTCCGCTAGCTTACAGTCCCTCACACCCCCAACCTAACATTACTAATGCAACAAAAATGGCGAGCAATCCAGCCGTACAGTTTAGAGCCAGATACCAGCTCAGACAGGAAAGAATGAAGATGTACATGGATCTAGTCGTCTACAGATGAAGGCATCAGAATAGAGTGGAGCGGGAAGATTGTGCCACGCCCGATTGTAGCATGTATGTCACTGCTATAAGCTTTTATAATTCACAACAGGTTCGAACAAAGTAAAATTCAGAAATACAATTTCAAAACGTCCTCCATCATCTGAAACATGCCACAAGAGCCCGTTAAACACCAAAAAAGCATTTTTGTATCGAAGTGGATCTATAAACATTCTTACAGCTTTCAAAACTCAGAAAGATATTGACTTAAACAAAAATTCCAAAGAATTTAAATTTTCTCTTTAGCTGTGATTTTGAGGTCTTTTTTTCTTCTTTCATCTTGTAGGCCTGATCTAGCAGGTGAAGTAGCTGACTGGTAATCCTCCACTCCCCATACCCGTGAACCTCAACTAAACCCAGGGATTTGCTTTTATCCTTTATTTTTCACTGATTTAATGTTTATTAAGAAGCAAGAAAGCATAAGCCTTTTCTTTATGATTGCCTTTGATTTCAAAACCTCATAAATAAATACTTTAGGGTGGAAAAGCAGGTCAGGACCGCGGAAACTATGTGCACAGATGAAAGTTGTCATTAATGTTTCATTTTTATCTTGAAAGAAGATTTAGCCAGCAAGAAAGCAGTCGTAATGTTCCTCCAAGTCAAACTGGCGTTGATACCTTGAAAACTTCTCCAGTAAGTCAGAGATCATTTATTCCGTGACACCATCCTTCAGCAAGGACTGACATAACTGCACACATTTTAAAGGCCAATCCATCTCTAAGTTTTCTAAAAATGATAAAGAGATGACAGTACTAGTCATGATCTTGGATGAACTATGAAATAGTAGGACGTCCCAAAAGCTATTTCTTCCTCTGTCTATAAATGTCTGGTATAAAATACGATTTTTTTCTACTTCTTACAATTTATTAAAAACCAGCTGAAACAAGAAAACTACATTTCCCACTATGATCAACTTTTGACCTATCGTAAGAGAATTCTCAGTGGTTCTTCTCAATATGATTTTGCCGTTTTAAGTCAAAATAACAAAAAACTGTGTTGTTTTTGTAGTTTTTGCAAAGCAATATGACTACATTAGAAATTCTCTCAGTTGTGGTCAGAACTGAGTGAGCCCATATCCCATCATCCGAATGGCTTATAGCTCCTCATAACCCCAACATAACCGATGCAACAAAAAATGGGGAGCAATCATGGAGCTATCCAGATGTCCAGTTTAGAGCCAGATTCCAGATCAGATGAGGAAAATAAAGACGTATATGGATCCATTTGTTTGCAATGGATGCATCAGAATGGAGCGGGGCAGGTGGCTTGAGACCCGCTGATTGTAGCAGGTACATCACAACAAGCTTGTTAAGAAAAACAATTCAATTCTCTTTAAATGTGTCCTTCATCATGAAAAAAATGCCACAAGAACATGTTGAAAACAGGATTTTCATTGGAGTGGGCCTTTAAGCCAAAATTTGGAACTTTTATGTTGCTATCTTGCTTTTGTTGATGTGCACAGACTTGCTTAGTCATCACATGACTGAGCTGGTATCATTAAACAGCAAATGGAGCTGAAGGATTTAACAAAAGGAAGGAAGGGCTTTCTTGTAATTCACTGTAATGGGATTCAGTGCAGCCATTCAAGCAGGAAAGCTCTCCATACCATTCTTCTCCGGTGAGCAACAATTGTTGATTATCATCACCATTTTTCATTCATGTTTTTCTAAAAGTAGGTGGTCACAAAACATATGGTTTACTATAAAGATATTCAGTTGTATGTTTTCCTTTCTGTTTCAATGTTAACTTTGGTGCTTGGTTTTTCAGTACGAGTCCATAACGTGCGTGACTTTTGTGTGGTATTATTTTTTTGTCTCTGAAATTGCATGTGTTCTCTCAGCAGCGTGTGTATTGTCTCAGCCACACTTGTACAGAACACCCTTGGGATCCAGTCGGTTCAAAGGCTAAGTCAAAGCTTATGGGAACTAATCTTCACCAGTGCACTGGTGAAGTCATCCCAACTGTCTGGAATACAGATCTGATGTTTGTACAAAAAATAGCCTCAGAACTTCAGACGATAAGAAAACAAAAATAACAGCAATGACAGTTCACCAATTTATGCATAACCTTGTGTCAAGAAAGGAAGTCATGATGTGAACTAACAAAGAGGTGCATTCAAACATTTTAAATCCACACCATAACCAAAATGAATTTTTTTGCATCATCAAAGTTATTGCAAACAAACTCAGTAATCAGCATAAGTCTTTTTGCGTCCACAGTCAGTGACTTCAGGCTAAAATGAAGTCTATCCCTGCCAAGCATATAATTTGAAAATGTGTTTTTTTTATGGAGGGTGTTGGTAGTGTGTTGTGGCGTTCCCTGCCCCACAGCCTTGAGATTATATGTGCAGCTTGCAGACACGTATGAATATTTTATTCCGACTGAGATGCCGTTCTAGACGGTATGTTTCACCGTTTATACCTTCTGCACCTTCACCAAAAAAATAAGCTCATTTCAGATTTGAACCATCTTACGAAAAATATATTGTGTGTAGCGTATTGGAGATTTTTAACGGAAATTGTTTTTAAGTCAGACTGACTGAAGAAGACTAAAAGGTTTGAGACATTTCTGTTTGCAGTATTATTATTTCTTTCAAATGGGTAATAAATCAGAGCTTTTTGTTGAATTGTGCTTCTTTGTCGTGATTCATATTTAGTGATCTCATATAGTCTCCTTCACTTTGTAAACAGTAAATCAATACGCAACCTTATACTTTACTGACCCTGACTTTGTGTCTGGCCCAATACAACCTAGAAGAGGACAAAGAAGACAAACACACGCACACAGTAATTTTTGGAGACTATTTGGAAATCTCTGTACAACACTGCAAAGCTCAAAAGATCGCTGATCATAAGAAAATAGTGAGAAAGCAACATAATTATCTGTCCATCTAGAAAGAGTTCTGCATAAGCGTTCAAAAAGTAAAGAATAAGCTAAAAAACAAACTGATAATGCATGCACCTCAATGAGTATTTTTTGCTAGTAGTTGGTTTGTTCCTAATTGTAGTTCTTTTTCATTGCAGTGACAAAAGAAATAGTGTAGTAAGTGGAAATGACTTATTTTAGATCAAATTGTGAACAAAATGAGATTACATACTTAGTGCAAGCATCTTAATAAATCTTCATAGAATTTCAGAACATAAATCTAAAGATGTTGGCTTCTCCGCGTCATTGAGTAATTCTGTTAAATTAATAGCATTTAAATGTCTCATGAACATTATTTAATCAAGTTATTTGAATTTGTTGAGTCTTAAATTCAGTTGGTCTTCAGTCAAGAGTATAGAAACAACAATAACAATAATTTCCTTATTTCTAGATCCTAGCTCATGATGAGACAAAAAAAATCTTGTCTGTGCTGATTTTGAGAAAAGCCTGAAAAGTTATAGAGCAAAGATAAGTTAAAACAACTTAAACTCTTGTCAAATATCTTGAATGTCTTAAAACAAGGTTTGAAAGTAGTTTGTAAATCTCTCACGTCATCACAGCCTGAAAAGAAGATATTCTCCTTTAGGTTCATGCAGCAAAACTTCAATTTACTAAAAAGTGAAAGAGAAAATGAAAACTTGTACAACTTGAAATTGCTAGATTCGACAGGTAATGCATGTAATGCAGATTCCCCTGAACGTTCATCTCTCTGCAGAGAATCACTCCTAGGCCAGATGGGAGGTATGTTTGCACAAGTGAGTGCTCGGCATGGTAGTTGTAAACTTGACCAACGGAAACAGTTGGAAACAAGCAAGGACGTCGGTGAACTGTTGTGAACTGACACAAGCCAAAGTTTTTCATGTTATGACCATTTTATTCAGAACAAATACAATTATACTTTCTTTTTATATCTTCAGTTCTGTCTGGGCACACATGGATACTAAGATGATTAGTCAAGCAATGAATGCAATGTGTGTGAAAAAAAGCTGGTGCATTCAGGGACATGTCACTGTTTGCAGGGAAATATCTGTCTTGCCATACTACTTTGCTAGAGATTAGTGGTACCATTGCTTTGGCAGTCAGACAAAAGTCCTCATTTTTCCATTACCATGATCATAAATAGAAGTGCACATTGTTTATTTGAAGTTATTGTTGCTGTCCTGAGGTTCTGGACGTCTGTTGCTTTGTTTGAAGACATGATTGTGGCCCACAGTCTTTTTTTTTTGTCATCAGACTTTCTGAGAATCACATACCCAAATAAATATCTGATTTCTAGCCATACCAAGAAATAAAGAGCTTTCAGGTTGGAGGAACTGTACAGTATTTTATAAAGGTTTACGGTGTATTAAAATCTGGATTAAAAACGATACTTTGGGAGAAACATTTTCCACATTTCCCAACAAATTTTATTGCATATTGTTAAAAGGGGAATTTGATATGATGAATGTCTTTTTAAGTATCAACATGTAAGTATAAATGTCACTGGTCTCTAAAATGTTTTCTGATAATTTTGTCTTTATTTTTTCTCTTTTTTTTTCTATCATCGGACAAGGCTTTAAATTAAGGTCCTCTCGAGCATCCAAGACTCTCGAGTCCACATTTAGATTTCCTTCAAGGCCACTCATATCAATGGAGCAACTGTAAGCACCTAAAAATAATTCATTTTGATGTTTCAAATTCAACTTTGACTTGTGATTTAATTGTTTATATAAATATACAGTAATTCATTACAGTAATTGTTATTTGTTTGTAAAGCACTCTTTGCTCCTAATAAGGTAAATTATCAATTTTGTTGACTTTTTTTGTACTTCTTATTGAATTTCTGTTTAACCTAAATGTAACATTTGTAAATTTAAAGAATAAAATAAAACCGTATTTTCCACACAAAAGGGCGCATCAGATTACAGATTAAGGAACACAAAAATAGACTCCACAACAGGTTTTTCTCGGTACACTATCAATAAATTGTCTATTTTTGAAATGATGTCATCTATAAGGTGCACCAAACTGTATTAAGCGTGACAAAAAAGTCAGACATAAATCTGTCGGTCAGACTATTTTAATTGCGGTCACAGTAACTCTAGATCTTGTTTGTTACACGCTACACATTAGCCACGTTAGCGTATTCATAAAACCTGTTACTCCCCACCCTGTTTGCGAGTTAAAAAAAAACGACTGACATTTTGACAGACCACCTTGTACCTCTTGTAATCGTTTTGACATCAGTCAAGCACATTTTTGACATAATTGACGGCTTTTAAGTGTGTTTTACAGTGCAGAAAATATGGTCATCTGAAATCATCTAACTCTCTTGTTGCCTTGACAGCACTGAAAAACTGAACCAAATGTTGAGCTCCACTGATAAAAAGACTAGACCCACTGCAGAACCAGTGTCCGCTCTGTGACTGGTGTTCAAATCCAGGCTGAGTTATACCAAGGACTCTAAAAATGGTGTTCCTGCTTGACACTCAGCATTAAGTGGTTGGATTAGGGAGGTTTAATCCACCAAATGGCTCCTGAGCGAGGCAATGTATGCAGCTCACCGCTCCCCCAGGGAGAACAAAATTCACACACCTAGGTATGTGACAGCTGATGGTAGTTTAATTTTAACTGAGCCGCATCACTGCTTTCATTTTGCTGACTAGATGAAAGCACAGTAACTAACTCCAACATCAAGTTCTACTACAATCTAAAGCACACTCTTCTTTCTTAATAAAAGAAAAACAACCAGTGAGCCAAAGTTTTCAATAAATAAAAAGTGAAGGGTGTGGAGAAGACCCATAAAGGTGGACACAGAAAGATGGCGGGACACTCTGCAGGAAAAGCAATATCAAAGGTCTGAGAATGGCCATGAAGCAAATAATAAGCTTGAAGATCAAAGAAAGTCAGCAGCCACACGAAGCCACAACACTGTTCCAGACTAGACCCACTGCAGACATATTACAATCGACCTGAATCTTTGTATTTTTTTCTTTTTTCCCCAACACTGTCCACATACTTTGCCCCATACCCATTTCTGATACTTGTGACTTCTTGATGCTGCACTGACTAAAGATTCCTTTATTCCAGGGGTCGGGAACCTATGGCTTGCGAGCCATATATGGCTCTTTTGATGGTCATATGTGGCTCGCAGACAAATCCCTAATTTCTTTTTTCTTTTTTCATTAGACCAGTCCTTCTCAGGTACGATGCCAAGGGGGGCGGGTGGTAGTAGTGGTGCTTGGAGAAAATAAATCTGCACCACTATCAATTTACTATCATCTACTATTTCACAGAGTTTATAACAGCCTAAAACCTGCGATCCGCCGTCTCTTCAACTGCGCGAAAGAGCGCGAAGGTGCAGCGGGATGTGTGAGGACTGGGGGGGGGGGGGGGGGCACAGACAGCAAGCTGAATCGCGCAGGAATTGTCAACATTTAAAACACGCTGCCCGTCAGGTACTGCAGCGTGTGAGTATATGGGTTATTTGGCTCCAGGTCTGCATGTGAGCAGTCTGTCTCACATCTAAATGAGGTTATGTCTCCGTGCCTCAGTGTGGGAAAGATACAATTCATTATTGTATGGCTCTTTCGAAATTACATTTTAAAATATGTGGCATTTATGGCTCTCTCAGACAAAAAGGTTCCCGACCCCTGCTTTATTCCTTTTAAAAAGAATTTTAAAGAAGCAATACCTTTCTATGCTATAGACCAGGGGTATCAAACATATGGCCTGCGGGCCGTATCTGGCTCGCCAGGTGGTTTAGTCCGGCCCACACATGAAGAGTAAAAATCACAAGAATGTTTACAAAAGAAAGCAAGTTTGTAGTTCATTCCTGTGGCGAGTTATGATTTTTTTTTTTAAATAACCGAAATTTGCAATTCTGCCACTATGGGGAGCAAAGGAAAAGCTTAACAGTTGAAACAACATAACTCTGCATGTGCCAAAAACGAAACCTAACAGCTCTGTGTCTGGGTAGGCAGTAGTTTGGTTTCCTGTGAGCCTCACCACTGAAGGATGATCAGTAGTGACAACCTAATAACCAAAATGTTGTCAAAAAGAAAAAAAAAAGGTTGAAGTGAAGTCCTGAGCTTTCCAGGAAAATGGAAAGCGTTTTATTTGTTCACAGAGCTGAATGCAAACCTGCATGCTTGGTATGTCATCAACAGGTTCTCCAAGAACATAACATTCAGCCCCACTATGAGACTCTCCACAAAGAAAAGTTTCACCATTTGCAGTTAAGAAAAAAAAGATTTACCAACTATTAGCTGGACTGATAAATAACCATCTGGATTTACTGCAGCCTTGACGTCAGTGATGGAGCAGTGAAAGCTAGCTACCTTATTGCAGACAAGTTGGAGCAAACATCCAATCCATTTTCTGATGGTGAACTTGTGGAAAAATGCTGAAGGCTGCAGAAGTCTTGTTCCCAAAAAGCAGTCGACCTTAAGTCTGTCAAGAATTACCATCAGATCCAACATCTCTGAGGAAACATGGGCAGCCATATGAAGGAATCCAGTCATTTATTGTATTTTCAGTCACTATTGATGAAAGCACCAACATCACAGATATGTACAGCTGTGCATGTTTATTAAAGGTGATGAAGAGATGTCACAGTGGAGTTTCTCGAATTGATGGACACAACATCAACTGATGACATAGTCAGCTCTCTAGTTACTGTGCTGGACGATGTTGAAGTGAACTGGTCACATGAAGTAATTTTGGTAACTGATGGCGCTTCCATCAAAGGTCAGGAAGAAGGCAGGTGTTGCCACAAAATTCAGGTAGAAACCAGGAAAAAATTCTTATAATAATGAATGATAATAATAATGGACATTTCATTGTGTTTTGCACACTTGAATGACAGTAAATGTCTTTCTGCAAATGTGTTTCTGATTTGAATCCTGATATTGACAGTCTTGTGAAGTTTCAGGAGAGAAAGGAGGTTAACTCCAAACTCTTATGTTCACAAATGTTTGCAAGTTTAATTTAGTGTAATTTTTTCATCGTTTGGACGTTTACATTTTAGGAAGATGTTTCATTTTTTTCTGTAGCCCCTCTTGAATTTATTATCAGGATTGCTTCAGTATCAGATTTAAAATATTCAGGCTGTATAAAATTGAATAAACCAATATTTTTAAAGTGAAATTAATTTCATTTAAGATCCACTGGCCTCTGTGAATGAATGTGTAATAAGAAATGATTAGGCTACCATGTTGGTTGAGGCATGTTTTCCAATTGGGTAAAAAAACAAGAATAAAGCTGTTGTTTTGCCTTTACGCTACTGGTCCGGCCCACTTGAGATCAGACGGGTTGAATGTGGCCCCCGGACCAAAATGAGTTTGACACCCCTGCTATAGAGGAACAAAACTGACAAAATAAATGAAAATCAAATAAACGTTAAATGTATCACAAAATCATTCAAATTGGATTATAATAAATAAATGTCATAATATGTGTCAACAAATTATTAAAATACCTATTCATTTTCATGTACGAAATAAATGTTTCACGATCTGATGTTACAGCATTTCAGAAATTGTTTTTTAAATGTCAAACTCTACCGTTAAAGTCAGTGGGCGGAGCTAACTCGAATCTAGCAAATTCTGATATTCTGAAGTCTGGGTAAATTGTAAGGTCCCGCCCATTTAACTTTAACGGGTGAGTTTGACAAGTGAGTTTGACAGGTAATATTAATTCTTGAAATGCTGCAACACCAAACCATTAAATAGTGAAATAACGAAATTTCTTACATGAAATTACGTTTTTTTTTAAATTAATTATTGACACCCTTTCTGACACATTTAATGATGTAGTGAATTGAATGTACAGTGTTTGCATATGCGTACAGGTAAAGAATCAGCCATGGTGCAGGCATATGCAGTGACAGATGTACAATCAGGAGAAACAGCTGCTGTGGTGGTTCTGGTTCTGGTTCTGTAGGAGCAAATCCTTTTAAATGACACAGAAACAAGGATGTTGACAAAGACAAACAGCTCAGAATGTCACATTAACTTCAAGTCTTGTGTTTTTTTATGTCTCCTTAACTATAAAAAGTTTACTTTTTCCAGTAGTTGTTTATACACAATCCACAAAAAAATGCATATTAGATTCCTTGATGAAAATCTCTAAGGCTTCAATTATTCACAATAAAAAGCACAATAAAAAAAAACAGAAATACAGTGATTGTGTTTTTTTAATCATAGGAAATGAGAAACTAATAAGGATAGAGTAGGAAAATAGAGCACTTAAAAGCAGTTGCTCAAAAAACTGTACAAAGGAGCAAAATAAATTGTTTGTGTCATACATTTATTTTTTTTCCAGAATCATCCAAATACACATTTAAAAGAAAGCTTCAATGTTGCCCATTAGAAATCTACCAATCAAAACTAAATTGTTACAAATAAGTTTTTGCCTATACTGTCATTATTGCTGTTTAATTTGACACTTCAACAATTTTGACCATTCTTTATGGCTGGAATGTCCCATATTTTTACTATAATATATCAGTTTTTTTGCAGTTTGGCAGGGGGGGTGATCTTATTCTCAGGTGCGACTTAAATATAGTAACAAGTGCTGGAGGGTGCTGGAGGTGTGTGTATTTTAGTATAATTGATAATACTTGTTATTAATTCCACTATTAAGATTTGTATATCAAAATCAAATGTCTGTTTTTGTTCCTATATTTTTTCAAACAAATTTCTCCTAAAAATGTGACATACATGTTTTTTCTTCTTCTTTATAGTCCCAACAATATGGGTACGTGTTTTGTTTTTTTATGCCACTGTTGTGTTTATTCTCTGTTTTCCTTTCTACTTTGTTGAATTCACTGAGTTGAAACTGTGTCACCTGGGTCACACTTGTTACATGGATGGAGCAGCTGGTGCTGACAATAGAAAAAGCCAGTCTACAAAGGAAAAACCATTTCCATTGTTACTGTTCTCACCCAAATGAAACTCTGCTACTCTGGGTAAACATGGCTAATGTCGCCAACCATGTATACAATGAGGATTGTGGATGAGATACTCAATAAGAAATCATAATTATTAATGGTTACTAATTGAGGGGCTAAAAAAAGATCTCTCTACATTTACAACAAAGGAGTTGGTATATCAACACCTATGTAGACTGTGGTAAAAAAAAGGTGAGACTAAAGAGGAGCACATCCATGGGGAGCCCTCACTCCCTGATGATCAAAAGGGAGACACAGGTGCACAGAAGGGGCTTGTAAAGCTGAATTTCCTTTCAAACATTAATCAGGGCACGGTCTGATGCTGGGAAATCATAACCATCTTCGAACAGTTATGAAAGTACTTCCTCTGCTTCTAGTAGAGAATTGAATCGGTAAATACAAAAGGGGCCCCAGTCCACAGTTTTTCAAAATAGAGATATTATATGTTTCTATGGTATTCAAGGGAAAAGCTATATGATTATGTGCAAAAAAGGCCCAAGTCCGTTGTAATATATTGACTATGCTTGACATTTAAAATGCATTAAGTGCAAAATTCCTGGACTTGGGCATCTCTTGCATGGGTTTTGTTTTATCCCATAGATGGCAGCACTAGTTATACAATATGGCAGAGACAATCTTCTTTATTCAAGAAGGGCCCAAGTCTAGAGACTTTAGTTTGCTATTCCTCTGAAACTATAAAAGTGAGGTGCTTCGTATTATAGCATTTGTAAGCTTTGAACTGGTGCTAAATCTGGGTAAAGTATTAATCATTTGGTGTAGCCTCCATTTAAGCTATGCAATTAAAATCATTTCCTGGAAAAACAAACCTCTTGGACTTGGGCCCCTTTTGAACTAACTGATTCAATTGTCAGCACTGAGTGCTGTTGAACATGATGCATACATGGAGCACATATGATGGTACACTTATCATATTCAATTCTTGTTCAATAATAGCATTAAACTCCAAAAAACGACACCTTAGCCAATATTCCTTTTTCTTTGTATTAATTCTGAAATTCTGCATGATTTTTTGTCACGCAAAAAAAGAAATAGCTACAGTCAAAGTTTTTTTTCTCTATTTTCTATTGTTCAAAACCCTTTGTAACCCTTGTGCTATCTTAGATGACCCCACCCTTAGGATAGCACAAGGGTTAACCATAAACAAGGATCATCTCTTGTTTTTAGAATGACTTCATGACATCATACAGATGTAGTTTCCCGTTTGGCATTTTGTTAAGACATCCTGAGCACCAACTTGACAGAAGGCCAGCTCAAGCAGGGGTGGTCATAGCAGCTGATTTTCATTTTAGTAAGTGTATTTACTTTAAAACTGTTGCTTTTTAGCTTATTCCTCTCTATGGAAATATTTCGGAAGAATTTATTTGTGTTTGTTTCTATTTGTTTTTCGTTAGGATAAATTCTACCATTAAAATTAAAAAGGTTATGTCATTTGGTTTTACTTTGTTTTATTTGATTACTAAATTTGACCATAGCATAATTGTTGCAATTAACCAATTTGTTTGGAAAAGAGAGTTTCAGAGTCCCAAAAAAACAGGTTTTGTTGTCTTGGTCTGATATTACCTTTTTCTTCATTTAATATCCTAAATAAAAAAAGTCTGATGGAATATTTAGATAGTGTCTGGCTAGCTTAGGGTTAATTTATTTATTAGCATCGTGCCACAGATGGTGGTGCTCAACCCTTTGGGGCATAATTTAAAATCTGATGCTGCATTACAGCAATATGCATGGTTGAAGCATCACTACACAGCTGATCAGGCTAAAAATATTATAGTGGTCCAAAAAGTTTTCATGATCATCAGTTTTTGTCGATACTTTCACATGGTATAATAGGCTACAATTAATTTAGAGAAACCAAATACATTTTGTACATTTAGGCTGGTTTTTAATTATCTCTGTTCTGGCGTTTGGTGAATAATTGATTTGATGAGTTACAAATGTGCAGAAAAAAATCTGCTTTTAACTGCTGCAACACATCTGTAAGCATTAGTTGTAATCCAAAATCCCCTCAGGTGCACCTTCAATATACTTTGTGTAAAGCAAATGTTAGGCTGAGTCTATTACCTACAAATATCTAACAAGTGAAGTATTTTTGATGAATATGTATATAACTATAAAAAAGAGTGGATGATTAATTTATTTACAAAATAAGTAAACTACAAGAACATAGGGCAAACTTGTTTTTTAGCAAACAATCCAGAATTTTTGGCAGAATGAAGACATAGCTGTTTTTTATTGAATTTACCAGTATTTAACCTGTGTATATGTGGGTTTTACAGTTTATGACAGTGAAGCTATTTTTTGTTACCGAATGTCAGCTGGAAGCTTGAGGAAATATACAGTATAGCAGGAACCAACTGCTGATCAGTGACAGTAACACAATGGACAGGCAGACAACTGCCAATACCAACTAACAGATGGATATATGTTAAAACTTGTTAGTTTTTTTGTGAACTTAGAAATGCCTACTTTACAGTATTAACCTAAAGTTGTTAAAATTTGAATTTTTAATAACTGTACATGACTATTAACATACAATTTACATGTCATAGAACCTCAAAATGACATAAAGAGTTTTACCAGACAGTCAATCTTTGGGGGGTAAAACATGTTAATCAAAATAGAATATTGGAACCTTTTATCTGTTTACAGCCACATATATTTTTACTGGATTGTGTGATGGTGTGATTATTTTATTTAAGTTTTTTTATTATTTTCTTCAGCAAAGTATGGGACACGTGCTTAGAAAGAACAAACTTTCTTTTCCAGTTTGGATATTATACATTTTTCTTCCCTCTGGTTGTTTTCATTACCCTCCAACTGATAGTTTTTTCATTATGATGGTAATGAAATGACCTAAAAACAACATGTTTTCTTCTAGCAGCTGCTGGGACAATGAGTTTTCTCTTATTTTAAATTTAGAAGGAAACATCCTCTCCATGTTAAAAGATGAAAGATGGAGAGTTTCTATGAGACAAGTACATGACTTTGATACTGCTGACTGGGAACTAATCATAAAGTCTAAAACTGTGAAGTGCCACTTGAAACCAAAAATATACTTGGAATTCATTTTGAGCCTTAAACATTTTATTAAGCTAAAAAGAAGTCCAGGTTTTCATTTTCATGTCCTCTTTCACCTAAGGGTAATACAAAAGAAAGAATATAAGCCCAGCTTGACATAAGGAGAGAGCACATGAGTGGATCATCTGTACTGTAAAGGCTTTAATTATGTTGCCAAAAACTTTTCCTTTCATTTAGACAGTCCCTGTACAGTTTATTGATGCAACTATAAGAAAAGCCTATGGTGTTAGGACTTAAGAAAATTGTAATACTCAATGTAATTTCAGCTGATGGTCCTTTATTGTGAAAGAGATGCATAAGTACTTCTATACTTGTGATTAAATGTGTAAAAAAAAGTTCAATAGAATGTGGACTCCAAAGTTTGGTCAGCCGCTCATTCAGAAATATAGATTATTATCTAATGATTTTCTTTTTGCAACTGATTTGAATGCATAAAATTGTTGTCATGACAAAACTGTGATGGCAAAGACTGTTTCAGGTTTATGGAGACCCTCATTTTCATCCCCTTCAGGAGAAAAAAATGAATATTATGTCTTTTTCTTTTGCATCACTTTTCTGTTGTCCTCGCTTGGTTTTGAAACCCTCAGTAAAAATATTATGTCATGCTCCAGTTCAAGGACAGGAAAGGAAAAACTTCAAAAAAAAAAACTTCCTTCTTGATGGTCCCCAACCCTACACAAAAGTTTGCATTAGGTAACTTTAATAAAGCGTAAAAATGTATTGAGAGGGATTGGAATATGACAAAAAAAAAAGCAAAAGCAAAGGAGGTCAGGGCGAGCTGATGCTAAAATAGAATAACCGCTGCTGCCTTGCCTGAACTAAACAAAAGGAGAAATAAATGGCCAGCAATAACCCCAACTCTCCATTTTAACAAAAATGGGAGAAATATGTTTTCTAATAAAACAGGCAGTTTTCTCAAACAGTTTCAATAAATAACCATGTAAAAATACACCTGTGTGACTGGAAATAGGAAAAAGCAAAGCTGTAAAAGCTGCCAAAACGAAATGGTTCAAGATATGACCTTTTGGGACAAAAAACCTGGTGAAACTTAAAGCAAAACAGCTGAATGAAAATAAAAACAACCAAACAAAAAAAAAAATACACATAATAAAATAAAAAATAAATAAATACACAAATTTCCAAAAGACATAATTATGGGTTGGTTTTTTTGCTTTTCTTTTAGTCAATTTTTTAGTTGCAAATTATTTCTGGTTAGATTTAGCAACATTTAATAACCCTCTTCAAATATTCAGCAGTAGAAACGACAACAGAAAATAGGTTAGACTCTTAACTTGACTTTAATTGTAAGAAAGACAAATACGCACACACAAAAAATTGAAGTTGGCCCTGAAACATGCTGATAATCATAATTATTTATATTTTAAAAGTTAAGATTGAAATATAAATGTGCCATTCAAGGTTTGGAAATTACTGAGGATCATTTTAAAACAACTTGTTGTGTACATCAACACATCAAATTCACTCTTTGCACTATTTTGAGAACTTTAACTACTCAACCAAGTAAAAATAAATTATTTTGGAAGTATGTTTAAAAACTGTACTCTACAATTTGGTTGAGCAGGCAGTGAAATGGAAGGCATCTACTATAGTTAAAAAAAAATATATAATTGAATGTTGGATCTGGTTTAGGTTTAAACTTGATTCAAAGGCAATAAAAAATAAACGTATTGGGGATTTTTGTGATTATTTTGTACTTAAGTTTGTTTTACAATGATATTTCTTTTTATGGTTCATTTTTTCTTTGGGCTTTTCCCCTGTTAGTCACTCCAGGTACAGATGAATAATTATCCACAGCTGTCTTCATTTCAGTTTTAATTACCCTCACAAGTGTCTGCTTTTCAGGGGGGTATTCCAGAAAGCAGGTTATGCTAGCTCCCACGATAAGTTTGAGGCTAAGGAAGTTGATAACCTCAGCTTTCGGTTCCAGAAATGGAGTTATGTTTCAGGGTAGGTCAAGTTACCATGGCAACTCATGCTCTGAACATAACCTGGTCCGGAGCAGGTTTAGTTGAAGCTTAGTTTGTTTACAGAGAGGTGAAGCAGCATGGCGTGTCCATTTGAAGATGATTTAGTGGATGAAAAAGCTCAGATAATACTTTTTCCACCATGAGAGGGTGATAAGACCACATATGGATGTTGGAAAGATAAACTTTTTTACTTTGATCTAACTTAATTATTTGCTTCAGTTAAGATAAATCATGTTTTTGTTAGGTCACCTTAAAAATAACACATAGTTTTCAGACAATTATTTTCCTTTCGTTCAAATTAATTCAATTAAGTAGGTGTAACTTTGATGCTGCTGTTAGATCGGCACCGCAAGGGATTGTAGGATATCATTCCCTTTGCCTGTCTGGACGGATTTGGGTTTAAGTGTGGGTTTTTTACAAAATGTGTTTAGTTGTATAGCTGTTTTACCGTGTTTCACCGTGTTTTGCCGAGCTATTTTGTCCTACTATGCTTAAGTCTCTGCACCATGAGTGAGAGTAAAGGAAAGGATGACAAGTTTATATAGCACCCCTACCACCCTAAGCTGTCATGACAGTGATGGAATATTCTGTGATGAATTTTTGCACTCTGTGCATTTTTTTCCGTTCTTTTTATTGTTATAAAAATGAGCATATCTGCCGGCTCAAACTTTCCGTTCTTTTTATTGTTATAAAAATGAGCATATCTACCGGCTCAAACTTAGACATATGAAAGTTCAAGAAATATAAGTAATTAAGATGGAAAAAAGATTAATGAAGTAATGTGACATTTAGTTAGATAAATACGTAAATTCGAGTTGTATAAACAATTATTGAGTTTGAATAAATTTAACTAAATTATTTTTCAGCCGTGTTACTTTTTTGATGGACTTATAATTTCTATCCGCCGTCATTAAAATCTCAGACTCCGTCTCACTTCCGTCTCAAGTGTCGCGCTTTCTTTTCTTTTTTTTTTTCTCCACGCGTTTCCATGGTGACTCCAGAAATCGGCGATCTATTGAGAATGTCTTTATGTACCGTGCGTTAACCCAGGGTTACCAAGTCGAGCGTAATTACACCAACTCATATCCGGTCTTTTGGAACCGACAAACCCAGAGTAAGCAAGTTCAGGCGGATTTCAGCCAGAGTTCAGGCTTAAAGTCAGGCTAGTTTAAACATGCTTCCTGGAATACCCCCCAGTTCTTTGCTGGCTCATCTGCTTTGTTTTACTTTGGTTTCTCTGGAAGGTCATGGGTCATGTCATGTTTATGTTTATACCCTTTAGTTTCTGCCTCATGTCTGCTCTTCTGCATTTTGCATCCTACAACAGCAGCTCTGTACACTCTTTGGATATATAAACAAAACCAATAATTTCCTTAAAAAAATTCAAGCATGTTTCTGTGTAACTTGTGGGATATGAAGTATATAGAGCAAAAAACAATTATTACCATATACCTTACTGCAAAATGTCACTTTTGAACAAATTTATAGCATTCAACCTGAATCCAATCACCAGGTCACAATCTAAATGTCTAGAGGTATTGACTGCATACTGCAACTGGACTGAGTGACTGTAATGTCACGCAAAGAATTTGGATTACTTCTGGCTCCAATAAAATGAAGTCATAGTTTTCCCAATATGAACGCTGTCAGACACAACCAGTCTCGCCAATCAGGAGTGAGCTTGTTGGAAGCCCACACTCATACGACATGAAAGCTGGAATCTGTCAATCAAACATTTCAAATGTTGAGGCATCTGATTGGCCAGTTTACAATTGAATAATTTCCAAAACCGAACAAAAAACATAATGAAAAAAAATTCAGGTTGACAAGAACATGTTAGAAAGAAGGTAGCAGAGCAAGAATGACTGAGTAATAGCTGTTTATTTCTCAACAAATGTCTATGGGATTTTGGCTTCTTGGAACCAGCAGGAAATTGCTGTTTGAAACACATGGGGGGAGATATCACTCAGTCCAGCTTTCTTATACAGTCAATGGTTAAAGGTTACAGGGCAATTAACCATAGGCGTTATATAAAGCTTTTGAAAACATCTCTCATCTGTAAAAGTTGACTACTTTCACCTTAACTAGCATCCAGATCATGTAATACGTTTTGTGAAGATATTGCCAAGTGATTTGTTTGTGTAATTTACTGTATCAGGTGAACTCACAATGAATTTCAACAGACCATCATAAAATGGTTCTGAAAATATTCCAGTTTTCTGTTCTGTTTTAGATCCACCTAAGTAACTTCCTTCTTCTATTCTTCTTTTTCAATATCCATGTTTTCTTTAGTGCTAAACAATACGTTCAATTAGTGTGTGTCCAATAGTAAATCAATACTACTGTGCCAGTACAAGAGTCTGTATTGAGAGAAGTTTCAACTCCGTCTTCTTTCATGGGCATCTGCATCAATTATAAGCTGTGGTCATAGCCTGTGCTCCAGAAAAAAAAGTGATGCAGACATGTAATGATTTATCACAGAAAAACACTGAGTGATTTGTGTTTCAATGAGCAAAAAGATATTTGTATTCATTTCCAGCCAAGTGTGTGATTACTGTGTTTATTCAAGGAGGCTTTCATTTAATCTTTTTCACTGCAAAAAAAAAAAAAAAAGCTCTCTATTGTAAACTCAATTAGGGGAAATATCTGTCTAAAACCCCAGAAGCCTGCAGAGACAAAATTCTAAGATTACTTTGCGCTTTGCACCACACTCCAAAGAAGTGGATGTGAACTTCACATACTCTGCTAAATCAATCAAAAAAGATGCAATCAATCCGGGGTTAAGACTGTCATTCTGCTTTTTGAATTTCACAGCAATTCGTGCATTTTTTTCTTTCAATTTGAGTTTTTAATCACTTCTTTCCCCCTGTACAGCACTAAGAATTGTAACATTTAAAAAGACATTATTCTAGTAAAAGTGACTTGAGGAGTGAGCATGCTTTTATTTCAGAAGAAACAGGACAAGCTGATTTATTATAAAGCTTCTCAGGGTGAAAGAATGTTTTGAATTCTCCTTAAAAGGCATCTTTAAGAGAGAGACACTGAAAAACGAGTTGTATCACGTTTTTAAAACATTTGCAGTGTTTTGTTGCAAAATACTTTCATCAGAGAAGCAATTTTGAACATAAAGAATAAAAAAAAATTCTAAATGTATATATGGTAGTTCTTTGGTTTAATGGATAATGATGATAGCAAACATGGCAGAAATTTCCAAAAGGACCTGGTTGCAGACAGCATGGCACCCTGACATCATTCACCGGAGCAGAAAGTCCGGAACCAGAAGTTTGCTCAGACCTTAAATCCTTATGTAATCAACATAAATCAGCTGAAAAGCAGCTTTGCATGAGTAAGGAACAATTAAATGGGGTTTTTCCCGAATATGCATATAAAGTGTTACATACTGGCGCAAAGCAGCTTTTCTCCACAGCGCTGATTCACGTTGATTGCGTTAAGGATTGAAAAGTCACGGTGAAGAATGTAAACACTAGAGCTAATGCTGCCAGAGTAAATGTTTCATAAATCTGAACACTTTTGGTTAAATCCTTTTTGAAAGGAATAAAATGATTACTCTGATTGCTACGATTCATGTTGGACACTGAACAAAATAATTCACATGAAAAAGTTGTAATAAAAGGTGCCACAATTCTTAAAACTTGTAGCATTTATGTTTCCGTCTAATGACTTCTTGCCGCCATCTTGTCTGCAACCAGGTCCCCCTCGAAATTTTCCACTTGAGTGTCGGAAAGAAAAGAATAAGCCCTAATAACCCCCAAAGTAGCCACAACCCTAATACTCAGCCTTTGGAAATGACATAAAAGAAATCACACATCTCTATTTTTCAGTCACTTCTCTGGCACGTACAAAACTGGTATCACAACAAAAACAGTGATAAGACAGTAGACACCCAGGTGTGTTCACATCTGGCTAACATGTGTCAGTCAGATGTGAATGGGACTCATGTATTTAATTACTCCCTTTACAAAACACGCAGCATTTATTTATGTACACTCGCTTCTTATAATTATATTTAACCATTCAAGAACTTCAGAAAAATTACATGACCAGTAAAATTGGATAATATTTATATCCCCGAAATAATTGCAACAATATTGCTTTTGGTAACAGAGTATAATCAAGAAAAACAGACGTTTTCTTATTTGAAGGAGGGGGTCAGAAGTCTGCAGCTTACTCTGATGATGTGCAGTTGACCTTAAGAATGACTGAGGAGCTTAGTTTTGGCTAGATAGACTCATTCCCAAATCATAACATTAGAACATGTCATTAGCAGTTACACAATTTTTTTTGTGGTTAATAAGAAATGGAAATTATAGTACTCCTCAAACGTTCTATCCTCTCCTCTCATTTTGTAATGTTTTGCTTCAATTGAGCCTTTCTTCATAGTTATCTTCTTGAAGAGAAAGAAGAGAATTAATTCTCTAGAGCAGTGTTTTTCAACCTTTTCTGAGCCATGGCACACTTTAACCTTAAAAAAAATCCCGCGGCACACCAGGATCCAAAAAAATAAATAAAATAAAAATAAAAAAAACGGAGAAACTCATAGTCTGTATTGATCTACAGCCCCTCCACAATTGCACATGCATTTTTGAGATAATTGTTGCAGAAAAAGTTGGAAGCTGCAGCTGTTTTTTTCTAAAAGATGCAATAAAAGTTAAGTTAAAAGATTTAAAAACAGTTTAATGTGTGTTCGTTGGTTTCAAGACGTTTAACAACAGATCTCCTTGTGCGCTGTCACTCTCACAACCCAATGCATCATGGGTGATGTAGTTAATAAAACGGCCGGAGATCGGTTTTCGTAGCTTAATATTTTTGTTCACATCTTCCACGGTCTGATACCGGATTATGTGGGAAGCTACATCGATAAAGACGAGCTTTAGCTGGTATTTTTGTTAGAACTGAGCGACTTTACGAGCTAAATCGGGACAAGGAAGTGAAAACTTTATCCACTTCTGATTGGTCAGACTGATGACATGTGCCTCAGAGAAGCTCCCCAAGAATGATTGGTGGAGACAGTTAAAGGGGCGGGACTTTTCCAAAACACAGCCGGAGCTGCAGCTGAATCGCAGTACGTCATTCTTATCAAAATGTCTTTAATAAAATAAAATAAACGCATAAAAAAAGTATTTTGTGATCTTTTATATTATTAACTCCTCAGTGTTTTATCAGGGTCTGTTTGGATGAACAGAGAGCTGAAATCCTGGAGATGGAAAATGTTGTTAAATCAGTTAATGAGGGCAATTTCCCACGGCACACTTGACCATCTCCCACGGCCCACTAGTGTGCCGCGGCACACTGGTTGAAAAACACTGCTCTAGAGGACCTATTGTTTCCTTTTTTCCTTTTAGAAAAAGGTTGAAACATACTCTTATACATTCTTTGATAAAATTTTATTTTAGTTTAGTCTAGTTTATTCTCTAAGACTTTTGCATTTTTAAATGATGGCTGCCACATTTCTGAATAGGCAAACAATAAAGAAAAAAAGAAAAATAAAGGAAATGAGTTGAAACCTATTGAGAATTTAAATTAAAAAAACCTCTGGATAACGACTTTTTACAAAATTCCAATAAAGCCCTAGAAAAATGTTTAGATTTTTCACATAGCTGCTCTCTTCTATACAAATATCCACGTCATGTGCCACTCTATGAACAAATAATCTCATGGACTTTCTTCAGTGAGTTTTTGATATAAACCGTGTATGCTGTGTGCAAAGCCTGCCTTCCCACAATCACACGCTTCACCCTCAGAATGACAGCACACTTGGCTGTACGCCTGCTTTTCCCCTCTGAGACAAACAAACACGCATCCACAAGCTGCAGTCAGCATTGAGGCAAACTATCTATATATGCATGTTTCCACTGACAGTCTGCAGCAATTATTTCAGCAAAGAAAGAATATGTTCAAGAGTACTCCTGGCATCATGTGGCAGCCCTTCATGTGCTGCCAAGTTGTAGATATGTTTTGACACCCCATCTCCTTCCAGAAGTTTTCTACAACCTCGTAGTAAAACTGATGCTAGCCTGAGTCCTGATAAGTGTCCTGAGCTGAAGCCTCATCTTAAATTCAGTGCTGGAAAAAAATATCTGTTTTTTGTTGTGGCTTGACTGATCATCAGACTCACAGCAGCCGATTGAAAGACGTGTGTTTTTTTAAAAGAAAAAGCTCATAATTATCAAATAAACAAGACAAATGGACAAATCTTTGTCTGGAAAAGCTTTCTTTTATTATTGGAGGGAAGCAAAAGTCATGAATCAAAGTCATCTCCATCTTCTCAGCCAAGAACTGTTTAAATAAACTTAAAAACATACCATTCATACCAAAAGAATAGAGTTCACCAAGGCATCTCATTTAGTTTCTCTTGTCCAAAACTGTTGCCTTAATCCTATAACCTTTTGTTTGACTCACAACCACCCACTCCAACACATACTGGAAGTCAAAACCCTGAAGCACAGGGCAAAATGAATCCCCACCTCAACAGAAGCCATGAGGTTCATCTCAGGTAGGCTCTGATATCTGCGAATATCCTAAATGGACCTTCAACAAGGCATCATCCCACACCAGGAAGAATAAAGAGTTTCTTGAAAGAACTTAAGCGGGACACTAAATACAAGGCAATTTCAAACCCTGGATCACCCCAAAGATCCTTAACTCAAAGAAAAAATAAGCATTGCAGTGTATGAAGTCCAGTGCAGTGAAGAATGTTCAGAGCTGTACATCAGAGAAACAACACAGCCATTACACAACACACGAGAAACAACCACTTTCTCAGTCAGGACCGCTTTGGGTGGTTTGATCAAACTTAAAAGACAAAGGACACTAGTTTGAAGACCAAAACGCACAGATTATTGACAGAGAAAACAAATGGTTTCAAAAAGGGGTCAGAGAAGTAATACATTCAGTAATACATTTTGAGGAAAAAGATTATAAATCCAGTTGCCATGACTCAATTTCAGGATAACATCACCTGGATGAATGAAAACCTTTACCGGTCTGTCCAGAAAGCAGAACTTTGTGCCACCACTGTTGCAGTCATTATCTTATATGATCTGGGATCACATTTTTAATGGTGCCTAATGTACTTTCAATTGCAGTTTAGGTAGCGGTAATCACACAATTGTAATCGCAAGCTGCATTGCTACATTCAACTTGATTTAAACTTAAATGGTCTTTATTTATCTCTGAGAGGAACTAAATGTAATTCAGTCAATGATGAAAAGTGAAATGTTATTAGTCTTGGGGAAAATGGAATAAACAGCTCCACAATTGAAGCATGTTGCCGTTCAAAGACACTTCAATGGTGTCTGTGGATTGTCCTAAATGTTTAATGCTTTAACTTTGTGTAGGTTGGGATCTAAATCTAACCACAAAAAGAAAACTGGAGAAAAAAAGTAACTTATTAAGGAGGCCATTCACACTGATCAATAATCAGTGTTGTATTTTCTGATCTCATCCCTAGTGACATAGAACCAGCTTTTGTAATTACCTTTTCCAAGAGTTCCTGAAAAGGAACAAGAACAATGCCATAGTGGATTAATTGTGAATATTCCTGTTGCGGAGAAACTCTCCTCTGGTTTAAAAAAAAGGAAAGCATGAGAGTGGAAACAAGCTATTTAAAAAATAATTCTTCATGGACATAAAAGCATGAGCTCCTATGAAAACACAAAGGAAACCAAAGGCTCTTGGGCAATGTCAATGTAGTAATTCAAGCATAAAGTGTTAAGACGATTTAATATTGTGTAGGCAGGTGCCATTTAAAAAACAAGTTGTACAAAAGGAAAACCCCTCAGGAGGAAAGAAAACAGTAATACTGGGATTAGGAAGAGCTGTATTCTAGTTTACTAAAGTAGGGGAAAAAAAAGGCAGCAAGGGTCCTAAATGAGTATGGTTAGATACAAATAGTACACAGAAAAACAAATGGTGCTGGTTTGCTTTATATAATGTCTTATTAGGCTTTATGTTGATGACATTCAACAAACTCATTTTGAAGTCACTGCACAATAGAGCCAATGTATTTGCTGTTCAATTTACTGTTTTACTCTTTTAGCAGTAGAAGAACTTTAATGACAAATATTGCTACTTTGCAGATATTATACTGCAGGACAGGACAGTCATCACAGCGGTTGTTTCTAGGTTGATAACACTGACACTTTGAATTTTAAAATGTAAACATTGTCAGGTCTCAGCTATAGAGGCCAAGATGGACCATAGCAACAAAAACACGAACGCAATAACACTACACAAAGAACAGCAAAAATACGCAATAAAACTGTTGCGGGGATATTAGAGCTATGCTTGTGTTTATCTAGGGTCTAAATTGAGTCACTGTATTTGTCCATATGTATGTTTCAATATTTATTTGCACATACTTAATTGTTTTTTTTTCTTTCATTCCCAACCTAACTTTACTGCTGCAACAAAAACGGCAATCAATATTGGAGATATCCTGCTGTAAAGTGTTGAGCCTGACGAGGAAGTAGAAAATGTACATGGATCTATTAGACTACAATTCTACAATTGGATGCATCAGAATAAAACAGAGTAGTGAGCTCGTGGCCCATTCAGTGTATTTTCTACATAACAGTTACAACCTTTTAAAACATTTTTTCATCTGATTTACAACAGTTTGAATAAAGAAAGCCCAGAAATGCAATTTAGACCTAATTATCTTTAAAGAAAAATGCCACAAGAACATGTTAAAAAAATTTCACTTTATAAAAGATGGAAACAGCCTTTTTGTTCTTATTTTTGTTCAATTATTGAATAGATTTTCATTTTTTCCCGCATTTACTTTAAAATTGTTTCCTTCAAACCATCAGCCTTCTCATAACAGACGTTTACCTAATTTACCTACCGAGCATTTAAACTAGATTCCATGATGCCATTTGCTGAAATTCCAGCCAGGTAGGTTTGTAATCTTATAACACCCTTACTGGTACCACCATTCCAAAAAAAAATAGACTCAAATGCCCATTTTATTATTACAGTTTAGGTGCAGTTAACTGTTCCAAGAAATGTCAGATCTCGGTTCCTTAAGAACATCATGCGGACGTATAAGCACGTAAGGGTCATTTTTTCATTTTTCAAAATAATAATACATTTCACTTAAAAAGCCCCTCTCAAGACACTCTTTAGAGTGAAGAGATTAAACTTAAATTATTTAGTGGAATAGTGGAGTAGTATAGTGGAAACAAAGTTATGTAATTTATGATATTTGAAAATACTCACACACTTTCAATTACAAGTGTGAAATCCTTTTGGGGACAGATAGTTTTTCTAATGGAGTCAGGTTCCTCCTTGGAGTTTGTCACAATCACTCTATAAAGTCAAAAGCAAGTATGGTTGATCTTTTCACTCTTTAAACATTTAGTGACAGTAGCAAACATTTTTTCTTTGTTCTGACCAACAGACATGGGTTGACAAATCTGAATCCTCACTGAATTTTTGTCTACAAAGGTTTTATAGTTTCATTGTATAACATTTCATTTCTTCAACATTTGTTGTTTTTATTGTATTTTTTATTAAGAGATTTTGATTTTTGAATTATTTTATTTATTTCCTTTTTGATGTGCTAGGGTTGTTATGAATGCAGGCAGATGGCTGCTTTTAAATTTCCTTTCATTCGTTCGTTCGTTCATTCGTTCGTTCCTTCATTCATTCATTCATTCCGTTTTTTAATCATTCATTCATTCATTCATTTATGTATTTATTCATTCATTTATTCATTCATTCATTTATTCATTCGTTCATTCATTCATTTGTTTAATTCATTCATTCACTCACTCAAAAATATCTCATTTATTTAGGAAAAACAAACAAATTTTAGGCCAAAATAATGGTTTTAGCATTGTTTTACTGCTGTTAAATGTTTAAGACAGATCAAACTTTACTTTAACAGTAATTCCCATGCAATAGTTAGGTTGCTGGTTACACATTTCCCATTTTTTAGAATTTAATAAGACAATAAAAACATTGACTTAAGGAAATCATCTCTTTTCTCTCCCATCCCATGCATAGCATGGGGCAAGTTAATAAGCAGAAGTATTAAATATGAACAAATTAAATTGCCGGAAATGTTAAAGTTCACTCCTGCCCTTGTGAGAAACTTTTGAAAACACGTGATTTCTTAGAGCAAAGACCAAACCAGGCAACCAGTCTGGGAATATGATCAATAATGCTAACTTTTATTGATTTTTGTGCAGTAAAAAAAGATTTCCTACCATTCTTTCAAAAGTTTAATATATGACTCATTGCAGTGAGGAATTCTTAATAACTAGAAACAGAAAAGTGAAAAAAATAATGATCAAAGAAGTATTCTGGGGGCTACTTTCCTGACGATGTATGTATTTTTCACTCAGATGTCATCTATTTTTGTTTACTTATGTATCAATACTAGAGAGAAAAGGAAATCCATCATTTTTCACAGTTATTTATTAGTTCGATTGCCTGACAGCGAACAATGCGGCAAAAACAGCTGACTGACACTGGCATATTGTGACAAATCAACACTCCAAAGATTGATGCATTTTTCATTTATAGATTTTTATCATCTGGTCCTTCATAAAGCTCTCCTGCCCCCCAGTGTCCAAACTGTAAAAAAATTAAAAAATGAATCATCTAACAGCTGGTGCTTTTAAATTAGCCTTTACATCCGTTCTGACATTAGAAAATGTTTTATTAAAAATATATTATTTAAAGGCCAATGAAAATACAAATATCAATGTGTGCAGTCATTCTGATTCTTGACATTGGTGTTGACATCCATCATCATATTTTGGCGCTAAAAATGCAATTTTTCTATGCATTTGTAAGGTAAAGTGTTGTACTTAGTAAAAACGTAATTGATTTTTAAGTGATCAAATAGTGACTGATCTCAGGAAAAACACAAATTGGGAATAGTCTTCCACCTAGTGGTAATGTTGTACAGTCACAAAGACACAATGCCTTCCACTCTCTCTTTTTCTCTTGTCTGTCTTTCTATCTGCTGTCCATCAGAAACAATAGTAGAACAAAGTTTAGAAAATGAGTCCTGACTGTTTTGTGGGAACAATTGAATTGACTTTGCAAGTTTTAAATGCACTCTACGTGAACTTAGAATTTCATTAAGTCATGACAAAAAAGTTTAAAGTGTTTCTGTTATTTAAACTAATTCTATTGTTTTACTTGTGCCCATTAAATGCAGTTTTAGATACTGAACAAGACAAAAGATAAATAAAATCAAAGAAAAGTCAGTCAACCCTGAACAGTTTGGAGACATTAGGTCCACTGCTGTTTTTTCCCTTTATTTCTTTCCCTAACTTCTTTTTTTAATGAAACACTCGAAGAAGTGAAGGAAATGGGGCCCACTGTAACTATGAAGGCAGTTAAAAGCTTCAGAGGGGTCTCATTCAAGCTGTAAAAAAAGTCATCTTTCACAGAGAAGATGGTTATTCTTTTGTCAAAGTAGGGATTCATTTTCTAGATATAACTCTCCTTGTTCAAGGTTGCAGGATTCTGCCAAAGGGAAAAGGTGATGAACCGGTCCACCGTACAGATGCATGGGGTAAATTAGGGGGGTAAAGGGGTAAATTAGTAACAAAATACAACCATTAAACCAACTCCTAGCTGTTTTACTATACATGTCCTTTCATATATAAAATGATTTAAAAAACATTATTCAACACATTTCTAAATAACTAAATCCCCACGAAACAGCCTAGGATATTTGATTGATGCTTTTTAACAAAGCCGAACAATGGATGTATTTTTACAAAACATTTCTAAATTAATTTTCTGATTTATGACTTTCTTCTTTTTGAATTACTCTTAGAAAAAAGCAATATAATTTTAAGATGAATAAGCATCATTGTTTCGAGCAAATTAAAGGTGGTATCTGACAGCTGTGAGTTATTCTTATTTTCTATGTTGAAATTGACCATCATTTTTATTGCATCATATTAGTGTTAGTTAGTATTTGATATTAACAATTGTCAAATTTATAGAAACATGTAGAGTGATTTCTTTTTGTAGAGCAAGGAGACATGGAAATGAAACACTTGTAACAAAACTGCAAAGGGAATAATACATAACTTTTTGTGTGTGCGTGCGCTATTTTTTAAATTTTTTTTACCTTATTTAACCAGGAAAGTCCCATTGAGATTAAAAACCTCTTCTCCAAGGGAGTCCTGGCCAAGAGGCAGCACATTTCAATTAAAAATACATAAAAACAAACATCATTAAATCCACATACATCATAAAAAGCAGTTGCACATTATTGTTTCAGTCTCTGATGCTTTGAGCTTGTTCTTTTAAAGATACCAGTTCAGTTATTTTCAAGTCTTTCCAGCATATTCCAAGCAAAAGGAGCAGAGTGGAAAGGCTTTTTCCCCACCCCAAAGGGAAAATGGAACAGAAAGCAACAACTGAAAGCAAGAAAAGCGCCAGATCCAGAAATATGAATAGACAGTAAATACATTTCCAGAGTATTTTTTTAATAAATTAGATTCATTGTCAACAAGATGAACTATGTCACTACAAGGTGGACAACTTAAAAAGATAAATAAAAATTTAAAATAAGGTAAAGTGCATAAATTTCTGAAGATGTAAAACTTTTTTACAGCTTCTCTGTTTAAAGAAGATCAATGCTACTTCCTGCATACTGAAAAGACAGGAGATTAGATATCTGATTTGGTTGTTTGGGTTTGCTCTCCATTTTCCCACATTTTGTTTGTTGTCAAATCAATTGGCCGTTCCTATTTAAAAATAGAAGAATTTCCACTGTTCTCGTCAGCTTCCTCCAACAAATGACTTTTGGGTCGTTTTCGAAGAAAGGAAATTTAATTACTATTTGGTGGCAGCAAATTGAGAAAGTCTTTTGCTTTCAACTCTGATTTGGAACGTAAGAAAAATAGCTTTTTGTTTTGGCTAACTGGCTGGTGTGGCATTATGCTTTGCCTTAAAGTGGGAGAGATAGGAAAACCTCATCAGGAGCTTGAGCATTATGCAGCTGGCCAACTAATTCCATGTCATCAGCAAATTGAATCAATTTTAATTAGCTTGATTTGTTGGTGAAAAGGGAAAGGGTATTGGAGAAAGAGGGTTTGCTTTTGCAGGCAGCCGTAGAGGGACTGCCATTTCTATCCACCCTGTAAGGGCAACAGAGAAAATCCTTGATCTGAAGAACCAAGGTCTTGTTCCCATTGAGCTTAGCCAGGCTTTTCAGTCAAACAGAAAAGAAATTAAAACTGAACATAAGTCTGTGCATTATAGTCTATATTGTTGCCTATAGGAGGCAAAAGCTTCTTGATACAGAGTCTGACAAAATAAGCACAACTTTTACTCTGAAAGCTACGTACAGATTGGACTTGTGATGCTTGTTCAAGAACGCGATAAAAGCGGGTTCTTGAATGTGAGTTAACCCCTTTGTGTTCACTCTACTGTTTGTTTTCTGGCTGGCCACAAACTGCAATTACTTATTTCCCCCCCATGATCAATTTTTAAATGATTGGCACTGCCATTACTTGAAATGGACACCATCCATAAATCATTATCAAATCCCAGTCCCTGATTGGTCAAAGTTCGACCTGTTTGTACTTTCAATGCGTGTTCAAGGCCAGCGTGTTTTGTTTGTAGAGCCCATAACAGTCATGGAAACGTGTGCAAATAATCTGTTTATTGTACACACCGCGCATGGGATGCGCCTTCAAGAATGCGCCAAACAGGCATTGTTGAATGGTGTGAAGTCTTCATTGTTCACACCGAACTGTCGCTACCCAATACTCACTGATGTACTCACAGTTTTCAAGAGGCTTGGTGCAAAATGTCAAAGCGTCCAGTGGCCGTGTGTTTTGTACGTGAAGCCTGAAAACATTTGTAGAAACCCCCATTTATGCACGTTTACATAGACTTTTCATTGGAAGTGATCGCTTGAACATGCATTGCAGGAGGGAACGGAGTTTCAAGTAAACTGAAACAGATCTAACATACTTCCCACAATCAAAATATCTCTCAGTTTAGGATTAAGGCATTATTCAGTATCCTGAAAAAATACAAATACTAGAGCTGAATGGTAAAAATGAGTTTCTCTGAGCTGCTCATCTGTACAGTAATATAACTCCAACTGAAACTTCTGAGCTTTGTTTTTCCTTAAGTGTGTTTGTTTGGAACGGTTTCTTTCTTCACACAGGTTTACTTTATATATACATATGCTGTTCTCAATATATTACACAGTGCACCTGCACAGTGGCTCAGATCTTTGTATATGAGTCACAAGACATAAGACAAAATAAAATAACTAAGAGACTAAAAAAAACCTGCAGGACCAACAGAAAATGTAAAAAATAACATGCCACTTTGTATTTGTAGGGTTCAGAAGAAACGTTGCTGCACACACTGTTTTTCTGGGTCAGATTTACTGAGAGACTGTACCGCGGAACTTAGTATAACTAATGAGCAGGAGGATTAGCGGTGAGGCTTGTAATTTTGATAGTCATTTGTTCATAACAAATCCACAGGGGGAGATTTAAAGTATCTTTCCAGGCTATTTCGAAATCTTCTTACATGTAATAAGTTAATGAACCACATAATGCAATTATTTTCAGTCGTACACTTAAAAAACTCAACACATTTTCCCCCACTCACCGTCTGTCCTCTGAAACTGTCTTTAATTGGCTTCTTAGCTTAAAAAAACATTTTTCAGATTTAGTTCAACAGACTGTGAAAATTGAAAGTGTCATAAAACAAGGGCTGTAAAAACATATGATATGAGAATGCTATTTTTTTTAATTTAAGAACGTTTTAGGAAAACTTTGAATTTGGTTCTAGAGTGGAGAGTTATAATTCAGTAGGATGAGTACATTTGAAAAAGTATGACTCAAATGTAAAAATTCTAAAACAAAAATCAAAAACACAATAGTCACCCTTTAAAACACTCATGTCAAACAAAACTATTTCGGAGAAAAGATACAAAGAAACATATTGAACAGATTTTTTTTAACTTCCTGTTCAAATTCCTATTAGCCAGTAAAAGTCAGTAAAATTTGTTTCAAACCATTGAGGAAAAAGAATTGGTCAAGCTTTGGTTTTCCCGTCAGCCTGTCTAAAAGCAATAATCAGAGAAATACCAGTCCTGTTGCTCCCATTATTTATAAATAGTCCACAATCCTGCAACTCTCTGTTACAAGACGAAATAATCAAATTTGACAACCACTGTAAATTGCTGTTGGCAAAAGTTTCCCATGTCTCCTGTTCTGTGTATAAATGCATATCAATCTATGACATGTCACCGGCTTACACAGTTACACAACTTAGCTTATGCTGCATGATGATATACTGCATGATGATATACTAAATTATACAAAACCAAAAGAGCATAAACGCACAAATTACAGATCAGTTTCCTTTTTTTAAATGAACTGGTCAGATGCCATAAAGGTGCATTATTATTGCTGGATCTGCCAAATGAACTCTGCTATGTATTACAAAAAAACTTTTTAAAGATGTTTTTTATATATAATTTTACTTATTATATAAAAAACATCTTTGTTTTTTAATATATAATATTACCGCCCAGTGGGGACGTCCGACTGGGCGGGGCCCCGGGAAAGACCCAGGACACGATGGAGAGGCTACATGTCTTTGCTGGCCTGGGAACACCTCGGGGTGGCCATGGGGAGGGAAGTCTGGGTATCTTTGCTTAGGCTGCTGCCCCTGCGACCCGGTCCCAAATAAGTGGAGGAAGATGGATGGATGGATATAATATTACTTTTATATTAAGGCAATCTGCTTTTTTTAAAATTTTTCAAATATTTATTTAAAAAAATCAAAATATTATTGGTATTATAAAGCAATAAAATGTGTAAGGGTTTTTTGTTTATCCCACAAACAAACTGCATGAAAATACATTTTTCTAGATGTGTGGTCTTTGTGTGCTTTTACATTGACACGATGCAGGTTCTGACTGTTAACCCTAAACCCCTCAACTAAATGCTCAACGCCTAATCTTCATCATTCAATCTTAATTTTAAATTCAACAAAAATATGCTTCCATCCTTTACAAAAATGACTTATACAGGGTGGAAAAGATAATGTTTCACATCCATCCATCCATCCATCCGTCTGAGGTCTTGGAGGTTGCCAGAGTTTACTGTTGGACCAAGGCGGGGTACTCCTTGGCCGGACAGGTCACCAGTCTGTTGCAGGGCAATGTTAGCACAATATACGTTATCCATTAGTGCTCACTTGTCACAAGTACATAAAAACATGAAAACATGCTCACTTTCATGCATTTACAGTTTCAATAGAAATGCTAGGAAGTAATTAAAATAACTTCCTAACTGTTAATAAGGCTAACACAAAAGCATTCAAATAATAAGTGTTATTCAGTGAAAGGCAGGAACAGAAAACTCTCATTACCTGATTTAAGAAAAATAGGGCAGTTAAAAAGAAGGCACAAGGTCAACATAAGACTGAAAGACCAGTCTCAGATAGCGCTGTGAATACTGTGGGAATAATTACTGTAAGGCTTGGTGTAGGTTGATTGGGGTCTGTTGCATGGCAAAAGCAATGACAGCGATGAAACAAACAAAAAAATCATAAAAACAAAATAAAACAGAATATACTGTGGCAATTTGAAACTTTTCCACGAGAGTAAATTCCTTTTCTTCATAACATTTGGACAGGTGTTCTATTATTCTTTGTCTGTGATGGAACAACAGCAGGTCTTCTTTATTCACAACTGGGCATTTGGCAGCAATGATATATAACAGCTTCCTCTGGGTAGAAATGGAGGCCATTGTTCTACCAGCAGTAAAATGACCACTCACACATTACACCACAGTCCCAATGAATCAAGTCCCACAAGTTACAAGTCAAATCTATTATGTAACAGCTTAAGTTGTTGAAAAAAAAACAAACTTTTGATTCTCATTGTTTCAAAGAAAATCTGTTACTACTATTTTAAATCACACGTAAATGAACTGTCATGTGTTTTTGGAAATCGTGTGATGTCTTTGCAAGTAAGTTTTAAAGACAAAATTTTTTTCCCCTTTTGTTTAGCGTTGTAGAACTTTTTCCATACTTTTTCCATACTCCATATCCATCTTTGCAACGAAGCATCTTCATCCTACTGTGTTGATTGCAGTTTTTTCCTTTAATTCTGAAATATCTTTCCAATCTTTTTCTCAGACATCATTCCTGACATACAATAACAGAGGATTTTTCATCTGGAGAGGGTAGAGAGAAACTTTACTCTATGCTGAAAAATCAATAATGAGCTCAGGCGCTCAGCAAGAGCTTTTCCAGTTGAGTGCATGGGCATCTGCACTGCAAAACTTGCTTTCAAAGTCATCATCCATACCAGTGCGGGATTGATATGGGGCTGAATTATACTGGGTTGATTTTAAAGACACATGCAAACATGCAAACATTGAAACCATTTTCATCAGAATTCTGCTTGTAAAACTCAAAACTGTTATTCCAGATATACTCTGCAGACATATTCCCACTTCAATATATATATATATCCCCACTTTTCTTATATATACATTTTTTGTCATTTTTGCAACATTTTATTATATGCAATTGCTTTTCCTGTTGGAATCTGCTAGTTTAAGTTTTATTTAAGTAATTTTCACCACTGGTGGAAGCCCGTCTTTATCAGAGATCAGTGAAGGGAAAAAATCTTTTTCAAGCTAAAAAGAGGCTTTAATTAGAAAAGGAAATTTATTGTCAACAGCTTATTGTACTATTAACATGCTTTGAGATTTCATCATGACCAGAGTGGAATAATAAAAGTTGTGTTTCTTGTAACACTCAAACTCCAATCACAAGTACAGTGTGGGACTAAATGGAGTTTCAATTTATGATAATTTAAATGTGGATTTTCTCGGCAAGAGCCAGTATCTTCAGATCAGAATATAAACCAGCTTTCTAATAGATGAAAGATTTGACAACCAAAAACAAATCTATAGGGTGTTTGCATTCTGGTGTGTAACCTTGTGCTATCCTAGGCACTTTAACGTTGGGAGTTGGGTCATCTAGACCCACTAGACAGTTCTCTGAACCTTTTTTCTTCAATGATCTGTGATTCACTGGTGTCCATGGATTACATGAAATCTTTCCACCTTTATCCACCTTTGTCATGGTAGGGAGAAGACGCCAATGTAAGGGTGGGTCATCTAAGATAGCACAAGGGTTAAAGGGATTATCTTTATGCCATACCCCCCCCTTACTTCGGTCCTCTTTATCAAATCAGTCCCCGGTACCGTCAGTCACATGACTTACAGCTGACGTGTCCTTAATACAAAAAAAAACAAAAAAATAACACCACATTTCTGAATGACATTTCCTGAGGAAATCGGACATAGGACTTTACAGTGTTATGGGAAAAAAATGTTTTTGACACAGAATTTCATCATAATGTCAATTCCTTATTTTAAATACTTTTGTGGCTACACTCTAAAGCGAATCATCTGCCTCCATCCAATTCTACCTAAAAAGGAAATATTGCATAAAGCATTTATGTGTCAGAGAACTGACAATGATATTTATAATATATAAACATAATAATTATATTTTCTAAATGTTTTCATGTCTGTGCATAGGCTTTATTTACAGCAAGCACTGTTTGAGTTTTGAGTTTATTTTTATCTAGTAAAATTAACATTTTGAAAAATGACAGAATGAAAGATGTGACTGATTCATGGTCTCTGTGACTTCCCAAAAGACCTGAAAGTTCAGGATATCTGTGTTGAGGAATCACCCTTGATTCTTGAGGGAAGTTTTAAACTTGTAGGATCAATTTTGTTCATGGTTAAGGGCATGTTTTTTCTCTTTTTTTTGAAAGGACCAAAGAGTGGTCTGAAAAAAAGTTCTCCCTTTTGTTTGTTCTGCATTTTAAACCATTTTTGGAAAGTTGTTAAATTCGGTGTAGTAACTTTAAGACCTACTCCAATGAGTAGGGTTTTTACATTTGATAAAGAACATATTTAAGAAAATTAAGCTCAAAATTGCATTTCTTGCTTGCTTATTTGTAGCATAGAAAATATGCTGGGTGAGCCATGAGCTCCCTGCTCTGCTCCATTCTGATGCATCCACTTGTAGACAACTAGATCCATGTATGTCCGAACTAGCTCAAAACTTTACGGCTCCAATATTTTTCGTCATTTTTGTTGCACTGGTAATGTTACGTTGTAAACTAGCAGGAAGTGTAAACAGATGGGTGATGGGAAATGAAGACAGATTTACTCTGCACCGCCCACAACACAGATGTAGATTTGTAATGAACTCCTGTTGCTCTGCAGAAACTGTGTCCTAGAAAACAACATATATATCTTTATTTTGAATAAAAAGGACATAACCATAATTAAAAGACCACTGGGAACGCTTTTACAATAGATCAAAGATGATTGGGGCAGGAATTGAACATGCCCTAGCAACTTCCGCCTTCCTTCTCCACATTTCTATTGGGACAGGAGAAGTCATCTGCATATATATGTGTCTTTGGCAATGAGACAGTTGCATGATGGATGGACGGATGGATGGATGGAATCACTAAGAATGGCACAGTTCCTATTGTAAACTGAGTAAAGTCAGAATGGAACGCCTGCTTCTGAATGCAAAAGTATGTCTCCATCTAATTGCTTTTGTACAAAAAAGGGTTAAAAATATTTCCATCTCACCTCACTCTGAACCTGCCAGAAAAACTAAATTGTTTTGGTGTCTGTAAAACCTGCTTACCTACTGTGTAAAAAGCTGGGAGGGCATAATGCTATCTTTTCACAGGGAAAAAGCAAAAGACTGAGCTTGATCCTGTGCCAAAAGAAGAATGTTTATGATATCCACTGAGAATTGTTTGCAAAAAAAAAGTTATAACTGAAGAAAACAGATTTCTTAAGCGGTTTTATACAAATTGTAGGAAACATTTTTGTGTGCTCTCTTTCAAAGACTTTGAAACAAGCTCAGAGATTCTTTCCTTGAGACAGTGATAGAGAGTTTTACTATTTAGAACTGCTGCAGAATAATCTGTCTACGTTTGTGTGGATCTGTGCTGTTGACAAGAAAAAGAAAAAAGACACCTGGGAAAGATATTTATCATTTTTTGTTATCTGTCTTATTTATTTATTTTTATTGGAAGAAAATATAAAAACCAACCTTGCCCGCCAAGGAAGGAAAAAACTATAATTTTCCATATTCTGTATGAGAAAATGAGGGATTTGAGGAACTAATTTACCATCTTATCTGCTCACAAAAAAGAGCACATTGTACATTTTTAGTTAGGAATGTGGATTGTGACCATAAGGCGATTTTTTGTCCTCATGCAGTAACAGTGTCGAAATGTTGCTGTGCAGGAAAAGTGTGAGCAGTCTAAATGTCTGCAGATTTAATATAAACAATCTCTTGTAGAAACTATAGAAAGTGCATTTACTCTGAAAGCTCTTCGCAGATCTATTTACAATGGATCACAATCACTAAAGGACTTTGCAGCTGTTTATTATTTAAATGCCATCATGCACCATCACAGAATGGACAAAAACTACTGGGAAATAATATTTCTCTTTACTTTATTGAGGTTTTACTGTGTTTTTAGAAAATGTTTTTGAATTTTCAAAAATGAAATAGATTTTTTTTTGTAGATTGGATTTACTATAAAGCTCATCCATAATTAAACAGTTCTTATCTGTGAAGGCTCTTATTCATCCAGGATGGTTTCATAGCAGAAAACATTAATCTGAACTAAGTATGTTGAGCATACCAGTAGGTTTATCTTTTTTCGGACAAAAACAGCTTCCTCCATCCCTTTTTCAAGCCATCGTTTTTTAAGATACAGGTCTCAGTGTTCTCAAATGAGTGATTTATGGCTTTCAAGTGTACCCCAGATTTTGGTCCACTGGAGTTAGCCCTGTGGCGTTGATACAACTTTTCGTGTTTAGATAGTTTGATTTCTCTGATGTTCTGTTCCTTACAGTTTTTGTTGATGTGGATGGGGCACAGTACATTAATTAATGAATTTTGTTCTTGGGATGAACATGTTTTTATCAGCTTTATATGGCACATTCGACACATGGGTGGGCAATGCGGGAACCAAACCTGCCATGTTCTGATAAGAGGTCGACTGCTCTACATCCGCTTTATTTACTGGATTTTTATTTTACTTAAGATTTTTCACTTCTTCGTTTTGGTCCATGTGAGATTGCACAGCTTAATTCTGATACATATTCTGATACAGATTGAATATATATATATATATATATATATATATATATAAATCCGTTCAATGTTCAAACGGTTGGCACTTCCGTGAATTAAAGGGATGCCATCCATACGTCACTACCAAATCCGAGTCCCTGATAGGTCAAAGTTCAACCTGATTTGACTTTCAACGGGCATTCAATTGCTGCACTTTTGCACGTAGAGCCCCAAAACAGTTGTAGAAACTTGCGCAGCTGTCTGTGAATGTGAGACTTTTGAATGCAGAAGCCTGAAATGCACATTTACTTAGACTTTTCATTGAAATTGGCAGCTTGAACCCACGCTGCTGAGGTCGGTGCGAACGTAGCTTCAAGGTGAACCTAAACTTTGTTTCCCAAACTCATAACACGACGTTTCCCAAAATATTCTCATCAGCTGAGGGTTGTTGAGATGTTATTTCAGATGTTTACACTGAGCTATATTTCTTTGACAGAAAAATGTAACAGTAATAAAACGCTAAAGCTGATAGAGGTCCCAGTGAGAAATTACCGAAGTGTTTAGATGTTTACATCAATAGTGTTTTTTTTTATTCTCAGAATTTTTTTTCTCTTGAAAAGAAGGCTCTTTAAGGCGACACTTCAAATGATGCATAAACAGTGCTTGTGAGACTAAACCACAAATAAAGGCTTGTCCTTGGACATGAAAGCTGTTCAGTCCCAGTATGTCAAGTTACCACACTAAAGGGCTATTGCTTTCAAAAAAAAAAAAAAAAAACTTTTTATTTTTTACCCTTGAGGATTTTGGTTTTCAATAATGTTTCATTTTTTAACAAATATTCTGGACTGATCTGGCTCTATTTTAGACATTCAGCATCCTCAGTAGGTTTTAGTTTACATAAAAAATGTTCAAGGAAAACAAAATCACGTCTTTTCATTATGCTGAAGGTTGAGAAAATTCAACTAAAGAATTAGAGCTTCTGTGAGGATTATTAACAGCATTTCTAGAACAAAATGAATTACAGCACCTCCCAAAAGCTTTCTTACTCAATATAATCAGAGCACAGTTGGAGCAAACTTGTAACAACCAACATACTCTCCTGCTATTTGCTAAAATACATGTTTTCATTTATACACATTTTAAATAATTGCTTGTTTGCCTCCATGGTTATTGTCTTTATCCACTTTTCTTGATTCACTTTAGCCTTACAACTGCAATGACAGTCTCGTTGAAGTTCCCGCCTCTCCAAGGCACCATTTGCATTCAAACACAAAGTGCTGCTCTTCTTCTGCTGAGGTTCCTCCGCCATCTGACAAAGTGACAGCTGAGCAATTCAGCCTGACACTGGCTTAAAGCTTGAACAATCGCAAAACATGAATCATTCAGCTGCAAATGATAGGTTGTGTCGCACGCATGCATCTCTCTGGGATGAGGCAGGGAAGGCGTCAGTCACTCTTCAGTTTTGACCTCTCATGCTGTCGTTTGTTTCTTATTCACTTAAAAAAAAGCTTTTCAAAATGTCTCCTCTATTTAGCAGCTTATGACAATTTCTGGCCACACTTTTTTAAAGAGGAATCTGGTGTTGAGAGATTAGAAGCGGCGCTCTTTAAGTGTGTAATCATTTGCTTTTTCCGATTATGATTTGTGAAACTTCTGAAAGCAGAACATTCGTTTTATTAGAAGCCATTTTTTCATGCTGATGCAGGGAGAATAGAGGCAGAATTGCTTAAATAGGACATGACCCTCTCCTACGAGCTGAGTGGATTCTACAAAGGGGCCGATACCATACATTGACCCTCCCTTGGGTTATTTGTCTTGGTTATAACAAGTGCGTGAAGTTAAAAGTTAAAATTCTTTAATTTTCTGACTGTTTTCTCATAGATTGAATCACATAGAGTTCAGGATGGAGGCCCAGATGCACAAAAACACAGGCCAATGTTCTATCCTTGACACACTAAATCCCATTGTGATGTGTTGGCCTCTGGGAGATGCCTCAAAAGCTTATCTACTCCATGCACACTCCTGACAACCCTGGAGGCTCCCAAAGCAAGCTGCAGGGTGATGCAGAAAGGGCAGCATCATGACAAATACACCACCTACTCTCTGAGTGCATAATAATCCACAGTACATTTCACAAGCATAACTGCTTTTTCACTGGCGCTGAAACTGTCCCTTGAGAGGATTTCATTACACTGCTAACCCAAGCTTAAAAATTGAAAGCAGATAGGACTTAATGACATCGTTCAATATTTCAGCGCTTAAAGGTGTTAACATTTTGCACCTTTGAGGTGTATCAAGTCGTCGGTTGTTCATCTTACAGCAATAGATGGATATACCAAGGGTAACTGAAGAGCAAATCTTGCAGAATCAGACATTATGATGCACATTTTTACTTCATCCATCTGACAGCAGTTAAGCACCAAAGTTAGTTGAAGTTCCACTGAATGAAATACAAAAAGAAAAATCAAAGAAACTTTGTAGGCTCTCACAATGCAATGAAATATGTTTTTAAAACATTAATTCATCTAAATAATGCTTTTCTGTGCCAGTCCCAAGTTCAGCTAAATGTAGGCCGGTGTATCAAGAAGGACATCCAGCATAAAAACCACAAACAGGGATGATTGCCTATGACAACCCCTATAGGAAGCAGCTGAAAGGCATGAAGGTGGAAGGAGAAAACTAAGGCTAAAAAAAAGCTCCTGTTTGAACATCCTAAATGAATTTCACTCAGATCTTAACTAAGATAAGAATTTATTTCTTCATTGACAAAGTAATAAAGGGCAAAGGCACAGGATATTAGGTATGACCATACGAATCAGAAAACATCTTGAGATATAGACTAAAAAAATAAAATTTTCAGGTGACCTTTAAATTGTTAAGATAATTTAAAATTGTTTTCCTCTTTTAAAAAAGTTCCCCTGCTCTCCTTGTCAATTATTTGTGAAAGAAAACAGTAATCTTACCTTCAACAACAGCATCTCACCAAGTGTCATTCAAACTTGTAATAGTTTTACATTGCTCATGGTAGCTTATGCCATATTGGCATCCAGTTTCTAAAACATGTTCAGGCAATTTGTATGTTTTACAGTAACAATTCACCCCACGTCTGAATAATATTTCTTCTGGGAGGTGTCTAAAAACAGTAATACACCACCAATGTTTAATAAATAAATTGTAATGTGAAAAGATGGATTTTTCATGATGAAAAAAGCAGGCAAAAAGTCTGGAAATTATGTTGTGATTGAAAATGGTTGCATTTCATTCAATAAAAAAATAGGCACCTACGCAGCTAAAAGGTCAGTTTTCTGGAACCCAGAACTTTTTTCATGGCCTACAGTTAGTAATCACAGTGTAAGGAGGGAGATTTTCAAAGGTGAGAGACTTGATTTATTTTTACTTTTCTTCAGGCCTAGAGCACAAGCAATGTTCCAGTTCTGACCCTGTTATGTTACATGAGAGGTGGAAATGAGTCCGGGGACATCTGCTAGTGACAGTCCCTTGTGTTTCTGGCGCGTATTTACAAGCTTAGATCCACTGTGACAAACATATCAAGGTATATACACACTGGTTTAACACTGAGCAGCAAATTGCCAAAATATCCAGGGAAATCTCAGTGTGAAGCCATGTAACAACTCAAACAATTCCCAGTCTTGCTTTGTTTTTTGTTGGAGAAGATTTGTAAAGCTCGTGAACCTGTGAGGGAAAAACTCAAATTTATCACGAGACAACTCTAAATCTACTCAATTTTCCTGAATGTTGTGTTTCCCTGCTATTTATCAAGGAAATTAATCAAAATGTAGAACTGACGGTATTTAAGAAAGCTGGGAAATTCCTCAAATAATTTGTGCAAGTTTTCAAACAAGTGAAAAAAGATGAAAGGAATGAATGCAATTGTGGAAAAGTGGGATACATTCAATAGTAAAAATAAGAAATTATATACTCACTATAGGCTACAGGATCCAGAAAGACTAAAAGGCCAAAGGAATTAGAGAGGAGCTTCAAAAAAGAATGACAAAAAAAACCTGCAAGATTTGAGATTACTTCAAAGACATGCTTGGAGCCGTGCAAAGAGGTGACAATCTGACTCTGTATAATCTTTAACCAATGAGGTTGCATGATTACAGAGTGAGGAAGATGTTGCAATAGTTTAGACAGGTAAAAAAAAAAGTGTTGCAAGAACATTTTTTCAATAAAAACATAAGAATATTCATATTCTATGCTGAAGTTAGACATGACTAGAGATGCCTCTAGTTCCACTGTACAAAATGCAAAGGTGTTATCTAAAAAAATATTAAAACGGATAGACCGTGTGTTCCAGCAGGAAATTTGACATAAAAAAAAACTGTTAAGCTTGGATCGAAGCTTAAATCTTTAAAAATAACAGAAAAAAGGAACATCCTTTTATTATTCCTATTATTCCTCTTCATGATTTAAGACATGACATTCTTCTGATGAAGAACATTTCTCTAGGTTTACAGCTGCTAAAAATAGACCAGGAAACTTCACGTAGATAACTACGGTTTACAATTTTTTTCCCCCAGTTATGTTGCCAAATAGCACAATAAAAGTCATATTATCATACAAACGGAGATGTGAAATGTCTCCTTGTTTTACATGATTAAATAGAATTCTTATATGTCTCATTTGGAACGATCCTAAAAATGTATAGTTACTATTATTATTGCAATGGGATTCATTTAAATATGGAACAGAAATGTATATTTTCTCATGTCTATTGACTTCAGAGTGAATGACAGTCAAAGTTGATGGGAGTCGAAATCATTTTTGTGGTTATAAAACAAAGTAAGGTCCAGAAACATTCCCCCAAAAACAAAGAAGAGTATTTGAAAACCCTGACATAAGAGGGAAATATCTATAAGTAAATATCAGTGAAAAATTACTGATTAACACATAGTAAGGTAGGGATAGTGACAGATGAGGAAAAGGACATTATTTTGACATAGTTTTTCTTTTTTTGTGTGTGTTTTTGTATTGTATAGGAAACTTGTAATCTTTTTAAAAATTCCTCATCAAGCAAAGGTTTGTTCTTTTAGCACTTTATGTAAAACTGATATCATCAACCTCCTGTCTGTCAAATGAAAGTATGATACATTTCAATTGTCAATGATAGGCTAAATATTGCATTCGAAGTAAAAATTAAAAAAGCATAAAAGCAACAGCAAATGTCAAAGATAGATATTGCATTAAAAGTAAAAACAAAAAAGCAAACAGATTCATCAAATATAAGTATTGCATTCAAAAAAAATTAAAAGTAAAAAAACAACATTGTTTTTGCATTTCTACTTCATTTAGGTTGTTAACTTTCTCTTTAAATTTAAAAACTGTATAATTCCTCCGAAACCCTACATTGTAGTTTTTTCTGAGGCAAAGTTTTTTATTTATTTAAATGTATGACAATTGTTGTTGTTGTTTTGTGATCCCCCCTTACAGCATTAAGTTGATATGTGCGATTGTGGGAAACCTCAAAATTCCTACATCAATCCAGGGGCCCGTAAATGTATCACGCATGCGTCAATGGAGGAGACTCTCCTGATTTGACAACTCTGAAGTCCACCGCCCAGCCCACTATGTTGCAAGGCGTTGAGTCCGGACCGCACCATCAGCTGCACCTGCCTCTTCTGCTGCTGCTGCCGGAGCGCTGGGAGGGGTCATTATTTTGCAGGGGCCGTGGGAGGAGGCATTTCCGACACACCGACAGAAGCGTGTAACCTCAGATTCAGCACCACATAATTGAGGAGAGCGTCCGGATTGACTCGATTGTTACTCTCTTTGGGTTAACAGAAGTGAGGAGCACCATTAATTTGGAGTACTCGACAAGACTGCGCACGATTTGTGGACCCGGTAAAAAAGAAGCTGTTTCCTCCATCAATTAAGGTGTGTTGGCCAAACCTTTTTTTTTCATTTTTAAATATTTGTATTGGTCTTCTTTAAGTTAACCACTGCTAGCAGCAGCATACTCCCCGCGCATAGACGCTGGGAGTAGCTAACATTAGCTTAGGCGAGGTCCGATTTTCCATTCATCGCTTTTTGGTCACGGGGATTTAGTTTGCTGAATAAATCTCTACACGGGATGCTTTGCATTACGCAGTCCCGCAGCCCTCTGTAGCAGCAGACATGTTCATTTTCCACATCAGGGCTACTTCCGTTTGAGAAACCTCCGCGTCAGCCAGCCCTGCTATCGGCTGCACAGCTATCCAGCGAGCCCAGTGCTGAAGCTCCTCTGGCTGCATGTCGGGCAGAGCGAGCCAGGCTGCTAGGCTAGCGCTGTGTGTGGCTAAGCTAACAAACACCGACTTCAGCAACATTACGGTCTCCCATTGTCATTAAAAAATAAATAAAAATAAACATTAAAAAATGGTAACAGTCCAATTGAATTGTGTTTATCGCGCAGTTCTTTATTTTTGTTTGTATTTCTGTTATTTAACCCGCACTTCTACCCTAAACTAACTAACTCGATGTTGTTTTGTCGAAAAGAGTCCCTCCGCTAACTTACACTGTCGAAGGGGGGAGAACAGACTGAGCGGTTTCGGTGACGTCTGGTTTGACTTGAAGATGTGAGCTCGCAGAGGGATGTTACATGCCTCACCCTGCAAGTGCAGCATGACTTTACAGTGAAGTCTGCCGACTCCAGCTATTTCTCATATTGAATCATCATCAGGCAGAATATGGCAAAAACCCAGTTTCCCACAATCCTTTGGGTTAAACAAAGTTTAAAGTTTTCACTAATTGTTGCAGAGAACATTAAAAATATAATATGTTCAACAATCACATATGCAAGTCAGAGGAAAGATTGTAGATCAAATATAGATTTATTTCAGGTTTCCCTTCCTGCAACTGGATACTAAGTTACATGATGGCTTTATTTAGACTGTGAGCCTCTGGTTGGCTCCAAGTTATGTTTGGCCTGTCATAGGGTGTTTTGGTCTCTGCCTGTCATCCACCAAACTTTCTCAGGCTGGGATTTTCTCCATAAGAATTAAAAGCTGACAACAAATGTAATGCAGAAGCTATTATTATTATTATTATTATTATTATTTTTGCCTGTTGTGGTTTCTGTAAACTTTCTCTTAATTCTTCTTAATTCTTCTACAAGAAACACATAGAATATGCACCCAACTGACCGCAAAAACTGTAGGTATCAATTTTTCAGATTCAAATAGATAGGATTTTCTCTCATTGACTGCAATTGAAAAGACGGCAAAAAGTGAGAGGAAGCGTTCAAAACAGGAATTACCTGCTGGCTCCAAAAAGCCAAAATCCCATAGACTTCCATTGAGAAATAAACAGCTATTCATTATATTTGTCACAATAACCATTCTTGTTATGTTACCTTTTTCTTAAATATTCTTGGTAATCCCAATTTTTTAATGATATTTTCTTTCGGTAGTGCAAGTTTTTCAACGACCAATCAGATGATTCCATAGATTCAATAGAAGTGGGTGGGCTCACATTTGAAATGCTTCATTGGCAGATTCTCCCAACCCCGGTTTTAAGTGGTAGGGGTGTGGACTTCCATTTAGCTCACTCCTGACTGTCGAGAGTGGTCGACATAGAAACTCAAACCGACTTGGAGCCTTCAGTGCTTACTCTTGTCATCTGGCTCCAACATGGCGACATCCGTATCACAGCTGAATTGACTTTGTTTCATTGGAGCCGGAAGTAAGCCAGCCGTTTTCTATGAGTGACGTCACACTCCGTTCTGTTACAGTCGATTCTTGCATACAAACATATTAATGAATATTAAGCAGCTAAAACTTTGAATTAAACTGTTTAATTAGTTGATTAGCTGGTTGAAACATGCTTTGTTGATTAGTTATCTTTAAAAGTGGTGCTAGAATTGTGATTATGTTTCATTAAATCGTGAACTAAGTTACTGTCATTTGGGGTGGAGCATTTTTTAAGATTTTAAAATTTTCTTTTAGGATAAATCCAATGGATTTCTGTTCCTTTAGAGGACTGTCTGTAAGCATGCTTTCCATCTTTTATTTCATCTTTGATGAGAGTAAATTACAGCCTCCTACATGTGGTCATCAAATTGTTCTGGCTCACTTTCTGCATGTTATTTGGAGTAGAATGCCTGATATTTTTTATGTCACTTGGAATAAGGAAAAGGCCATAATTTATGGGTGAGACGATGCAATCAATGGCAGCCTGGAGTGCTTTGTGTTCTGTTTCCCTGGGAGAGCAAGCAATATTGACTGACTACTCTGGAACCCCCCTGTTGTTGTTCTAATGAAGCTCAGCTTTAAGGTAGTCATGGTTGCCCCACCAAGTGGAACAGAACTACGTGTCCTTCTTGGCCCTCTTGCACTCACACGAAGCTTAGAAGCTGAAAAGTGATGAGGCAACAGAAGAATCTGTGGCAATAAACATTTTTGAGCCTGTCTACCAAATACACGTTCTCTGTCTTCACAACTGGGGACTGCTTTGTCTTATGATGCAACATGGAACTGGACCCAACTGACCGCAAAAACTGTAGGTATCAGTAAAAGAAATTCCCAAAGTGTTTCAGAGCAATTCAGGTGTTTTATTGTGAAGTTAATACTATGTTATGTGATGTGTTGTAGGAGCTCCTTCGGTTTGCATCCTCAATGGTTGAAATAAAAAAAAAAATAATCAGAATATGGGCATTTTATACTTTTGCTAGGTGCAAATATTCTACAGATTTGGAGGTGTTGACTGCCTTTTAAACTAGAATAGAAAGGGGGACTTGACGAGGTTTTGTCAGGTCAGGACATTCCCAATGCGTTCCACATGCTACATTGAGCTGCTGTAATGTGAGTTGTATTGTTTTCTTGCTGCCAGCTGAAAAAATATAAAATTCATGAATTCATGGAAAAAAATCACTTTTTTCAATCTTTCTTGGTACAGTCTTTACTCCACGGAATGTGGTTTTTGAATACGAACTGTTAACTTTTATCTAAAAGTATCAACTTGCGTTAAAACAAACATACAAACAAAAAAACAATAACCTAACACCAAATCCTGACAATAAGGTCTGCTAAATCATAGAAATCAAATACTTTTTCTTGTTGTTTTTGTTATAAAGTTTGATGTAAAAAAAAAAAAAAGAAATGTAGTTGAACAGTGGTCCTTATTGCAGTTCACCTTTTCTGGTCTGCTGTTTCGATGGATTTTTTTCCGGTACAATTTCAGTACACTGAGTTCTGTATTCTGATTGGCTTTGGACCTTGTCAATCAATCTCCTTTGTGCCGTGTTTCTTGTACAGAATGCATTCCATTTGCCACATAAACATATATTTTTGAATATGAGCAGATCTTTGTTTTCATTCTTTTATACTGGACTTATTTATCATGACGGTTTGAACTTTGAGAGTGTCAAAAGTAGAGAAAAGTACGAAAATGTGAATATATGTCTGAGAAAAGTTTATGAAGTGGTTTTATAGCTTAAAACATCTATAATCCTACTTGCCGTATTTCACACCTTGCGAGTTATTATTAGAAGGTACTCACTGCAAAAAACAAGGGAACACTGTACTTTTGTTAGCTAAAAACATTTTTTTTTCTAAATTGATGACTTAGTTTATATCTTAACACAATTTTTTCCTAACCACATGGCTCCTTTTATTAAAAAAAAACTGTCAAGTTCCACAATTCTGATGATTTCCTCCATCCTATTGGATATTTTACTGAAAAGGGTGATGCTTTTTTCAACAGTTGTTCGAAATGTGTTGTCTCATGTTAGTGGCCCAGCTGTTGTATCATGTAGCATGACCCAGTTATTACTTTTTGTCGTACTTCTTAATTTGACTACAGCATTTAAATGCTACAAATGGGTGTTGAGCTTGTGTTGGGTTTTGGAATGCATTTTTTGTTTGGCCGCATCTCTTTATGCTGTATAATGGTAAGACTTTTGAGATTCACTGTTTTAAAACTTGAACTACTTGAAGGAGCTCCCTAAAACCAAGCTCCCTAAAACATTTTCTATTGAAAATGACGCAATCCACATTGTTTTGAAAGGGCTTTTTGGCTTTGTGGATCTCAACAGCCTTTCTTTGGGCTGCGTAGTGTCTAATGACTGTGTGAAGTGTTATGAGTGACATAGCCTCTTATAATTGAGGTGAGAACAACATGAATGTGAACAAAAAATCAGCGGAGCAGACAGTCTGTGCAGAAAAAAGTAGGCAATTAGAAACTGCACGACTATAATTTACGGCAACAGGAAACATTGCAACTACTCCAGTTTCAAGCAAAATCTTGTATCTGCTTTGTGAAGCAAAAGTAGTTTCCATGAACCTGAGTGTAGAGCTTCCTTTGGAAAATGGTGTCTATTCTCAGCTCACTCATCTTCTGTGATAATAGCTGAACCGCCAAAGCAAGATAAAGATGTTTGTGTGGTGATGATTCTAATTGTGAAAGTCTTTAGCTTTTGGACACAATTCTTTACAATATGAAACAAATTCTTCCAGGCACTGTCATCCATTGCATAACGACTGTTGAGCTGCTATTCTACAAACCCTGTGGATAAAAAATTGCTAATCTTTGTTGTCAGTGAACAAAGATGGAAAAAGGGCTGATTTTTGAAGACTATAAAAATATTTAAAGAGACAATAGTAGGGCTGCACGATATGAGGAAAACTTGCGATATGTGGTATTAGAGATTAATATTGCGATAACGATATAATTTGCGGTATATGAAAAAATAGAAAAATGCCAAAAACATCATTCCCATTTCATTGCAACAGTTTAAAATTATACTCCAAATGACCCTCATTGACATAGGTGACAAACATCTAACATAATAGGCCTCCATCTGATTGGTAAACAATGGGAAGGCGTCCATCTGATTGGTCGAAGCATAAAGGGACTTATTTGATTCGTTAAATGCGTCAAGCTGCTAGAAGATTGTTTTAACACATTTTGGGTTTACGATTTATTGCAACATTCTCAGTCTTTTGCGATATGCCTATTGCAGAGCTGGATATTGCGATAACGATAAATTTGCGGTATATTGTGCAGGCCTAGACAATAGTATGTCTTTTTTTAGCAGTATCTCTTTTTATATATCTATCAACCAGTGTTGCGTCTGTTCAGAAAACTTCCATGTCTTGGATGTCGATCCTCAGTATTCCTCTTGCAGAAATCTCTGTAGATATGTTTTTGGGCGATGCTCTGCTCACATTGACACATGATCTCCTCTGATAGGTAAACATTTCAGTCTGTTAAGTATTGTAATTGATCTATTATCTAGAAGTGAGACCTACTGTCATCTTTGATAACAGAAACACCAAGGAATGGGTCAAATGTGCATAAACACATTTTCTATCATGTTTAAAATGAAAAGATTAGGAGGTAATATGCCACCGGTGAGCTTTGTTTGCAACGTCAGCCTAGTTGTGACAGACTTAGCAGTAAAGGAGCATATTGCATTATTACATATCACACCTTTCCGGTTTGGACCATGCTGCTTAAAGGGAGATTGGTTTTAGTACATGCCCCAGTTCAAGTTAAAGCAGCAGTGTGAAACAGCAGGATTATGTCAGATGCGAGTGAATCTGACAACTTCCTCTGGGGGCATTATGTGCACATTTTACAATCGACTTTCCATGACGCAACACTTGAATTAGGTTGTAGGTCTATTTTTCTATTGTCTCCATTGTTTCCATGACCCGCTGAGGTACAGTGTGAATAACACAGAGATCAGTCTCCAAGTGTCAAAGTAAACTTCTGCTGCACTTAAAAAAAGTAGAAAAAAAATAATTCCAAAGCATGGTGATGGCATAAGCAAGAACTTTAGTGAATGATAAAGACATCTAATATATTTTACAACATAAAGTATTTCTGTTAAAAGAAAGAAGTAGAAGTCATGTGACTAAATTACCACCAGAGTAGGAATGAAGTCAGCAAAACAAAGGACGCAGAACCGCTGCTGCACCGGCTCAAAAGCAGCTCTGACACCTTTGATATGCACTTAATGGGAATTGATACTGTTGAGCCTGCTTTGTTGTGAATTTAGACGAAGCGCAGATGTATCTAAATGTGGTCAAGTTTCAATACGTTTCTGGTATAACCTGGTATATGCTTCTTATTCCACCATTACTGGTGCTTGATAAACTGTGGTGGGCAGTAGAAGTATCTGTTTAAGTAATTTGCAGTATGTAATCCTGTGGCATTTTAAGTTGCATTGGTTCTTGTCTCCTTAGCAGTGTGTGATTATTTCAGGTCACTCCTGGCATTGGACAATTCTTCATCTGTTTATTCCTTTATCTTCCTTTATATCTGCAAAAAATGGCTTAGTAAGGAGTTTTTGCTAGAGGCTGTACATCTCTTTTATCTCAGTTGTGAGCTTCTGGGGCCTCTTTCCCCAAATCTATTCACTGCACCCCCACCACAGGCTACGTTTTGAACAAGTGTGTGCGCCCCAAGTATTGGCTAGCTCCACCTCTTTTCACTCTCTGTGCTCTATTCTGGGGGAAATGGCTTTTCCATTGTTTGGTGACTGCTTTTCTTCTCTTTATATGTCAGAAAATCCATATGTTGATCAGGACAGACTGGGATTAGACATTTTTTAGCCCACAGGCCTGAAATATGCTGCTTTTGTACTTCTGCTGTAAAAAGCATGAACTGGAAGGCTTATGATAGCTTGAATTTTCATTAATGCTTTTTGAAAAAGTCAATATAGGTGTCAGTTTTGAATGTTTTTTCTAACACCTTTTCATAAATGACAGTTTTAATCCAGTTTAATTTTATGACTTTTAGTGTATGTTGTCAAATTTTAATCTAACACATTTTATCTGATGTTTGAATGGTTTCAGTGTTTGCAGCCACCTCTTTATACTTTAAACATTGCCTTCATAAGTTAGGATGATTCTTTGGTTGCTTTTACATAGGGATAGTCCTGAGGACCCAGTTTGAATTGGAGTGTTAATACATTTTACACCTTTGTCTGGCTTGGTTTGCTTTCACACAAAGCAATGTCAGAACTGAATCAAATCGCAAAATAAAAAGTCACAAAGTTCTAAACTCTGCTCTTGGGGGCAGTATTTTCTAAACAGGATGGGGAGAAAAGAACAAAGGAAACAAAAAGTCTTGTCATAAATATTTTCTGATTTTCACAGAGTAATATGTGCCTGTACCTCCATACTCTTAGTACACCATACTGTATTTACCCTTTTAAATATTTTTCATTATTTTTGCTAGTTCCGCTTTTCCGTTGCATTGAAGGTTTTTTTTTATCGTAAGCTCCTACGTTATTGACTTTTTAAAGTCATTTTTGTTCACTTCAGTTCACCCTCAATTGACTCAAGACTCTTGCTTTAAAAGAGACCAGAATTTGCTCTTTCTGTTACTTGGTTCAGACCAGCTGAGGTTTTATGCTTGCCAAAGAAGCTGGATGTCTGAGGAAACGAGCCCTGCTGTGAATCAAACCTGCCAGTCTGAATGTGCCTTTAATCTAAGTGTTTAAATATTTAAAGTAATGACATGCAGTTGCCTGAGGATACAGTACAAACCACCATTAAAATGTGGACTTGAGGTTGGCAGGTGAGCTTGGCAAGAAAACAAATGTCATACTAAATACACATAGTTAAAAAAAAAAGAGTAAATGTTAAACTTAAAAATAGTTATAGGTAACACTTTAGCTACTAACCTTGACCTCACATAAATAAAAAAAAGAAGATTATCTTAAAGCATCATCTTAATTTACCATGTATTCAGTTTGGGCTAATTACAGGACCTCTCTGCTCGGTGATATTCATGTGAGGAAGTATGGTACTTGTTTTGGCATTATTAAAATGGCCCCGGGGTGGGATTGATCTGATTTTAGCCAAGTTTTATTAATGAGTTGTTAAAAGGTTGCTGTGTTCATAATATCCAAAAGAACACCTTAATGAACGGTCAAAATCCTTGTCTGCCTCTGTCAGTTTCAAGAAGTAATATCCACTGGTTAAAAGGTCTTTCGAAAGGCTTTCTTAAATTGGAAACAATGGTTTTCTCATTTCCGTGAGCCATTACTAACCTGAACAGGAAAGTAACAGTGCTATATTTTTGTTATAGCACTTCAAATAACTTCCAAATAATTGCCATAGTAATGGTGTCTGTCTATAATGAAACAATTACAATTGTAGAAGCGCAGACAGTGATGTGGAAAATAACAGTTTCTACCACATAGCTGCGTTGTAACCTTCCAGATCTTGTACAAATCAAACTGAAAACCACAGTGCAACCTGATAAATGGAAGGCTGCTTCTGTTAAAGGACACCGCTTTATCATTTGTACAGCTCAATTTTATGGTAAGAATGAAGACATAAACACATGCAAAGATTTCAGTGTAGTTCTCTCAGGTTTTAGTTGAATGGTACTTTTTTAAGGTTTTATCGGAGTTTAAATTCATCACAGCATGGCTAAAATTTTCCTCCATGGGGGCAAAATATATAATATAGTCTGAAAAATATTTGTCTGGTGTTTGGAAAATAATGGTCAAAAAATTTATGCCAAAATTGTACTTAAACTCTCATTACAATCATCTTTTGATGTATTGTAAAGTCATTCCCAGTGGCCTTTTAATTATGATTGTGCCATTTGTAGGCAAAATACCAGTGACGTTTTAGTTTCTGCAGAGCGGCAGTAGTTCAACAGAAATTTGCCTCCGAGTTGTGGCCGTGACTCTGGCGTGGAGTAAGCCAGCAGTCATTTCCCACCATCCCTTTGTCTACACACTCTCCCAATAGCTTACAGCTCTTCACAACCCCAACCTAACATTGCCAGTGTAACAAAAATGGCGTTTAATGTTGGAGCTATCCATCTGTACAGTTTGGAGTTAGAACCCCGCTGGGATGAGGAAAAGAAAGACAGGGAGCTAGTGGCTTGCTGATTGTAGTTTGTAAGTAATAACTTCAAGCTTTTACAAACTGCATTTTTTTGTCTGCTCCTGATTCACAATGATTTGAATAAAGCGATTCTCCGAAAATGCTGTTTTAATTTTGTTTTTATACATGTCCTCCATTATGACAAAAATGCTCCAAGAACATGTTAAAAACATAATTTACATTAGATTGGCTCTTTAAGATAAGTGGATTTCTGCAAAGATTAAAAAAAAGGTTTTATTTCCCACTGCTACAAGTAAAGGAAGTATTATAACAGTTGTGACTAATATAACTAATATAATATAAGGAAGCTTCTTTGACAGAGAAATTGCATTTAAAGTGTTAAGCACTCGGTGTTGAAAGCACTTTTTTGGAATTGTCAGGTGCAAGAGCTTGCATTTCTACGTGTTTGATTATTTTTGCGATCTCTTGTCAGAGTAGGCAACATCAATCTTTGAGAGCTGTTCTTCTCCCTTTATAAACACATCCAAGATTATTTTGCAAGCAATTTTAGGAAGTCACATCATTCTCATACAATATTTGATGCACATGATTGTTCACTGAACTGACGAGTCGTTCAAGTGTTTACTCTGAATTGTGGCAACTCTAAAATTTATAATTTACTTTGTTGTTGCAGGAAATTTCACATAACTTTTCCACTGTTACTGATGTTCTTTACTGCAAAAAATGTTACCTTTAGTCTTGGGCTTTGCTGACAACCATTTCTCTATGTAAGTAACTGATAATAAAGCTGAAGTGCACAATGTATAGTCTTTAAAGGTCACGTTTTTACCCTATTTCCCACGCTGTTACTCAAAGTCTAAAACACTTTTCCCGTAGACTTGGTGCCCATTAAAAACGCTGGAACTTTTACTGGTGACCTTTTCCAGTAATATCTTCTTTGGACCATTGACTGTTTGTATCTTTCAATGACAACTCCAAAAAGCAAAAATATAGATTAAGTAGTTTGCAGAAAATATTTATTGTCCTTTTTTCTTTTCTCACGTTGTGGTTAAAACTAAGCAATACGTCTTTACAGAACCACTGCCCAATCCTATACATTGACAAAGCAATGTTATATTTTGACATAACTATTCCTTCTAATTAACCCTTTAACACTGTAGGGACCATGTAGTGCTGTCCTTTGAAGGTTAGCCTCGTTTTAGTTTAAAGCTTTTTGTATCAAATAAATTGGCTATGTTTTTTACTTCTCTAAACAAATAAATATGTTTGACATTTGAAGGAGGAATACACACAATCAGACATGGATGGACACGGCCAATAACGTATTCTAAACACTCAAACACACACACACACACACTCACACACAAATGGAGCGCTCAGCTAACACCTGGCCAACTGGTGGTAATTACTATAGTCATTTAGCCGTTGTCTCTGCTTTGTCATCAGCTTTATTTCAGAAAAGAGCTGACACAAGCAGAGCTGAAGGTAATAATGTTTTTTTTATGGGTAATAAAAACAAACAGCATTCAAAAGACGCTGCATTAAGTGAAGATTGAACTGGCTTACTTTGAATATCAGTATGTTGCATGCTTGCTACAAATGCTAATGCCAGTACTTTTACAATTACTTGCGTCACTGTCATGAAACGTACCATTTAACCAGCAGTGGCAGAAGGATAGGTGTGAAATCAATTCAATGGGAACACTACGTTTTGACTTTTTTAGTTTTTACCATCTTACCGTCAACGATTGTTCTTAATAAAGCAGGCGGAAGTGGTGTACTTAAAAGTGAATGCTTTAACAGGAAATGTTGAGATTGTTGATCAATAAAATTATACAAATTTCCGTACTGGCACTAAATTGAATGCACAGAAAAGCAATGGTTATTTGAAGCTGCTAATTCAATAAACATTCAGGTAAGCCTGCTTAGCCACGCTGAAATGGGTTGTTAATGCTCCTTACAAGGCTGTGTGAGACAGTCATGACTAGTATAACTGCTTGATTTTAAGGCACTTTTCATTCGTGTTATTCAATCTGTCGTTGGATAAATGTTTGTCTCCATGAGAAAGCTCTTTTCACTGAATACAGAAAGCCAGAGTCACAGCTTTAAGCTGTGGTACGAAACTGATGGAAATAAAAGAATGATATAGAATTTGTTTTTTATAGACAGAAATATTGTTTCAAAAAGGTATTACATAAGAAACATTATTGTTTTATGCATATCTTTCAGGTTACTTGTAAAAGAAATAAATACATATATTTCTCAAAAATGTTGTGATTTTTCTTTAATGGTTAGAATTTGATTTTTCCAGTGTAGTTTCTAAACTGTGGCCTAGTGCTTTGCCACGTTTCTCCTAGTCAGGGCTAATTAAGTTGGTTGTTTACTGCTTATTTAGTATACCTCAGATGCCTTAGCAGTTGCCATTGTCATTCATTTATTTTTAAATATTCTTGTGAATAATAAATAAAAGACAATTTGGCCAACAAGGGAATATTTTTGCAATTAGTTTGTAGAATAGTTAAATTAGCAGAGATAACTTTACAAGTATGATACACTTACTTTGTCAAACTTTGCAAACACCACTTAAGAGAAGGGGATGATTCGTTAAAATCCTGTCACTCTAAAATGGCTTTGCTGTTTAACAGCCACTCATGGAACTAACAGCTTCTTCACTATGGAAGCATTTGTGTAGCATAATTAAAAATAAAAGTCAAACCCAGAAATGCTTTTTATTTTCAAAATAAAGCTGCATTTTTTGACTCAAAATTAAAATAAAAAAGCAATCTGCCAAAATGCTTTTTCATTTTCTTCTTTAACACTGCTTATTCTGTCACTTAATTAAAATGACAATGAAAATGGTATTTGACATTTAATTGTCAAAAAGTTCTCTGGTAAATGTGTAGCAAAATTCATTTAGAAATGTCTAATTTGACAGTTAAAATGGATTAATAGAAAAGCTTTTTAATTTTTAAAATGTAACTGCCTCAAATGACTCAAAAATAAAATTAACAATTAAAACTTCAAAATGCTTTTTCTTTTTCTACTTAAAAAATGCTTATCTGTGTCATAATTAAAATGAAAATGCAAAAGAGGGGTTGCATTTGCGTTTTCACATCCACCCTGGGAATAGTGTTGCATAATTGAATTCGACTTAGCATTTCCAGAGGGGAGGCGGAACGATGACATCAGGTCTATCTCCGTCTGTCCGGCTGCTAAGAGACACAGACATGCTAGGAGCAGGGTGGATGTGAAAATGTAAATACAATCCCTTCTTTGCATTTTCGTTTTATTATGACAAAGAATAAGCATTTTTTAAGTAGAAAAGGAAAAAGCATTTTGAGGTTTTTGTTTTTCATTTTAATTTTGAGTCAACAAATGCAGCTTCATTTTGACAATCAAAAAGCATTTCCAATGATTAGAAGCAGGGAACGGCAATAAAAAAAAACCTGCTGTGTATCTGTGCAAAGTAATTGTCCAGCTCAGCATGAGGTTACTAAAAGTAATGACACCACAGTGAAGAGTTGCAACATGTGCAAGGAGTTGGTCTGTTGTGAGGACTCTTAAAGGCTGGGCAGGATTTCATCAGTCTTGCCAGGTTGCCAGATTCCCCTCGTCTGTTCATTTATCTTCAGCTCCTGTGATGCATTAGGAGCTTCTGGCCCAGATCTGCCATTCTAATTCAAATTTGACAACCTTTTCTGCCTCACTTTCATAGGAAGTAGCCTGGGTTTGTCCCAGCTGGCTGAATCTGAAAGCGCCTTCTGCTGAGACGTGTCCCAACAACGACAATGGTTTTACCCAATCACTGGCTGTTTGTTCTCACATTATCCTAATACAACCTCCAAACTGAAAATGTATTTAAAGAAAAAGCAAAAGAAAAAGTTGTCTAAAGTCAATTTCTTACCAAACATTTGTGCCGTAAGCACCATTCATGTTTGAAATGCATCAAGTAATCAAAATAGTGTGCATAGTGTGTTTCACTATGAATGTTTACTAAAAAGGTTCACTTACATTTTTCTCCCAAAAACCCTATTTTAATATAAAGTAATGAAATTGGTAAAGACAAACTTGTGGAATTCAGTCCTTAAGATGGTATATGGTAAATGGCGTCTACTTATATGGCGCCTTTCTTCCTACAAGGACAAAGCGCTTTACAGTCACAGACCCATTCACCCAGTCACACACACATTCACCCACACATTCAGACACTGGTGGTCGCTTCGCTGCCAAACACAGGCGCCCGCCTACCACCAGAGGCAAGGTGGGGTTCAGTGTCTTGCCCAAGGACACTTAGACTCATGGGCGTGCAAGGCGGGAATCGAACCTGCAACCTTACGATCATGGGTCGACCGCCCTACCGCTGCACCATGGCCGCCCAACGGAACTTTGTCCAAACCATTCACTTTGTTTCACTGAATAAACACAGACAGGATATGCTGACTCCTGCTGGCCTTTAAAAAGAGAGATCAACAGCACAATGGGTCCATACAATAACCCCCTCATAATGAAAGCCAAACCAACTCTGCTACCAACCATCAACACTGTGCACATCCCAACAATATTGAGGAGAACCACTATGCTTATCTTTTATTAAAACAAATTTGTTGATTTAAAACATTTACGGCATAAACTTTATTTGAGTTCAAATTCCAAAAAGGAGAAAATGTTTTACAGTAGAGTCTGTATGTAATTAAAGCAAGAGAAAAATGCAGAGGCAGTATCTTTGGATGATTTTTTTGAAGGACCAGTGAAAGCAAGAATGACCATTTTTAAGTACTAAATTGAGTTGAGGATAATTTACATAACTCTAACCATATACGACAACAACAATTAAAGACCCACTCCAATGAAAATGGTGTTTTAGGTGTTTTTAACATGTTCTTGTAGCATTTCTCTTATGATGGATGCCATTATATAAAGAAAATTATACTTAATTGTATTTCTGAGTATTTCTTTCTTCAAATTGTTAAGAATCAGGCGCACACAAAAATGAAAAATAAAACATGTAGCAGTGACATAGAAACTACAATCGACAGGCCACAAGTTTCCAACTCCAGTCCATTCTGATGCAGCCTCTTGCGAATCACTAAATCCAATCATTTTCCTCGTTTGAACTGGCATTTGGCACAGAGCTGTACGGCTGGATAGTTGTAATATTGCTCACCATTTCAGTTGCTATAGTAATGTAATGTTGGGGTTGTGAGGGGCTGTAATCTAGAGTGTAGAGTGTAAACAGATGGTTTGAATTTCAGAACGGGTTCAGCGAAGCCCAAATAATTTTTCTAAAGTTTGTGAAAATAGTCTGAAGAAGCTGATCATGTCTATAGAAATTATGTTTTAAACCAAGAGGTAGGTGATCTCTGAAGTAAATTTAGAGGGAGCCTGAACATGTTATAAGATGTGATGCTACTATTTGCTCAACTTTCCAAAAAGAAAAGTAAAATCTTTGAGTATTTGGAAAACAAAAAGGAAATTTTATTGACATTTGTTTAAACAACCACAGCATGAAGCTCAAATGCTATTTAAAAATCACACTCTTGGAAAAGTGATTACTTCACAGTAATGAAAACTCAGAGTTTCATATGATTTTCTAACCAGAATGAATAGAGCAGGCAAGAAAATAAGTCAAATAATGATCATAAAGACTGAGGAACCTGAAGAAAAAAAGCTTTAGAACCAAGGAAACTTTAAGGGTGCTTCAAGCATTTTTAATTCAGATGTTATTTTCTTGGATTTAGTCTGCATTTACACACACATTCTTTTTGCCCTAAAAGTATTTCTGAGAAAGAAAATTCTTGTTTTTCTTTTTTTCCATCATAACTGAGTATTCATTTATGACCTGCCAGCCTGAAGATGGTCTGAGTTTTTTATGATCAGCAAGAATTGAAACGTTTCAGAAGGCTCTGCATCTTTTACCCTGCATGTGGTTATTTAGCCACCTGCACAAAGTTAGCAAAACCATGTTGACTATTTTTCTAACTGCGATTATGCTTTTGATGTCAACAGAAACCATGACGACTGCTACTTCGCCAATCCTGTTAAAATGGGACCCAAAGAGCCTTGAAATTCGCACCTTGACTGTGGAAAGACTTCTGGAGCCCCTGGTCACACAGGTACCTAGTTCAACATACACTTTAAAAAAAAACCGTATAAATAATAGGACAACATTGAAAGTGATGTGCTGGTCACCATATGTGATGTTCGAATAAAAATGATATTAATTAAAACAAACCTAGGATTCTACTAGAAAATTGAATTTAGAAGATACAAAAATTTTGCCAAAGGTCCTAATTGAGCATCAAGCAGTTTCATTTCAGTTATTTCCTGTATCTGTGTAAATGCTGTTCAGAACTTCTGTCAGACTTGCAATTCAAGCTCAATATGTAACACGATACGCAATGATGGTTATCGATATTAGCCTGAGGTGTGGATTGAAGCTAAATAAATGAAAATGCCAGCTTTGGCTCTGGACTACTAACTCAGTGTTATAAATTTTCGTTTTCTTTTTTGAAGTCAAGGAAATAAAAATTGAGAAGTATGTGTAGCATCCTTTACACAAGTCTTCTTTATTAGACCTCAAATGAAAAAAAAAGGCTGGTGAAGTAATGTGGCTACTACATACAGTCTTCATTATTTTAGTGTTAGTCTAAGGCAGTGTTTTTCAACCTTTCCTGAGCCATGGCACACTTTAACCTTAAAAAAAATCCCGCGGCACACCAGGATCCAAAAAAATAAATAAAATAAAAATAAAAAAAACGGAGAAACTCATAGTCTGTATTGATCTACAGCCCCTCCACAATTGCACATGCATTTTTGAGATAATTGTTGCAGAAAAAGCTGGAAGTTGCAGCTGTTTTTCTCTAAAAGATGCAATAAAAGTTAAGTTAGAAGATTTAAAAACAGTTTGATGTGTGTTCGTTGGTTTCAAGACGTTTAACAACAGATCTTGTGCGCTGTCACTCTCACAACCCAATGCATCATGGGAGATGTAGTGCATTAAACGGCCGGCAGAGATCGCTTTTCGGAGCTTCATTGTTTTGTTCACTTGTTCCACGGTCTGATACCGGATTCTGTGGGAAGCTACATCGATAAGGACGAGCTTTAGCTGGTATTTTGTTAGAACTGAGCGACTTTACGAGCTAAATCGGGACAAGGAAGTGAAGACTTTAACCACTTCTGATTGGTCAGACTGATGACATGTGATTAAGCTCCCCAAGAATGATTGGTGGAGACAGTTAAAGGGGCGGGACTTTTCCAAAATACAGCCGGACCTGCAGCTGAATGGCGGTACGTCACTCTTATCAAAGTGTCTTTAATAAAATAAAATAAACACAAAGAAAAAGTATTTTACGATGTTTTATATTCCTAACTCCTCAGTGTTTTATCAGGGCCTGTTTGGATGAACAGAGAGCTGAAATCCTGGAGATGGGAAATGTTTTTATATCAGTTAATGAGGGCAATTTCCCACGGCACACTCGACCATCTCCCACGGCACACTAGTGTGCCGCGGCACACTGGTTGAAAAACACTGGTCTAAGGTACAACCATGTGTGCACTAATTAAACGGAACTACTTTGACCAATGACCAATGTCTCATACATGTATGCACTTTTACATTCACTCTTTTGTGGTCATAAAACATGTTCTGTTCACATATGTCAAAATTAAAGACTGAAATTATATTGTTAGAGAGGGGCTATTATGCTGACCCCTTCTTGGTAACACCAACCAACCAACCAATAAAACAAACAAACAAATACCTGACATTTGACACTTGATAATATGTCTTCAATCTTTGATTGTATTAGTGCATGATACTGGGAAGATGTGCACAAGGGCACAAGGTCCATTAAGAAAGTTCAATACAGAAATAGTTGTGAAAAGGCATTTAATGTGCTCCACATGAAGGACAGCAAGGACTTAAAGCACGGTTTCTGGAAATGCATGTTTGAAATTGTTTTTTTTTCCGTCACAATGAGCAAGTCAGACTTGTCAGCCAATTAAATGAGAATTGCAATATGAAACTAAAGCTTTTGCGTCAATGTGTTGGCTGCATTCAAACTTTGTCTGACCTCAAGACTGAGCCACTGACTGAGTTGGACTTTAAACTTATTGTGACATGACTTCAGTTTTTTTATCTGCATCTATCATTTATGTACCATTCTTCTAACACTGTCCAGTTGCATATTTTCTAGTTGTTATTTTATTTATTATTATTATTATTTTTACTTAAACTGTAATTCATGGTTCCCATATTGATTGGAGGTCATACTAAATGTAAAGCCAGATACGAACGAAGAAGTATAACGCAAACACCTCTTGTTGCAAGTCATACATTTTTATCACCTCAAAAATGTTATAAATGGTAGTACTATCATTGCTCCTATGGTTCAAACTTAAAATATCAGAATCTCTACGTCCAAATATTGGTTTTGGAAATCCCATTAGATTTGACAGATTCCTGTGTTTTATTTTCTACGGAACAATTGAAACGGAACTACTTTGATGAATATCTTTTTACTACGGTTTGACAAACAACAGAATGCACCATGATCAGTACTACACATAATATTTGAGACTCATCAATATTTTAACAAAAATCTAATTTTATTTTGCTATTTATTGTGATGAAAACCATCTTTTCTTCTGTCATTGACCTAATTGTACATTTTTTGCATGGTCTAAAGAGAGTTATGTCTTTATCTGATTAGTACACAGAAATAAAAACCTAAATCTGTAAAAAAATCAGTTTTGTTTGATGCATAAATCAAACCCTGCTTCAGTAAAATAACCATGAATTTAACTGCAGGGTATGATGCCATGCTGCACATCTGAGAATGGCACAATGTTGACAGCGATGTGATTACTGAGTGTACTTACAGCCTCTCAGTGGTCCTATGTTCTTTTTCTAACTGCAAAGTGCTTTAAATTTTAAACAAAATTGTATTCTTTTTACGTGGCGTATGAATTTTGCAAAGACATTTGTCTTGTCTTTTATTCCTCCCAGGCTTCTGACTTTATCTGCAGAAGACTGCAAGACTTTTCAGGTTTTTTAAGTAGTCAAGACTACAAGTTTTAATTGTGTTCGAAGGGAATTTTGTATGTTTTTGCTATTCTTTCCTAGGAACTTTAGGAACTATTTCTACATTATTAACATTAACATCTCTAACCCTTTCTATTGTTTCATGAATAACTTCCACAACCCATCAAAAGTAGAAGAAATTTAAGAGCAGATAGAAATTCAGGCTTTTTGTAGTTACCCACTAATTGGGAACCCAGTTTATAACATTTGCATGTTTGGATGCATACATAAAGACCTTAAGTAGCAAAAGTAATAAATATGTATAAGATAAAGGGAATTTTGGGAAGTTTGTAACAATTTCAACTCTAACTTCAACTTTTTTTTTGCTCTAAACTACATTTTTATTCTCCTTAACAGTCAAACGTGAAGTGAATGAATGACTTTAGGACCTCTGTCGGGGCACTACTGTAGATTTGAGGGGCTTCAGGAACCATGTTCAAGTCTACCATAAAAGATGGAATCTTACCTTTGTCACCTATTATGAATAATAACTAAATATACTAAATATAAGGTTACATTATTGTTAATTCAATCATTTGTAAAATAAGAATTGTTCACTAACATTTTGTAAAATCCTTTTTTGTATTTTTAAACCAATATATTACATTGTGTGCAGTTCCTAAGACGGCATACAAAAAAGTATACAATAACTGGCAAGTGGTATTTAATTGTACTGTTTTTCTAGATGAATTAACCACTAAAAACTCTTCTAAACGGAATGTCCACCCCACTGCCAGCACACCTACACTTCTTTTAGTTCTACATTGCAAAATGTTTCCTATCCCACAAAGTGGTTTTCGCTGCACTTATCCATATTTACACTCCAGTGGGCACACAGGGAACAAAGGGAGGTCATGTTTCTTTTCCCAAAGTCAAATTCACATGTGGACTTGTCAAGCTCAGCAATGGTAGAGTCAACTTTCAGGTCATTGGGCAACTGTTGTACCTACAGAGCAGCAACCACCGCAAAGCATTAATCAGTTTAAAGAAAGGAACTTGGGAAAAGCAAGTTTCAACCAATTCTGAATTTTTTAAAATCTAGCTTTGACACTCAAAATGCACAAAACAATCATTTATGCTTTTAATCTATTTATAATCGGTTTCATTTTTGTCATTAAGGTGTTTATCTTTGCACAGTCAAAATTATTATATGTAAAACATATTAATCACATAAATCTGATAAATGTGAAGACAATCAATTTAATTGTTAAAATGGAGTAGCTCTAAATATTTGCCAGTTGCCTTATTTTGCCATAGGCAATAAGTTTTTCAAAAAAATTTAAAGATTCTAAAACATGATGTGCTTTTAGGTGTTGCATACTTTAAAAATAGAAACTTGTAAATCCTAATGTTTGTGCCGCAGAGTTTGTTGTTTGGGAGGTTTTTTAAATTTACAGAATTCTCATAATAATGAGAGATTTTGACATTTTTTGACTTCACTAGATTAAGTCATTTGTACAGTCATTTAATTTACCTTCAAAGAAATAGTCACCATTAACGGAACGCAATTTTAATAATAGTAATTAATTAATCTAATACTTATGAACTAAACTAATTAACAATTTCTTGTATAATGATTTCTTCTTTTTTAAGTAAATTTTACCGAAGCACAAAACAAAATAAAAAAAGGTTTTATACATTTTTAACACATTTTCTTACATTTTTTTACAATTTGAAACATTATTGCTACCTAGCTGCTTCTTTTGGTTTCATAGTTTTGAGACAGCTCTACATGTGGATTCCAAAGTCATAGCTGAAGGGAAAAGAAATATGTCAAAATAAATTCTTATTACTGTAATGGAAACAATCTGACAACCTCTAATGTATACCAATAGCGAAATACATCCGGGCCTTTTAGGTGGAGTTTTTGCTGCCTGTCAAACATACTCCTCCTCCTTTCTATCATTACACGTGTTGTTGTTCTTTGTACATGAGGTTTAAGCTTACAACACATTTTTTAAAATAATTTTTAAGAAAGCAGAACTACATTCCTTCTCTAAACACAAATTGGCATCAGTATAAGTATAAAAGTCAATCCAGAAGTGATGAGATTTAAGTATCTGCGGGTGCAGGGTTTTTAAAATTCATTAAATTTCATTCCAAATTGCAGTCTGTCAGCCTCAGTACTTTTTGTTTCTCTTTTGAGTGGTCATCAGAGTGACACATATGTAATTGCCTCATGTCAAGAGACTGAAACACTGATAAGGATCTTTTCTTAACATGTAGTGATTGTTATAAAGTTTTACTCAGAGTTACATCTGATGGCCTTCACAGCAAATTACATGTCTGACGACAAGGCTTTTATTTTATTTTTTCCATTTTTTTTTCTTCTTTTGACATTTTAATTGAATGTGTATGTAAATAAATAAATAAGCCTTGCCTGTCAGATTAGTCTGATCACTGGTATCTCTTATAAGCAAATTTTAAACAGGCTCACCCTACAGTTAGGGATTTCTATGAGGCAAACAGAATGATAAAGACATAGTTTACATTGACATGTGTTGACCCTGACCTGTAAATGGAAAACCCTAGAAAAATGGAGCACATAAATGAATCTGAAGGGTAAAAAAAAAAAGAATGTAGCAGAGCACCAAAACCTCAATTCAGCACCATCAGGTCACTGAAACTCACATCATGGACTGGGAAAATACAGAATTAACAGGGACTGTAATAAACACGTTGGAATATTGGATCAAAGAAGTCATGAAAACCAAAAAATGTGGACACAACACCATAGATCAAGTTAAGGGGGCTTACACGATGTCATTGACTTAATAATTTTTTATCCAAGGACCATAACCAGTACGATAGGGGTATTTACCAGACAGGTTTGTTCAGCCAACAACAACCTTTTATAAATTAAATTAAATTAAATTCAATCACGCTATCTGTCACACACCTAGGCGTGTGAAATTTGTTCTCCACATTTGACCCATCCCCTGGGGGAGAGGTGATAAACAGTTGGTATGTACACATAACAGGTAAAAATCTTCCGAAGAGGATGATTGAAGACCAGTGGTCAAAACAGGTCAAACTACCTTTTTATCATTTCATTTTTCTTACAGAACCAAAAAGTTCTACAGTTGTTTGTACATAAAGGACTAACAAGACAAACAAGAACTTGCTTTCTCAGTTGTAAGTAGTTTAGGGTGGGAACTATAGTAGAGAAGATGCAAATAGTTAAATAATAACTTTTTTTATTCTTTGTTTCTTGAGATAACAAGTTATTAAGATGACATAATATGATTAGTGCTTGTTATCGTAAGACAATGATTCAGTTTGCTATCAATATGTTAACTATTTTCTTGTGACAATGGAATAAAAGCGCTGCATATTTTCCCAAGATAGCGACCTTGGGGAAAAACAAAGAAATATGTTTTTTTTTGGTATGTTGCTGAATGTATATTATCTTCTACTCAAATGACTGGCTAATTGTTAAATTGACCAACAACAGTAGCGCAACTACCACCTTTGTTTGACCACAACTAAAGTAATCGATAATGTTAGAATGCAGTGCCAATTGCCATTGATGATTTTTGCTCATATGTGCGTGGGCATTATTGTTTTTTTGTGTTTCTGTTAAAATAAAGAGTAATGCCTTTTCCCAGTTGTGGAAAGGGAGTGATACAAATCCACCAAATTCAGAGCTTTAAGTCTAGAGTCTGGCTATTGGATGTCTACATCAGCAGGGATAGCTGAGAGACCTGCTAGAAGACATATTGTAAGTTGATTAATCATTAATGATCCTTTGTTTGGCAATTTGGTTTACAGTGTTCCCTCATTTATCCCAGAGGATACATTCTAAAAAAAACCTGGAATAGGTGAAATCCAAACAGTAGGATTGTAGATATTTTAAGGCTGTAAAACCCCTCACTACAAACTTTATATACTTTCTTAGACAAACATGACCATTTTTATTTTTTATATTTTCCTATCTTGTTCAAAATCTCAAAGTTCCAACCTTGGTAAAACAAACAGATTCATGTATTTTAGAATGAAAACAAAAATCTGATCGCAATCAAAGATTTATGTAGATTTGGAGAGCTGGATGTAACTGTACAGGAGACAAGGCACAGTGGAGATTGATTGACAAGGTCTCCAGCCCATCATACAGCACTCCATCACAACATGGAGTGCTGTAAAAAAAATAAAAAGCAAAATTACACTGAAAAAAATCAGAGAACGCAAGAATGCAAAGGATGAACCTCAATATAACAAGGAAACAGTGTATATCTCCAACTAGAATTGTCATGTTTTTCTCTATCTTCAATTAAGGGAAAATGATAATAAGTTATCCTATGATAAAACTTGTTATTTTGAGAAAACGAGCTGATAAAGTATTGGCAGACTTGGCCACTCTCGTCATCTGTAAAAGGTACTGTTAAACCCATTACATTAGCACGTTTAGGTGCACAGATTATTGTTGGATGCTTTTAAAGAACCATAAATCTGCTTTCTAATAATAAGAGAGCAATGCATGATCAGGTCGAATAGACTGAGAATGCTAATAGATTTTTCATCTTTGTCTACATTTGGTATGCGTACCCACATAGTGCTTCTAGAAGCTATACAAAATCTGAAGCTTTCAAAATAGCTTGAAGTATTCACGCAGTTACAAACACTGCTCATTTGAGGGAGGGGGGCATTTTACTAACCAAAATCAGCACATGAAAAATGGCTTGTACAGCTATTTCTCTTACTACCATATAGTAATAAACGCCTGTACTGCTTCACTAAATCATTTTTTTCTCAGTTAGACATTCTGTTTGACATTTTCCAACTTTTTTCCTGAGCCCAGCTTCTTCAATTTCGTGCTGCGGGCAGTTTATTTTTGCTCCTTGTAGTACACTGGACTCTTGTTATTTACTCCCTTTACTTCACTTTTGTTCTTTGGTACAGTCTCAAGTGAATCAAGACCCTCGCTCTCATGGGAACCAGGTTTCGCTAGGAGCTAGGTGAGCTTTCACATGTGACAAAATAAAATTCTTTAGGAACCAATGAACCCTGATGCCAATCAAACCTGCATGTGTGAACGCACCCAAAGTAACAACGTTGCTATAGGTTTTTTTCAAGTAACATGGATTCCTAAATATTCTGTATAACAATAACTGGCTTCCATAACCAGGGTAAAATATTAGTGAAGACAACACACTCACTTACTGGACAAAATCTGAATTTTAAAATACCACAGGCCAAGTGTTTGTAGGTGTAAAACAAGAGAACCATGAATACAATTAATCGGATAACCCAAGGCATAAACATTGAATAAAAAAATAGAAAAGTAATAATGTAACCAGGGAAATGACTGATACCCCTGAACCTCATACCCAAATCAAGAAACTTTGGAGCTTTTGTTGTTTTCATTAATTACTTGAATGTGATCAAAAATCAAGCTATTGTCCTTTTTTTATTATTCTTCTACTCACATCCTCAGTGTACTGCAACTGATTTCAACCTTTTAAATATCAGCTAACTGAAGACATGTTTGATTTCTTCAACAATCAATTCAGCAACTTTTAGTTTGTCTCCAATTTGGCCAAAATGCAGCTATGTCTTACTTTAAATGTTTTTTTTATTGGATTTTTAATCTGTCATGAAAATAATTGGGAGAAACGCATAAATTTCTATAAATTTACATAGCCAATTTTTCAAGGATAATAAAGGCAGTCAAAATCGTAGTTATTAAAGTTGTTTTTACACCCCTCTTCAAGAATATTGGTAATGCAAACCTTGTGTACCTGTCTGTGTGCATAAGACTTGTGAAATAAATCTTCCATCATTAATGTATACATATACTTCCAACCTGTAAATAGTTGTGTGTGATTATTTCTTTCTGTGAACTAAGTCATGCAATTTACTTATGACACTCTCATGTTTTGACTTTGTATTATTGACTGCCCCCCCATCTCCCCCATCCTAACCCCTTATTCCCCATCTCCAACATCCCATTCTATCTCTCTCTCTCTTCTTTTCTTCCGTCCGGTCCAACAAGGAATGCATACAAATATAATTATCATAAATAAAGCTTAGCCTCAAATACCAAAGGGGCTTATACAAGTATACACTCTGTTTGTCTGAAGCTCCATTAACCCCTATTGTAACAGTAAAATCTGTTCAACCCAAGAGGCCTTCAGCTCTGATCTGCTTGCTCAGCTGTTGGACAGAATTAGTTATCAAAAGAAATAATGGTTGTTGTTTCAACTATCCTTCTTTTAAATGTGCTGTATCATCTTCCACGACTTTTGATATACTATATAACTTGTGGACATTTTTTTAAATATTTTTTTTGTTCATCATACAGTTTTTTTTTAAATCCTTTTATTTTTTGTGTTAATATAACTCATGTATATGCTATTTGTCTATGAGCCAGTGCATTTAATTGATGTACAATGCTTACACGTCAAAACCCAGCTTGAAACCTGAACATGCTTTATTCCATGTGGTAAAATACATTTATGACAGTTTATGTTCACAATATTCTTATTTCATAATTCTCCCCCTTAATCTTTTCTTTTTTTTTTCTCTTCCCCCAATCTTTTCAAGTTACAGCAACCTTATTCAGTACATCGTCCAGCAGTCTGAGAAAAAAGGTCACAGGCTACATAATCAGTTTGCACATTGTTTTAAAATTTTGCCACTTCTGGATTAAAAAAAAACAAAAAACCATTGATTAAAAGTTTTATGAGTAAAAGCCAGTGTCTTTGGACTGAGAGGTTTGGTATTTAACTGAAATGACTTTTGTTGCTTCCTTCAATGACCTTATTTCCTGCTTGCGTTTTAAGTGTAAATTAAAAGTGGAGAGGGTCTTCTTTTAGAGGATTAAACTGACAACTACCAGTTGGATTTACCTCATGATCTCTCTGCCCTAATTCTGCCTCTTGGATTTCCACCACTCGGATGTTGAGACGTTGTCAAGACCTTCTTTCCCAGTTCACTGTCTTTTTAGTGTGTCAGGTCATAGCTATTAAATCATTTTCTAGTTACTCTTTCTTTTTAAGGCACGCTTGAAATCTATCATTATCTTTGACACATGAACCACAGATTTGTCCTTGGCAAGTGCACGTTTGCAATGTTTTCTGCAGAAGAAACCTGTCGTGTTTCAGCTCTTCATCCTAAGACTTTTATAGCAGATTACCATGCAGTGTAAACTTGCTATTGGAAGATAAGTTAGTTAATATACTGCATGCGTTCTGCTCCCTTACAGACGTTTTGTCCTTTTAGTTTACGACCATGAAGGTAAATATATGTTGACAGTAAAAGGTTTTAAAAGCAGGTGACTCAAAATGTTTCAGACACTGACATTTGCAATGTGATTTCCCGGGTTAAAACAAGGTGGTGGTGACTAAAGGTAGACTCACACTCATACACAACTGTATCAGTAGACCCACACATAAGTGTAGCTCCCACAAGCAAGTGTTTTATTAGAAGAAAAATTCAGAAAAATATTTATTTGCAGAAATAAAAAAAAGACCAGTATATTTTTTTATTGATAACAGTAACTCATGGGGATGAAAGAGATCCCTTGACATTTATTTAGTCGTTGCAAACATTCCAGTTTGTATCAGCTGGACTGGTGAAAGGTAGATTAGTCCTTTTTAAAGACAACACTCTTACGAGTTGCTAAGAGGACTGGCACACATTTAGTCAAACCCTCCTCTTCCATTTCCTCCAGAGTAACCTCTGACCTAAAAGGCCAGAGACCAGGTTAGTACAGTTACAAATAGAGCCGCAGACAGGAAAATTTGACTAACATTTGTATTCATTACAAACAGATGATGAAAACAAGTGTTCTTTACAAAGGATACATTTCACATATTTCAATTAGGATCTATGAAACGCCAAAACCTGCGGGTAATACACAATTTTTGGCAAAGTGGTAGAATCCAAAGCAATCACCCTACAATAAGACAGCACTCATGATGTCAGGCAGCAGCTCGTAATCATTATTTCTGTTTTCTTTTTTTTTTTTTTCATCAAAACTAATATGAAGTTGTCTGAAATTTCCATCTTCAATGCACATGAACACAATTAATATGTCAATTCTGGTTAGTCATAGAGTAAAGCTTAATGACCATTTAAGCTGCAATTTAGCTGCAAGCTTTTTTAAGAAATTGCACATTGATTCATTGCTCTCTAATATAACTACAGCTGTTGGATCAATATAGAAAATCTCATAATTTTTTTATTTGGTGTGAAATTAGAACTGAAAAAGTTCTTTTAATTTGACAATGTTTCAGTTTCGTGCAAGTCTCGTTAAAACTGTGCATTGCATAATCATTGCATTGTTGCATTGCACTGGATCTTTGTATTAGCCAGTTTTAGATGAGGTCATTATGCTAGCATTTGAGAAAAACAAAAACGCTGCACTATGTTTACATACTAATTGGAAAGCTTTTTCTAATCAATCAGTTGATCTTATAATGACCTCACAGCAAATGTATGATAGATTGATAGCTGTGCTATTATGCAGAGAGCCTATGTTATCTTCTGTCCTTTCTTTAGTGCTTGGAGGTGCTCCTACAAACTGCCCTCACATCCATCTTTAAGCATAATCTCCTGACACTTGTCTGTGTCAGCATATGCCTTCCCCTGGAGTCTGAACTGCAGCCATGCAGATGCTGAAAACTTTGTGGGTTACCAGATGAAATTGTATCGACAAGACAGATCTTGGCTTTCCATTCCACTCGATTCAAATAAAATGCTTTTTGAGTTGGCTTAAAAAAATACCCATGACGTTACTATTTCAGTTTCTATCTGATAGTGTTTGTGACAGAACTTGGACCACAGAGCCTTTCTCCTAATACATGGAAAGTAAAAGGATAGAATGAAATAATTCTGCAGCTCTTATAATGATCTTATGAAAGCTTCCACATTTGCATATAGAAAATCTTGCATATATATATATATACCTTCCTCGAAGGCCCAAAGTGCTTTACAGTCACAGTCCCATTCAACCTTTCACTCACACATTCACACACTAGTGGTGGCTCCACTGCCAAACACTGGCGCCAACCTACCACCAGAGGCAAGGAGGGGTTCAGTGTCTTGACCAAGGAAATTTCGTCATATGGGCGAGCTGGGCGGGAATGAAACCCGCAATCAGAGGTCGGCCGCCCCAAAACCTTGAGTTATGTGCATAGTTTTTGTTGGTCAATACGTGAGATCTAAGTCATGCAATTTACTTATGACATTCTTATTTTATGACTCTGTATCATCGACTGCCCCCCCCCTTCTCCCCAGTCTTAACCCTTTGTCCCCCATCTTTAACATCCCACTCTCTCCCTCTCTTTTGTTTTTCCTTCCGGTTCAGCAAGGAATGCAAATAAACATAATGCATTCGGTTTTGAACCGTTATCCTCTTTTTAACATTGTTTGGTAACTGGAACCACAGCCTCTCCCTTGAAAAGTATCCCAAAGAAAAACTATCAAAAATAAATAACCCAAAACATAAATGTGGGTGGATTTTTCTCACATTCATTTGTCATTAATTCAGTATTAAAAAAAGTGGTTTTGCTATCAGAAAACTTTAAAAAGAACAAAATATGTTTGATTTTGAACCTTAGTATCTAATTTGTATCCATAAACCTGTAGAGGTAAAATATATTTTTTCAGTTGAGAACTTCCCACAAAATCACCAGGATTTTCAATGACTATATCACTGTTTGAAGTAGCTAGGAGACTGTAGCAGACAAAGAGCAGAGTTACTATAGCCCTGTTATTATCTGTTAATCTATATTTTATGAGCCAACACAAATGTAGGGTTATTTGTGCAGTAAAATGCTTTGGAGTGAAAACACATAATGGAATGGTGTAAAATATTTTATGTGTGTTGGAAAGTATGGATCAAGCTGGTGCCCCAAAGGCTCAATGATCAGCAGAGATTTTTCTTTGCTGCTTTTCCTGATTACACTTAAGTTTCAATGATTCAGAAAGACACACCAACTCAAAATATGAAAGTCTATCTAACTTTGCCGTTTAGCTGCAAGGCGTAGGTTTAACCAAAGGGAACAAAAAACATTCCTATCAGTTGTGGGCATTATAAGAATATTTTTGTCCAATTTATTGTTGGCTTTTAATTTTTCGATATTCACCTTCTTGTTTAGAAAAAAAAGGAAAATAACAATAAATCTTATTTGTCAATAAATCTAAATAAAATTGTTAAGATTATACATAAAAACAATGAATTAACAGGGTTAACATTGACAACTGTTGATTTTCCTTTGGTTTTCACACCAAAGATTGTGCCATGATAACTTTAAAGGTGGGTTTTATCTCATAGCATAATCAGGATGTTTTTTTAAAAGTTTTTAGAATTTTTTATGAACCTTAAACAAAAAGATTTTTCTTTTTAACTCTCATTTAGACTTTATTGATCTCTTTTAGATGACACTTTAAAGTGTGGATGCCATGCTTTGAACAACTTTGTCAAATAAAAAAGCCTTTTAAAGGCTGATTCTATTGATACCAATAGTTTGCGTCGAAAAAAATCCGAAGCATATGAATAATAGACATCTTTCGAAGGAATCAGAGATTTTTATTTGCCGCTAAGAGTGCAGGCTGGAAGTGAACCCGATATGACCTGTGACGTAACGAAAGGGAGTTGCCTTTCGCAGTTGCGCTTCGGACAGCATGTAAACAAAACAGGTAGCCTTCGTTTCTCTCGTGTTTAAATCTGTTAATCATCAACATGCCAAGTCGTTGTGTGGCAGCTGGATGTAGCAATACATCTAGTGAAAGTGTATCTGTGTATAAAATTCCCAAAACAAGAAACGCTGCTGAAAAGGGGAAAGTTCAAGAAGGTGGACGGCGAAGGATTTTTCCCTCCAGATCTGCAGGAGAGAAGTCTGCGTTTTCGAAGGGACAAAAACCGGGACACAAACGAAGAATTTTGAACGGAGAGTTGGGAGGAGGATCTTGGCTTCTGAGTCGAGGAAAGGCGGGTGAGCTGGAAGCGAGCTAGCCGTTTTCTGGGTCGGAGAGGACGGCGCTGGAGTCGGGAGCGGAGGCTGCTAAGCTAGTGTGCATCATGATGGATCACATTGAGGCGAAGTAGTCGTGTTTTCTGTTGTCCTTGGATCCAACTGGAGTATTTCAACGCACTCAATGTTTTGCAAGAGAAGCAACAGGCCTGCAACGTTTTTTTTTTTCTTTTGATTTTGAGGTGCCGGTACCGTGAGTAAACTGAACTGTGTGTGTGTGTGAGCGCGCGCGCGCACGAGAAAAGGTTTCAAACTGGTTCAAACAGGTAAAACTGTTAATGTTCCACAGTTGTTAATGGTATACAGTGACTTTGTTAACTAAAGAGTAGTAATATCTGGGAAACTTTTATTTTGTGACATTTATTTTGTAAATTGGGTTGAAAACCAGTGTTTACCTTTGTTTTGATTAGGCCAAAAGGGGACATTTTGAGTATATTTTAGGGTAAGTGGAGTAATTTAATTTTATACATTTTTTTAGACTTACTGGAGTCTAGCCGAATCTTCATGCTGGCTATCGTCATTGGCATCACTAGACCTACTACTTTCTGCTATATCCTCCTCACTTTCGCAAAAGGGTTCGAATCGATACGGTTGCAAAAGTGACTCATCATCATGATAATCTCCGCAACTTTCCTCTTCATCTTTCTGTTCATCTGATGATAAATCGCTAATAGAGACGGTAGCATCACTCTGTGCTTCGCTATCGGTGCTAGCCATGTTGTCTGCCTTGTCTTCCTTTCGTTACGTCACAAACAGGGCGGCGCGAATTCGGCGGAATGCGTGAAGCCGGCGGCCGTCCTCGTTGTTTATACTGCGTTTTTCGCTATTTATTCTTTTTCGAAAAATATTAAAAACAATCGCAACATGAAATAGAGACTATTTACTATATTTTGGCTTATTAAAATAGGCCATGTCACCCACACTTTAAGGGAAGTTGTTTAAACAAAGAAAACAGGGATAACACACATTGTGGTTATGATTTCACAATTCTATGTTTTAATCAGGCAGCCTCAGTCTCTGTTGGACTTCAAACACAGTAACACACCTGAACACACACAATAATGACTGATAATTAAAAAACGTCTTTGATTGCCATTTTTGTGGATTTCATTTTATGGTTTGCAGCTGCTACATTTTAATTGATTGGTGACAATTCTAAGTGATAGGAATATGTTCTGTAGTTAATAATAGAATAAATAAATGGAATAAAAGAGCACCTCCATGAGACATGAAGCAATACAGTACTATAATTATCCCTTAAAGTAGCACAGTTTGCTTTTATTTAATGAGGCTTCAGTTACACACAGGGTCTCAGTTGTGTATCTGATTAAAATGAGTTCCGCACAGCTACATTTTTGATCTCATGCATGCTATTGTGAAAATAAACACCATTTTATTACCATATTTTAAATTTTAAATTTGGTGAGAAATGTTCCAGAACTGGAAGATGGGTGTAAAAATTCCTCAATTAAGAGCAACATTTATTGGTGGCAAAAAAAAAAAAAAAAAAAAAAAAAAAAAAACATTTGATGCAGCATAATAAAATGGTTTAGAGAAGCAGAAGCAACTTTTTTTTGAATGTCTGACAGCTGATGAACATCACTTCCACACTAGGATCCAGTTAGACAAGAGGATAATGGAAAAGGAGGAGGGAGAAAGTCATGCTTAGAGGAGTGGATGTAGAGTGCTGTGAGAACTATCTCAGCTCTACATGACAGCAGCTGAACTGTATATTGCTGACCATCTTAAAAGCATTTAAGTGTAGAGGCTTCTTTCAGAAGAGCGATGTTATATGTTTTATAAAAAGTTTGTCAAATGCTTTGCTTTTTTTCTTCAATGTCAGCAGTGTTAAGATGATATAAACTCTGACACATGTCATAAAGATTATGGGAGAACTTTAAGGATTGTGCAAAAAGAAAAAAAAAGATCAGTGTTGCATGTTTTTTGTCTTTCTGGTTTAGACTTAGTGGTTTCTAAAATATTAGTATCATATTGAGTGATATTTCTGCGACCACGTTGCACACAAAACGTTCTAAGTTGCACACAAAACTTTCTAAGTTGCAAATAAATATGTTAAATATTTGCTTTTCAATTATATTTTTTGCTTCAAAAACTTTTTTTGCTTTCAAAAACTTTTTTTTTTGCGTTTGCAAAATGCATGTTTTTGCATGCGTTGTGTGTCATCTCACATTTTTCGTATTTTTGATTTCGCTGGGTTAAGTTTCATTTTGACGTGACCAAGCTGCCATCAGACAGCTGCTGATTGGTCCAGATTCTAACCAATCAGGTGTCTCTGTCTCGTGTTGACAGTGCTTGGAGGCAGACACAGACTTTGGACTTTGCGTAGTGCCAATGCATTTCCTCATTTAATAAAATAACTGTTTTGTTTCCTCATGGTGTCCCAATGTGTGTATGAAATTTCTGCAGAGGGTATTCCTACTTGGATCACAATCAGAATGTTGGAGTACAATAAAATTCTGCTTGGTTACACTTGTTTAAAATTAAAAAATGAGAATTACTGCACGGTGGCGCAGTGGTTAGCGCTCTTGCCTCACAGCAAGAAGCCCCCCGGTTCAAGTCCCGGCTGGGGGACATGAAAAACACAACATCAATGGGGGACCTTTCTGTGTGGAGTTTGCATGTTCTCCCCGTGCATGCGTGGGTTTTCTCCGGGATCTCCGGCTTCCTCCCACCGTCCAAAAACATGCTACATAGGTTGATTGGAAACTCTAAATTGTCCATAGGTGTGAGTGTGAGAGTGAATGGATGTGTGATTGAGGATATTACACCCTGCGACAGACTGGCGACCAGTCCAGGGTATCCCTTGCCTACGCCCAAGTGGCCGGGATAGGCTCCGGCAACCCCGTGACCCCGAAAGGGAATAAACGGTTAAGAAGATGGATGAATGAATGAATGAGAATTGTAAAAACAGTTGGCACGATTAGGGTTGTGCCGATGGACGATATCATCGTCCATCGTGATGGGTGACTGACATCCCCGATGGAGAGACACCATCGTGATGCCACACCCCCGCCACGTTGCGAGTCAACACCATAAGCCGCGGTTACATGTACAAAATATCTTGATGGGATCAATGGTCGGATTAGAATCCAAGCGTGTACATGGGCCCAGAAAAATGTTTTCAGAACATAAAAACGTTCACTAAGGTCACACTTTCCGTCGGAATAAATCATTCGCACATGCGCAGTAGGGTTTGAAAATCGGAAGGGGATATAAATTCCGCCAAGCGGCTTTTTTTTTTAAAAACTTTATTGAATGTAACAATTCAATACAAAACGATGTTAAACAGCGCCGAGCGGCTATATACATTCACATGTCAACTTGGTAATATACGAGACGACCTTCTAAACGTGCTTTTAATAATGTTACGGTTATTATGAAACACCTGTTCGCTCATCATTTGAATTTTAAGCCGTGTGGTCAGTGCTTTTTCTGAACGAAGCCAGGATTAGCAGTAGGCTAACACGGGCTAACAACATTAACTTTGGGTGGCGCTGCATGCTGGCTGCACGTAAACATGTGGGAATAACATCAGCCTTTATTTTAGTCGGGAGACGACTGGAAACACAAATCCACGTGATTGTTTGAATGTTTTCTAACGACTGAGCGTCATTTCTGCTTTGAAGCTCAAACCGCTCTGTGTGTGCTGACGATCCGAGCTGTGCTCAGACACACACTTTTAGACCCGGTTCTGAGTTCGGTAGCTCGTACCCCTAGAGCTGCGGGACGGAGCGCAGTCCTAAATCTCTCACACATACCGCTCATGTAACAAAGCACCCCCCCCCCCCCTTCCCATCAAACACAAAGCTGGAAGTCTAAATTCCGCCGGTCCACTTCACTAGTTAAGTGTGGGAGCGGACCACTTCTTTTCTATTTTGTTTGTTACTTTTTTTGTTAAAGTTACTTCCCTCAGTTTATACTGGATCATTGCGGATTAGTCATTATCGGGAAATAAAATTAAAAAAAAGTAAAATAACAATTAGCAGTTATATAAGAACGAAAAATGTAAAAATAGCCCCCCCCCAAAGATGTCATCGTCCATCCCGATGGTTGACAGCAAACATCGTCAACGGCCAATTTAGGGGACATCGCCCAACCCTAGGCACGATGAATGCAAGTACCAAAAAACGGGGGGAAAAACGACGTAAAATGTCAGTTGATCGCACAATTTGCAATTATTTTGAAGCTTTGCAGTCGGAGTGTCACAGCAGGAGTTTTCCCTCATCCACTTTCAAACGAGCCCTCTCTTGATTGTTTTTGTCCTTCTGCAGCTCCTGCACACGTCGTGTATTTTACACATAATCTAAATGATCTCATCATTTATTTAGTGAGGAACCTTTATGCACCATCTCTGATGAGCAAGTTCTCCTCTGGAGAGCTGTATATCTGTGCTCAGTCAAACACACGCATGGACACTGCCTTTAACTTGAGCAGTTAAATCAGCACTCTTTCAGTGACTCTGAAGCTGAAGGCGGAAAATTGAATGGCCACACAGAGCCATTGCGATTTACTGCTTACTGGAGAGCCCACAGGTCACTGCTCTGTAGAGGAAAGGTTGCATGACATTTGAAGCTATTGATCAGCTATAAAATGAGAGGGCACAATTACTCCTTATGTCTGAAGAAGACATTAGCCTAACTGCAGCGGAATTGCAAATATTCATCGTCTGGTTCATTTTACTGTTGAGCCTAAAGGCAATAACGCTATGGAACATATTTATCCACATGTACCCTTTAACCAAAATTGGGGAAACTATATAAAAACTCTAAAATAAAGTCAAACTGGTGCCTATTTGTAAATCAAATTTTCTATGCACATACAGTTTTTTTTAAACATTTTATCAATAGTCTAATAATTAATTTGTTGTTTTTAGAAAAATATTATTTTACTTTACAATAAAATCTACTATTTTCTTTCCCCTTATGGTGTTTTTTAAAATTATTTTCCATTTATGAAGAGTGGGAAATCAATAGTATGTGTGATGTGAAGTTCTTCACATAAGACTGCCATTTTCACTCCAAATTCCTCTTTTATATGGTAAAACGTATCAACGTGGATTATGTTTATGCAACACAAATAGAGTCAAATTACTCTGTGTGATGTGTAAGTGTAATTAGTAAGCAGCTAAATTATTTTCCTTAACTTCAAGGCGTTTAAAAAAAGCGTTTTATCATTTACAGCTTTGCCAAGTTCTCATTCGAAGTGATAAGGGGTGTAACGGTACACTAAAATTTCAATTCCGTTCAGTTCAGAATTTCATAGGGCTCGGTTTGAATCATTTTTTGTGTTTTTTCGGTACAAAAAAGGCAGAAAAAATTTCTTGCAAAATGCATTTATTGGTTTTATATAACAATAATAAAATTAACCTATGTAGGTGATCTGCTATATAAAATAATACAACTATTAGCTGTCAGGAACTAAAAACTTTGGATACTTAACACTGGCCTGAAAAAAACCCCAACAGTTTAAGCTGCACATTTTTTTTTTCTTGTAGACCCAATTTTTACAGTCGGGTGATGCTGTTTTAAGTGCGTTAACAGATTAGATGTGTTACCTGTGGCATATGCTACCTTTGTGTAACATTAAAATGTCGAAACACAGGATACGACTAATTCAATTGCCTTTTTTTCCATCCAAACAAATCCAAAGTGTTCCCGTGGTCGGAAAACGCAGAGGAGATGCTCTCCAGGGCTGAAGGCGGATCTTCATTCGGGGTTCACTTCCCTGTTCGGAAACCCTCAGAGCCTCCAGAGCGGGTTAATAAAAGAACCAGTCTCTGTTCTTTTCACAGGAAACCATTTTTATTACTGTTCCGGCGAACTGAGCAGCACACCCTGAACGTGCGCTCACACACTCTTGCGGCACCCAACGCGTGCGAGCGCAGGCACCATTGAGCGTCTCGGCGGAAACTCGCGGTTAACATTAGTTAACTATTTGTACTGTTACACCCCTTAAAAGCGATGTTGCATAAGTGGTGTTTTATTTTGTGTTTTCCATCTAGCTCTATAGTGCCTAGGTTTTCTGTCATTCTCACTCAACAGATTTTGTAGCAGCAGGTATGACAGAATATGCTGATTAAAAGAAGCAGTTAAGCTTGTATCAAAGGTTGATGCATAAATTGATTCAGCCTGAGTGGATGCTGCAAGGTTATGTGCTCATAATTAAATAGCTTTTTAAGTCACTGTTGCAAAACACTTGAAAAAGTCATCGGGAAGTGATGTGACGTGATGAATTAACTTTGCACTGTGGTTCTACAAACAACACAAATAATTTATATATAAAGCTGAATTCTCACTATTCACTTATCCAGTGGACATTGGTACAATGGATTTAGCTGGCATTTCTGTGGAGCCAATTGCACATGTAGTGAAAGACATAGCTACTCTTTTTTCAATCAGCATTAAACAATTTTTTTTAGAAATTTGTTTATTTATTTACAAAAAGAGAGAACTCATTAATAAAACACTGTAATTGGGCCATTGTGTAATAACGTTTAACTGTAATCCCTGAGCAAATTCTCCACAATACAATTTATAATATTATTTACACAAAAATACTTTTGTGTTTTTGTGGTAGCAGATAATTATTCTCCTAGTTCTTCTTTTATTGCCTGCGGTGCCTGGGGTTTTACTACATCTGCTTCACTTTGATGCATTTCTAGTCTGGCCTTACCGTCCCATTCTTCTTTGCAGCACATGTAAATCCTGATTCTTTTTTTTTTTTTTTTTTCGTCTGCTTGGCAGGTCTAACCTTAGCACCCTACTTAATTATTCATTATCTCTTTGCAGAACATTTCAGAAACCTATCTATCTTGCTCCAGCTCTGCAGCATCTACCATGAGCTGCTCCTCATTTCAGATCGTATCAGTTTTTGTCACTTCTTCCCAAAATCCTTGTCTCTTCACTTTCACTTTCACTTAATCCAGCTCCTGCTTGTTTCTTTCCTCAGTGCTTCTATGTAGACCCTACAATGAGTCTGGTCTCACCTCCGCCTTCTGCATTTTTCCTTTTGGTTTTACCAACACTCTTTGGTCAAATATCAAAGCTGACACTAAATTTTTCTTTTACGTCCTTTTCGTTTCTCTGGACTGTTGACCCCAAGTACATAAAACCCTGAACTCAAAAACTCTTAAGCACACCATTTAAGCTCAGTCCCCTTTTCATTTATTTACACACAGATGTTCTTTCTTGCTTCAGCTGACTGTCATTTTTCTACTTCTCAAGAGTAAACCTCCACTTCTGAAGGTGTTCTTCCACCTGCTTCCTGCTCTCATCCTATATTACAATGTCATCTGCAAAAATCACGGTCCACAGAGATTCCTGTCTAACCTCATCTGTGAGCCTGTCCATCACTACAAACAAAGGCTCAAAGCCCAACCTTAAAGCAAATCACCTTCACCTTGAACTCCTCTGTCACATCTGCAGCACATCTCACTACCTTCTTATAGTTCTCATATTAGTCAAAAAAAAAAACAACCAAACAAAAAAAAAAATACTCCAATTAATTAGGCTGTATGTGAGCTTTCAAAAAGGAACATGGCAAAGTGGCTGGAAGCAGAAGCCGGGTTGAATTATTTATCTAACATCCCAGTCTGCTTTGGAATTATCCAACTTTAATTCTGCAGGAGTGGGTGGGTTTAATGATGCACTTGGCAGGAGTGAGCAATCAAAAAATAAACTGCAAAATCCTTAGCATCGCAGTCTAACAGGCACTGTTTTCTCTGCGTACAGTCATAACAAAAAGTTAAAAAAACATAAAAATCATATTTAATTTTAACATTATTTCTAAATTAGAAACATGAAATGGCACAATAAAGCTAAAAAAGATGTTTTAAAATGGTCAGAATGTTGCAGTAAATGGCAGGAATTTCAGCATAGCTGAAAAACTTGATTTAGGTCCTTAGTCATGTAAGATGTCTACAAATGGTCATCATGTCTTCATAAAATGCATTTATACATAGTTAAAGTTAAACACTATAGAAAATAGTATTAATACTAGACATCATTAAGTATGAATCTTTTACTGTTTTTATTTCAATTAAAAATATATCAAAATCTTTAACAAATAAGGAAAGTTCATAGTTTAACCTATTAAATGTTTTATAGTATTACTGAAAGTTTGTTCTCTTATTGTTTAAATTTTACCTAGGACTATTTAAAACCCATAATTACTTATCATACATTCTTTAATCCATTAATACCGGAGCTTTTGCAGGCAACAGCAAAATAGCTTATGCTCTTTGAACTACCATAACTCTTTGACTGTTTACGCAATGAACATAATTCCAAAAGATCCTGAGCGTCTTTGCGCTGGTATGACACACTTTATACGTAATGGAAAAGCAAAGGTGCTTTTTCCCAGTGTCGGAATCGGTTAAAATTACATCAATTGCATACGTGAGTTTTGGTAATGAAAAGGTAAAGCTCCGGTGTTAAAAGGTTAAGGGGAAAAGGCCACCTTAAAAATAGCATGGATCCCATATAAACACAACTATTTTTGAAGTAAGGACATTCATCATTAAAGCTCCTACTTCATGATTAAAGCCTCAAAGTACTGAGGCTTGGCAGGACCCGAATTTGCTCTTATTGGCTATTTTAGGATGGAAGTCTCCTATATTCTAAGAACTAATTGTATCACATGATTGTCAATGTAAAATGTTTTCAATACATATACATCATTTTCACTGTTGATCTTGTCTAAAATGAAACATTAGTATTTCATCATTTTTTAGATCTCAACCCAATGTATATGTCTTATTTGATTATTGCTTATGTGTTTTCATTGATTTGTTTAAGATTATTAAAAAAAGACAACTCCTTTGCCTTTGGGATTATTTGAAAGCTGTTGGGAAAAAAAGGAGCCAAAGAAAGCCGCAGGCAGCTCCATTCTGTTACTTTTTAAAGGGAAAATACTCACAGTTGTCACTCTCCTGACTATAAACAAGACAATTTATAACATTTTTAATACACGGATGAACAAATAGAAACATTCAATTAAAATGACTTGGAAAAACAAAAACAAAAAAGCAATAAATGAAAGTAAGTTAAATGAAATTTAAATCTAAACAACCAATGCATCTACTGACTCCTCAGCCCACCTGTGCCCAGTAACGCTGCCATCCATCACCAAGTCAGCATGGATGCAACCCCAGCCTAGAAGGTTCTAAGATGTTTTGCACTGCATGTAATGGCTCAAAATATAAAAACCATAGATCATCGTTGATTAAGTTGTGTGTAAGTTGTAAATAATATTTTTTTTAATTGATCATTTTGAATTATGATTACATTGTTTTGAATGCAGGATACTTGACAAAGATGTGTTTTGATTAAATACTAATAGTCACAAGTAACCACATGTGGCCAGTTTTCTCCATTTATTACTTTATAAGGTCTTTTGGCTGAGATAAGTCAATAACATTTTTACTTTTTAACTACCATGGTGACAGTTAGGAATGTTAATACTGCAGCATGATTTCAATTAATTCCCCTAGGGTAAACTTTCAGAGCATCCTAGCATGACCTTTGCCTTCCTTTTTACCTACAATAAGTTGAGTGGTATTAGCTTCAGTGAAGAAATTGTATACATTACTTTTTTTTTCTCCAGTCCAACAGCTGAACAAACAGATAAGTACTTAAAGACCTCTTGCATTGGACAGATTTTACTGTTTTAATAAGGGGATATGAATCTTCTGACACTTGAGGTGCATATTTGTATAAACCCCTTTTGTATTTGAGAATGAACTTTTTAGTTTTATTTGGACCGGAGGGAAAACAAAAAGGAGAGAAGGTGAGAAAGAGGTGGTAGAGATGGGGGATTCAGGTACAAAAAAAGGGGAGAAAGCAAAAAGCAGGGCTGAAAGAAAAGACTAAAGAGGTAGGCGGGGTAGAAACACAAAGCAACAAGTTGCTGGAGGTTTATCATTATTACTGTCAGGTACAGACGGCAGGGTCTATCCATAGACACATTTAAATATTACAAGTATATATTTTGGCTCCAAAGATCTTCTCACACAAACATGTCAACCTGTACACATCACAACCACAGCTCACACGGACATACAAACAAACACATGTCAAGCATATCATTCCATGCATACTATTTGTGCAAAGGTGAGCTGACATTTGTTCTCTGTTAAGTAATTGTGTTCGACTGTGGTGGATGGACTGTGGTGGATGATGAAATCTAAAAAGAGGGGGAGTGCCTGGTCATCTCCCTCACCAAGACCAAAAAATGGACCAACATATATTTTCCCTTATTAGTATATTAACTGTCAAATCATACAAAAGTAGTTTGCTGAGGTAGCTGAGTCTCATTATTTACTATCTTACTAGCTGTTGACATAAAATAACTACAATCAGTGTGATTTTTTTTTTTTTTCACTGAGGTCAAAGAGTATTTCACCTAACAGCTCAACCTTTTAGTTTGTTTATGACACAGTTGAGTCCAAAATATCTCTTATTTTTCAGGTGACCACTCTGGTGAATACCAGCAACAAGGGACCATCCAGTAAGAAAAAGGGGAGATCTAAGAAGGCTCATGTCCTAGCAGTGTCTGTTGAGCAGGCCACTCACAACTTCCTTGACAAAGGGGAACAAATCGCTAAGGACAGCCAGGATCTGAAGGAAGAGCTCATTGCTGCTGTGGAGGATGTTCGGAAGCAGGGTAAGCTGGATTTTTATGATCATCCAAGTGTTTTACTACAGTTATTGGCAGATGCTGGTCAAAAAGTTCTGTCGAGTATGTCTTATGACCTACATTTTGTTATTTACTAGCCACATTTTGTTTTATTTGTTGTAGTCCTTGCAGGACTGTAAAAGTATTTTTCCTATTTCCTGACTATATAACTAATGGGGGGGGGGGTTAAGATCAAGGTGTGGCTCAGAGGAAAGCCACGACTACTTCACCTCAATAAGCTGAACTAGCTCTCAAGCTAGTTGAGATGATTGAGAAATCTTAAGACAATGCTGTCCTGGTGAGGAACTACGAGGATGAAAGTTCTCTTTGGCAAAATCCAGAATGGGATTCTATCTCTCAGCTGGCTTAGTAACACCTTAGTTTTCGTTAAGGGATTTGATGGGAGGACACTAAGAGATAACATGTATGTTGTGGTCACTCTTTACTCCTGAATAATGGTGGAAATCTCAAATAATCATTGTATCAAAGGGCTAAAGGACGACACTTGTCAGTAATCGTGTGACTCTTCCTTACATTATCCACTTGTTCCAATGCCTTTTGCAGATCCTTAGTTGATTTCCAGTTTGAACATGCTGCTGGCAGGCCCGCTGCTGTTCACTGCATTTTGTTCCTGATGGTGTCTTGTAGTGTTTCCACTTGGAGCAACTCATGTTTTAAGTTTGTAGAGGAGTCAGCATTGTAGTTTTTCTTTGAGAATGTCAGGCTGTGTCAGATACAAGGCCTTGCTTTTAGTGTTTTTTTTTTCTTTTTTACAAAAAAAGAGAGACGTATTTGCAAATAAGCAAGTTTCCTCTTTCATGCTGCCCTTTGTGTCAGCTGCAAGAAGAGCTAAAGAATCAGGAAGTCTGCACAAAAGGTCTGCATCTGTGAAATGTGCAAACCAGCACACAAGCCTCGATGGAAGGGATTTGTATTAGGAATAACTAGATGGACACAAACATGTGATCAATTCTCACACAAAAGTTCCAAAAACAATAATTACATTGATGCCAAGATGTCCTAAGCTGTTCTGATAAAGCAGACCTGTAGCATGAGTTACATTTGAAAAAAGCTCATTTTGTTCATAAAAAGGAAATTATCCTAAAGATTTTTATATTTTTGCAAAATATAATTTTCATGTGCGCTTTAGAAAGGTTTCATTTTTCATTTATTTCAAATTCCCCCAAAAATACCATTATTCTTTAATGGGAGTTGATGCAATTGCTCTTAAGGATGTAAGTGTTTGTAATATTGTCCGCCATGGCTCCCCCTTCTGTTTAGGATTAAAGATATATGCTGAAACAGGCTGTAAAGTGACAATCTACAGTATGAAAAACAAAATGAATGGTGACAGTTTTTTGCAACTATTCTGCAGCATTTTCAATGGATTTGGGAGCACAGGAGATTTTGATAATCTGATTCTTTAAGAAAAAACAAAAAAAAACACTTTCAGTTCTCCAAAAGCCTGTATGGACTCTTGCTGGTGTTTGTTCTCACTGACCTTCTACTCTTTTCCTAAAGAAAAAAAAAAAGCGTAATGTAAACGGCAGTGTTATAGTTTTGTTGGAAAGCCATCGCTGCAGACTGACTCATGAGGGGATTCTGCAGACAGACTTTTACTGTAATTAGTTTGTAGGCATGTTTGGCCTCTTTGTTCTACTTTACACAAAGACACATCTGGATTCAATTTTTAAATTTAGGTCGGAGCTACAAGCAGATGGTTGATAATGAACAGATTTTGTGAAGAAACCAACTCAAACACTGCAGTTATATTAACAACATAAAACTTTGTTTTTGGTACTAGTTTAAAAAAAAAAACTATAAAATTATCACTATGATACAAATGAGTTTATATCTTATACAATAAATAAAAGTCTTCCTAGTGTAAAAATGGCTGATTTTCTGTGGCTTCATCACTTCATCATTCTCTATTGCAGGGGTCGGCAACCTTTTTTACTCAAAGAGCCATTTGGGACCGCCCCTAATGGAAAAAAAAGCACCCGGAGCCACAACCCGTTTTGACATCATTATATATATTATGCATATATATTATATCAAGGGTGCTCATTACGTCGATCGCGATCGATTTTCAAAGACATAAGTGTAGATTGCGGGCCAGAAAAAATAAAAAAGTACTTCTTTATTTTCATCTTCATGTTTATTTGTTATATGTTTATTTCAACATTATTGTTTATGTACTGATGATTAAAAACTACACAGTGAGTTTACATAAAGATACTTTTGTATTAACAGATGAGGCGTTTTATTACAAAGACAGAAAGCAGCGACCATCGTATTCATGCTCTGCTGTAACGGTGCAATGCGGGGGGCGTGGCATATTGTGAGGCATTTGGCGCTGCTGGCTCCGTACGAAGCGCGCGCCTCGCAGCTTCCTTAATGAGCTCGTATTTATCGGGCGAGAACTGCAGAGCTTATAGCAGGAGGAGAAACGCGGAGAGGCTTTAATAAACTCCGGTTGCTGGACTTCTACCGGGGACATGATGTGCTGCGGGGAGAAAAAGACGTTCTGAAGGCAGAGTTTGCGCTGAGTGCATTTAAACTCGCGTCTGCAGTGACGTATGTGTCAGAGGATGTCCGATTGGCCATTCTGCATGTCAATCAAGTCCCGTACTTTTGGGTGAGGATTTTGATTGGCTGGTGGATTTTCAAGAAACACTCTCTTCCCCTTCGATCTCCCCCACGTCCCCGGTCAAGCTCCCCTGCTCTGAAACACACATCACCGCACACGGGAGTCCAAAACACCGGCACAAACTCTCCGTCACCAGAAAGCCGCTCCCCGTTCCGCGCCACGCCAAGCCCCCGGCAGAAAAACACTCCAGACCCGGAGTGTTTATTGAAGCCGCCCCGCGTGTCTCCTCCTGCTATCAGCTCCGCAGCCCTCGCCCGACAAACACGAGCCCACCAAGGAAGCTGTTTTTTACGTGGCACGTGCCTCGCACGGAGCCAGCAGCGCCTTTGAATTGCCATGAAAAATGAACGAACTAAAATAAATTTGAATTTTTATAAAATACTCATTATTTTCCAAAGTCACAGGGAGCCACAACAGAAGGATGAAAGAGCCACATGTGGCTCTGAAACCATGGGTTGCCGACCCCTGCTCTATTGTGTATGCGTCAACTTTGATTTTTTTTGACGGAGGTGGGATATAAAGTGTAATTGTTCCATAACCACACGGTATATTTACCTTCAAAGTTTTTCTAACGTTGATCGGATTCAACCTCCTCTGAATTCCGAACCTGTCTTTCTGACTCATGCTCGCTTCTATTTTCTCAATCACACAGCAGTTTTACACTAATCCGGACACCAAGCTATTTTCTCATAGCTTTGTCCCTATTCCACTCTCTCATGTATGTGCTAACATGAAGATCTTACAGTATGTCACTACCTATGAGCTGGCTACATAAAAAAAAGGAAATTGTTTGGGTTTGTGAAGAGATTACAGAATCCTCTAAACCCAATCCCCATGAGTTGAACATGCCAATTTTTTTTTTCCTTCAGCGTTGGTTTAGGGTGTTGAATGTTTGTATAACTGTGTCTGTGAAGGGAATGTTGGGAGGATAGCCGATTCGCCGATGGGTCCTTCCTGAGCTTCTAAATAAACCTGAAATTCTCCATAATCAAATACGTTCAGAGCTTTCAAAGCTACAGCGGGGATAGTTCATTAGATTTGGTGTGTCTGAGGTTAAAAGCTAAATCTGACAGCCTCTTGGCTGCTTAGTCAGGCTGGCTGTCTTCCTTGAAACTGCTGGATTAAAGCTGTTAGTCTGAACTCTTATGTTACTTTTTATTACTCCAGTAGATTACATACCCCTTACTATTTTTTTTTTTGTTGAGATGAAGTCCCTTATTTAGTGTTTATTCCTCACTATAAAGGCCACATTATACTCATTTTAGATTAGCTAGTTGTAGCCATATATACATTACATTAATTTTTTTTAGTTAGTTCAGATTGTTCTTTTTCCTTTTGATCCTCTCAGTCCTTTCTTCATTTAAAACAAGCTTTTTTTTTAAAGTAATCCCACTGATGTCACTGATGTTAATTGCTTTACTGCTTAGTGTTTGAACTGTACACTATATTCATTTACAGACACAGACGGGAGGGAATTTAAAAACATAAAAAAAGAGAGAGTATCTACTTTGAAATACATATTGTGAAACTTTAGGCTAAACCTGTGTTGCCCTGCACAAATACTTCAAGTATTTCCTACTTATGAAGAGTTGGAGCAACATTCTATTCTCTATGTTCTAACCCATTTAAAAACTGCCAAAATAATTCATGGAAAATAAAGAAATAAGAGTCCATCTTTTTCAGTCATTTACTATATACCTTAGTAATTACAGGCTTAACGTTTTTGAAGACTACATTTGTTCATATTTTAAACAAAGAAGAAGGAAAATTCACTTTTCTTTGTGAAAGTCTGTCAATAATCAGATCACAAAAGACAAAAATGTCCTTGTGGATATAACCTCTAACAAAAATGTTGGGTCATAATAAGTGTTTGTGTTCTTGAAATGTAAAGAAATCGAAAACTCAATTAGGTCATTTTTATGACCTTTGAGTTCTAAATAACTTTCTTTATTCCTCTATTCGATGTTTTATTGCAAATCCATGGGTTTTCTGTGGAAAATAGTTGCAGCTCAAGTTGAAAGGCACAGGATTTCTGATTAGTGCTGATTTATTTACATCAAGGCTGGCCAACCTTGCTTGGTCTTTTAAGATCTACCACCCTGCTTGTTTTCCAGTTCTCCCTTCCCTGCTTGCTTCTGATTACCTGGATCTGCTGTGTTTGTTCATCACTAAAATGGGAAATCCCCTGATCCAGCAAACCAGGTGCAAGGAGTGCAATAAATCAGGAAGCGTGGTAGATCTGTAAGGGGTTAGGAAGCCCCGATTCAGAGTAAATCTGTTTTTACAAGACGAAGAGATTTGTTTCTTTGGCTCAGCTTATTTCCGTGTAAACAAACATTGATCTGTAATTTGTTTGGTTCCGTCACTGTTTCCTCTTTTTCTGACGCAGGAGAAACGATGCGGGTCGCCTCCTCTGAGTTCGCAGACGACCCCTGCTCCTCTGTAAAACGGGGTACCATGGTGAGGGCAGCTCGCGCGCTGCTGTCCGCCGTTACCCGCCTGCTCATCCTAGCCGACATGGCCGACGTGATGAGACTGCTGGCCCATCTTAAAGTTGTAAGTGCAGGGATTCTCTCTACAGTTCATTTTTGTTACTTTTTGATAGCATTACTCCTATGACCTGGTACTCCTGTGCCTAAAACCCTTCCTTTAGTTGATATTTTAGTGAGTTGAAATCATTCGTACTTTACTATAAGTTATTTCCTTTTTTTAGGCTTTTATCTTGAAATGTTGCACATATTTTAGACATGGTTGAAAAATCCTGTGAAAATGCTTTCCCATAAATTTCCTGATGTGATGAACAGCACCTACTGTAATAATTCAAAGCACAAAAAGCCCTTTATAAATGATCTTTTCAGAAACAACTTTTTCAGGAATCGGAAGTCTTGGACTATTTTTTTCTATCAAATTAAGCGTATAGTTCCTATATGTTCAGTATTAAAATAAGAGCTAACATAACCCTTGTGCTATTCTATGGGGTCAAGATGACCATTGACGTGTTCTTCCTACCATTAAGGATTACATGAAAGATTTCATGTAATCCATGGACACCAGTGAAGATCACAAATCATTGAAGAAAAAGGTTCAGAGCACTATCTAGTGGGTCTAAATGACCCAACTCCCAACGTTAAAGTGCATAGGATAGCACAAGGGTTATACCCTGACATTTTGAAAGCTTTTTGGTTTGTTTTCCAGTAAAACTTTGTTATAAATAAATAAAAATATTAAATAAATATTTTTAAGTTAACTTTTATTTTGAAAAAAAAAAAAATGTGTTGACTCCCTGCCTATTTGTAGGATCTCCAGACAAGCTTTACTTCATAAAAAATGAAATAAGATGTGCGTTTTTCCCCCAGTTGTGTTGAGAGCTTGTGCGTTTGTTTTTCTGGCAGGTGGAAGAGGCGCTCGAGGGGGTAAAGAACGCTACCAATGAGCAGGACCTGGCCAACCGTTTCAAAGAGTTTGGCAAAGAGATGGTTAAGCTGAACTATGTGGCAGCACGCAGACAGCAGGTAACGGCAAAGCGGGGCCGCTCTTTCTCTCAAACAAAGGGGTTAAGGACCACTTCATGAAAATACTCCATTTTCCGCAACATCTATAACATAATTATTATCCATCTCCATGGGGGCAACTGCTCAAGGATTTTTCTTGCAAACGCCATAATAAGAAAAGATGTAACCCAGCCGTCCCAGAGCAAATTACTGAACTGAATTCTATCCAGCTCCACAGCTGCAGATCTGCTGAAACAGCTTTAACTTTGTGTGTTTGAAACAATGATAATTCATCATGTGAGACGTGGGCTTGTTTTTTTTTTTCTTTTTCACAAGAGATGTTCTATATGCTGTTCTTTTAGATCTGTCTTTTAGGTTCCTTCTGATTATAGATGCATTTCAAACAATTTTTTCTACTCATTACATTTATTTCCCCCCCGTACTCTACTTGCTTCTTATTTTACTCCACATTGATTTTTCTACGGTATGCAATGAAACTAAGAATCTGTAATAGGAGAGCTCTCACCTAAGATTCTTTCTCACTCTTCAGGAGCTAAAGGACCCCCAGTGTCGAGATGAGATGGCAGCTGCTCGCGGAGCTCTGAAGAAAAACGCCACCATGCTGTACACGGCCTCCCAGGCCTACCTGCGGCACCCAGACGTGGCAGCCACACGCGCCAACCGAGATTACGTGTTCAAGCAGGTCCAGGAGGCCATAGGGGGCATTTCCAGCGCTGCTCAAGCCACCTCACCCACTGAAGAGAAGCATGGCCATGCTGGCATTGGAGAACTAGCTGCTGCGCTCAATGAGTTCGATGTAAGTCAGCAAACATTTCCTTCTCTAAACTACTGAATTAAAACTCAAATTAAACACACACAGTTAACATTAAAGAGTAATCTGAGAGGTTTATTTCCAGATTCTAATTAGTTTATACCACAAACACTTTGTGAATAAATACATCCTACCTTAATGTGATTCTCTGGTGCCATCTAGTGGCCAGACAACTAAAGGGAATTTCAGGATTAGGCTGTTCGTCTGCTCAGCACATTTCATCTCCTTATTATCTACTATAGCACCTTGATGCATGAACTTTAAAGGATCGGTAAAATCTGGGGGTTTTGTCAAAAGCAAGGGGAAAATACAATTAAAAAAGGTCTTCAGGTGTGAATGGACAACATGAACTAATTAAAGTGAGGAGTTAATTAAAAAATATATATTTATTTTTGTTTTATATTGCATTTATAAAGAAAACATTTTTCTTTGAATCCATACACATTTAAACTGTGTGCAGGCCTGTTGATTAGCTCAATGGGGCTGCAGCTTCAAAGCTTTTAGCCCAGATAATTGTTTTCAACAGGAACCTAAAATTTCCCTTCTTTTTTTCTACTTTTTTATACATCACAGCTATTTCCTCATGCTGACTTTTTCTCTTTGTCGTGCTCTTCGTCCCGTCCTTGCTCTCTGCATTTGAAATGTCTGCAGCTTCATCATCTTGGACACCCGTGTTTCAGTTGCAGCTATTCTTAAATCCCTGCAGTCTGAGTAAATTCTTGGAGCTAATTTAAAGTCAATCCTATTCTTTGCCACACCTGTTATAAGGAAAAAGTAACATTCAAACTGCACACCTCTCATAAGACAAGAAAGAGTCTTACATGTCCAAATAAAAGATATGTTTGGCATTGCATGTTTATTTATAGGACTTATGGTAATCAGTGCTTTTATAAATGTTTATGAAAAAGGCTTTATGGAGCATGTCCATCAGCCTGTTTAAAGTTACGGTAGTTCAAATACCACTGGATTAGCTCTTCTTAAAAATGTTATTAAAATATCAAAATACAACTTTAGAATAACTAATTCTGTTAGTCATTCTGGCGGAACAGCAACTGACATTCTAGCATCAAAGGTTTAATGAAAAATAGTTTTAGAAACATTGTTTTTTTATGGTTGAAGACAAAAATTTAGTCCCCGCAGCATCTGACATTTTTTTTGGCATTCATATTGTTGTAAATCTTAAATATTTAGCTAATACCTTCAGAATCAATGTACCTGGAGATCACATTCTCCAAAGATCTACATTTCATTTGCCTCGGGATTATTTCAATACCATCTCGAAATAAAAAGTTATGGCATTTTGAGTGTAACTTTTTGGACATGGATGTGTCCAAATGTAACAAGTAAACTGAGAAGTAACTGGTTTATTAAACTGTGGGTTAACCGTAGTGACGATGTAGCAAAAATGACAAACTATTATAAAGCACTAACTTTTCACCTATATGTACATCAATCTTTCAATCATTTTGGAGACTTGAGTAGCCTTTATTACCACTATTGCCAATTGAATGTACTGGAACCTTCACAAGATTAATTTATTGTAGTCACAATACTTTTTACAGTCAAAGTAATATGTAAAGGAATTATTTACGTCAACATGAACTTACTTTTTATTTATTTTTTTTGTTTTGTAATTGTTTCGAATGATTAGACTAACTGAGCATTTGCAAACGTGCATCCATTCATTCGTCTTCTACATAAAACTGCTGAAGATTTAGTAAATAATATTTAAAATTCTCTCTGAGATTAGATTTCTCAGTATAATTCAAATTGGTTTGGTCACCATGTTTCTTATTTACAGACTTTAAGTGACATCTAGTGGTCATAATTGCAAAGTTCAAGTACATTTATGCATCTATACAAAAAAGCTAGAAATAAGGTTAGTGTTAAAAAAAGCTGTTGGCTCCTTAGTAGCTTCCAGCATACTAGCAATTTATTATATTTTATTTTTTATAAAAGATAAATAAACTGAGTTGCATTCATTTTCACTAGCAGAATTACAATTACTTACATTACCCCAGTATGCTGTAGGGAAGCTGGTGCTTGTATCATTCCTGCTTTACCACACCGTCACAGACTATAATCCTGTCATCCTGGAATACTAATGTCATAATTTTTATTTAATTTTTTTACTATGGTGTTAAACATACAAATTGTATCTGTCTTTTTAATCTGTTCGGTAAGTGAAACAGTGTCATCATTTGCAAGCTACCTAATTCACTGCGTCAATTCAAAACATTCTATGATGTCATTTTCATGGATGAATTCTTTCATTTTTTTACTGTTTTTTTTTTTATTTTTTATTTAGGAGGGGTGTCTTTTTACAGCCCAGTTGCAAGATGTTGGAGCTTGCAGGATAAATGGTTACATAACTTTTTAGGCTCTTTTTAGTAATGCCCAGTTTGTGATCAAGCTGTAACACGTATGTCATGGGATTTTTTCAAATGTAACCTTTATTTAACCTGGTAAGCTGTTAAAAACATGTACTTATTTACAATAACAACCTGAGAAGGGGAAAAAAATACAAAGAAGGTGTGATGGACAAGCTGTAATGGAAAACTCTTTTAGTTAAACTATAAACCATGACTCAATCTTTTTCAGCCTTTTTTACTAACCTTTTCTTCGCAGCCACTTCATTCTGAATTTTAATTAAAAATTATGGAATTAAGTGAATAATTCAGACAGACAACCACTTAGGTGGAAGTTCTTTGAATGTATTTTGCACTTTTTGTTTAGTGAAGGAACATAGAGTTCCTGTTATCTCCTCCTTTTTTTTTTGTTGCAATGTGCAACAGAATTTTGAAACAAAGACAATAGAAATGACTCCCATGCAGATTGTTTTTATTTCTATTAGTATAAAATACAAAAAAACCTTGGGACGGGATGTTTTTATCTTTTAATCCAATCTACCAAAGGTTAAACGGCAGGGATATTTAATACCTTCCCGCCCAGACGACGTGCATTTGCAAATGTTAGACACGATGTCTAAAAGCTGTCCTCACAGACCAGTCTTTAGGGAAGTTTGACTATAGGAGGAAAGAAGAAACAACCTTATCAAAACCGTTCATTTTTCTTACCAACATCAATTATTTTTAAAAGAATCTCCATGAAAACAAGACAACTTTCAGTTTATTTCAACATTAAGTACCATAGCGGTTACCAGAAAAGTCTGTTTGTCTTGACTTACTTTCAAGATTTATATCATATAAATGCAAATATCATTCAAGTTTGTTAATTATGAGGATACTTTAACTCATCTGTTTTTTGTTTTTTTGACATGTTGTTAAAATTGTTGCTGGGTTTTATTTAGTTATTCAGTGATGTCCATACAGTAAGGGACTTGTCTAAAGATCAAAACATGTAAACTGATCAGCTTTTTACCAACATGGTGATGTGGCAAAAACCATAAAAAAAACTGGTTAAAGATTGTTAATATGAAGTACCGCAATCTGGCTATTTTATCCCCTATGATCAAATTGTTACTGAAATAAAGTTCTCCTCTTGTTGGAGGGTTAAAGTTAGCTTTTCTACCAACAGATTCTAAATAAACACATAGCCTTTAGATGGACTTTGACAGCAAAAATTTATTTGGGGCCTAAACATGCAGCATGAAAAAAAAAAATGAGTAAAATATTTGTCCTTGATAGGCCACTTAAAAGTAAAACTCAAATGTACACGGAATGGATTATAATAACCAATTAAAATAACTCCTTCAACTAAAACCTTATCTTAACCTATTTTATTAGAAAAAAGTGCAAAATTACTGATACATTTCCCTCAATTACCTTTTTTTAAAAGGGCCTATATCATGCAAAATTAACTTTTTTAACTTTTAAATGGATTATATTGTTAACTCTCCACTATAAACAACCTCAAAGCTGTATTTTGGTCCATTCACGCATTTCTGAGTGTTCCTCTAGAAACCTGCGCTCTGAGCTCCAGCCCTTCCCAATCCACGAAAATGTGCAGGTTCTCACCTTGTGACATCACAGCAATGCCTTCCAGGAAAAGTCTGCGCTGCCAGCACCGCCCCCCCGGCTAACACACACTTTCTCTGAGGAGCTAGCGGTGTTTGGCAAAAACTCTTTCCTTTTATGTACGCAATTTGCACATCCATCTTTGCAAAAGCCTGCCGATTCCGGCTCTAGGTTGACGTCATGAAATGGGCGGCACCCACAAGGAGCAAAAGGCGGTCCCTCAGAGATCGAGTCTTCTTACTTCAGGGTAAGAAAACTAACTGTGGAAATACATAGTATTTCGTAAAAAACAAAACGTTCTTTAGTGTGCCAAAGGTAACAGAATAACACAAATATGGATAGTTTACTCTAAAAGGCATAAGAAAAGCATGATAATGGCCCTTTAACTTGAGTTCATATTTGTAGATAGCACACCTGCATCATTAAACTGTCGTTTCACCACCCCAAGCTGCTTTTTTTATGATAATAACTGCTCCGAATAGCAAATTTTGCTTTTGCTCGCTGACAAGTTTTGGGAAGAGGGGTAACTACAAAAAATGCAGCCCCTCTCAGATTTTCTAAGGACTTGCTCTGTCACGTTGGAATGAAAGCATTCAGAGGTATGAACCCAGTTGGAGGACAGATGGAGTGGAGACCCTACGGGAATCCTGGTCATTTGTGACACTTTAATTTATTTATTTTTTTAGGTCACAGCACAGACTCACAATGTTTACATGCAAATAGCTTAAAGGTGCCCCATAACTATTGTAGAGACGAGACACAATGGGTTTCCTGTGCTGGTTGTCTTATCTGGCAACTGTTTACCACATGCGGCTGCATTCGCTTTTATTGACTCTGAGGAAACAATTACTCTGTTACATGCAGGTTAAAGGACTATATAAACAACTGCAGTGCACATTTTCAGATGTAAAAATATTCCCATCTCCGTGTCATTGATATCATTTTGAGGACCTGTATACAGTCAAAGCAAGACGTACTTAACACAGCCTCGCTGCTGGGAATTTGAATGCACCTCCACTCTTACTTTGATGTGCCAAACAAAGGCATCGGTACTGAACTGCAGCAAAGTAAGTGCCTCTAAGTGAGACTTTTATATGAAAAAAAACAAGTGATCCACTTTAACTTGAGGAATGTAACTGAAAATGCCTGTCAGTGTAAGTATGAGTTATAGAGGATTCCTATTTTATTCTTCTGCTGCCTTTGTTGCTGCTTTAGATGAGATGAGCCAAGAATTGTGAGGAATAGATGGGTTAGTGTCTCTCAACATAATTGTGGTTGCATCAAGATGATTGCCTCATGCTCTGCTTTCATTCTTCTTCCATAACCGGCAGATTAAATTAGTCTCCTTGTAAGAAAGGAATAAACGATGACATCTATGAATTTGGAAGTCCCTCCATTTTATTATGTCAGCTTTGACCAGATAGAATGTCCTTTGCGTGTCACATTTTTTTGGTTGTGGTTTAATACAAACAGGTGGTCAAAGGGATGGCTTCAGCATCAAAGCACTGAATAGATTCATACAGTGACCAGAAGATGGCAGTGTTTAATTATGGTTTTTGCTCGTCCATCTTTTCATTCCCCACCCTCTCCTTTTTTTTTCTTCCATTTTTATCTTCTTTCCCCTCAAGTCCTTGGAAACAGAGATTTTTAGCCCTGCTCAGAGCAACAGTCTGTATCAGCTTGCATGGTGTTATACCATTAATGAGATTCAGGCTATTTTTTGGTTTATGAGACATTCTGAGGTTTGTAGTCTTCAGAATTTAGCTTTGTCTTAGAGAACCTACCAGATTTTCGTCAATTCCTTTAGACAATGAATTCTCTCTCTCCGTTCTTATACCACTCCTTTTGTGGCTGCACGGTTCTTATAAGGGTCCTGCCATTTCATAATGGCACTTTGAACCTGTGTATGTTCCATTTACACCCATGGCCAAGCGTTAAAAAACATGTTTCATTCACACGACTTCAACATAGATCCAAGTCACACGGGATCATTCTGTCAATCCTTTTTAGCTTCCTTGTTTTCTTCTCATTTTTTAGGGCATGCATTTATCCTCAAGTTGGGTCCTTTCTCCTCTTTCTCAAGCTCTTTCATTCTCCTTCTCATTTTGTCATCTCATTTTGAACCGCACATTTAAATGTATGTGCTTCGTCTGAGCTCATTTAGCTTTGGATACCAAACATCACGACACATTTTGCATTAACTGGTGTCCCACAATTTAAGGATTTCAAGACCCAAGTGTGAGGTTTCAAGTCATAGGCTTTCTTGTAACCAATCTGATTGGTGCGTCTGGTCTTGCGGTCTTCATTAACTGCTCTATCCACTATTAGTTGGCACTTTAATTCCCTGGAGTTCCTTCCAATCTCTTTCTCGACCACACTTGTCTATCGATCCATGAGCCTGCTCATCTTAGCAGCCATGATGCCTGACAGGAGCTTCCATGTTGTGTTGGGGAAGGTGATAAGACGGTTCCTTTATGGGGGTCTTTCAGGATCAGGACTGTCTGGCCTATCAGTTAACCATTCAGGGTGGGTCAGATCCACTATCAGGTGGTTCAGATGTGCTGCCAGGTGCTCGGATAGTGCAGTCAGCTTTAATAGCCAGTAGGAGTAAGTCATGTCTCTTTGATTTAATGTCTAATTATCCTAAGTTTGATACGTCTTTGTATGAATGCATGAATGGTGATTGTATTGTTTTGTGCATAATTCTTGCTTTGATTGCTTGAAATAAACCATTTCAATTCAAATCAAATCCAAAATGTCAGAGCTCGGTACTGTCCAGTTTTTCATATCCGAGTCTTGTTCTTGGACATTTGACCCATTGATAGATGATCTTGTTCCCGGAGGTTGTTTTATTCTGCTTTTAAGCTTGCCAGCTGCTGAGCATTGTTGCTATATGTCTTTTTCCCATATGATACTCCAGTATTGGTTGGTCTGTCCTCATGTTGCTACACTTTCATTCAGAGTACATTTTTAATGATTCGATAAGGTCGATCCAGTGTATTCTCTCTTGTAAACTCCAGGCAGCTAAGGCTATAAACCTTTGCCTGGCAGTTTCCATTGCCTCTGGTATGGATAGTTGATTCTAGTTTTTAGACATTCATTTTTTCCAACAGCTTGCTGACTTCTCTGCATGCGGATACAATCTTTGTCTCTAGCTTCTGTTTCCATTGAGGGAAATGCACATTATGTGTGGTTCTTAGTATTTTAAATGACACCTGAGCTGGCATGACTCCTCCATTAAGAGTTCACTTGCCTACTGAGAATTCACCTTAATCAAGATTTGAACCTGGGGCTCGCAAGTTGAAAAGACTAGATTGCTATGCTTTCCTCTATGATTATAATATATATGTATATATACACCTAAATAAAAAGTTTAGAAAAGCCAGTAAATGCTTTAAAGTTTTGTTCTATTTATTCTTTTTCAGTAGGAAAAAATTTTTTTTGTTTCTTTGGAGAATATTAATGGTTGACAGTTTTTTTTCAGTTAGAATAGCTTAACTATAAAGCTAAAACATTAAGTTTGTATAATTTATTATAAAGGATAATGATATTTTCTAGATGGAATAACATTAACATGAAACTAGTAACTGCCGTTTCCTGCCTGTGTACGATCTAGGATTTATTGAAATCTCTGTTTTTCCTTTATGTGTACTTCAGTAGTTCAGATTTAAACATTAATGCTGTTACATCTCTTTTAATATGCACTCTGATTATTTTAAGATGTATATTGCCTACCATGATTGTCATGGTAATCATGATAAGCATGATTACCTCTTAATATTAATTGGTAAGACTCGTGTTTAGCATTGTGGTGCACCAATGCCAATAACTATCCTCACCAGTTCACCAGACCCGGTTATTAAAGTCATGTAAACTCAAATCCTTCCTAAATGGAGACCAACAAGACAAAATAAATAAAACTATGACAAAAACGTTCTTAAAAGCGCATATTAGCATTTTATTTTAATATATGTTTCTCTGAGTCTTTTTTTGTTAAAACATGAAGCTCTTTATGGACAAAATCTCAATATTGTTTTACTGGTAAGAGCTCTACAGCCATGTTTGAAGGACAGGCGGTTGCTACATATTTTTTACATCAAGTGAATGAAGGCCTCTGAGCTGTTATTGTGATAATGGTTTCAACTGATCTGTTTTGCTAATGGAGTTTTCTTTTTAAAACTCTGTTTGCCTCTCTGAAGTTTTTAGACTGCCGGACATTAATATTTTTCACACTTTTAGAGCACAGTTGTCTGAATAAAGACTATTAATTCATTTTTAACTTCTAAGCAAAATAAGAATCATGTAATGATTGCCATGTTCCAGCTGACCAATCCACTGAAAGTGGGTTTAAAGTAATCCAATTGATTTATACAATAATCTAATTAAAAGATTTGTTCTTAACATGCAATTTCTGACATAATAAATTCACAGTAAATTCAATATTTTACTTAGTTTAGGATTTATCTTGAATCCTTTGTGTCTATATTTCACAAGTCAGCTGCAGTTATAAACTGACTCATACAGATCAATAGAGGAGACTTCTTTTATTGTAATACTTGTTTTTGAAGTTCACACATTCATTTTCCCCTAAGAACCTGTCCTGTTGTGAGTCTGAGCAGCTTAATAATGTTCTTCTCTAAAATGTGCCATGCTTTCAGACAGAAACAACTGACCTGTCTACCAACCTAACAGCGCTTCCAGCTTAGACCTGCTGCCGCTGCTGGGAGCTTCCCAGCAGCCAAAAAAAGCTGGAACTCCAGCTGCTATTGTTGGCTCCTAGACTCAGACAGTTTAAAGTTATGTACAGTACAAACCGGGCATGTGTGGCACGTTCAAGAATGCACTGAACGTGGGGTTTTTGAACGCTCTTTTCACATATGATGTCTGTCGTGACCCAATACTATCGCATGAACCTACTGTTGACAGAGGCTTGGTGCAAAATGTAGAAACGGTGCAAACCTTGCAATTCTTGCTGCAGGCTTTTTCTTTCATAGCTCTGTTCCAATATATCAAGGATTTTGAGTCAAATAACTCCCACTGGGCACAAACTTCAAATTTTAATTTCTCTTTCATGATCATTTTTCAACTGGTTGGCACTTCTGGGATTTGAAAATTGACATTTTTCAAACGTCACTACCTAGTCAGAGTCCCTGAATGGTCAAAGTTCATCTGGTTTAACTTTCAATGCACGTTTTTTGGCCCTGGGTTTTGAAAGTAGAGCCAGACTTCAAAACCTGCGTAGTGAGTTTGGAATTCGGCAGCCCACAACACAGGCGTTAACATAGACTTTTCTTAGGAAGCAGTAAAATATTTCCTTTTTTCCCAGTAGCTTAAACTATCATTGCATTTTCTCTAGATAAGATATTTTTTTGTAAGCATAATTGTGCCTTACAAAACTCTCTTATTGATTCGAGATATATACAGGATTCTGATTGGTAAACTCCTGTTCAATGTTTTAGCCAATCAAATGAATTTATATTACTTGGCGATCCTTCCTCTTTTCCTTTTCCCTAAGTGCAGACACATGCTAGAAAATAGCTTTTTTTTATATATATATGCTCACGGGTCACCTAAGGCCTAAGGCTTCGGCTCTGACAAGCCTTATTGATAACGGGGGTCTGATTATTGCGTAACGGTAACTGGATTAACTTGTTAGCTCCAGCACAGCATGCATGACAGTCGGTCTTTTGAATTTCACTGGAGCGAGCGGTGTATCTTTGAATCCCTTTTCAATACTGCTAGCATCTTTTTTGTGTTCGGGCTGCTAATTGCACACATTTATGGTTATTAGATAATCCACTGAGACACTCGTTATAACTCTAAAGACATCAGAAAAATCCTTATTTTACCTTGGTGTATTGTAGCTTTAGTGTACAATCAAGCACACGTGAGTTTTGCTCTGTTTCGTCTGTGCTTGACAGTTTGATAAATATACCCCTTCTTCTATTCCAGTAAAGTACACTGTAGAGCAGATGAAGTTTAGGTTGTTAATGTATACACAGTGACTGCACCGTGATGACCTTTCAGAGCATTGCATCTTTGTGTGAGATACTGCTTGGTTAGCCTCAGAGACTGTGGTTGGGGAGCAACCTGCCACTAATGTATGTAGATGTATTCCTAACAGAGGGGTCGCTTTCTTGGTAATTGCTATATCAATCTGTGCACTCCTTTCCTTGCTGTCTCATTTCAGACTCTTATTTCGCTCCCACTTTTTGCTCTTCATCTCTGGCACACACTCTCTTTCCATAATTTTCGACATGTGGGTGTTCGAGAGTGTTTCTTGATCCCCACAGCTAGTGGCACTTTGATGAGGAAGGTCAGGCATATAACATGCACAGATGCACAGTCATGAAAAGATCCACACGGGCCCCAAATATTAATATAAACACTGGAACCGATGCCAAGTGCCAGAGTTATTGACAGGGACCCTGTTGTGTTCAATGAAATTCCACTTCCTCCGTCGTTTTCACCTTGGTTGAGCCACGAGCTCGCCCAAAGGTACTCCTCCTAATTACAACATCCTATGCCTGCCGATTGCAACACAGCCTCATTCTCCATGAACAGATGCAGCTGTCAAAAGAAATATGAATAGGGAATCTAAGCTGAAGTAATGGGACATGACCAGGGAAAATGGAGAAGTATTGGTTTGTTTGCTGCTGTACAGCAATTAGCCAATGACTGTCCTATCCTGAAGGCATTGCATGGCTCCATATAGAAGGAGATGCTTTGGTTTAAAAAACAAAAAAATAAAAAATAAACTAAGCAAGTTGCAGTTTTTACTGTGAGGTCAACTGTTTATCTCCTCTTGCAAACTAAGAAAATTTTTGATTAATTATGATTGGTTAACTTGCTCTCATCGTCTTTTCTGATATCAACGAGGCAAGGATCTATAAATAGATTAGATATATCGTATGTAGTACACCCTAAGCTAGGTTTTCATAATCTATTTAAACAACAAGTTTAATTTTTAACTTAAACTAAAACCAGTTACCAAAGTGGAATCCCTCCAAGTATTCTGAAATCTTTCTCAGCATAAAACCCTTGGGTCTACAATCCTGAGTGGAAGGAGGAAATTACTTTTTTTTCCTTTTGATTTTTTTCTCTCTCCATGTCTTGCCTTGCAGTAAAAGTCTTCTCTGTAAAAGCCTCCAACGCTTGCTTGCCCACTCGTTGCTGCTCAGTCTTGTGGATGCGGGGGCACACCAGCTCTTGTACAGTAACCACCCTGTCTTAAGCACACATACGTGTGTATTGCAGGACATTGTCTGCTGTCACCTTCGAACGTATATATTTAGATGCAGTGATTTGCCTTATGACATGCAAGACCAGGTAAACTTAGACCAGGACGAGATACATCTATCAAATCTGATAGATGTATCTATCTGTCTTTAAAGGGTTGTGTAAAGTATATTTTTATTTCCCCACACAAAAACGGCCAGTGACATGTCACAAACCAAGAGTCCTACATTTGAATTTGACTGAAATACTAAGAAAAAAAGTTGAAGCTGCATTTTTGTTTTATTTTGAGTATTGCATAGCTAAAATCTTAGTTTTATTTTTGTTAAACAAAATAAAATGCCTTTTTTGCAATGTTACAATTTTATGCTATATCATTATCAGTCTATTTTCACCCTGGTTCAACTTGCTAAATATGTAAAAGCACAACCTCAAACTCTCATCTAAGCTGTTAATGGATGAAGAAATCTTTTTGGTTTCTACTAGCTGTGAACACATTTTCCGGCAAAGTAGGAGGCAGTCAGAATGAGACTTAGCATCGCCAAAGCTGAGGCCATGGCTCTGAGCCAAAAAAAAAAAAGGTGGAACGCCCCCTCCAGGGTAGAAATGAATCACTTCCTCAGGTGAAGGACTTTGAGTATCTGTTACTAAGGGTCTGTTGTGGTTAAATGGAGAGTTGACTCAAAAGTTACATCTCTGAATTTACAAATCTATCTCCCTGGCTTCACCTATGAGTATCCTCCCAGAAGAGCTGGAAGAGGTGACTGGGGATTCCCTACACAAAGCTTGTAAAAGCAACAGTTTTAAACTAAAAGATATAATATATATGCATGTGGAATTTTGGAGCACTTGTCTCTCGGCTGAAGGTTTGGAGCCTTTGCTGTATTCGTCCTTGCAAACGTTACAATAAGGCGAAACATGACAGAAACAATGTTGCTATACTATAAAATGTTTTATTTAACTGCATGATCAGGTACAGCTGAATCTCAAAAAAATATGTGCAGAGAATACAAAAAAAAAAAACACCTAAACTGCTGTTTCTTAACGTCAAACCATCCTTCTTTGCTGCAAACATTTAAAGAGGCTACTGGGTCACGCCTAATTAAACACATTAAGGCAGCCGCTGCAAGGATCTGTGTGCAGGTTTACTTTGATGCATAACTTTGCTGTTTTAATTATGTATAAAGTTTGAGGTTCTTCTATGTATCTACACTGCACATGGTAACTAGTAGTGTCCCTTCAGCCTGTGATGTAAAGGCATAGAAGAATTCCACCTCATTGTTGGTTCTCTTGATGTCAATTCAAGGCTTATTTCTTGCATTTTTTCCACTCAATAAAGAAAAAAAAAATCACTTTATTGCATAGAATACAATGAAATCAGGGCCAAATGTTGATTTTTGCTGTGAAACACACAATTTAATCTCTAAATGGTCATTACTAACACCAACTGAGAAATTGCTGACATAGTTGTTTTCTAGGTTATGGACATCTTAGCTGAACATAAACACATCCAAGCAGAAACTATCTCATCAGCAATAGGAAAAAAAGTGGTTTAGCATTATAAAGTGGCTGTAATGATAAATTTGGGTCATGGATTATCAAAGAAATTAAGAACACATAAAGATAATGAGAGCAAACCGCAAAAAAAAAAAATACTATTGTAGTTGTAGAAAAATATTGCAGTTTACATCCAACAAAGACTTTTTCCTGCTCATTCCATGTATCGGAAGTTTGAAACTGCCTAAATACTGGGCAAAACAACCACAAGAATATATGGTCAAGTTAAACTCTATATTTTGTTAGTTAAAATAGTGTCCTATTCCATAAGTATAATTTTTCTACACAAAGAGAATACTGTTTGCCTGTTTGCTCAAGCAATAGATGCCTGTAGGTTACATGTATAACATGGTATGTACTAACTTAACTGTATTGTACCATTAAGTTTACATTTTTTTAAATTTTTTTCATTATGAGATTCCAATTACAGCGGGGTACCAGGACACTTATCCACAGAGCTTTGAATGTTTCCTTAAAGGCACAGTATTAATAAGCTCTTTGATACTGAGGTCTTTTTCTTAGTTGCCACGGAAATGCATGCAGCCCTGAACAAAGTAAAGCTCCCTGCTCAGTTTTAAGGTTGGATGCTCCTATTGCACATTTTAATAGTGTCTGGATTTACTGTCTGCCTTTTCTCTTCAACATGGTGTAAAATACCTGACCCACATTCTCAAGTCAGGCTCTAAATAAAAGGAAAGATAAACTTGGATAGACGTGAGACCGTTCTAAATCGAGTGACAGCTTGACAGCTCTGTCACACAAAGCATCTTTGCAACAACAAGGGGGGAGATGGATAATTGATGCAATGACAGCAGAGGTTCACCTCTATATGAAAGAGCTGTAATGGATGCAAACGTTTGCCCAAGTTTTTTCCAGAGGGAGCACAAGGATCGACCCATTGTCCAACCAAAGAAAAACAAACAATAGTTACTTAATGATCACGTCTTTTTTTAACCTTGGGGATTAAGAAAACAAATAAAATACTAAACTATTTGAAACTGAAATAAATAATAATGATAATAAAGTGAAAATTGACCAACTAAAAAAGCTATTGAGTCTTTCTTACACAGAAGCAAATGGAGGTCTGGATGATGGTAAAACAATGGCACTGTAGAAAAAAAAAAAGGAAACAGATTATACATTTAAAGACGCTTGTGATGCTAATTAGAAAACAAATCCTAATTCAATCTGCATTTTTCCTGTCCTTTTTTATAATTATCATTTCCAATAACTGCTATAATATTGCTCTTGTATTAATTATTGGTCATTTAGTCAGTGTCAAGATTTTAGTGGCAACTGTGTATCTTTATTTTCTCTATGCCCATATACATACATTGTATATGCATACAGAAAGAGTGTGGAAAAGAGACACTTTTTTATAGTTGTTGTTAAAGCTTTTGTGAGCTTTGACAAGCTTCTGTAAGGTTTGCAGATTTGAGAGGAGGAAAACAAAAAGGATGGCCAATGTCTGCCAGAAAGATTTCCATTGAGGGGAAAGGCAGGGAGCGAGGTTTGGCGGTTATCGTTGTGCTAGACAGAATTTGAAAAAGCAGAAAATGAAAGAAGAAGGGCATTCATATTCAAATGGAGACAAGTCCCCATGTGCCCACACACTTTTCAATTATGGAAGGTATGCATATTTATGTGTGCTCCAAAGAATAGTGGACAGGGCCGCCCCATTCTTTTGTGTCACTTACCATCACATACGATATGAGCTTTTCTTCCAATAGTCACTACGACAATTTAGTTACTTTAAAATGTATGCGAAAGTACGGGGGTTAGTATTTAAAAAATGTAAGTCTTATGTGCCACTTCTGGAAGAAGGGAGAAAACATAAAGTAATTGATATAAAAAAAAAACAGAGGGTAAGTTGGCCACAGGTTTTTATTTGGTGGGACGTATTGCAACATTAGAACTAAATGAACTAATAACTAAAAAAGACTGGGAAAAAAATCCAAAATGTGACTTAGAGTTCGAATTAACATAAATTCTCAGGCTTTATGGCAAGAAAACGGATACCAAAAATTAGGCCTGCACAATATACCGCAAATTTATCATTATCGCAACATCAATCTGTGCAAGATGCATACCGCAAAAGACGGCAAAAATCACAATAAATGATTACCTTAAATGTGCAAAAACAAACTCATGGCAGCTTGAAATATTGAACAAATGAAATAAATCCGTTTATGCATTTAACCAATCAGAAGGACTCGTTTACGTTTTTGATCAATCAGATGAGCCCTTTTATGTTTGATGTTTGCCTCCTACGTCGACAAGGGTCATTTGGAGAATAATTTTTAAATTGTTTCAGTGAAATGGAAAGGATGTTTTTTTTTTTTTTTGCTATTTGTTTTTATACCGCAATTTATATCGTTATCGCAATATTAATCACCAATATCGCATATTGTGAGTTTTCCTCATATCGTGCAGCCCTGCCAAAAATACAATCCCCCAAAGCTGCACAAAATTTAACTTGAGTAATTCAACCACTGGATTGAATAAAATGTGGAGATTCCATAGCAAGAAAAAGAAAAAAAACTAAGGAGAGACAAACCACACGCTTCTGGCAGGCAGGCAGCAGAGGCAGACTGTAAGGTAAATTCCCCCCAGGAATTCAGCCGCCCCTGTAGCAGGGGTATCTGGGAGCTCTTAAACTTCCCTCCTACCCTGGTGATTGGTGGAGTGGAACACCAATAAGCTCTGCAGGAGGTGGGGTCAGCAGTAATTGACGGGCTGGATCCCTGCAGGAGCTGAAACCCACAAATGCACACACACTCCCTCACACACACACACACACACAAGAGAAAAATACACGCAAGACCAGGGGTTGTAACAAAGTCTGAGTATCTATCTCAAATTGTGCATTCAAAAAATATATATTTTTTTATTTTAGATTTAACTGTGCACTTGTGAAAAAAATGAAAAACAATTTAAAAAATGTTCAATCAAAAGTTGCTTGCCTTAGAAAAGCGCTCTTTTAGAATAAGCTGCAAGACTTTGTATCAAAATCTGGGAAAACAACTGACATGTGTAAAAACAACATCCTCACCCCCTAAAAAAGATAAAAGAAAATCACTACTGACAGTGAAGTCCAAAATTTAGCCAGAGAAAAGGATGGTTTGAGCAAGGAGTGAAAGAAGCCATCTTTGTCAATCAAGAAGGATAAACCTTCTCTTAATAAGAATCATGGTCTCAGGTTAACAGCTGAAAGAGATGACCAGTTTGGGGAGGGAGTCACTGGCTCCCCAACCGAGGACAAAGGACTCTTAACGACCCAAAACCATGTAGGCTAAGTTGACAATACCATCCAGTTTTAGCTGTGACTCCTCCTCCATGAGCGCATATATACCAGCTCTTTTACCAGAGTTGACAAAGCCTCTTGGATAAGAGGGGAAACGCCTTCTTTAAAAACTTTAAAAAACAAAGTCCAGATGACAGCCATGATGGAATCAACCTGGATGAATGAGAGTCTTCATAGACGTAGCAGTCTATTGATGGCTTTTAGATCCATCCATAAAACCCAAACCACACAATTACAAAAAACAATAGAATAAAATAAAAATACATATTACCTAAAGGATGTTCTATTTTTAGAACAAAAAACACCTCAGTTGATTAAAAAAAATGAAATAAAATCATACTTAATTTTTAGTTTATACTGAAACAAATCAAGCCTGTGGGAGAAAACGTACACAAGAGACCCAATACCATGATGTGTCTGATATAAAGTCTTCATGTTCAGTAAATGACCTTTTCCAAACATGAAGGTTCATATAAATCTTTTGTGGTGTTTGCTGGTAACAAGAATATAGGTTGGGTTTTGTGGGTGGTCATGAGCAATTGGAGAAAAAGGAACAGAAAAGAATGTCTTTAACACACACATACACACATATATTTTCTCTTTTCCTACCCCTGCTTGTTCTTTCATTGAAAGCAGCAGGTGTCTTGCAGATAGGGCCTTATCTGTGCTTTCACTTGCTGTCACTTGCTAAACTGCAAAGACTATTGTCACAGGTATTTAGAGATAGCTTCTCAAAGCGAGGGGATGGTTTCTGTCAGTGGAAAAGGTTTTTATGGGCAACTTAAACTCACTAGACCCGAGCTACAGTTCAGTTATCTATCGTTTTCTATGAGCACCTCAGTGGCCTGCATTACTCTCTGCAGGGCAGATTTATGTCCAGCTCTTGTCATCAAATGTTACAGCTGTGTGTAGGGGAAGGGCAAACAAACCACATTAGGTTATAGTTCTGTAAAAGGACATAGGTGCAAAGTGCAAAGAACTAGCTCATACTTTTAGATATCAAAATGTGAAGAAGATCAAAGGTTTTTTACAATTAAAACTTTTTATGAGGGAGTCTTCCTTTTAGGACCCTTATTTTAATTAGCAGATGACTTTAGGAAACTGTTTTGGCTTAGTGTACAGATAGACACTTATGACTTAGTTGGTTTGTCCACACTGGTGGTGTGTTGCACCCGAGAGATTGGGCACTGCTCCAACCACTATTACCTTGGGAGAGTAAGCACTCTAGTTGGCTTTATTATCCTATTGATATGTGTGATTTATGACTTTGTCCATGTATTTGCTACATTAATAATAATTGAATATAATGATTGTCACTGTTGAAGTTGATAGTAGTTAGGAGAGGATTGTGTTGTTGATCTGCCAGACATGTTGCAATACCTTTTTTAAGGATGGAAATTAGGGCTGTACGATATGAGGAAAACTTGCGATATGCGATATTAGTGATCGATATTGCGATAACGATATAATTAGCGGTAAATAAACAAATAGAAAAATAAACAAAAACATCATTCCCATTTCATTGCAACAGTTTAAAATTATACTCCAAATGACCCTCATCGACATGGGGGACAAACATCTAACATAATAGGCCTCCATCTGATTGGTCAAAAATGGGAAGGCGTCCATCTGATTGGTCAAAGCATAAAGGGATTTATCTGATTCGTTAAATGCTTCAAGCTGTTAGAAGATTGTTTTAACACATTTTGGGTTTGCAATTTATTGCGATATTCGCCGTCTTTTGCGATATGCCTATTGCAGAGCTGGATATTGCGATAACGATAAATTTGCGGTATATTGTGCAGGCCTAGTGGAAATGTGTTTAAGGAAAGCTTAAATTTTACATTAAAAAAGAAAAGAAAAAGACTAAAAAATATGAGAAAAGGTTTCATCTTGACAATGCAATTTGGTTGAGTTTGTCATTGAGCTCCTCAATACGGTCATCATGGCAACACAGGTATGGTGCAGACAATGTTTGAAGTTATGCTCTAAAAAATGGTCTCCAGACTCGCCTGAAAAGATTTGTTTAACCAGAGAGTGCATGGTAAGAAGTTATTGTCCCCCCTCCCCACTTCTACACATTCCCCCCTCCCCACAGTCCTTATACACATGTAAGTGTATAAGGACTGTAATGAGATACAAAGTAGTGCAAACCCTGCAGAAGAAATTACATTTGCAGTGACTCATGTATAGCATTACCAGAGAGAGAAAACTGATGGCCTGACTCATATAAACATTCCAGCCACATGCATTTCAAGATGACTTTTAGGCCCATTCAAATGAGGATTGCCCGCAGAGATTGAAATTTGTTAATTACTTATCATGTTAATCAACCTGAAAGATGTTTTTTTTTTGCATAATCAACTTGAGTGCTTATAGTACCTTGATATTTCGACAATGTCAATAATGGGTCCCAATCAAACCTGCTACAATTAAATCAGCAGGAAGCACATTTAATGATTAGTCAAAATTTTGTGACCACTGGGAATGTTCCATCTTTTGCTTGTCTTAAACTGGTAGATTTACTGTAAAAATTAAATAACGATAATAATACATTTTAAAAAAAAGTTATGCATGTTTCTACCCTTCCGCAAGAGTCAATTATGAGAGCAAATACATATTACATTTTATTTTTTTTCTAAATCAAGCCATTTGGACATTAGTCATATTTGTATGTGTTGCTGGCGGTTGGAACGTTTGTCATTGTTTACTGTTGCTTGCATCAACATTTCAGAATTCCGTTTTTGTGTATCTTCAATACATATTTAAATCTATGTAATAATAAAAACAATAAATATGTTCAATTTTTGAGACATTTGTAGTTATTTAAAAAACAAATGTGTCAATGCATGATGCAATGTGCACATTGTCCCTCACATGTAGTATAAAACAAAACGTTACTTTGTTTAGTGGGAGTTTTCTATTTGAAAATGTATATGAAGCTTAGTTAAGTTGTTCAGATTACTAAAACCATTGGGGTTCCTTTTTGGTGTATTTTTTACAGTTTGTCATTTTAAAGACAAATGCAAAATTTGTACACTCTAGGTCTTAAAAAAACAACAACAATGTAAAACAATGACATCATTATTTATTTATTCATAAATAATAAATGTCATACAGGCAACATGTAAAGCCTGTCCCATTTTGGAGTATTTTAATTGAACCACCTTTGGTAGCCTCACTTAGTAATTGTTGTCTGTATGACTTTAACAGGCTCTCTCATTGTGAATCTGGCCCACTTTTCTTTACAGCATGGCTTCAGGTCATCGTGGTTTGTGAGCCTTCGTTTAAACATGGCTCTGTTAAAGTCTGACTGGCTGTAGCATTTCAATCGGTTTGAGGTCTCTGAGTGGGTCATTGCAACACTTTGATTCTTTCCTTTCTTCGTCCTCTTGGTTTTTTTTTTCTTTATATTTATTGCTGTGTGTTCCTCCTGCTGCACGACTCACTTTAAACCAAGCTCTACAAAAAGGTGCCCAAGTGGCTGCGGTAAAAAAGGAAACTCAAATCATCTTTTAGTTTGATTAAGGTCTCTATGCTCATATGATGTTTTTTTTTTTTTTTTTGTGGTAAATTTGAGGTTTTATCTATCTATCTGTCCGTCCATCCGTCTATCTGTGTGTCCATCCAAGACTTTGGAATTGTGGCAAATGAGAGCAAAAGGGCAGTGTTTTCCAACCAGCACACTATTTTCCCGTGGGAGATGGTCAGGTGTGCCGTGGAAAATGGTCAGGTGTGCCGTGGAAAATTACCCATTTTCACTGATCTAAAAACATTTACCCTCTCCAGGATATCAGCTCTGTGTTTATCCAGACAGGCCCTGATAAAACACTGAGTAGTTAGGAATATGAAAGATCATAAAATACTTTTTTTCTTTCTGGTCATTGGATTCTATTAAATACATTTTCATTAGAATGACAGTACCGCGGTTTAGCCGCAGCGTCAGCTCTGTTTTTGGAAAAGTCTCGCCCCATTAACTGTCTCTGCCAATCTTTCTTGGACCCCTAATCATACGTTATCAGTCTGACCAATCAGGAGCGGTTGAAGTCGTCACTTCCTTGTTCCGATTTAGCTCGTAAACTTTCTCAGTTTCCAAAAAAATACCAGCTAAAGCTTATGTGTAGCGGGGTCCCTTTCTGCAGGAGAAAGAATATATGTGTTTTTTTTGTGAGACTACATAAAATTGCATGTTAATAAACTCGAGGGAAAAGAACTATCAGGGTAAAATTTCAAATAATTTAGTTAAAAATTATTACTGAAGACTAACTTAACTTTGATTACCTCTTTTAGATAAAAAAAAGCTGCAACTTCCAGCTTTTTCTGCCACAATTGTCAGCTAAAATGCATGTGAGATTTTGGAGGGACTGTACATCAATACAGACTGTAGAGTTTCTCCTTTTTTAATTTATGGATGCTGGTGGATTTTTGTCGATGATATAGTGTGCCTAGTGTACAAAAGGAAAATGGTTGGTGTTAAAATTTCCCACCTGCTCCTGAACTCACCACCACTGGCCATGCCTGCAGCTGCTGCACAGATGAGACATGAGCTGAGCATTTGGGTTGTGTGTGCGTGATTAACATGTAAGTGTACAGTTATTAAGCACTCAAGTTATGTTTCAGTTCATTATGAGTGTATTTTGATTATTTACCTCAAGTTTTAGTGTCTGTTTAACCACAAATATGCATAAATAGCTGCTAGCTTGCGTGGCGGAGCTAATGCTAACACCTCAGCTGAGACAGTTTGTTTTGTTGCTGCAGATATATATAAGTACAGTGTGTGATGCTGTTATAAATGACTTTATACCCAATATTAGTTCCTTAACTGGCAATTTCTGTTCATGTGATCATTCTAAAGCTATTTTGGGTTAAATAAGAGTTATATACATCCTGTATTTTCTTTCTGATGATGTCAGTTATTCTCATCAGTTCATATTGTGTTTCTGTTCATAGAAACCACACGCAACTACAAATAAATCCAATCCCTTCGAAGGAAGGTGAAAAAGTCAATTCCTGGACTCTGTCATTTTAATTCTCCCTCACCTGAACATCATATGTGTCCTGACCCGACCTACTGAAGTGATTGCTACCACCTTAGATCCCAGCAGTCTTCTACACACCTAGGCTCAAAAGAGGTTGAAAAACACTGCATTAGAGAGGGAGCCCTTCTTTAATGAAGTGAGTTTTGTTATCACTATTAATATTAAACTGCAGTTCTTTTAGCTGAGGCGCTGTACAAAATATTGCTTTTGTTATTTTTGCAATGCTTAAATAAGCTTGTATTGATCGTTACTTAATCTTTGTCAGTCTCTGATGGAGGGACAGCTGCCCCCCTTTTTCCCACTTACCTCCACCCCTGGGGCAAAGCTTTTAAAAGTGTTCCATACCAGCGCAAAGCTTCTAAAGTTGAGCAAATCTGCACTAAGCCATTTTATTTATCTTTCAGAATCTGTTGGAACTACGTTAATTACGCAAACGGTCAAAGAGTTACTGTAATTGAAAGAGCACTAACAACTCTAGTGTTAAAGGGTTAACGGAGAGATGCAAACAATTTTGTCAAGCTTGTCTAATGACTGTAAATGTATGACCTGAGGCCTGGAAAGATTTTCTATGCATTGGTGATCTCATAATGGATGTTGACAGCATGAGAGATTATGAAAGCTAACAACAAAACGGACATGATAAATAGGTTTCAATACTGACCTGTAGTATTGTTTATTACATGTTGCTGCATTGATTTAGTGTGGATTAGTGGTAAAGATGCACAAACCTGTAGCATTCTAAAAAGATGATGCGGCTGTCCTTGTTCAGACAGGACGATGTCCCTTTAAGATCAACCAATTTAGATTATTTTTGAAAGGTTCATACCACAGATGCCTCCCCAGGTGTGGATGACACCGTATGAGCATGAAGAGTTAAATTACTAATGAACAGGGAGAATGTTCAGGTGATGTGAGCCAGTGGTTTCTGTGCCAAGCTAATTTGAGGATCTCACAGCAAAGACAGTAGTCTGAATGCCTGCAAAGCTGAGCTTGGAGTGAGTTCCTGTTTTCCTGAAAGTACAATTAAAAGAGGCAAAGACATTCTCTTTCACAGAATAATTGCAGATTCCTTTTTCTAGTTTTAATCGATGGTTGACTATTCATTTTTAAAAGGCTTCTCTGGCATAAGTAGTCACTTGTATGTTGTGACTATTGAAGGCCAAAACCCTTATCCGAGTCAGGTGCTCTTTATTGGGTTAATCAAACGAATAGTGGGTTATGACTAATGCCCCCTCTGGCCCAGTGCGGGAAGGGCTTTGTCAAACACAATAATTGTCACAACCAGACAATTCCTGAACCCTTGACTAGGGCTTCCCAAGGCAGAATAAGGACTCCGCCAAACAAAAGAGTTGTCATCACATATCGGTAAGCCCTGGGAGGCATTAGTGACATGCGCCTTTGTGACGTGCGCCTTGTTTCAGTAGTTCATGCCTGAAAGTAGGGTCAAACTAATAACCTCAGTCTTATTGGGCCAACTATCAGGTTGCCTCTGGTTTAATGTACTGTCATGCTCAACTGTTACACTCACTCAGGATTAGGGAGCTCTGCAGATTAGCATGAGATTCCTTGGAAGACAAGATAAAATGGAAAAAAAGGAAATAACACTATCAGCATTCTGGAGGTCTCTGCGCACCAATTGATCTGTCTAAATTCTATGATAAATATTTAGGATACTATATTGTTCCCTTTCCACAAGTATGTTTGTTGCGCACCCATAGGAAAAGATCACTTGTTCAGTGAAATAACGCTAAGAACATTCCTTCTTTTTGAGTTGTGAACACTATAAGTTAGGGGAACATATTCAGCCCTTTTCTCCTCATCCTCAATTTATGGTTTGATTAATTATTCCCATGTCCAACAAGTTCTGATCATGTCCTACAATGATTTACAGCTATGTTAGTAGCTGCCAGTATGACGTTAGTATTGGACCCTCCGATCAAATGTTCAGCAAGGGATGGAACATATCTGATTATATTATAAATATCGAGATTAACAACTTGTAAAGGGCAAAAACAAACCAACAAGATTCTGTTCTCTCAGGGTTTATTACGATGACCAGTTGAGGAACAAATGTATACCAGTGCATTTCAATGAGTACTTTCAACAAGATGGTTCATTTCTTCAGTAAAAAGAAAAACGAATTTATTATACTTATTCATATACACACTTCATTTTTAGTCATTTTGATCATTTTTAATAAACAACAAATGAATATCCATGTTATAGTGTCTCAAAAAGTTTATATTGAACTAAAGGCCAAAAAAAACCCAGAGAAAATAAAGTTATCTTGTTTAAATTCCTCTTCAATTACCCAAGGCACGTTTTGAGCGTCTTACTTGGTAAAGTATAACACCAAATATACTTTGATTTCATTTTTAAACCTTTTTTTTCAGTATTAATTGCAATGGGTATGTGAAAAGGAGAGTTGAGGGAATACAACCTTAAATAAAGCTGATGAACTGTAGTCGTAGCCAAACTTTTCTAATGAAGTTACAGATATCAGTCCAGTTTTTTACTCTTTTTTTAAAGCTTTACTTGAGGCTGACTTCTTCCATTGCCAATTACCTGAAATATTCCTAGCCCTTGTCAGGTTAGCCTTTTCCTCCTCTGTTATAACATTTTTTGTCTGCCTTTTCTCTGCCTTCAGTGATAATTGCAACCTGACAGTCAAAAATCAAAAAACAAAAAAAAAACAAAAAACATTCACAAGTCCCTGGGGAATATTCTGACTTCCCCTTCATGTTGTTTATTTTTTCTTTATATCCTCTCACATTGAGATAAACATTGTGTTAAACTCTTTGGAGCTCCTATTTCTCTCCTCTTTTGAGCTTTTTATTTCATGTTGATGCAAAATCAAACTAATTTACATTAAGATGGGGGCAAGGATTAAAGAACACTCCAGTGCGCACATGATCACACAATGCATTTTTTGAATTGTTTATGTTACAATACATACTTTAGATTCTGGCAGACAAAAACCACATCGAAATTTGTATGTGACTACTAAATGCTAAATTTGTACTTTCTTATGCAATTCACAGCTGAAAGGCTGTTTAGCCTTTCTGGAATAGGTAATATCTTGCATTGAAATTAGACTGTAAACCAAATAAAATAATAAAATAAAGAAATACGTAAAAAAGACATTTATTACCTCAGAAATCCACATTCTTAGGTTTTTAAATAATCTTTGCTGCCAATGTTTTATTTACTTTATGCTCACAGTGGAGTTTTAAATAATAAATGCCATAAGGCAGGAGTTTTTACCTTAGTGTTTTAAAATGTAATTTGATTAAGTAGTTCAAAGAAAATTTAATTATAGGCAAAAGATGTAAAAAGGAGTGTTTATTTGAACATTTATACTTCAAATCAAGACCCTTTGGAATGTTTATCCCAATGTAAATTGGATAAACATTACACTGTAAGTTTCATCATTTTAGCAACCTAGCTTAAAACATAAAAGCCTCATGAAGCTCTCAAAACCCAATAATTGCAAATCCGAGTGTGGACATAATGCAGCTCGAGGCAGGAGACAAATGTGTGTGTCATAGTCGAGCACATATTTGTGGTATGTTTAGCTTTATATGTATATGGGAAGATAAAATATTTGATAGTAATTTAGAAAAATGTCCCTAATATATCCCTGTGTTTGCATTTAGCATAGGAAATGTGCAATGGAGTTTGACTTTTATTTTCTCTTTGAAAATGAACCTTTCCCTCCTGGGAGAGAAAAATGGATTAATTTCTTATCCTTCCAGTTTGTTTGTGTACTCCTGGTGAACATTCGTATGCCAAGTACAGGAATGTAGGAAATACCTAAGCAATAACAGAACCATTTACCGGTAGCAATATTTTGATTAGTTGATGTATTTTGGGGGAGGGAGTATTCACTGTGAAATTTACACAAATGGTTTGAGATGCATAAATGTACATTTAAAGTTTATGTTGTTTTTTCCACATGCACTGTTCTGTTATCAAGTGCCAGTCTAATAACATGTTGCCTAAAAAGCAAAGCCCTGGCATCTTTTTCTTTATAGTCAATGGTCATTGGATAAAGTGATTGATTTGCTTTGACAGCGGTCTCCCTCCAGGCAAATGCTGCTGTCTTTTACTGCTGGAATACTCTCACTTGACAAAGTTTTTCCAAGTCAATAAAGATAAAAATTGAATTATGGCTTATCACCAGATGCGGTGTCTCAGTTTGGCCCTCAGTTGGTTTTTTTTTTTGTGCTGCTGGCCAGCTGGGCCTGCATCACTTTATTGACCTTCTGTCTGTCTTTTTAATTTTTTTGTCTTGCAGAACAAGATCATACTGGATCCTCTGACATTCAGCGAGGCTCGTTTCAGGCCTTCTCTGGAGGAACGCTTGGAGAGCATCATCAGTGGTGCCGCGCTGATGGCAGACTCTTCATGCACGCGCGATGACCGGCGCGAACGCATTGTGGCTGAATGCAACGCAGTCCGACAGGCCCTTCAAGACTTGTTGAGCGAGTACATGAACAATGTGAGTTCCCTCCCTAATTATTCTAAACTCATTAGCTAATTGGTGTGGGACTTGTTTCAGCACTTGCTTCTTATTTTCTCTTGTTTTCTTGATGCAATGCACACATTAGGCACAGCCTGAATTAGTTTGTCAAAAGTAGAAAAAGTTTGATTCTAATTCTATATTTAAAGGCTTGATGAATCAGTAGATGATTAATAAGTAGATATTTTGTAGGAAATTGGGTTTTCTTTGGGTTTGTTTAAAACGTTTTTATTTTCCCCAAAAGGTTAAGGCAGTAGAGTTTGTCACAGCCCATGTGGAAAATGGATTATGTATCGTTTCTGCTGTTGGTAGATCAGTGGGATTTCTGATGAGGTTTTTTTTTTGTGTTGGACTTGAAGTGATTCTCAATGGTGGTATTTACACATGATGGCATTTCAGCTTGAATAAAATATTGAAATATAGATTATTGTAAAAAAAAAGAAGACATTTGAGTACTTTATGGGCAACAGCATATATAAGTTGGAACTTTTAAACATTTAGAGGCGCATTGATGAGAAGTTTATCAAGCCTACAGCCATGCTTATGAATGTTGGTGTTGAAAATCCCCATGCATTACTTTTTTCCAGGCATTGAACTATTTCACTTATTCTGGCACTTTTCACTCTCGGTGGATTTCTTTCAAGTTCAATGTCGGATTTTTTCCCCCATTTTTTTCTTCACTGGCAGTTAACTGTTGAGCACACTAAAAGAAATGACAAATCTTAAATATATAGGGTTATATGAAGAGGCTGAAAGAACATTGCAGTTGAAGCTGGCAGTCCATATCACACCATGTTATTGCAAAGTCAACTGCAAGTACAATATGTTAGTCATTTCCCCATGCCCAGCTGCTCTTTGCGCATTCATCTGGAAGCCTGTCTCCGCGCTAGAAGCAGCCTGAAAGGTGAGAAAAGATGAGCCAGCACACGGTGAAGTGTCGTGAATTCAGCTCTCTGACACTCTCCAAACGTCATGATGATCATGTCTTCTTCTCACTTGAAAACAGAAGGATTCCATCAGGAGCAGTAAAATATTCATGTAAAGGTGGAGTATGTTTTGAAGTGTTATAAAACACATTAGTCTGAGGATTAGTATCTGTAGAAGTTTATGATAAAAAAACAAACAAAAATACATCAAAGTAACATTTTTTTTTCCGGTTTATGAAAGTCTGACAATTTTGATCTGATCATAGAAGTTTATTAAGATATTGACTAGTGTAGCCTCTCTTTGTGCTATAAAATGGCTATAAGCTGACAAATCCTTGCTGGTTTCAATAGGAATACAGTTGATTGTGTGATGTCTACTTACAAAAAAAGGGTGCCTTTTGTCCATTAAATCCGTTTCTGAGCTATGCCATTTCTTCAGAGACACTTCACATAAAATCCATGTCACCGCGAGCATTGTGTGCTTTAGCATAACACAGAACATTTCTAAACTCTAAAATGCCCTTTCCACCGCTTAAGTCGCAGCAGCTTTTTGCTAAAGTAATTGTGCCTTGCTTCATTAGGCCCATGAGTTGTATTTCAGAGGCTACAGCTGGGAGATTGTGGACTGCCTCTGGCGTCCAAACAGAGAACAGAGAGTAAATTATAGAGACAGAGCTAACAAAAATGTTTGTTTTTCTCTGCTCTGCATCCACATTTAGGTTATGTCAACAGCTTACTTTAAAACATACATGCATACTTAATACACGATATCTGCTATATAATACTTTACAATAAGTTTGTAGTAATAATGACATGAAATGTAAAAAATCTGAATGACCATAAATTTTGTGTTGACCTCAAAATAGCAATACCGTAATCCCTTGTTTACCACTAAAGTTACGTTCCAAAAGCAACTCGCAATGGGTGAAATTCGCTAAGTAGTCAGCTTTTTTTTTCCAGTTGTTATCAATGTTACTAACTTTAGTAATTTGTTGTATATTAACTTTTATTAAATGTTCTGCACAGCTGCAATAAAAATCCACTTTTCTCTGCGTCAGAATCAGCGGATTCTCAAGGATCGAGGGAAAAGTCAAAATGTTGGGGGGGGGGGTGTCAAAGAGGGTGATTTTTTTATAAGAGGGCGCAATTTAGAGGGCGCCAGCGATATCTCCATTGTTAAAGGGTTAAGGCTGTAAAACCCCTCACTAAACACTTTATCCACTTTTCTCAGACAGACATGAATATTTTTACACTTTTCTCTCTTGTTTGAACTCTCAAAGTTCAAACTTTCCTTGAAAAATAAGTCCAACAATATGAAATAAAACCAAAGATCTGATCTTAATAGAAGATTTATGCAAATTTGTCAAGTTAAACATATTCAGAACAGGAGACACGGCACGGAGGAAATTCATTTACAATGGTCTACAGTTAACCAGAACTAATTGGCCGTAGAAAAAAAAAAAAAAAAAAAAAGAAATAAAGCATGCAAAATTGCACCAAAAAGTTCAGGGAAAACAGCGAGACTGAGAGGTGAATCGTGTTATAGCAAGGGACCACCGTGGTAATTTTACCCTTATTTGGCGCCATTGTTAAGACGATCTACTGTGTCAGCATTCTTATTTACCCACTGGCACAATGAAATCAGGTTTAAAACGATATAAATTAAATAATATGCCACCAATTAAATCAATTTTTCACTAGTGGCAAAACCACTCCAGCATGTGAAACATTTTAGAAACTCTGCAACACATTAAAAAATGTTAACAATATTGTCCTGTATGCACTAAACATACCACACAAACTACATCCTAAGAGTTAGTGATTAGTTTATTTATTTTTTGAGGTTTTACTTTTCTAGCTTCCAGCACTTACTGACGGAAAGCAGGAGGAGCTTTTATGTTATGTAGATGAAATGAACTCACCAGCTGTTTCTCGGTTAATAAAGTTGGCTGGTCTCAGAAAGAGCAGAAGAAATTCCCAGTAATGATACAAATATTTCTCCCAACTAATGTTTCTGAAGAAACATGTAAGAGTTTCTTTGGATGATGTTGCCAAGTCTGTTTTACATTTATTGAAGTAATGTAAACATTTAGTTGCCTTTATGTCTCCTCCTCCATCTTCATGTGCGTCCTCTCCATCCAAACACACACATTTTTATAGGAAACTTGAACCACAGCACAAGGTTAATCAATGTGGTAGCTGGCAATAAATTAGGTTCAAGTGACAGGAGAATGTCCATACCTGTCTCAGCTGCTGGTGATCTGTGATTGGTGACAGCAGGCTCGGCTCCCAGGCCGGTGCTGAATCATCAGGAGCAGCTGATTTAGTTACGGCAGCTCAGACAGAGCCAATCTATCAATTGATCTGGGGTGTAATGCATCACCAGCTCAGGTCAAGGGAGCCTGGGCAGAATATAGCCATAGCAAGAAGCCATTTCAGTTGAAAGGGGGCAACTTTGCAAAATTGTGAGGCGCTGGGAGAAGGATTTAGAGAGTGTGATAAGCCAGCACACAGATGTCACAGTTAGTTTGATGTGGCACATAAAACTAAACCAGAGTTGTGAGGTAGGACGGTCATTAGGGAAGACTGATGTCCCTGCTGCTAACACAGCTCCTCCAGGAGTTTCCATGTGGAATGCTCAATCAACAGTTGGAGTAACTGATTACATACTGTAAATGAGTGTGCTTAGTACACATATGCTTCTTGTAACTGCATTACGTCACCTCTTCTCCTTTACTTTGTTGACACAGACTTGAAACTGGAAGTGTTTGAATAACGAAAGAAAAGAAAAAAAGGAGGACATTTGCATAAAGCTGTCCCACTTTTAGAAAGGATGACAAAATTGTAAAGTTGAGACTTTAATCTCAAAGCAACTATGAGCTTTAAGCACTATAGGGGCTCTCATATAGATTACCAGGCAACCATTATATCCCCTTTTAATTTTCTAATCCTTTGCTATGATGAGATTCTTGTTTTGAGGGGAAAAGCCCTCACAACAATCCCCTAAAATGTATTTTTTGTCTTTCTCACTTTTAGCTGAGCACCAATACAAGTTGAATTTGAGTGATGGACACTCATTGCTCAGCACCCTGTGGGTATGTGAAACTCGCAATTCCCTCTAGAATTTCTGTGCTCACATGAGAGGCATCACTATCGCACAGCCCGCTGCCTACACTGTATCTGTTTTAATTTGTCCAGAAAGCTCTGTCTCAAAAAATGTTTTCATTTCACTAAAACCTGAACTATAACAGCAGAAAGGTACAGTTCTTGGTGTGCAGCATGCCATCTCACTGGCATCATGAAGTTAACAGCTGCAACATGCAGTTGTGGATAGTGTTATTAAGGCTGCAGTTTGATCGCAGCCTTAAAGTGTGGATGCCATGCTTTGAACAACTTTGTCAAATAAAAAAGCCCTTTAAACGCTGATTCTATTGATACCAATAGTTTGCGTCGAAAAAAATCCGAAGCATATGAAAAATAGACATCTTTCGAAGGAATCAGAGATTTGGATCTGCCGCTAGAGCGCAGGCTGGAAGTGAACCCGATATGACCTGTGACGTAACGAGAGGCGTTGCCTTTCGCAGTTGCGCTTAGGACAGCATGTAAACAAAACAGGTAGTCTTCGTTTCTCTCGTGTTTAAATCTGTTAATCATCAACATGCCAAGTCGTTGTGTGGCAGCTGGATGTAGCAATACATCTAGTGAAAGTGTATCTGTGTATAAAATTCCCAAAACAAGAAACGCTGCTGAAAAGGGGAAAGTTCAAGAAGAAGGTGGACGGCGAAGGATTTTTCCCTCCAGATCTGCAGGAGAGAAGTCTGCGTTTTCGAAGGGACAAAAACCGGGACACAAACGAAGAATTTTGAACGGAGAGTTGGGAGGAGGATCTTGGCTTCTGAGTCGAGGAAAGGCGGGTGAGCTGGAAGCGAGCGAGCCGTTTTCTGGGTCGGAGAGGACGGCGCTGGAGTCGGGAGAGAAGGCTGCTAAGCTAGGCTAGTGTGCATCACGATGGATCACATTGAGGCGAAGTAGTCGTGTTTTCTGTTGTCCTTGGATCCAACTGGAGTATTTCAACGCACTCAATGTTTTGCAAGAGAAGCAACAGGCCTGCAACGTTTTTTTTTCTTTTGCTTTTGAGGCGCCGATACCGTGAGTAAACTGAACTGTGTGTGTGAGCGCTCGCGCACGAGAAAAGGTTTCAAACTGGTTCAAACAGGTAAAACTGTTAATGTTCCACAGTTGTTAATGGTATACAGTGACTTTGTTAACTAAAGAGTAGTAATATCTGGGAAACTTTTATTTTGTGACATTTATTTTGTAAATTGGGTTGAAAACCAGTGTTTACCTTTGTTTAGATTAGGCCAAAAGGGGACATTTTGAGTATATTTTAGGGTAAGTGGAGTAATTTAATTTTATACATTTTTTAAACTTACTGGAGTCTAGCCGAATCTTCATGCTGGCTATCGTCATCGGCATCACTAGACCTACTACTTTCTGCTATACTATATCCTCCTCACTTTCGCAAAAGGGTTCGAATCGATACGGTTGCAAAAGTGACTCATCATCATGATAATCTCCGCAACTTTCCTCTTCATCTTTCTGTTCATCTGATGATAAATCGCTAATAGAGACGGTAGCATCACTCTGTGCTTCGCTATCGGTGCTAGCCATGTTGTCTGCCTTGTCTTCCTTTCGTTACGTCACAAACAGGGGGGCGAGAATTCGGCGGAATGCGTGAAGCCGGCGGCCGTCCTCGTTGTTTATATTGCGTTTTTCGCTATTTATTCTTTTTCGAAAAATATTAAAAACAATCGCAACATGAAATAGAGACTATTTACTATATTTTGGCTTATTAAAATAGACCATGTCACCCACACTTTAAGGAGTTTATGTGTTTCTGGTGGAGGTGGGGAAGTTTGAGTTGATCACGCATTAATCAGTTGCATATCCACATGGTACCCAATCCATTTGTATACATTTTCTAACAACATAATATGGACCACTTTTGCTTCTGTCACTCATGGTTAGCATTTTATTTTTCTTCAATGTAAACATGTGGAAATCGTCCTCTTTTAAAGCCAAGTATACTTGTCTTATTTCTCTTTATCCTAAAAACCTGAACCCTTGTGGTTCATACATGGGCCATTACGGTGCTTAGTCATAGTTTAGAAAGTCAACTGGAATTGAATTGTTCATTCATTTTCTATTCCATTTTTCCCTTTTGGGGTCACGGGGCTGCCGGAGTCTATCCCGGCGCCTTGTGGGCGAAGGCAGGGGACAGACACCCTGGACGGTTCGCCAGTCTATCGCAGTGGAATTAAATTGTAAGCAATGTTTTTTCTTGTTTTGAGAGGAATTAACGCCTCATTTTCTGATTCAAGTTGGTTAAATTTTATTTATAAAGCACTTTTCATACACCTAAGTAACCCAAAGTACCTCACAAAATCAAACATCTTCAAAACTTAAAATCAATAAATACATAAATAAACATGCACACAATGCCCTAAACTACCCAAAACTGAACCAATCAACACAATGAAACATTAAAAATAAAACACAGCCCCTGTTGTAAAAGTAAAATATGTCCAACACAAGAGGCCTTCAGCTCTCATCTGTCTGCCCAGATGTTGGACAGGACAAGTTTAATAAATAAATAAATAAATAAAATAAAATAAATAAATAAATAAATAAATAAATAAAACACAACAGTAAAAATAGGGATATAAATAGAAATCTGGCTTCAATGCTGAAATGAGGAAAAAATGCTGCACTTGGATCAAATGCAAGTAGAAGGGCTGTGGACGATTCAGTTATTGAAACAAGGGAGGGCAGTAACAAACAATACCCATAAAGCATTTAGCTTTGATTTGATTTTGATTTATTGATTTCATTTCAAGCATTGTAGTCAAAACAATAAAGCTTTAAATCTCCTATTCAAGATGCAATGATTGGCGTCTTGGTTTGATTGCAAACTAAGTCATATGCAAAGTAACACCTCTTTTAGAATGCACATGATCAGCAGAATTCACTCCTTGTTGATCTATCAAAAAAAAAAAAAAGAAAAAGCCAATCATCATAGCAGGATTCAGCATGTAACCCCCATATATGTCACAAAAGCCTCAATCCTATAGGACACCTACACATAATTACTTCACAAGAACTTATTTGCGCCAGAAAAGCAGAGATTTATCTGACACATTTTTAAACTGAAAAGTCGAGGTATTTTTATTCTCTTGAGTGCCCTCTACTTTGTTGCCTGCTGGTATTTTGTTGTCCACCTCTCCTTTTCCTCTGTTTTTCTTGCTTCCTTTCCTCTCACATCATTTTCCCTCCAGTTTCAGCACTCATGCCACTTTAAATGTCCCAAACCCAGCGAGAAATCATTGGTTCCCCATAGTGTCCCATGCTCCCTATTCCATCTGTCAGCACCTTCTTTTTTCACTGCCTCACAGTCTTGTGCAGAAGAAAAAAAAAGAGGAAAAAAAAATGACTTACCTTATTGGTCAGTCAAGGCTCGCTCAAAGACACAATCACTAAGTCTGTCTGCTCAGTAACACAGGAGAAAATCTTTGTTCAAGACTCATGGAACACTCAGTGGACCAACTGTGCCCAGCACTTCATTCTTAGTGCTAAAGCTCACTAAAGTGCATGTTTTCCAAAATAATTATATTCACGAAGTTCTAAAAGTTTGTAATGCTGGATTAAATGAAGGAATTTGTTGGAAAAAAGTTAAGCACCTCAGGCCACACTGTTCTGGTCCAAGGCCACAGCTAACTTTACAATCAACACATCATTTTGTTCATTCTTAACTGTGTCAGACATCCTCATCAATGTGGTATTATTTAACCAGCCATAGAAACGAGATGCTGCTAGGATTACAAAAAGACCTGGATGACGCAAGCACATCCCTCAGGAATCCACCAATCAAAACAACACAGCAAGACACAAGATTCAATCAACCAGGCCAATGTCATAAACAACACAGACAGATGCACAACCTTAACACCCAGTTCTGGAACGTCTATAAAAAGATAAATAAGACATCTTGCCTGTGACAATATTGGAAAATGATCCCTGCAGGAAGTTCTGAGTTTGTAGAATACACTTTTTGTGTTCAATGAACTGGACTATTGAACAACTCTTTTTGACTTCTGGCTTAAAGATTTGAGGTAATGGATTATTTTACTCATTAAATGTTAAGAAATTGACAAACCATATAAAAACCCCATAGAATGCAGAAAAGATTCATCTTGTTGCAGCTCCAACTTCAAGTTTTATGGCCAACATCATTAGTTACAGCTGTAATAGGTAGCGTTCAAATAATGCCTTGAATACAAACACAGATTTTTCTTTAACTTTCCTCTTCATTTTTCTATTTTTGTGTGCCCAAACCTACAAAAAAGTGTCATAAAAAGAAATGTCTTGTAAATTAAATTAGCAGAGGCAGGAAGCTTAAATGTGATTCACCCTGCAATTAACCTTTACTCTAGCAAGCACACAACACACATTAACAGTTATCTTAAAGTGAGATGGAACTACCAGAAGATTAGGACAGGACATTAATGGTTTTCTCATTAGAGCCCTCTGGTAATTCAACAATTACATGCTTTTTAATGTCATGCTCATCTTGAAAATGTTGATGGCCGTTAATAAGTTCATGTTGTCACAGTTACTTAAGATTGAAAAATGTTGACTAGTGATGCTAGTGACATAGAATTACCTAAACCTTTTGATGTTGCCTTTGTGAGAATTTGATTTTCTTTCACAAAAGTAAAAGAACAGCGTCTTGATTTTAATATATGGTAACGCTAATGTTCAGTTTAGGATGAATTAGTCATAGGGCAACACTAAATTGTGACATAAATTTGCAAGAAAGGCTTTTGGCCAACTGTACTGGTGCACCAGAGGTGCACTTGCAAAGCAGCTGGCAGATCATTCATGCATATGAATGACTTTTGCAGGCTGACTGTAAAAGGCCCCTGAGAAGCATTTCGGCCAACAAGAAATATTCAAAAGAACACCAGAGTAGACCAAAATGATTCTCTGGCTGACTTGCAAAAATACTCATGATACCCCTTTTTCCAAGGGAGAGACAAGTGGATTTAATGTAGTTGTATATGTGCATAAAGGACAACTTTTAAAACAGAGGGTAGGAAGTTCTTACATGGGTTATAAAGCTTTGAAGAAAGTGTTCAAAACAAAACTCTCACAGGGATGGCAAGCTTTGATACAACCCACTTGACGGAAACAAATTCAACTTAACAGTAGTAGCAACTGCCCTTAAACAACTGGATGTTTCCAAATGATATGATAATGTAAAAACTGAGTGGATGAATCATGCATATTCTTGCAGGGAACATCAGTTGTTTGACTAAATAAAAGTTCCAAAACTTTTGCAATCAAAATCTGCAAGAAACTTTGAGCTGAAGGTCGATGGAATTGAAGCATTGGGGTTTAATGATGGTTAATTTTGCATCAATAACTGTTTGGTGGCTCATTTTGCACCACAAGTTCTTTTCAGCTTCTGGAAGTCAATAAAGTAATCTGTGTAATGACTGATAGTAATCAGTTCCCAAGAAGATGATTTAGTTGCATCCGTGTGTTTTTCATATGTGCAAAGGTAGCTGAAAGCAGTAAGGCTGTATTCCTCTTTCAGATTTTACTCTCATCGAACAAAACATTTAATCCTCAATATGCAGCAACAACAGATCAGGTGGTGCCTGAAGACCCCAGCATCACTATCTTTGTTGAAGTTGTCAACAAAATAAGAATGTTTTAAAGTCACTTTAAGAAATTAGATTATCCAGGTACTTATTTATGTCATGAAAGGCTCTCAAACCTGGCAACTCAATCGCATTAGAAACTGCCAGCCTCCTCCCTTTTGCCCCTCTCTCGCTAGTGCCAATCCCTGTCAAGTGCTTGATACTGTAAGCTCTGCTAACATGATTGACATTGATAGGTGGATCAAACTATAGAATACACCTTAATGTCATTAGATAAGATGATATGGAAGCAAAAACCTGGACCTTAACTGTATCAGTCCCATCTTACATAGGGTTCTGGATGGATGCGCTGGGCAGAATGCCCTTTTTAATCAATTGAAGGAGTCACACTTAGGAGTGGGTATCCCTGACAAATCCCTGAATTGATTTGAGTCAGATTCACAAGGTCAGGATTCATTTCAATTTACAGTTTCATTCCATTTGTTTCGATATTGATTTAGTTTTTCAAATCCCTATTCCAAGACCACATTTTATGTTGTTGTACAAAAAGTACTAAAATAACTGGTGATTTCCACAAAACAAAAATCCAACCCATACTATGACGTTACCATGCAAAAGAGTGTTTTTTTGGCAAATAATTCAAGGATTTTTAAATGGAATTTATTCACTAAAAAATAACTTTTTAGAAATACTTAATCTTAGTGCCTATTTTGTTTTAAACATTTTGTTTAAAGAAGGGAGTATTTATTAAGACATCTGGATAAAATCCAATTAGTACTAGACTGATCTCAAGTGAAAGTAGATTTTTTCTGACTTTTTGACCAATTGTTGTTGACTATTTTATGTCGTTTTTTAGATAATATCCCAATGTAGAAAATTAAAAGTTTTGTTATTTTTTTATATTGTTATGACATTTCAAAATGATTTTCTATTTTTTATCAATGCTGCTAAAAATTATAAATAACAGATGCCAGTCTACCACAATAGCTACAATAATTTGCATTGTGATAAAATGTATTTTCAGCTCTGACGGACTGGATTCATCTTGAGCATTCTTGCTTTGTTCCGAATATTGCAGAGGCATAAATAATAAATTAAGTTTCACTGCTGTGCTGCAGTGCTTGCTTAAATTGAAGACGGGAATTCTGAAGCAATATTGATGCTGCAGCATGATGCTACAGATGCTTAAAAAAAAGTATATAGCATTATTCTCTACTTTTTGTAAGTTGCATGTAAATTGTCACAAAGAGTGGTCAATTCATTGTCATGCTATAAAACAACACAGTTCTAAGTATGACTCCGCTTCTTTCATCACTTTTTTCATGTTAACATTTTGCGTAACCTAGATTTGTTGGAAACGCATTCATCTTTATGCAAATTTCTCACACTGAAGGCTTGGCAGTGCTTTATATAAAACCGGACTTGGCAATTTGACTCTTGTCCCATAGCCTAAGTATTGTGCAGCACACATTATCTCTATATTCAAATAAAAATCAAACTTTTCTTCATTAAAACATAACATAGATGTCATACTAGATCCCTTTTGTATGCTCTAAAGAGAAATAAAACGAATACGGAACATTTTGATTATTCAGCTGGATCATTTTAACAAATGACCAAAAGAAATTGGGTTTACAATACACAAATAAATGAAACATTATTTCTGGGAAGGAAATATGAACTTTGTTCATTTTAATCTTTTACAAATGTTAATCCTGTCAATAAAATACATTAACAAGCTGCTCATTTAAGTCAATACTATTGCAACTTCTAGACAAACAAAAAAGCAAACCTTACCAATACAAATATAATATTGACTCTTAGTCATTTTTCTTTCTTTTGTATTGTTATTTTGCTTCTGAGTCAAATTTCATGGCTCCCCCTGGATCCATATAACAGCACAAACCTATCTTTGTGTCACTAATAAAGTGATTACTTTGATGGAGAAAAGGTCTGAAATGGTTTTTCTATAGCTCGCAGGTGATAATAGTGTGAGTTATTGGGAAAATATGAGTGACCACAGTGTCAGGAAAAGGTGAGGTTAAGGGGTTGGCTGTTTGAGCTGGCTTTATAGCGTGCTGACCTTTGAAAGCAATAGATTGTTGTTTTGCTAGATCATGTTCTTTATATAAACCCCGTTCCCTCTCCATTCTTCTCAGATGCATTATTGATGTTTTTTTTAGTGTTGTTACACTGTTTAAATGCTGAAAATAAACTCTTGCATTTCTGCATCAGATGGTCATTTTCTCATATTGTATTGGATTTTTGTTATTTATGGATTTGGAGAGGGGAGAGCAACTTGCGATCAAACCGCAGGTTTGGAAATCAAATTCTTGGTTGTTACATGAGCAAATTCACCATTTGTTATGTGTTAATGAAAAAAAATAATACCTAAAAATGGCACAAGCAATCAGAACACATACCTTGTCCTGGCAAGTGTTTTTATGCATAGAATTTCTAGGTTGCTGTGACCTTTATTGTGATAGTTTTAGTCTGTATTCTCAGGGGCCTCTGATTCCTCCAACAGTCCCCCACCACACACACACACACACACACACACACACACACACACACACACACACACACACACACACACACAAAAACCCATCTGCTTCTTGAGGAATGAAGTGTGTATTGCTAACAGACAAATTCTTAGCAGCCCCCTTGCATGAACCATCACTGTCACTGTTAATGTTACTCTTGATTCATAATGTACAGTTTATGTTCTTTCCGCTAACCCGAATGGTTCAATATTTGAATAACTTTCTGAAAACATGTTTATCATTACATTTTTTATTATTTTGCATTCACTCCTTTTGCAGAAGAGATTTTCCAATCGGCTGTTTGTTTTACTAGATTTCCTAAAATATGTTCATTTGATTTTTGCCTTAGATTCTCCCTAAAATCTGTCTCCAAACTTTATGAAGACACATTTTTTTCTTCAATCTGCAAATTGACACAGTAAAACGACCAATTGATCTGATTCGAAAACTATATATCTGATGTTGGTAATGCTAGATTAATGTCTAATTTGCACCTATGAACAGGACCTACGAGTCATACATTTACCACTGTAGACATTTATACTTCTTACGTTACTCTAAATCAAACCAAATGTTTGCAGGTGTGTTCTTGAGCTTCCTCATTTACCAACAAATCCCCAATATGTTTGTTTCATGCCAATATACACTTTTACCAACCACTTTTCTATGTGATCCTTGATCTGATAAATACTGTTGTCCTCCTTCAAATAGTGAGTGAAACAAGAAAGTTTTAACTTAAACCAAGCCCTGCTGTCACACCTGCCATGGTTTTTTAGGATTGTGGTGCATATTTCTTAGTATGTGGGTTTGAAGTTATGGTGAAAATCAGGTCTTCCCAATTCTGATCTTTCAGATCCACCTACTTGCTTGTTATTGCAGCAATCTCGGTCCAGCTGGCTACTCTATTTTTTTAATTTTTTTTATCCCATTTGTGTATTTCTTCAGAACCTGAAATCACCTGCCCAAGCTGTACAACAGTAAGTGTGGGGCGTTAATGGCTGCAAAGCAAGCAGTATGATATATCTCAAAGACAACAACTTGACCTTTCATGGTCTGCATGGAAATACATTTTTAAAAATAGGTATATACTGTATATATTGGAATTATGGTAAAATAAATGAAACAAATCAGCAATGTCAATTAAACAGAAAAAAACGTTTGCCTTTAAGTTGAACAAAAGATATATTTTAAAATGATTTTTCCTATCTGTTTTACACTACCCATAATTTAACAACCTGTACTAAAGTTTTGGACTTTCTGCGGTATATCAAATTAAGTTTAGGTACATACTGCTTACGGCAACTTTAATCCTTCTTTTTGTCTGTTTTCCATTACTTCCTTATCTTTTGTGGTAAGACTAAACTCAATTAAACCCATGTTTAGTTTAAATTCTTACTCTATTTCTAATGTGTATTAAAAGATATGTGTCTTTAATTGTAAGGCAACCAAACTCAGAAGAGAATAAATAAGCTGAAACAGGCTTTTTTCGCATAGAAACACTTCGGGTTTGACATTTAAAGTGAACAGTGTCTTCTGTCAACAGCACTAATATAGGGCACCTAATGTAAAAAAGTAAAAAAAAAACAAAGTGGAGCAACACATCCATTAAGAATAATGAGGTAGATATACTGTACATAAGCTTTTCATAAGACAAGAAGTTGAACCAAGCATGGGAAAAAAATAGCCCACATTCACAAACTGACACTTTTTTAGTGAATCATGTCTATATGATTAACTTGTTTAAAGAAATAGCTCTATAAATGGTATCAAAACACCTTTTGTATGGACTACAACTCAATTTTAGGGTTTACAGTAAACCCTTGTTTTTCGCGGGGGTTACGTTCCAAAAAGAACCCGTGATAGGCAAAATCCGTGAAATAGAAACCTCTATTTTTTTTTACAATTATTATACAATTAAATCGTCTATTATACATTGAAAAGAAAGAACAAACCATTTTACAGGCTCAAGCATTTCTTTCACAAATAAAAGTACTTTAGAGACGTTTTTTTCAACAAATAACTTCTGTACTGTACTGTCAAATAATAATTTTAATCATCAATGTGAACAGAAGGCTTCAAATCCTGGAGATTAGCCCCGCCCACCGCGACCCGAGTTTTGGATTAAACGGGAGAAAATTTAAAATGATTATGAAAAAAATACAAAGTACAGTGGGACAAATAGTGACTCAGGTCTATTTCACTGCTCTTCATACTGAGTCGCTGCATCCTGACTCCGCTCTGCAGTGTTTACTTCTTTTGAAGCCCGCGGTGCAGCTGTGTTTGTTCGGGAGTAGAACATAGAGATAGGCAGTTGTTGGCCCTCTTTTTTCTATGGGTTTTAGAGAAACTCGAAATTGCAAGAGAATTTGCACGTACGTGTTGTAAATTTGACAAGCTGTTTTACGTACGTGTACATATTAAACTGCAACGTTATCGACGCACAGGTAGAGAAGAAGCGGAGTGACTTTTTAGCCAATCAGAATGCAGAACACAATGCACGATGCAAATCCGTGAAGTAGCGAAACCGTGAAAAGTAAACCGTGTTATAGCGAGGGATCACTGTACATCTTTTTTAACTCTTTGTTTTTATTTTTCATTTTTTCATCAAATTTGTTCATTTCTTCAGAACCGGAAATCACCTGTATGTGAATTATGTGTGCATGATAAAATATAAATTTATATCTAAAAATAATAAAATATTACTTTATTTATTTATTTGGGTGGGGTGGCATCATTTTATTTTGCTGTGATTCTTTATTTATTGTTGTTTGGCATGTAACTTCTTTTTTTTTACACTTTGGGCTGTGTACATATTGCTTGATAATTTATCTGCATTAATTTACTTGATGAGTGACCTTTTGGAGGTCGGACACTCCCTTTAAGCTTCTGGAAGCATTGAAAGTGTTTACCTGGAGAACATGTAAGTGCTAAAACTTTGCCAAACATTTTCAGTTTTGGAAGTTTAGCTGCTTAATTAGAATACTTTTTTTTACTTTCTGAGTTACATTGATCTGTAGCCTTTTTTTTTTTCTAAATAGCTGTCTACTAATTGATGCGCAGAAGAACTACCCAAGATTTAGATATTAAGTTTGAATTCTATTTTCTCTTTATTGTCCACCATGAGTTTTTTGGTCTATTTGTGCTGACAATAGTGCTTAAGACATTAGTTTTTACTCAAATAAATTGAAATATTTCTAAAAACTTTATTTATGTAAACCTCACCAAAAACTTAATTTTAAATGGTGTTACTTTTTGTTTTTTTTGCATTGTACCATGAACACTTTGGTTCTTTTTTTTAGTTTTAGGCTGCTAACATCTAGCAAAACCTAAAGCTTTTCTCAGAGCTTTTGTGTCACAAGTGACTTTTATTAAATTATCAATCAATTTAGAAACTGTTGATAAATAATTAACTGGAATAATTAATTTTTTTGTTTGTTTCTGTTATCCAAGAGTAAAACGAAAAAGAAGTACTCACAAAACAAGGTTCTATGCAAGATTTCATATGTTCCTTTCTGGAAAAACAAACTAATTACTTCATCATACAATTACATTACAAGTTCTCATGCTGGTATTTATAAAAAAGAAAGAAAAAGGGATTTAAGTATTTTGGCTTTTATAATTCAACATTTTAACTCCTCAGAAAAAAAATAAAAATAAACATTTCATACTGAAATTCCCAGACAGCCGCAAATATTTTTAAAAAAACATTTCTTGGAACCCCAATGTAAGATTTCAGTGCTCTACCTTGGCTCTGACATTTTGAAGTAAAAACAAACACACATTTTCCAAAGATAGTCATTTCATCGTTGCAGCTGCCATCTCATCCCATCCCTAAAATTTTAGCTACTAAAGACAGTGTGCTGTGACTCTCAAAAACACAATTTTGGGGGAATGGCTAAACAATGGCTTTAACAGCCAAGTCTAGTTTTTGTCATTTGCTTAACCCCAAAAACACAAAGTAAATTCAGTTGAACATTTTTTTTTTCTTTTTTTACTTTAGTGGAAGGCCGTTGTAATATTCCTTACTGGTGTTTGAACATGGGAGTGTTAGCTGCAAAGGGACCAATAACCAAGTGTAATCATGTGTGATAAACCTAAATGGAGCATGTGAAAATCCACAGCACACTGTGTTTAAAAATCATCTCAAGGAAGTGTGTTGTTTGACGCATAGCAGGAGCTGTCATATAATCTTACCTGACAGCAGCATTTGTTTGCAGCTCACTGAAAGTCAAGAACGAGTCTGAGGAAAAACTCTCAACTGCAGTAAGCCTAAAAAAAAGGAAAAATAAAATCACACAAACACTAAAATTGAAATCCCCTCATAAAATTTCAAATTTAACCGCATGACATTTTGTTTTCCGTTTCAGTTCCTATTTTCCATCCCAAATTGTCGCAAAATCTGTGTATTAAGTCATCAATTTTATACAAACTATTCTGTATTTAACACAATAAATATCATTTTCAAGTATCTCCTTCCACAGTTTCAATGATCTTTGGGTAGGCCATCAGTGGCCTTCTTTACAATTCCTCTCTTTGCAGATTTCTTGCATTGTGGTCACTTCTGGTCCTAATCAATGTTTCACTGGAATATCATGCAGTTGAGTATGCACCTGGCTCTTATTTTTGAGTAACCAAACAGGCTTATAATTCATTCATTCATAAAACATGCTTCATAGGTCAATTGGCAACTCTAAATTGTCCATAGGTGTGAGTGTGAGAGTGAATGGATGTGTGATATATGGCTCTGCGGCGACCTGTCCAGGGCGTCCGCTGCCTTCGCCCACCAGAGGCCGGGATAGGCTCCAGCAGCCCCATGACAACGAAAGGGAAAAAACGGAAGATGTATGGATGGATGGATGGATGGGCGGACGGGCAGGCGGGCTTAGCCTTCCCTGAGGCATAAATAGCTGATCTGTGTGGAATCTGGCACCAGTTAAAGAATCTTCCACAGGTCCAAGGCCAATGAGGCTAACATCTCCCCTATATTTCTGCCTGGTAGATGAGGCTTGGGGTCTACAAAAGGTTGCCACTGTTTTGCACCCCTTTTTTTAGTCTGCTGTGGCTGCAAAGTATTAGCCTTGTATGGCAAGTGAAGCCCACCAAAGTAATGTTGGGCATTCATATTAGGCAGGTGAGGCACTAGCAAAACTTTAACTTGAGGGACGTGGGCAAAGCCACTCTTACACAGGGGGCCGTGTCCCACTGTGAATGTTGAAACTTCAAGCACAACTTTTTTTCTGCTACAATTAGGCTCTTTTTTAATTTTCTTGTAATTTTCTGTCCTTCAGTTCTCCCTTAAGGTTGAAAGACAGTTTAAAATTAACCCTTGAAAATGTCCTTGCTTTCAAACAGAGTGAGTCGGCCTACCCTTTCTTTCTCAAGGTGTTAAACAAGTGATAACTCACAATGTGGGTGCTACTTTTTTAATGGATATTTATGGCTAATTTCTTTCATCATGATTGATTTGCTTCACACATTGAACTAACTGTTTTAACACTTCTATTACTTTGTTTGGCGTCATGACCCCTGACAGCTTTAGCCAATCTATGTATTCTTGTTGCAGACAGGTGTACACAGCATGTTCTTTGGCACAACTGAAATCAGAGATTGGTTTAGGCAAACATAGTTTCTTATAGAGTTTTTGCAACACCAAATAATCAAACTGCTCACCGTTTGAAGGACAGGTGACAACAGAATAGCGAATCAATGCCAAATTTCTTAAATGCCTTGCTTCAAATTGAGTGTCACCATTCAGTTTAATTAGTTTTTCCCTTCTATTCAATATCACCTTGTTTTTTCCAAAAGTTCCATTTAAAAATAGCTAAGTTATGACATTTTCAAAGATGAGTAATGATTCATACTCAGTAAATGTGGAATTGCATCATAGAAATTGTTAATGGCCGATTTAACACTAGAACGCCCAGGATTTTTCACTCCCCCTGCAGCGTCCAGAGCACAGCCAAATGGCTGGGTGGCTCAAAATGACTAATTCAACGGCCTTCAATTAGCCACCATTCATTTGTAAATGCAGCACCAACTACCTGATCATCTGGATGAAGACATGCCCTAGCTAACCACATTCTTTACTCAGATCAGGGTGGGGGAGGTTTTTCTGCTTCAAAAAAGCCTCCAAGCTCTGACAAACTTTGACTCCCAGTTTGTCAACTGAAAAACCAAGATGCCTTAATTTTACTACCCTGAGCAGACATTGAAAATGATCCTGGAGCAAGTCAACCCATTTGACTCTGAGGGAGAAGAGATAGTCCTTTAGCTGGACTCAGACTGATATTTCTTTTGATAAGATTTCATGAACATCTTGTTCTCATTTGCTGATTCTAGCAGTTGTCTATCCATTTATTTTCTGTGCCTGCTCATCCTGGTCAGGGTCACAGGGGTCTGCTGGAGAACATCCCAGCTAGTCACAAGCAACTGGGGAGGGGTACACCCTGGATGGGTCACCAGTCCATTGCAGGGCCACATAGATGAATAACCAGGCACACTCACATACACACCTATGAGTAATTTAGTCATTTCATTTGACCACATGTTTCTTGGACTGGGGGGGCAAAGGAGGCCTATTTGACATGTTTTGGAATTTATAGTTTCAACTAGAATTCAACAAAAAACAAAAAGAATTAAAATAAACAAGTGAAACAACATATATCTTTACATTGCTGAAGGTTTTCATTGCTCAGATCTCAGAAATCAGATCACAGATGAGGAGATTTCATTGCCATCAGAAAAGAGAGGACGACAGAGAGGAGACACACTGTGCCAACAGAAAAAGCAAAAGATGGCACGATGTGGCATTCAGAAAAGGTTGGGAGGCCTCTCCATCACAACACAATTGAATGTTAGGAAGAGGAAGAGCCAACTGCTTTGGTCAGAAGTACGGTGTCGACTCGCTTATAGAGTTTCCTGTGTTTCCTTACTCTGAACATGCTTCAGACTATTCAGGACTGTGTTGTTCAGCATGAACGTCAGACAGAAGATGACAGCTGGTTCATGGCCCTCCCTGAACTAATGGGGTTCATTGCCATCCTCCTTGTGAGGGGGGGTAAAACTTCCATCCATGCAAAACACAAGATGCAAGATGGTTGGCGAAAATGGGAAATCCACTGATCTAAAAAAAACTATGGTCAGAAACCACTTCAAAGATATCATGCGGCATTTACACCTTGATGTCAAGGGCACATGCATGGAATGAGTTGGGACTGACAGGTTTCCTGCAATCTCCAATGTTTGTGGGTTTATTGTTGCCAACTGAATCAACCTTTCAACCCAGGCAAAATTCACTGGGAGCTTCCAGAATCAGTTAAAAACCTCGCACAGGTACATGCAGGAGCTGAGAAGGCGAAAAAGGAATACCGTGTTTGGTGACAAGCTCCCATACCTGGCAAAGGGAAATATACTGGGTGAATAGTCAGTAAAAGAACAATAATGCCAGAGTGGGCTTTGTTGATTGCTACAAGTATACCATGTGGCAAATGCAGAAAGGAGATTGTGGGGCAGTACCAAGTATGCGCAGACAAGTAGTGGGTTGAAGATATGACTTTGACCACATGATTTCTTCGCTTCAACATTTCAGTATTATGTCGGTAAAGAAGTGTCTCTTGTGCATGAACGATAAATCTCAGCCAAAAAAGAAAAACCAAACTGTGGTGACCTCTTACTAGAAGTGACAGAGGTGAGGGGAAATAGTGAAAACTTGCGCAGCCACTTGGCTTGTCCTTTTTGCCTGCCAAAAGAACAACCTAATGGCTGTGCTGTTCATGTGCAAACTATGTTGAAGGCTGCTCTTTGGGAATGTAAATTTGAACTAATCCAGCCACTTGGCTGTCCCTTGGACATTGTAGGTAGAAAAGCCAAATGGCTGCCTTACGGGCGTTCTAGTGTTAAAAGAAAAGTAGCCTTCAAAAGATGACAGTACTGTCAGTTTAAAGTGCAGATATAACCATTTTCAAACAAAATAGATAATTTAAGAAATTATTGTAGTTACCAATTTAGATGTATATATACAGTGAGGGCACATTTAGTCAGCCACCAATTGTGCAAGTTCTCCCACTTAAAAGAAAAATGAGAGAGGCCTGTAATTTTCATCTATGAGATGACAAAATGAGATAAAAAATCCAGAAAATCACATTATCTGATTTTTAAAGAATTTATTTGTAAATTAATGTGGAAAATAAGTATTTGGTCACCTGCAAACAAGCAAGATTTCTGGCTTTAACAGACCTGTAACGTCTTCTGTAAGATGATGCTCTGTCCTCCACTCGCTACATGTATTAATGACACCTTTTTGAACTGGTTATCTATATAAAAGACACCTGTCCACAACAAAGTAACAAAGGGGACCATCAGTAACACTGCTCTATGCTGCCAGGGGCTCAAATCCTGCAGTGTCAGACGTGTCCCCCTGCTGAAGCCAGTACATGTGCAGGCCCACCAAAAGATTTCTAGAGAGCATTTGGATGATCCAGAAGAGGATTGGGACAATGTCCTATGGTCAGATGTAATCAAAATAGAACTTTTTGGTAAGAACTCTACTTGTCGTGTTTGGAGGAGAAAGAATGCTGTGTTACATCCAAAGAACACCATACTTTCCGTAAAGCATGGGGGTGAAAACATCATGCTTTGGGACTGTTTTTCAGCAAAGGGACAAGGATGATTGATCCTTGTGAAGGAAAGAATTAATGGGGCCAAAAGTTGTCAAAGTTTGAGTCAAAACCTCCTTCCATAAGCAAGGGCATTGAAGATGAAATGTGGCAGGGTCTTTTCAGCACACTGCTCGGGTAACAAAGGAGGGGCTACGTAAGAAGCATTATTAAGTCGCAGAGTGGCCTAGCCATTCCAGATCTCAAACCTATAGAAAATCTTTAGAGGGAGTTGAAAGTATGTGTCGTCGAGCGAAAGCCCCAAAACATCACTGCTCTAGAGGAGATCTGCATGGAGGAATGGACCAAAATACCAGCAACAGTTTGTGAAAACCATGCGAAGACTTACAGAAAACGTTTGACTGCTGTCAAGGTATACAACAACGTTTTGAATTTAACTTTTGTTATTGACCAAATATTTATTTTCCACCATAATTTACAAATAAATTATTTAAGAATCTGACATTGTGATATTTTGGATTTCCTTTTTTCTTTCATTTTGTCTCAGATTTGAGGTGTACCTATGATAAAAATAACAGGCCTCTCATCTTTTTAAGTTGAAGAACTTGATCAAACTAAATACTTTTTTGGCCCACTTTATGTATGTATGTATGTATGTATGGATGGATGGATGGAAACTGTGTCTGTGAATGTATGTATTTTCTCAGGGAAACTGTTTATCTGTGCAGTACTGGTTTAAGTTTTCTTCGAGTGAGTCTCAGGTGAAAGAAGAGAAACTTTAAATGAAAGACCTGGAAAAAGTAGTGCTCATGTTTCATGGAGCGTCAGTCTCAGGAATCTGAAAGATTAATACGATTTTAACTTTTGCTCCACTTTACTAAAGGCAGCTATATTTACACTTTCCAGAATGAGCAGAATGAGGCTATAGATTAATAAACCTGCTCTGACATCTTGTCAGTCTTAGTGCTTTTAATAGAACCAGTAATGAAGGCATCTAGTTTTCAAAAGAGGAGAGTGTCTTCTGGATTCCACAGTTGACATTTCTGACTTTTCATCAGAGCATCACAGGGAAACATTTTTGTCTTACTGAGCTGCAAGGCCACGGCCCTCCACTCCCATAACGGCAGTACCATGAATGACCACTTGAGTTTGATACAGTTATTGTTCCTCCTATCTATGAATTGAAATTGTGTTATTTTACAACAAAAATAGATATTGTTAATGGTCCTTATCAAGATATTATTTTGGACGTTTTACATGCATTCTTTGTACACTTTTCAATTAAGCTATATTGTAAATTTTGCTGCTGGACGCCATTGATTTTGTTCAAATAGAGCAATATTTTTATTAAATTATTGATTTGATCTTTTGATGTCCTCCTCTAAAAAGTTGACTTAATCTTACAGCAGAGGGTGTTCCCAAAACAAAGACTTATCTTTGAGAAGAGAAGAGATAACTCTCTGTGTGCCTCAGAGTCCTCTGTGGAGCATTTTTTACAGCTTTAGAGAAGTTTGGTTGGCACTTTTCAAACAGGGAACACATTACCTCTTTATTTTATTCAAAGCACACCTACAGATGAGTCACACTTACTTTGCACTACAATATCAAGCCCGCAGAACAAGATTTGGTAGTTTAAATGAAATACAAATACAGTTATCTTAACTAAGAAAAAGCTGTTTTAGCCATACGGCTGCTCAGCAGATAGAATGGGATATACATTTTTTCTGCCTCTCCTGTGGCCGTGTCTTTTAGATGTCATAAACAGGATTAGGGAAACCATATAACACAACAAGTCTCCCTTTTAAACATTTAGCCTGCTTCCATTGTTTTTATAATTAGCTAAATCCTCCTGTCACTGTGAAAGCCACTTGAATACCAGCCTTGAATTTTGACACAACATTTCATCAGGGACATAAAAAATAGCGTCCAGTTCTTGGCACATTCATTAATTGAGGAGTGTAGGCACACAGTAAGGCAAAGTAAGGCTGAAAAGGCAAAGACCATGCATGTCTTTGCAAATATTTTTCGCAAAAAGAACTGTTAAGTTCATACCTACAATCTGCACTGAAGCAGATTTAGTTACCACTGATATTAAATGCAGCATCAAACATCCCCATGCTTGTGAGCTAGAGGCTGCATGTTGATGATCTTGCCGGTTCAGCCTCTCTCCTTTGCGTGTGCCATGTATTGCATTCTAAGTTTGCACTTAACAGGCCAGCGGGGCATGCACAGACAAATATGCACATCTCTTTTGGGGGCATCTTCTGATTAATGTACCTGCTTCATTCTTGTCTTGTCTTGTCTCATTTGGGAAAGGGATAATGAATGAGGGGGTTGAAAGTTTTTCTTCAAGAAAAAAACAATCACTTCAGATTTGAAAAGAAAATAATTTAAGACTACAGATTAATTTCTAATTAGAGGTTAGGTTTTTGCCCTGTGATTATGCATAGTATTAAAAAAAAACTGTGCTTATCTTGTAACTGTTATTTACAGGTCCATGAAGTGTGCTTTATTTTTTTTTATTGGATACAAGTTTTTTTTATAGATCAGCTTGTAAGCCTGCAGTCCGCTGCTCTATTTTGTGCTATAGCCACAAGGTCTTTGTGGTGAACAGAGCCGAGTCTTGGACAACCCAGAGAGCCTGGAGACAAACAAGGAGCAGCAGGGAAACAGGGAAAGAAAGAAAAGTGGGGGAAAGAGAGACAAAAACAAAAGGTTGCAGGAAAGTTGCAGAGGATGTGACCTACCTTGGGGTAAGTACAGCATGAGGAGAGGTCTAATTAGTGGCGTTTGGAAGGCTGCTCTCATTGAAACTGCCTGCGGGTGATTATTCACCTAAAAACGGCTGTAGCTATCTTAAAGATTGCTTGTGACCACTCATCAGCCTTGGCCTAACACGTGCACGCCTCATCAAAAGTAGCTTTTGCTTATTTCATTAATTGCAGCAGAGACATAATTAGAATTATGAGACATCGGGATGCAAGCAATTGTGAAATGAAGCATTTTGTAAGCATTTTTGAAGCGTTTCTTAAATTAAAGTCGCACTTCTTCGCTCTTGGGTAGATTGAATGTTTCTCATTCCCTTAATTGTGAAAGTCATGCACAGTTAAACAATATTTAATCAATAAGTGCAGCACCCATTAAATCAGCGAGAGGATGTCCATTAAGCATTTAATAATAAATAAATGAAAAAAAGTATTGCAAAAGAGTTATTGCAAATATTAATTTGTAGTCCTGGATCCAGCAATACAATTGATGATAACCTATATTGACACCATAACGAGTGGGTGTGTTGTTTTGTCATCTCCAAACGATCGAAGTTCAATGACATTTGATGATACTTTGCTTCATATGTGCTCAGGCTAACAGGTCATGAGAATAGATACACAACTTGATAGGAAATCTTTAAGTATTTTGCAATAAATCATCATTTAAGGGGAATGATTAACACATTAGTGTGTGTGTGCCTTTGTGTGTATATTGGATGCAAAGAGCACATTGGTACCACATTATTTGTATAGTTTCAGTTAAGTTGACAAAAGCCATTAGAATTTTCATGAAAATATACATTTTTACTCAATTCCATTCCTTATTTGAGAAAAATCAATGTAGTTCACAATATTTTATAGCTAGAATTATTTATTTTTTCATAGTCTTCATTGTGCATTGATTTCCCTTTTTTTTTGTCTTGTCACAAATCTTTGTCCTGAAATAAAAATATGGTGAGACACTCATGCATGCATTAAAGGCAACATGTTACTGTGGCAGTTTTTGCGTTGTCAGGGCCATTTGCTCAGCATCGTGTAAAGTAACATTGCGTTTTACCTTTCACTGAGTTTCTGGTGACTGGCCTCCTCAGTTGCAAACCTTTTTACAAGTGGCACATTGGACAAACGTACATGCAAAATGAAGATTTGCAAGGAGAAAAATTTGTTTTTCACTAAAGTTTTAGACAAACTTGCATTGACTACCTGTCACTGCAAATATGCATAATAATGGGATTTACTATTCGAAAAACAGCCCTTGTTTATTTTTAGCTTTACAAAAGTGTTCTCATTACAAAACAAATTAAAATTTTTTGGATTTCTTCTTTTTCATTATTTATTTTTTCATTCTTTATACGTTGTTCAGTTAGGAGTTGGAATTTTTTATTCAGCATTATGATAGCTTATGCATAATTCATCACTAAGTAGCAGGTAGCAAGTTGGAGGCAGCGCACACAAATTGCTGCTAAAGTGAAATGATTGTACAGATTTAATCAAGTGATGGTGACGGCAGTGATACTCACAATCACATTGGGATAATGACATATCCATTCCATTATGGACAAAGTTAATCACTTTAATAATTGTGTTTTCAGGCGAATTGATTGAATACTTCCCCTCAAAGAAATAGATGCAAATTTGGTACAACTAATAGGGTTTAGAGGCTTAATAACATCAATGGAGTCTTTGTTTGCTGTGTCGTCTTATCAAATCTTTTCAATTGCAAATGTTTAATTGAGCCAAAAGGCAATTTGTGTACGCTTGCACTATTAGTTGTGTATATATATATTGAGTTGTTTTATCAATACTTTCTCAAATATACCTCCAGCTTTACTATTTCTCTTCAATTCCTTATTTTTCTTGGAGACATGGCAACAGTGACTGCTTCAGTTACAGAAATAAATTTTTTTCAGCTTCTGGCTCATTAAACTCAAGAGGAAGGCAGTGAAAAGGGCTGGTGTCTTTTACACAACTCTGTTTACTCTTCATTATTCACTGAATGGTTTTAATTAATACAGTTGGTTATATTAGTTTATTAGTTTATCTATTTTTATATAAAAAAATATCAAGAGATATGATATGATATGAATTGGTGCCTTTTTGAAAGTTTTTTAAATGGTTAGGGCTATTTGTATGATGAGACAAGTTTTGAATGGGGAAACACTAACTGTCTTCTAATGAGTTTCTGTCTACAGTTAAGATCACTTTTGTGATGGCTTGTGCAAAAATCGCGTCTGAGTTGTGGGTGGAGTAAAACCACCCCCATTTCCATTCATCCAACCTTTTACATAGTGCTTACAGCCCCTGATAACCCCAACCTAACATTAGCGGTGCAATGAAGAAAGCCATATTGAAGCTATTATCTGTACAGTTTTGAGCCAGATGCCGGCTCAGACTAGGAAAACTAAGATGTACATGGATCTATTAGTCTACAAGTGGATGGATCAGAATGGAGCGGAACAGGCAGCTTGTGACATGCTGATTACAGTTTCTCCGTCACAACTACAAGCTTTTTCAAACAGCATTTTCTCATCTGCTCCTGATTTACAACAATTAAAACATGTAATTTTAAGATTCATTTTCTCATGTGTCCTCCACCATCAGGAATATTCCTCAGGAACATGGCAAAAACACCAAATACACAATTTTCTTCGAAGTGGGTCTTTACCACCAAATTGTACCTTAAGTATGCCCAGTTTATAATTTGCACTGTCGAGATGTATAGACAAACACGTCCTCACAACATCCACTGCTCAATGATCTTCTTGTGACAAGTTTCTAGCTATAGGAAAAAAAACAAAAAACAAAATAATCACAAAACATAATGTTTAATCAAAAATAATCAAATTAACATTGTAAGATGTTGTTTTTTCTCCAAACAAACTTTGTCGTAAAAACCCTCATAGTTTGCCTGTAAAGAGAAAATGTCCATAACGACTAATATAAGTAAATCTAAAAGACATCTCTGATGTTTTTATTGTAAGAATGATTAACAACATTACTTAGAAATGATAAGTAAACAACATTGTTCAGCTTTTTGTGCTTTGTGTGTATTAAACAGGTTGCAATGTCTTTTCTGTGATTAACTTTGCAATATCGCCCCAGCCTTAAATCACCCATCTGCTGTTTCTGTCTTAACAGACACAAGCTTTATCTTTATTTTTTTAACACAAGTCATACAAACTTGACATTCTGGTTAGCGGGGGTAATTATAGTCAAATAGCCATATATTTCTGATAAAATCACATGAATTGTAGAGTCATGATCTAAACACGGTTTTATCTTAATGAAAGGCCTATAGAGTGTAGAAGATTGAAGTAAGATAGGTGATGGATATTATGTCAGTGTCGATCTAAGGTCACAGTAAGTTATTAACCCCTGTGCTTTAATCATGCTGTCATGGATAAGCAACTACAGGAAAATAATTATATTTCACTCTCTCTTTTATAACTCTCAGCAATTGACCCTAGAGACTAATTTCCAGATCTCTATTGTTTTCTTATTTTTTTACAGACTTTTTAAAAATGTCACTGTTTAAAAATACTTTCCATTATCTTTCCTAAACTATATTCATTAATATTTATACAGAGTTATATTTTAATTTTAGTACGTAAACGAATAAACTTGATCATTTTGGTCCACGTGTGGAAAAAATAAAGCTAAATAGAACTGCAGAAATAAAGCTACCGAAAATAACATTAACTCATGTTTGAGGAAGGGCAGATTTAATAAAGGACTTAATGATTCCCCATATTGATTAAACATTTCATTCCAAAGAGATTGGTGTTTGACGCGAAAATGTGATATAGGAAATAATTTAAAAATAAACATACATCATCGTACTTGTACTTATTTTTTTTTATCTGTGTTTGTTTAGTTTGACTCATACCATCCCACCAGGGCCACTCTCCTTTTGATTTGATTGCACTTGACTGTCTGCTCACTGGAACTGAAAAAGCTAGAGAGGTGTGAGATTAGAAAGGGTGGTAATGTTGTGACTATTTGGTGCAAATGCAATGCAGGTGCTACATGACTGATAAACAGAGCCATCTCAACTTACTGTGCTCACTCAAGCGGCACAATGATAACTGGATGAAGACCAGATGATCAACCTATGCTGAAAATGATCCTACCTCATTCAAAGCTGGGGAGGATGGGCCAAATTTGACTTGCAATATATTAATTGCAGTTCAGCTTTCCTGGTCCATTACAGGTGACTAGAGGAGATATGCTATGATTTGGACTTACCTCACTGGAAGTTTAACCTGCAAATGTACTTTTTGATGGTGTCACGACTTGTTGGAGGCTCAACGTTAGACTCCCAGTTCACGTTGTTATCTTCTAGTGGGACCTTACTATCTTGTTGGGCTGTTAATGGCAGAGCCTTAGAAAGATCACTGGCCTCATCCCAGACTGATTTTTATCTCCTCTATAACTGTCTGCAACGTCTTAAACTGCAATTAATGGCTTAATCTGAGAGTTTATAACTCTTGACTTTTTGTTCACTCAAACATTTTTTGAAAAGGCTTTACACATAATCAAGTTAAATTATTATTATTTTTTGTTATAAGTTCATTGAGGAAGCCAACAGTTAGGATTTCCAGATTATTAGCTGCTACTTTTGTCACACGCTTTCAACCCTGCGGTTTATTCAAGAATGTGGCTGATAAATGCATTTTTTCTAACGGCCGCTAGGGCGCTCAAGCAGAAAAGGTAAGCGTGAGACAGGGGGATGCAAGTTTAATGTAGTTTAATGTATGTCCCGCTTTGAGAATGAATAGTACGAACAGCAGATGGTTCAAGCTGTCAGTCATCTGAGCTGTCATTCATATAATTGACTAATAACTATCTGTGCACCACACACCTCTTGGCAGTCTCAGGAGGAGGCTATGGGCGAAGCTGAATGCATACTCTCATTTCCAGCATCAGGCCCATTTATTTTGACACACCCATAAGCAGCCAAACAGCATGGACGTCACTTCTGCTCTTAGACCCCTCAGTCATGGTGCAACAAAGAAACACCCATGCTCAGCCCTATTTTGGCTGCATTCCCACAATCCCTTGCTGCTATTAGACCCAAGATGCAGGTGACCGCCACTACAATATGACGCAGCATTCAAGTTAAAAGCAATCGTTTAAAGCAGTGTGAAAAAATCCACCGTCGGGTTTGGAAAAGCCGGTCTGCTGCGTGACGGAGAGGACAGCGCAAGCTCAGGAGTGAATTTACCTCAGAGTGACACTGACAACTACAACGAAGGAGACACTGAGAGATAGTGTGGCGAAGAATGTCTGACACTATTCCAATCTGGCACTAAGGAGGAAGACTTCCATAGTTTCAGTGCACAGGAGGAAGATGAAGAAACCTCTCAGTGACTTTTACGTTCATGTTTTTTAAACCAGCCCTGTTACTACCATATTTCTGCCGTGTTACTCCCGTGTTACAGACTCTGTTTGGAAAGAAAAGCTCAGGTATATTATTAGAACTTTGAAAACTCTTTCTGTGTACCGTCTTTCTTTGCAAATATATCATGTGTAGACAGAAAATCTTGTTCTTTCATGCATGAACAGATAATAATACGAAGAGATGCAGTTGTTACAGTTAGCCTTACTGTTTTAATCTTTTGATTACTCATATTATATAATAGATCTAAATCTACCTACCCTCAAATATACCAGCTATTAATTCCAAAAAACTTGTAAGTATTGTTCTATATTAAATAAATAGTTTACAAAAAAAGTTTTTTTACTAAACCGCTATTTTTTTCTTGTTATATTGCCCTGGATAAGAGCTCAGGACACATTTATGAACAGTTGCAAGATATGACTATACAAACCGCACATACAGTCACAATGTGCAATGATATATTTGACCAGAAGTGTCGCTTAACACCAGGCAGTAGTTTCAAACTTAGTTTTAAAACACAGATATTGTATAATGGTCTTACACAATCTTTACCTCAGAATGGAACAGAACGTTCCAAATGGAATAACAAATAAAGTTCACAGTGGTGGGTGACACAATTGCAGTGAATGACGAACTTAATCAGACCCATGGTGTCAGGTTTGAGCAGGAAGATGTATATTTTATTACATCATCCAAATGGCTCAGACCTTAGGTAAGTGCCTTAGGTCCCTAGGTAATAGGACAGATACTTACATAAATTTAATGCATTTTATTTTTCTTCTGTCAGTTTTGATACAGCTTTATGGGTTTTGACAAATGTATGTGGAAATTGTATGTAATTCTGACTTCCTTTGACAAATCTTTAAAAAATGTATATTTTCACCTTTTTTATATTTGAACTACCTACTACAAGCACATATCCATTAAATTTGTCAAAAATAAGTTCTCTTTTTTTAAATCTTTTTTGGAAAGATGTATTTTTGATCCATCGAAAGCTCTCTGACTGAGCAGCACCTCAACCTGTTTTTTTTTTTTTTTGTCTAATGCTTCTTAGAAGCACGGTGGAAATAATAATTCAGAATTGTATTTGTTAATTTCAAGGTTTTAGCTCTATGGAACTTATTTTCCATGGTTCAACAGCAGTTTTGTTGCTTTATCTCCAATTAATAAATGAGCTTTAAAACCATATAAAATTGCGAAAAGTTAAGCTGTTACTTCTTTTTTTTTTTTTTTTACATTTCTTCTTGAGAAAAATGGTCACTTGTGTTAGATAAGCAGAATGAACAAACAGCAGTTCATATTCTCTCTAAAAAGTTCTAAACTTTATTTCAATTAAACATTAGCAGGGTTTGTATGGACCTGTTTTATCTACACAGGATAAACTCTAAACAGAAGTGCTGAAGGACATTAACGTTTTGACCAACTGAAGCAGATAAATTATTGTCAGTGTCTCAGCTGTTAATGTTCCTTCATTCACACCTAAGATGTACCAAGAGTCATCTGATATTCTATTCAGTGCTGTGAATTGGCAAGCTCAAACTGTAAGATTGCCATGATTCCCAGTTGGTTATGTATTGTAACCAACCACAAGCACTGCATCACAGTCTTTGCAGGCTTTTTGATTATTTTTTTACCATCTTTTTTTTCCTCTCTTATATTTATTGCATATCAATCTTCCCCAGCTAAGGGTAAGATTATTATAAAGAAATAAAAAGCCTCCCTTTGGCCATCATTCTATAGATTTAGTAGAGTTGGGGGATTGGATGGCACGCCCTTTGGTTTCTCTGAATGCAGGGGGTCCAAATGGGGTGGAGTATATAGAGTTTGTTTTGATAGTGATTCCTCTATTAAATGAGTTAGTCATCTGCTTCAGTGCTGACACTGGCAGAAAGCCCGCATCAAAATTACTTTCTGGCCAAGTGTGATAGAGCTCGGCACTGTTTAAAAGGGCCTCCGAAATCAAGTCATCTCAAATGATTTATATAAATACCTGCCTTCTTACAAATCATCACTTCCCACATTTTAACAGGATTGTCACTTCTACTCAGCCAATCCCTTGAACCCAATATGGATGCTGTAATAGGTGTTTTGTGTCTGAGTCTGTGGCACATTCTCTAATTTACTTTATACACTTAGCCCCACATCTCCACTAGTCTGTGCTGTGGAAAAGCAATAAAGCTTATGTTGGGTTCCAGCTGCCTGTCGCTCTTTGATATAGTAATCAGGGTGGATGATGTTGTGTTTAAGCCAGGGAATAAACACATTAATAAACATTATTCCATAACAACAAATTCAAAGGTGCTCATTGCTTTGAGTCAGCTTCTAATTAAAACCCCTTTTTGTTGGTGTTTTGCATTCATTATTTCAAATCTCTGACCTTTTCCACTGCTGAAAGACAGCCCATCTTCTGGTTTGGGTTGTGTGCTTGCATTATAAAAACAGATTAAGCCATGGTCTTTGTGCTGTTTATTTGCATTGCACATAATGGTTACTAAAACAAAAATTGAATCCTCAAAGTCTCCCTTTGGCCATCTTATCGGCTTTTCCTTTCAGGTGTATCCTCCCTTTGCACTGTCAGTCGGTTCTGACCAAATTATCATAATGAATCAAAGTCAGGCTTGTAAAGTGCTGTACTTGTAGTTTGAATTTATTTAAGGCAACCTTAGAGCTACAAATCCCAAAAGATTGTTAAAAAAAGGTGTTTCATTATAGAAATGTATAACATGATAAATCAATGAATTAGTGATAAATGAGCCATGCAGTGACAGCATGGTGTTGAAGTATCTCTACTGTGCAGCTCTGATGATTTCTTCTATGAATCATGGTCAAGGTCTATACAGCAGCCAGACATGCCATACTTCCACATCATCTTCTTCAAAGCCTTCTCTTAAAACTGGAAGAACCATAAATTTGGCAAACTACAAGTCAGCACAATAGTAATGCCATGAAACGAAAGTGGCACCCCCTGAATTCTACAGTCTATCACAATGACTTCAACATCCCCAATGTTTTCCCTCTGAAAGACACCAGTTATTAGTACTGTAGTTGGATGCAGAGTTTGTAGCGCAAATAGAAGTACTTTAATAGCATGAAGGTTTTTGGGTTGTCCTGCTGGAAGGTAATACACAGAAAGGGCCCTATCTTAAGGTGAGTCCCGATAAGGTTTGCTCGGCCACCTCAAAGGATGTTAAGAAAGTGTAATGTACCATTGTTGTGGTAAGTGTATCGTGAAGAAGTTATAAGGATAATCTAACTTGCACGCACCTATGAAATACAGGTGGTGCTGTTGGACAGGGCCCTTTACACTGCACTCCAGTTGTTAGTGAGGTGCATGCAGTGAATCCTTACTGACTTCACACAAATGCTTTACACGTGGGGGGAGCAGACGATACGCGAGTTGCCGTAGGATGTCCACACAAACTATGGTCCAATTTGCGTCGTGTGCAGTACGCAGGATTTAGAAATAAAGAAAATATGTAAGACAAACCTGCGTCTCACCTACTTCACTCTTCTTTACCCCTTACACTTTGTGTAAGTGTTTGATATAAGCTGTCCCCACATCATGCCTGTATAAAAAAAAAAATGAGGGTGGTTCACCGGGTGGTCTACGATCTTGATTTTTCATGTCATCCACCTGTGTCCCATGCAGATTGCCCATTTTTTGCCCGCATCCACCCATAAGGGCAGTTGTGACAAAGGCTTTGATGTTTGTCTGTAGTTCAAGCAATAAAAATACATGCTCTAGGCTAATGATCTCTAACATCACCCATATGACTCTGAACGTCCAAATTAAAGCCTGAAATGCGGTGTGTATGATCACTGGCTGGATCATACACAGTTTTAGTATAATATATTTTATGTATTCATTTTCATTCTATGCATTTTATTCTTCATTTTATATTTTTATATACATCTTATGTCTTTAATTTTAGCATCTTATCATGATTTTAGCCCCAGTGTTTTTTGTGGGGATCTTTTCTGCCAGGGCTGCCGGCTTGGTCGGTGGTTGTTGCTGCAGTTGTCGCCCTTGCTGGGGCGGCTGGGGTCTAACTTTGCAGCTTCACGGCTTTGAAGTGGACTCCAGTGTTGTCCCAGTCTGGGTGGGCGCTGTGGCGATGCTCCTTTGGCCAGGCTGGTTCCTGGTATGAAGAGATTCCAAAAAACTGTTTCCTCAATGCAGAGCCAAGCCTTACATTTTTTATTTTATTTTATTTATTAGAAGTTACATAGTCATTATTCATTGTACGTGGGGGTCATGGTTCGTATGTTTTGATGGAGGGGAGTGGGAAGCGTAAAGGGTGGGTTGGTTTTTTACTATATTAATATTGTGTGTTTTTTGTTTTTAATGTTAAAGCGCTTTGAGCTGGACAAAATGCATGAGAAGCACTATTTTATGAATAAAGATTGATTGATTTGAGTTTAACCCAGCCAATGTTTTGAAAAATAATAGCTTGGGTCCAAATCTTCCACTTAACCTTTATTTTTTATTTTTCTTACTCATCTTCCTCTAGACAAAAGGCAAGGGACATCCTGGACAGGTCGTGAGTCTGTCGCAGGGCCACACAAATAACACACACACGCACATTCCCACCTAGGGACAATTTAGAGTAACCAATTAACCTATGAAGAATATTTTTGGATGGTCTTTCTCTTATTACATACATTAAGACCAATCTTTTAAACTCAATTGTAGCTCTCACACAAAAATGTGTTTTAGAATAATCAGTAGTATTGGGGAAAAAATCATTATAGCAATGTCTCTTTAAGAATTATAATGATGTTTTTTTTTCGTTTTTTTTTACCTTCACAAGGTGTGACTATCTCCTACAAGGTGTATCTTGGCTTTGTAGCTTACAACACACTGATTTTCTAATGTGACAAAACACATGTAAGGCCATGTGAACTATGGAAGTGCAAAAAAGCAGGTTGTGGATTATTCTTCTTTTTCTTGGAACTACCAAAGTACTGTTTGCGCTTTAAAAGTAAGTTACTTTTTACCTCATTGTGAAATCTAAAATGACCTGTAGATGAAAGGTTGGTTTTCTTTTTTGCAAAAACACTGGAGGTGAGAAAACATTAGTCGTTTACTGAGTATGTCTTTATTTCCCTCCGTCCAAGAGGTTTTTGATTGAAGAAAGGCTCCAGAAGGACCTTTTGTTTATTTACTGACTTCTTTTTGCACTTGTTAATGGCAATAAAAGAGCAGTACATGTAAAAAAAAATACATGTAAAGACTCTTAATGTTTCAACTTTAACACACTTTGTAACCATTGAGGGAGACCCAATTGTTTATTATTAAATTTTTTTCTTTAAAGCACAAGTAAAGATGTGATTTATAGTGACTCTAAAATTGTATTTACTGGCACATTTCTTATAGAGCTCTTTTGTTTATGTTCTGAAAATGAAGACTGCTCTCGTTCTTCTTCTTCATCGCTCCCTTCACGCTTGTGCTCATGGCAATTAGGAGGAGGGCACTCGGGCAGATAGATAAGCCAACCTAATATTTATTTAATTGAATGATACATTTGCAAACTTTTGATATGTACTTTAGAATTTATGTTTGAATATTTTTTGTTTCCTTTTTGAGATGAGAAGAAACAATAAGATCTAGTTTTCAAGATCATTAAAAAAATGTAACCTCCTTTTATTAATAGGCCTAGGATTATGGACATACAATGTTGTTGTTTTTATTTTATTAAAAAAACAATAAGGAAGACAAAACTATACTATAATAATTGCCTAGAAAAGTATTTTAGTTTTCAACAGCTGTCTGATAAACAAGACTCCAACAAAACTGTGGATACGCCTTTCACTTTTTCATGAAGGAAAAGTGGTACACACCTTATCTAATCCACATATGGGCTTTGCATGTATTTCATTATAGACTCTGGTTAGGGCATTATTAGAAATGTGGCCATATTTTGAAATATTCATGTCAAAATGTTTTACTTAATTGCCTGTATATAGAAGTAAACATGTGAAAGAAAAGGAATCTGTCTACTAGAGCTGTATGCCATAAGCTCTGCTAAACTAGATCAGTTGTCAATAAAAAAATGAGTGTTCTAGAGACTATCATTGCACTTGATTTAACAATTCAAAGTGTGTGCCATCTTCATTTTATGAGTTGAAATATTCACAATATAAAATGTTTAATCTAAAGTAAGAGGAAAAATCATAAATTCTCTCAACTGCTCCTATAATTCTAATTCTTAAAAATGCATAAAAAAGCCTTTATGTTTTATAAACTATGTCTGGTTCAGTTTACCAACTGCAATATCTTCTAGTTTTATTTTAAGATACTTTGGATGATAAAAACACATGCAAATGAGCAAAACAAAGGTTAAGATATTTACCTGTCAAAAATATCACATTTGATTCTTATTACAGAAATAAACTGACATAAACTGCAACCTAAGGTTTTCTGCTTTCTTGTTTGTAACTATAAAGTGAAAATGCATGGCTTCACTGCTTCACTTGCTGTGACACCAGGATTTGCTCTTGGACAGCAATCAATGTGGAGTGTTCCAGAGCTGAAAACCCTGCAGATAAATACAATAAGACAGGCTGATGCACACTGATGGGATTACTCTGTTGTCGCCATGGTGAACATGGCCTTGTTAGATGTGACCTTCTCTAGAACCACAGCAAAGGCCTTCAGAGATTATAAAATATTCCTGTGTTATTTATTTAGGCTTAAATACATTTTTATACCAAGATACATTTTCCTTATTTGTTACGCAAACAGCTTGGACTGATTTAATTCATTTTCTGTATTTTTCGATATTTTTATTTCTTAACTCTGAGTATTTAGACATGTTTTTTTGTGGAGAGATACATTTTGCTTCTCTTGTTAAAGAAAAAAATAAAAGTCAAGCACTACTTCGGATTACTTTCAGACTCTTGAGGTTAAGAGGTTATTTTTAATGATTGATTATAGGAGACCATTGATCTCATGTTAATGGAATTTTTCGCTAGATTAATATATTGTCTGAAATGTTACCATATTGCCTTCCTTGATACTTTTTTATTAACTAAGCATGTTTCTTCTTCTTCTCATTTTTTTAAATTGGTTCATCTTTTTTTGGTTATTCTTTTTGGATGCTATGAAAGCTTTCTTTCCACCGTCTAATACGACTAATTTCTGGTGATTCCCAGAAAGCTTTAGGCTACAAATCAAGACATAAACCTTGGTTAGATCGGTCTTATTCCGAGTGTTATTCACAAGCTATTCTCCACAAAGCAGTGGGAATGAGCAACACCTTTATATTTGTGTTTCTTTCCTAAAAAATAAGCTGCATCCACTGCTGGTGGCTAAAATCAAAAATCCTAGTCATCTTTGACAGCTGAAAGGACATTTTTTCAAAATACAGTACATCCATTAAGTTGTGGTGCTACATTGCTCTGAGAGAGCAGATACATCTGCTACTTTCTGCTGTACTGCCCCTTGTGGCCTGCTTGTGTTATCACAGTCCATGATTTCCTTAAACCAGGAGTTTAGTACGTTCTTCCAAAGCAATGTGGAAAAAAGCAGCTAGGATGCGCTAGGATGCGCAACTGTTGCAAAGTCGTTCTCAGAAACCCAACAAACGTAGCTTTATCTTTGACACTGCATTTACTGTAAATGTATAGCACTATAGTAAGAACTTTAGCCAAATAGTATATGAAAATCAAAATAGATGTCCATGAAAACAGGGGGAAGAAAAGTTTTTCAAGGTTTACATCTTCAGCCAAAAAATATTGCATCATGCTAAAGGTAAAAGACAACAATTAAATTCAAGGTTTTATCCCACTTTTATTCAAGGATTTATCCCAGAAAAAGGTGGATGGCTTTTGTGAAGGGTGGATTGTGACCTCGAACACATCATTTAAGGTGTGCTGCCTCTGCAATTACTCTACAAGAGCACACAAGCATCCTGCGCAGTAATTCACTGTTTGGTAAGAGCAGGAAAAGATCTTTTAAAGCCACACAATTTTGGATATTTGAACAGTTTGACTATTATTACCTTATTCCATGCACTTGTCATTAAGTTGAGCTGACCTAGACATTTTTGGAAGTTAAAGTCAAATTTGATATTCATGCAAAACCTTTGCCTTTTGTGTTCTGCTTCCACAGTGCTTGGCTGTTAACCAGTGGTTTGTGCTAGGTTTAAAATGCATTATATTCATGGATTAAAACAAGAAATAAAGGGAATACAAATTAAAATAAAGGCAATTTAAAAAAAATTCCCGGCCTTTTTTGTCTAGTCTGACAACCCACTGTGTTTTAACCGTAAAGCCCTTTTTTTCTTGACTAGAGTTGTAAAGAATAAAATCCTAAATTGACTTAAAAAGGTTGTATTTCTTATCTTTGAAAAATAAATCACATTTTGTGGGTAATGCATGTCTGCACTTTATAATTGGTGCTTTTTTAAATGAAATTAAACAAGGAGGGAAAAACACTTAATGATTTTTTTTTAACATGATTAAAAAAAGGGAAAAGCAAAAGTTAAAGCACATTTTCTTTCTTTTGTTTCACTTTTTCTGCTTTTCTTCTTCTATCCTTCTTTTGTCTCACTTAGTCTCTTTGTCTCTCTTGCCCACACACTGCTTAGGTAGCTTCTGTGGCTGCCACTTCAGGGTTCTGACCTGGATAACAATGCTCAATCTTTGGGGCTCAGGAATTTTACCCAAATAAGCAATAGCTTAAAGCTTTCTTTGAGCTTGTGAAGAAACTGGATTTTCTAGAAAGGACTGTATTGTATTAGTTCGTAACCCCGTCAGTTTCTTACACACAGAAATAATGAATAATGACTCAGAGACAGTTACTTATCTTTTGTGGAGGTTTTACTTCGCACAAACACGAAGGGGACAGACAGATGAACATGGTGCATTCAAAGTCCGAACCAACGAGTTCAGGGATGGGCTTTGGTATAAAAACCCTGCATTTGCATATTCAGAAGATCGTCCGATGGACCTCGTGTGAAAATAAAGTGAAGTTAAGTCTGAGGCCTGTTCAGCAGATCACACAGTCACAGAAAAAGAGGGAGGTTGAGAATAAAGTGTTAGAACAATAGTTTGGCTGTGCTTTCTTCAAATGTAATATCATTTTCAGTTGACAATACATGCTCAGTGAATTAAGTTTAAACCATTAGTGTAATAAAAGTTAAAGGCAGTTTCTAACTATTCTTCACAGAGCTTTTACACTCATTTTTTTTTATTAAAAACAAAATCATTTTTTCCTTTTTTTATACTTTCTAAAAGTCCATATTTATCAAAGATAGTTTTGGTTTAGTCAGATATCTGGACACAACAAGGCAATAAGAAAACAGAAGCTGCATTATTTGTTTTTAGACACATTTGCACAAAGTTTCGAAACTTTTTTAGGGGCTTTTAGTTGCAACAGAAATATACTTTAAGGACAAAAAACACAGTGTATACTCATGTCATTATATCCATTTGGCCTATAAATTGCTAAAAAAAAAAAAAAGTTTTATCAGTGATCTTTATGAAAGTTCAAGTAATAAACCCTTGTAATACCAGGAAAAATAAAAAAAAATAAAGCATTGGTGCCTCACCTTTTTAAATATAATAATATCCACCCACATATAACAGGTTCTGTAGTATAACTTTTTATTTTCCCTGTTAAACTTTATTTCTGCAGGGCATCACACTGCTCTTCGACTCAGCCCCCTCTATGTTACAGACTTGCACACTTTGCTGCTTCCCTCCCATTTAATGCACGCCCATCAGTTCAATAAATCTTCAAGAACAGGAGAAGCTTTTGACGGGTAAACCCACTTTCAACAGGAGTTTACACGTTTTCACGTCCTCTCAGAACCATAAACAGACAATAACATATCTGTTTTTGATATTCATTTTTCTTCCTTGCCTTTAGCACAAAAGAAAATGTTGTGGTGATGCACAATCATACTGACCAAGTAAACACAGCAGCTGAAAAACCTCGCTGCTGCCGCTTTGGCATCAAAACAGCTCCCAAGGACGTAAGTGCAAAGGAAAATCACTGCATTGTGAGACTTCTAATGGATAAAACATGAAATGAGTCTATCACAGGATTGATATTGGCAGGTGACAGAACCAGAGAGCACTGACATCAGCCCACATCCCCACTCCTTCAGCCTCCAGACTGCCAAATCTGTCCTGCTGACACTGGACATGGAGATGAGCATGACGGTGATTGATCATCAATCATACATACTAGAAGCTGAGTGTCTGCAAAAATCCTGCTTATTCTTCTGAAGCAATAAGTTAAACAATTATATCTAGAAAGAAATGGTTTCCTGGTAATCGTTGGAGCAAACATGTACCTTAAACCAACAAAGTGAAGGGAGTCAAGGATGCCAAGATACAACATTTGTGCGTGTTGTATTATTTACAGCTGCCACGCTATCATTGTAAGCCCAGCTAGTTGCATTGTGTCTGTGTAAAAGATCAGAGGTTTCAGTTGGTGTTGAGTGCCTGTGGATGGATGGTGCTTTGAGGCAGACAGGCATGCTTTATGGCTCCCTGGTTCTGAAGTGGCAGTGCCTGAGCGAAGTGTGTCGAGACAACAATGATCACACCAAGCTGCTCATGCAACCCTTGACAGCAGACATGCTCACTGTCATGCTCATGCGCATGCGTTTGCACACAAACACGCTCGCGCGTTTCCGCTGGGAGCTGACTGATGGCAGCAACCCTAAAGGCCTGATCTAACGCTGGTGTCTTTTTCTTTTTTTTTTACAATGGTAAACTTTCCAATCACGTTTCCCGCTCTCTAAATAAGACAGGTAGGAACAAAGCAATAAAAGACAAGAAGGGTTCAAGGACAGAGAGGAGGAAATGTGATTGATCTAAAGGGAGATGTGTCTGGCCTGGCTTTCGGTTATACTCCACCCACCACCGTTGTTGCTGCTCATAGATCCAGCTATCCCACCTAAGTCAGCGTGATGGAGGGCCCTGTCCGACTGTCCTGCCGCACAAAATAAGAAAAAAAAAAGAGGAACTGTTCGGCAGGCATGGACAAGTAAGGGAGTCTGCTGACACAGGCACTAGGAAGCTCTAATTCTTTTACTTTAATCAATATAACCTGTATATGTTTATCATTAAAAACATACAAATTGTATGTATTGTTTTCATTGGCTACATATTTTGTCTATTTAAAAAATGCTACAATATGTCTTGCTTGCAAATACTTTACAAACTAACTGTTATTTGCATAGAAATGCAGTAAAAGATTAGCCTTTGGATTTTCTTTACGCCTCACATACACCGGTACGGTGGTTAACCTGTAGGTGCTACAGGTTCTTGGGTTGTCCAGGCCCGTTTTGGTCGTAGACAGGAGAGGTCACATCTTAAAAGGAATGCAGGTGGGTCTTGCAGTTCCCTTCGAGACTTGTACGGCCACCTTAAGGGACGTCCTGAAAAAGGAACTTATGATTGTTGTGCATGTGGTAAATGTATCTTGAAGTATTTGTAAGAATAATCTAAGTTGCACCCACTTATGACATAAAGGTGATGCTGTCGGACTGTTCCCTTTACGCAGCACTCAAGTTAGGAAGTTGCATGCATTTGCTACTGTAATTCCTGACTGCATGCAAAGGCGGCGCGGGTGATATGTACAGTAAGTGCTCATAAAAGTGCTCTGATTTACTCAATTCTACATTTTTTTTAACAGCCAAGCTGAGTGGAAGAAGCACACACCTTTCTCTTGAACAGTACTAACAGTACAAAGTGTCTGCATCTCACCTTTTCCCCTTACTTACCCCCGCATGTTGCTTAAGTGTTCACTACGACCTGTAGCCGGCAGCATGCTCACAGAAAAGGTGCATGAACCTTTTTGCCTCACAGGCCCACGTGTACGATCTTAACATTTTGTGCAGGCCACCTGCATGCCCCTACAAACTTCCCCATGTTTCCCCTGCAGACACCCCACATCTGACCTTTCACTGACCTCTTACTGACTGCGCTTAAATCCTACACACACATGATGTGCCCAAGGGACAACCACAGGGTTCACAAACTCCACTCTGATTGTCTAGTTTTATAAATTCTAGTCAGGCTGCATGAAAGGATTGTGACTTGTCACTTAAACACCACCAACCCTACTTGCCTCTTACTTACCCTTGTGTGTTATGGGTTTTCTACGACCTGTCCAGCGACCGTGGGCTCACTGAGCAGTCTTGATATTTCCTGCGGATCACCTACTGTACGTACATGCTCTATCCAGGTTCGCCCATTTTTATCCACTGACAGCCCATATTCACCCATAAAGGCAGTTGTAACTAAGGCCTTAGACATATACATCAAAAGTTGCCTTTTCTACCTTTTTGTGCTCCTCATAGGCAGATTCCTTTGAAGCCAGTGGGAGGGCAGATGTAGCTTTAAGGAGTAGCTGCTGAACAGAGGTGGGAGGATGTGTTTTGTTCCAGTTGGGCATTTGGCTGAACTAATTGTGCTTTTTAGTCGCTGAAAATACTTTTAAAATCTGTGACTCTGTGAATGGAGGACTTCTTTTTCAAAAGCTATCGTGACATTTAAAAAAAAAAAAGGTAATCATAAAAGACGGAGAAGCTGACTCAAACTAAAAGAGCAATTTTGAGAACCGTTGAGTGAAAAACAATAAGTTCGTTTTTTTATGTATGTTAGAAGAACATAAAGTAGTTAAACATAAAAAAAGGAAGCATGTGCTTCTCTCCTAGGAGGGCGACAGGATTTGGTGGTGACTTTTGGGATTTACCTTCTTTTGCCTCCCAAGAGAAGAAAATACTCTCGAAGCTTCTGACCGGTTTTGTGGACAACATGCATAATATACTAACATCCACACATAAAAGCATCCCCGTGGATTCCATGTGGCCTAAACTTCTGCAGCAAATTGTAACCTTGGAAACAAGCTCCCAAACACGCGCTCTCTAAGAATATTTACAACTGGCGAGTCACTTAGAGGTGTCGCTGAAGCATATGTGTTAGTGGATGTTCTTCTGGTGTTGTTATTTATTATTTATTACAGAAAGATACATATATTATTTACCTTCCTGTTTTATTTATTTATTTTATTTCAGTTTAATCTTTAATGAAAGCAAAATCGGTTTCATTTAGCAAGATAGCAACACATCATAAATCCCAAAATAGATTTTGAAACCTTTGTGGTTGTAGCTTTTCTTTAACTTGTTGTCTTTTTCTATCATTTGTTTTCTTGATTATTATTTCATTTGCTTCTGCAAATGAGTTATTACTGCACAGTCTCAAGCACTTAAGAAGTTAATTTTGTCTCTTGTTAGTATCACCTAAACCTAAAAAAGAAGTAAAACATGCCTCTTTAATAGCTTTGATAAATTGTATTCACTGCAGCAGCTTATTGCCAAAAACAGCTGCTGAAAGTTACAAAGTCCTATTAATTCTAAATCCTTTAACATCCCCAAACTCTGCCAACTTGGCTGTCTGTAGCTACAGACACATTCGCTTTAACACTTGCTCACTAATGTGCAAAACAACCCACAAATCTAGATCTAAAGTACAAAACCAATCATCAAATAATATATATCTACAAAGGGTGATTGTTAAGCTTGTCACTTATTTGGTTGTGCCAATGATACATTAACCATATTACAGACTATGGCAGTGGAGTGGACCTATTAAAGTAAATAGTTCATTTTTAGTGTTTGTGGTCCGCAATGAAATGAGGTGTTTTCATTAATTAGGAGTGAGCACCTAACCTCATTTGTCTTTGTAAAAGTGGCTAATCTTCGTGTCGTGCTTTACTACTGGTAGATAAAAGAAAAACCATAAACCGTACAGACAAATAAAACACTTCATCGTCCACCTCCAAAAATGCACTTTTAGAAAGCAAATATACGAGAAACTTATAAAAAAAATCAATTTAAAAATGGCTAAAGTTATCCTTTTTCCCATTTCCTGCATATTACTTTAACAATAATTTAGATAATGTAAGTGGTTTTCCTAAATGTTTGCCAAAAGTTCTGCTTTTAATGACCAATGCAGTCTTGGGAGTTCTTGCTTTATTCAAGACTTACCAGTATTCTGCTTTGCTGCAAAGCTTGACCCAACCTTGTTCATGTTAGCCTCTGGTGTGCAGAGCGGCACAATAAACAGTACATGTCTTTCTTGTCCTTTATCCTTCATAATTCTTACTTCAAAACAGCGGTAGTTTGTATTTCAAGGGCTGTTGCTCTCAATGTTTCGTTCATGTGAGCAAAGTTTGTTTAAAAAGGCTTTTTCATACTCAGACCTAAACAAATCCTCGTTAAATGGTTTTAAATCACATTATAGTTCCATTGTTGCTATGTTGCTCTTTTTTAGTTTGTATATATGTAAATAGTTTGGCACATTTGTTTTGTTTTGTTAATCCTATAAAATTGTTTCTTTTGGAAATTATTAGATGTTTTATCTCCATGAACAAAATACTACCATTTTAAACCTAACGTCTAACACATCATCGTCCTCATGGTCTTATTTAGTGGACAACAATATTAATAGAGAAAAAAAAATCAATAAAATAAAATAAATAAAAACGTTGTGCCGTACTGGTTGTCTCCTCCTGTGCTCTCTAAGATTTTGAGTAACTTTGTTCCTGTTAGAGGGTCATTGCTTACAGCCACATGTAGTCTTAGTTATCGGCTGCTGAAACTTCACTCGCTAAAAATACACACATTTTCAGGAGCTAATGAGGCATGAGTGGTGTTCCTGTTACTGCTAAAATATATTTGTTGCAGATGTAGCCTACTTCTTTTTTTTTTTTTTTTTTTTTTTTTTACCTCTGCTTCAAACAGTCATGGGGAGTTTCACAAAAGGAGTCTTTTACCTTTTGCTTTTTTTGGTGGGGAAGGGGGGGATTGAACTTCTTTCTTCTATTTCTATGAATCTAAAAACTCCAAAAGTGGTAGGATTTTTTTCTTCTTCCTTTTTTAGTAACCTTGAGGAAAAGCACGACTGGTCTTGTTTAAAATCAGATTGCTGGACACGAAAGTCGGAACCACACAGCAGAGCTCTGATAGATCAAACTGGCATCTCTACCACTAAATATCCCTCCATCCCCTGCAACACCTCCACATTCTTCTTTCCAGCTTTTTCAAGCCCATAATTATCTACTGTGTGGCTGAGGACAAACCTTGATTTAGAGGACCTCTGTCTGTGCAACACACCCATGAATTTGAATACCATTATCAGCTAACATCAGGACAGAAGACAGATTAAAACACGATTATCTGGTTCATGGTTATCGTTTCAGCCGAGAGATTTAAACAAAAAAAAAATGTTTTCAAATGGTGAGAGCTAAAAGAATTTACCTCCAGCTGTGTTTGTTTACATGCCTGGTATCATGGGCCTAGTTAGAGTTGGTGTACAGGAGTTGTTTTGAATCTCAGTAATTGCTATCTTCCTCCCTCATGTTTACAACTGTAGGATTAAAATGAGCATGAGGTGTTTTTCTTCCCCTTAACAAACAGTAATGACACATAAATGTATGACATGAGGTAAAACAAACCTTGAATTCCTATGTGAGATCAAGAATTATTATTTTTTTTAACACAGAAGTAAGGACAGGTTTGATTTATGCACCTATTTCATCTGACTTTAGGTTACTTTCATATCAATAAATAGCTCAGGTGTCTAAGTAAATGAATGAATCCTCATTTTTACTTCTATGTTTTGTTGGAACTTTTATTTATCCTCTTGATATTTTTCATCTTGATCCCATTTTCACTTTCAATTTTCATAATCTGCACTATCAGGTCTTTGACAAGTTGGCAGATAACAAAGGTACCTGTGGGGCTTTGACCCGGTGTCAGTGTCAGCAAGCCCTTGAAACATGTCCTGTTTTGGTTAATGTCAGTCTGTTCTGCCATCGATACAAAGAGCTGGAAATAGGATGTGTTGACAGTTGAAAAAAGAATAAGACAAAGCATCTTTTTTTTTTTTTGTGTCGTATCTTGACTTGGATTTATTTTGACATGGGGCACAGCAGAAACGTCACATTCTGCTCTCCTGCAAAGTACACCGTCTTTCATGCTCATTTTCCTAAAATAACTCATTCCGAAAGACTTCATTGGTGACTGTTCTTTTTCGGAAAGGACATCCAAAAACATCAAAGTCATTCCCTAGTGTTTCACTCAGTCAATCATATGTAGTCAACTTTCATAAATATCCAATATGCATTAGCATGACGTAATGCAGGTTTCCATTTGCCTATTTTAAAAAAGTATTTTTATTAAAGTATTTATGTTTAAAAAAAATGGTTTTGTTTAACTTTGAGATAACTATTCATTATATCTCCATAAAGAGAACTAAATAATTTTTGTAGTTTCTGTAAGTTACCAAAATCATTGCCAAAGTAGGTAGGAGTATTGCTCTGGTGGGTTTTGCAGAGGTCCTGAAGAAGACCTCTGTAGGAAGAAGCTATCGTTTCATGGGTGCCTCATGCACCTTATGGAGCGTTTTCTGGTTTGTTGGAATTTCCTATCAGCAAAAGCTAATGGTGGAATGCAAGAACAATCAGTTCATCCTGTCTGTCCAGGGTCACAGGGTGGTGTTGTCAGTCCCAGCTGTTGTTAGATAAATGGAAGGCTGGCTCCCAGTCCATCTATCAGGAACAGATTACACAATACAGAAAAAGACATCACAAGAGAAAATAGAAAAAAAAAAGTTGTGTTGGAAAGCCATTCGAGGCAAGGTGATTCCAAAATTAAGCTGGCTTAACTTGTGGCAACAGAAATTATTTAGACCTTAATAAAAAAGTGAATACCTAAATTGATAAATGGCAACATATTCAAATATCCTGGCATCACCTTACTTTAGCCTTTAATTCTATCTTTATTCAGCCTACTATTTCATTCACAATCAATTAACACCGCAGAATAAAATAGGTCTTAAACAATGATCTTTATTTATTTTAAAAGGGGCTGAAGTCAGTTGCGATTCAATTTGAGAATACATTTTAATGGAAAAAATGTTTTTTTTTTTTTTTTTAGCAAGTTGACCATATATTTGGCCATTAAATAAATTAAAGAATTCTGGGTAAATAAAAATAAGAGGTAACAAATGTAGGTAAAATCATTTTAAAACAAAGAAATAGCCCATATTAGGCCTGCACAATATACCGCAAATTTATCGTTATCGCAATATCAAGCAGTGCAATATCCATATCGCAAAAGTCAGCAAAAATCGCAATAAATGGTTACCTTAAATCTGCTACAACAATCTTATGGCAGCTTGAAGCATTTAACGAATCAAATAAATTCATTTAGGAATTTGACCAATTGGATGGAACCTTTCACGTTGTTGACCAAGCAGATGAGTGCTTTTATGTTAGAGATTTGCCTCCTACGTCAATGAGGGTCATTTGGAGTATAATTTTTAAACGGTTGCAATGAAATGGTAATGATGTTTTTGGTTGTTTTGCTATTTGTTTATATACCGCAAATTATATCGTTATCGCAACATTGATCACTCATATCGCATATCGCAAGTTTAGCTCATATCGTGCAGCCCTAGCCCATATGCTACTGAATAGCATTACAGCATGGCAACCTTTTTTCAAACTTCTGCACCTCACATGCCATGATCACTAAACAATTACACTTTCATTAAAACATTGGTAGAAATGCCCCAGAACAGCTGTAGACAAATGTTTTGGGCGATATTTTTTACTTTAGTTTGCTGTGAAAATTGATGGGGCTGAGCCTAAGCCTTAGCTAATGTCCCTTACAGCGAAATACGGGCTGTCTGCAGGCACAAACTGGGCAAACCCGTACAGGGCACTCAGGTGGCCCAAGGGCAAGATAATAGACCACACATTTTTTCTACGGGCATGCTGTGGGTGATTAGTCACAGCAAACACTTGTACAACACACAAGGCAGACATTTTTTTATGGAGATTTCATTTTTTTGTGCCCTCTCTCCAAAAAAAAAAAACATATCCGCATGGAGCCTGTGAGTGCCGTTCACACAATTGGCAGACTGACTATTAGAAATTAGGAAATTGTACGATCGGAGCCGATCCTCTCCCAAAAACCTCCAACAACTGTACAGTTGGTTAAGGCTTTTTCATGTGTGCATGGTGTTTTTTTTTGTTTGTTTGTTTGTTTAGTTTAGACCTATTAAAACGCAAGCTTTATCATAATGGCAACATCTGCTACTTATAAAAAAAATAGAAAATATCTGAAAACACAATGATGAAGTTGACCTGTTGGTCCAGGAGTGAAGGGTTAACTCCATAATTTTACAGACTTATTACTTCATTTAGAAAACAATGCTGCTAGCTTGTTATGACTTTTTTTTTTTTTAGTTAATGTATTTACATGATAGAAAAGAAGCAATTGTAGAATTTACTTCTTGCTTCACTCATTACTTCTGCATTTCCCTTGATGGCTTCAGTTAAGTCTAACTGTATAGGCTAATTGAAATAAATGTAATGGATAGACTGAGCTATTTATTCCAGCCTGACAGGCAGCATAAAAAGCAAACAAACAAACAAAAACACATATGGATCTTCCTCTACAGGTATGTGGCAAATTAATACTGTACCTCCAAATCCTTGACAAGTTTTAATGTGTCCAGAGTTGAAACACACAAAAAGGGCCTAGACTCTGACCCTGAAGCGTTTTATGTATTTGTTTATTTGTCTACATTTATTTCTCTTGTTTTTGGGCTTGGCATGGGGAGGAGAATCACTAATGTGGAACCACAGGAGAAGAAGCCAATTTAAGTGTTGGCAGGAGTGTGATGTGAGGCCAGTCCCAAGAGACTGTGGTTTCTCACCTGTTTTATTTAGGCCTGGTAGAGAAGAAGGGGCCTCTGGGGGCTTGCCACAGTATGGGATTAGACACAAACGCCGGACACGCTCGGGCGCTAACTCAATCTCTCTGCCAGTGCTTCTCTAAATCATTAAATATGTTCCATCTTGCAATATATTTGAGTGAGCTCACCTTCAATACTGACCCCACAAAAACCCAGGTTTTAGGCTATTTTACCTGGAAATATAAGGTAAATAATGTATTATTTTTGTTTGTTTGCAGCTTCTAGGTTTCAGTCGAGTTTGGAACAAAACCACACAAAACTGGTGCTGCTCTTTTGAATAAAAAATGCATGGCCAAAAAATAGGAGGAGAAATCAAAGACAGAAGCAGAAAGTCTCATAGAATACAAGAACCGTTTCCTTAAGAGACACTTTCCTGCTCATGAGACAGTCCTCCTCCAGGGCTCATGGCAAGGTCGTGAAAATTGTGAATTGCTCCAGAGGGCCAGGTGCAAAACAGAAACTCTGTTTGTGGCAAACTAGCTTCAGCATCGTGGTGGTTTCATTTCATCTCCCACTGTGCAAGGCAATCAAAACTCTTCCTTTACCTTCATTCTAGGTTTAATAAAATAAAGAAAAAGAAATAAAAATAAAAAGTGCTGTAGGACTTTCTTAAATCCAGCTGCCATGTTCTGAGTCTTTCAAGCCAAAGAAGCATGTCTTGCTTTTTAATTAATCTAAATAATCATAACACAGATAACATCACTTTCAGGCCCTTTTGGTTTTTCATCACTTAACTGCCAACTGTGTCTTTAAAATATTCCAAAGCATGGAATGTCCTTGGGACAATAGAATAGATTAAATAAAGTAAAAATAAATAAATAATAATAAACATAAACATGTCCCACAATGTGAAATATAAACTTTGTTTGGCCTTGTCAGGATTTTAGCGATAATAATCCTCTTATCGATACTGCTCATCAATCCGGTATTCCCAGGGCTCCAGACTAACTTTTTTCACTAGGAGCACAGTGGCCCCTAACTGAAAATTTTAGGGGCACAACCAGAAAAGTTAGGGGCGCATACCGTAAATCAACATGCTAACCAAATCTCTCAGATGCATGCACATATCAGGTTGTGATGATATTTGTCTCCGTTTCCTTCCCACAGATGTTTACATGCGCTCGATTATCTCTAGGCCTCGCCCCCTCCACGCATTTTAGCCACTTACAGTTAGGGATGGATATCGTTAAGGTTTTAACGGTACTACTACTCCTATCGATACTGCTTATCGATCCGGTATTTTAACGGTACTCTTATCGATACTTTTTGAGGACGAAAAATAAATAAATAAATAACAAATTAAGAACATAAAGTGTTTTATTTCCTCATTATGCAACAACACTGTTGTTTTTTTTAACAAAAAGTTTTACTTTATATACATGAGAATGTTCCAGACAGGATATTCATTTAATCATTTAATCGAATTATTTTTATTCTTTTTGAGCGTGATGTTTCCTTTGATCTTTTGTCCATTTTCCACAACCTTGAATAGACTTTTCTGTCCGTCAAACACCAGAGTTAGGATTGAGTGAGATGATGGAAAGAAATTCACTTTGATGCACACTATTTTCTATTTATTTATTTTTGTTTAAATCCAGTAAACCCAATAAATTATATTAATTGTACGGATGACAACTATCATTAGTCATTAATTATTATTAAGTATTAGGAAGCAGCTGATAGTTTGTCACGGGTCGGGAATCATAAGTGGTGAATCTAAGCCCCGCCTCTCTACCTGATGTTTTGTGTAGAACACGCCTCCAGCGTGTTCTACACAAACAGCGCAAGATACGGTCATCGTAGCAGTAAGGTGACAGGATGGTAGGGGCTCCTTGATGCAAACTTCATTAATTTTACGCAGAAATGGGTGTTCTTAGTCTAGGGCGCTCACGTGTCCCCTACGAGATCTCCACTGACTGTGTGTGCGCTGCCTTGTCTTGTGTGTGTGCGCGCGTGGCGCGTGCTGTCTGAAAACAGCCCCGCCCCCTTTCACACAAATAGACAGATAGAGCTCTCCGCTCCAACGAGAATACCGAAATTAATATCATCATTAATTAACGGAAAATTGACTGACTCTGTGAGTTAAATATGGCAGATAACGCTTGTGGGACACAAAAAGAAAAAGTAACTACTCCAGTACCGATAGCAGAACCGTTCAGGTCAGATCTTAACGATACTGCGGTCTTGAAGAATGCGGCCCCGGGGCTGGTTCAATACCGGGGCACGGTACCCATCCCTACTTACAGTGGCTTTCCCTTTCTTCTCACACGCAGTGGCCGACTCACAGACGGGCATCACGCGAGTGTGTGCACGCGTTTCATGAGTATGTGCGCGAGTGTGTGTGTCTGCCTGCGTGCGTGTGCGCTCGCGTCTCATTGATTATTTCATTGATCATTGACGTGCCCCTTCCACGTTTAATGTATAAAAAATACGGAGGGTGGGTCATGCAAATTTACTGGTCGCACATGTGCGACTGGATGTAAAATTCAGTCGCACACTCTCAAATTTTGGTCGCAAAATGCGACCAATTGGTCGCAGTCTGGAGCCCTGATTCCCCATCTGTATTTTTACTGCTACTTTTTTGTGTGAAAACAAGGAAGTAGAAGACAAATAACAAACTCTTTTAGAACAATTAAAAAAGAAACTATATTGATTTAACATAAGTCAGTACAATAAAACAGTACAATAAAATTCTCAATAGATACTAATGTCTCTTTGTTAAAAGAACATAAACTTTAAGGTAACGACTTAAAAAACAACTAAGAACCAAAATACAGAATATATCAAATGGCGTTCTCGCTGAAAAGAACAATAACAGTGGAAATAAAAATGCGCAATATTGTATTTTAGTTAATTTTACATTGTATGTCTAAGAATTTATTATTATTGCAGTACAATAGGAACTATCACCCTGGTAATATTATATGATCTTTTTTTTTTTACACTGCTGGTAGCCGTATTCTTTCCCCCTCCTTTTTAGCAATATTTCTTACACTTTTCTTTGATAAACACCACCTTAGTCCCGAGCTCCACGCGTGTACCCCTAGCATACACACCTGTTGAAACAACAGATGTCTCACTTGGACAGTCAATCGCTGTGCACCTTTTCGCTGTATAACGGTGTATTTTGGACAGGTTAGGTGTTACCGCCCTTATAAGTCACATTTTTGTTACATTTGAGACAGTGCAGGTTATCTACTTTAGAAAACACAGCCGCACCTTGGAGCTTTTTGCCTGTGGCCGCTCTGCTATCTGTGTGCGTTTGTTGTCACTGTCACCGGAGACATACATGCGTGCCTCAGTGAGGGAGTATGAGCAGCAAAGGAAAAGCAATGAGGAAAGAGGTAGAGGGGGCCTGTCTTTTTAACCCACATCAAAAGAAAGTAGTCCACGCCGTGTCCGCGCTGTTTCCATGCCCCTAGGCTAGCACCATTAATCAATATCGTTAAGGTTGAAGCCTATCGGTCCAGTAAAAATTGATGACGTGGCATCGGTACCAAACAGTACCGGTTTTGGTACCACATCCCCAGTTTTGACACATGTTAATTTTCAAATTTTATCCCTGTTTTTAGACAAATTACCACCATTTAACAAGATTAGAAAACACAAAAAAGTCCTTTTATACTTTGATATGTTTGGAGTTTTTTTTTTTTTTTTTTTAAAGATCACTGCATTTGTTTGAGTTACATGCCTCTGACAGGCCCTAAGAGTTTAAGCTCCAATCCTGATTAAAATTGACTTCCATTTTTTTCCTGTCCATACCAATTCTTCTGATATAATTGCCGCAGTGTATGGTGTGTCATGGTAATTGCATTACTTTCGGCTCTCGAATGGCCCGAGAGCACGCTCTCATCCACACTCCTTGATGCTTTGAATGTGATGTTAATCAGTCAGCTGATCCATATTCAAGCATGCTCTGTAAACTTATCCCCACATCAGTCTTTTTCATCTTCCTGCCTCCGCCCGCCCTAGTGTTTTTGTGCTAGATGTTATGCTTTGCTCTACAGTAGTAGATCAATGGCATAGAATAGGCATTTTACACCCCCCTTTGTTTCTTTGAACTTCCAATTTCGACACATATTCTCTCTTTATATCCAAAAAGCAAACAGGAATATCGTCAAGGGTTCTGTTTCTCTTGTTTTCATTCCTTTTTGTTTGCAACAGTCAGGCTTGCTTGTCTTAATATACATTTATCCACACTCTTTTGCCTTTATCTATAAGGTTTTTTTAGCGTCTGCCTTTTTCTATGATCATTCATGGCAATGTTATGTTGTTTATTACTGTCTGGTTTATTATCCCTGGTTGAGATAAATACAATAAAAAATAAAATAACATACATTTTAGGTATTTTTATTCTAAATTGAATTGCTTAATGCTTTCCTAGATAAAAAAGGCTTTAACCATTTACATACAGGTGTCCATCTTCTGCAGTACATTAAGGACACATGCTGACAATATAGAAATTTATTGTGTTATTTTTGTTGTAGTTGGTAATACTGTTTACTTAGGATTTTCCAAAAAAATGCTTTTTTTCATGACTACTAAATGCATTTATCTGCATCATGTTTTATACTCGGTGGACCCATTTCATTAATTAATGTTGCTGTGCAAAATCCTCTTTGCACAATTGCCAGGAACTGTCATTGGGCTGTACACTATTGAGCCTTAATAATTGGCATAACTTGTTTACTTGTATTTTTTCATATTTTACATACTTATAAAAGGCTTCTATGTTCTTTTTCCCCCTTAAATTCTAAACATTTTACAAATTCAAGTTTTCGTTGAAAAGAAAACTATTTAAAATGAATGACCTTTTTGAAAATTCCTTTTCTTATTTTTGAAAGAAATAGAAAAAAATGGTTAAACAGCTTTAAAAAAAAATACAGCGGAATTGGAGAAGTGAAACGCAAAATAAACATGCTTTCAGATAGTGTTTTGGTACAGATTGAAGCTACAAAAACCCACAAACCTTTTGGGTTTTTCCAACGGGGAGGGTGTACACTGCAGTGGTTTTTGTCTGCAGAACTACCTACAGGCTTTGTGTGATCCTCCTCACCTTTACTTATATCATTCAGATAGACAGGGACTCACTCATGGTGAGAGCTGAGCTCACAGAAGACTCCTCACTGAAATACAACTACATCAGCAGTCTCATCACACCATAGAGGACAGAAAGAGGAGCAAAAGCATCTTTTTTATGCAGTACATCAAAACATTTTAAAATGGCCACACACTGTTCAGACAAGTTCCTTCAACACCTGCAACAGTTCATGGGCCGTTAAGTGGGCTGACAGTCTGGATGAGGGGGCCACACAATCCTGTAAAAAGACCACATGTGTTCTTGACATCCTTTATGTATGACACTAAAGAAGCCACCTGCTCAGAATTCCGGATCCGAGCATATTCTTGGAAAGCTGCGTGGAAGGAAAACAACTGTGATAACTGCAACCATTTTGAATTGTAAACCATTCAAGAATTTAGAGAGATGCCGAAGGAGTTGACTTCTACTCGAGGTGATCCTTATGCACCCTCAAAATGCAAATGTTTTCAGGACTTTGGCTGTTACTTCTGCTGATGACACTCAAAGCAGATGTCTCTTACAAGGGAAAAGAAAACAAAAAAAAAAAATGAAATGCTGCTTGTTGGCCGTAAAATAAATTAAGCTTTTCCTCTAAATATTTTACATGTATACATCCTTTAAACTATGTTTTTCTAAGTGACATTCAAATAAACTTCATTACCTTGAACTCCTGATTCTACAGGGGTTTAACACACTATCAGTTAGAATCTACAGGAAAAAGAAAAAGGGTATAAGAATTTAAAGTGTTTGAGACAAAGACACACAAGAGGGCTGGTGTCTTAATCGATGTTCACACCGCCCTCAGCAACAAGCGTTCAAGCGGCCACTTCCTATTAAAAAGTCTATGTGAACACGCATAAATGCGCGTTTCGTGCTTCCGAGATCAAAACTCTTGGTTTCACTCATAGCTACGCACAATTTTTAAATACTGTATTTGGGCCCTACATACAAAATGCAAGTCATTGAGCATGTGTTGAAAGTTAAACCAAGTCAAACTTTAAACAATCAGGGACTCAGATTTTGTAGTGACGGATAGATGGCGTCTCTTTTAATTCAGGGAAGTGCCAAACATTTTAAATTTGATCATGGAGGAGAAATAAATAATTGTGTTTTGTATGACACCACATATCAGAATAGAGCTGTGATAGAAAAAAGATTTTTACCACTACGACATTTGGCACTAAGCCTCTTTATACTGTAGGTGGCAGACATATGCCAGTAGACGGTAAAATAAAAGGAAAAAGAAGATGCCCTCTCGTCCAGTGTGAACACTAGTGGCTTTACTCGCATTCAAGAACCCACAATTAGCTCCTTCTTTTAAACCCAGTGTGTTCATTGCTTTAGAATGCCAGAACTCTGCCTTGTCTTTTCATGACTTCAAAAACCGACCTGGGACGTGCCCAGCTGTAAGAGAAGATCACATCGAGTCTCCAGCTCATCCCAAACAAACCAGAGGGTCCATGTTTCATGATAGATCCCTACATAGAGCTATGATATTCACCGATTAGTTACTGATTAAAGGATCAGAGCTGTTTATTAATAAAAAACAGAAAAAAAAGGTTATGTGTAATTGTATTGTTGTTGCGTGTAGTTGTATCTATAATTATTGATGACGATATCAAAAAATTGCAAATTGAAAAGACCTGCTTGCGTAGTGATGTGATTTCAAATTTATTTAAAATGAATAGTTTGTTGTTTTTCATCTACGCTCAAGGTCACATCCTGTAGTAGTTCTTTGACTAAATCCTAATTCCACAGTATCACATGGGCACAAATCTGTTAAGTGGAAGAATATCTGACTTGAATTTAATGTAAAATCTCCTACAGAAGGTATCTTTAAACCATTTTTTAAAACCTCATTATGTCCCAGGATGTGACAAATATCTTCTTTTTTTAATCATAAGCCATGGTAAGCTCCACATTGGAGCTGAGCATACTTTGGACAGCCCCTACTAATAATTGCGTAGTTGCTCAATGTGATTCGGAGATAAAGGGTCTCTAATCATTTTTTGCAGTATGTTAATAGCACACAGCACATTATAGGCGGGTGATAAAACTCTTGGTAAGCCTTTGCTAATCCGTCGTAGTGCTAAAAGAATGATTGCATTTTTTTTCATCCCCCTTTTTTTTATTTTTTATTTTTTGGGTGAGAATGTTGTGCTAACCACTTGGGTCATTCACTGCCTGAAAAGTCTTCATCTCCATGCTTCGTTTTTTAATTCCCTGCACCAAAAGTGTGTCTGTCACAACAAGTGAGCCTCGGGCATCTCTGTTAACAAACAGCATGTGAACAGATGTGTGCGTCCACCCTAGAACCTCTACACTTTAGAGCTTCTTCTTTGTCTCTCATACTTCACCCCCGTTGACTAACAGCTACAGTTAGATGTCCTCAAAGGGTCTCCTGCAAAACCTAAATCGTAAAATGTGCTTGTCGGAGACAAATCAAGTCACATTTGTTTGGGATTTTCTTTTTTGCCCAGAGACACAGTGACAGTAGAGTTGGTTGTTTCCTCCCAGTGCTTCAACTCCAAGCTGGATTTTTCTAAAAGGAAAAAAAATAAAATGAGTATTCACTTGTGTAACTACTAATAACTACAATTTATTTTCTTTGTGAATGTCTGTTGCCTCTGCAGTCTTTGCTGCAAAACAGCACTGAGGAGTGTACTCTTTGTTCCTTTTGAGTTTCCTGTCATTAATTAAAAAAAAAAAAAAAAACCTTTAGAAGTGAGTTAGGTTATGAAAAATAACATAAGGATTTCTACAAAAAGCATGCAGCTTTGTGTCATAAGCAGACAACAGTTATGTTCTTTGCACTTGCTGTTATTGTATAAGGAAGCAAAGAAAGAAAAAAAAAACATAATAACATCTTACATCGTTTTACCTATAAATCCTATAGAAGTATCTTTAAGTGTGCTGGTATAAGGTTTGTTAGATTACTGCCTCTGTGTGAATTCCTGCAAAAATGACTGTATTTACTGAAGTTCCACAATGTGCAGGTTTGTTGTGACCTTGAAGCTGGGTGACTTTGTTTGGCAACTCCATTGTAAGTACAAACAGAGAAGACAAGGTTGCAACGTCTAATCAATGACGACAGAGCAGTGAGCAGCATTCAAGGTATATCGTTGATAAGTCCCCAGTGATCCTAAACACGGCGTGCCGTGCATCAAAGCCTTCGGTAGTGAGACATGCAAACATGTTCTTGTAGACCCAGTTGTTTCTGAAATGCGACGATGGCCAGCTTGATTTTGATTTTTTGATTTTTTTATGTGCAACCTTATTGCTTTGTTTAGGATGGTTTCTACTATAAACCGGTAAATGACATGAGCACAGATGAACATTGCTGTTAGTCTACGTCGTTTCTTTCCAGATGTAATAGCTCATACCAAAGAAAGACTTTGGGAACATTTTGGTTTGGGAGTTGTGTAAAACTTTTCCTCATCAAAGCGCAGACGTCGCTGTGTTAACATGAATGAATCTGATCTATCCTCAGTGAGAATTAGCCGGACTGTACAGCTCGCGTATAGTGCATCCGCTTTGACTTGTCATTGTGCTTTCTCGCCACGAGTGCAGCCCGCCCGCGCCATGCATTTCCTTCAACAAGTAAATGCATAATTAAGAATTACCCTCCCTGCATTTTAAACAACCTCTCTCCTCGTTTGCACAAGCCAGGCAATAGGAGCCGGCATGTTAACCGCTGCAGTGTTATGTTGCGGGTTTGTGCTCAGAGAAATGTGTGTTGCGTTAATAAACATGGGAGCGCACTCTATCGATTGCTCTTTACTCTGATTTGATGTGTACGAGCGCTGAGCTGCGTCTCGCTGCGAGGACACTGCACCATTGGCTTAAAGCACTGAAATCAGCAGGAATCGAGGCCCCGCTGGCAAATAGGAAGGAAAGGAGAGATGGGGGGGGGGGGGGACACTTGCCGGCTGGAAAGGCAGGCGGTCTGTTTAACAGGAGAGTACGCAGGCAAGTGGTGTGTGCAGTATCAGAGCCCAGCGGTTGTGGGAGAGAAAACACGTGGGTCAACAAAGTGCCAAACATATTTCCTAGGATATTCATGGTGAGTTTTTAGAAATATTAGATCGGATTGATGGAACATTTTTGGGACTGCAAGGTTGTCAATGAGTACGAATACATTTTTAAAAAAAAAGCTAGACATCAGAAATTAAAAGAAAAAATGAATTAGCATTGATTTAGCTGTGGGCTATCTGCCTTCCATAAGCTGCTTGCCAGCTGTAAGGATGACACGCTCTATAGAAAATGTGTGTGTGTGTGCTTGTCAGGGGAGAAGCTACTCTGTAACCACAGGCAGCCATAAATCTATGATTGTGTGTAAGTCAGTTAGCAGGAAACCCGTAGCTTGAAATTGGATGTGTCTGCAGTCTGTCTGTAATTAAGCAAGCTTTTATGCTAGTTTTTGCACTAGCCAGACAAAAGATTACTTTACCTTTAATCACAGTTCCTCCAGCAGGACCTCTCAAAGGGCTGTGAAGATGGAGAGTCAGAGTGCCTTTAGACTAAGGAGCTAAATTAGAGGTTTCAGTGGGACTGAAAATTCAAGCATTTGCTTAACTATCACATTGGAGCTGAAGTCTCAGCCCAGTTGGACATAAATTACCAATCTCATGAAAGGATGCGTGAAAAAACTGGGTTTTCTTAAAGTAAATTTGTATTTTCTTTTATCTGCTATGCACCTGAAGCTGAATGATTAGGAAGCTTAAAAGTAAAATAAAAGAGAGAGTAAATGGAAAAAAAAATCATCTTCCCTTATTTTTTTACAAAATGTCTGGGAAGGAAGTGTTCATACATTTCATGAAAAGTGACATTTTCTGTGGAGTCTCCAGCTTTTCAATTTCCATCATATTTGAATGTTTTTTTTAAATGGAATTGGACAGAGATTGTATTGCTGTTATTTTGTCTTGCCAGTTTCTCATTTGCTTTCCCTTTAGAAATATCAAGAAAAATTCCTAAATGCAGCAAAAACAATATTGCAGATGTCTGAGATAACATGAGACCTTGTTATAAATACCCAAAAATAAAAATAAAAATGTCAGAGCGGTTTGTACAAAACCGTTTTTGAAATCACCGTATGAACCTCAAATTAGACATGTTTAATTAAGTTAACACTTTTACAAAGACCTCCATTTTAGGTTTTTCTAATGTATTAATTTTGTTTGAATCCTGTTCAAAATCATCACATATCCTGCTTGTTCAGCCAAAACTATACATGGTGGTGAATGAACAAAAATGATGTGAGGTCACATGGGCATACTATGGAGGAGCATTAAAGAAAACCCCCAAAAGGAGGGATAATTAACATGGCTAATGTTGCCTTCAGACCTTTACTCGCCAAACTGAAAATAATACTCGCAACTGGCAGGTAGTAATTGTTCATTTCAAACCCCGCATACACAGATTATTTGCTGCGACGCACTGAATGAAATTTTTGTTCGTCAACAAAAAGGAGGTGACTGTTAATATTTTTTGGACTTTTTGTGAGCCCTGGCACTCATGGGGCTCTTGGCTATCTTTTTTTTTTTTTTTTTTTTTTTGGCAGAAGCTTGTTGTATTTTAGCTCCTGTCAGTACAGTTGAACTTACGTGACAGTCCATTTTATCTTCCTTTTGGCACGATTTATCTGTGACTCACCAGAGACTTGGTGCAAAGCAACAGAGGCTGATATCATTAGGCAGGTATGGCTCCACATGTGCCTCTGTCTGCCATGAACAAATATAGCATCAACCAAAAAAATAATGCAACATTCAATAATAAAAAAAAAAAATGTATGGATTAAAGACCTATTTCTGCCTCCAAAAGAGAACAAAATGTAAAGACAAAGAACATCTAGAAACCAAAAATTAGAACATGTCCTAATTTGTCCAATTAGAACAGCTTATATTCAATCTTCATCACATTTGTTCAATTTTGTGTCTTTAATTATTCTTAGTGCCATAATGAAGTTTTCTGATTTTTTCTTTTATTTTCTGATCTAAGTGATTAAATCATAAAATATTGAAATGAAACCTTTTTAAAAACGAAAATGCAACTAAAAGGGGCACAATCTGGTGCTTTTGTGTGCCTTCCCCCAAGTCCTAGTAAATGCGTGTCAGAAAGTGCATCCAACACAGAAACCAAAGCCAAGCCAGTCATGTTAGTCACAAACAGAACTAATGAGGGCACAGGAAGCAGAGGTGAAGAAGGTGGAGGCAGCAGTCCAGAGCAACAGAGAGTGTGGGGAAGAAAGGAAAAGATGAATGCAAGCAGGTTGGAACAGGTGGATGAAGGTTCCGGTTGTGATGAGTGACATAAGAGTTTCAGCAAAAGAGGATGACTAGGATCAGGAAGAAATCCAACAGAGACAGACAGACAGCTCATGTTTAGAGGTTTTGCAGATAAATGCAGACGATTGTGATGGTATGGACCTGTTCAAAGGTATGTTGGTAAAAGGATGCTGAGGTGGCATCTGCCAGGAAAAAAGGCTCTGAGGAAGACTTAAGAGAGGGTTCACGCATATAGGGAGTAGGGACAAAGGAGCAAGAAGAAGGCAGAAGGTGGGGTTAGATAGGGGCAGATCATTTCCTTGTGATGATCATGAAAGGGAGCAGTTGAAAGAAAAAGAGAAATCCTTTAAAAGACAAAACACCTAAATTGAATCTGATTCAAAAATAGATACAATTGCAGGTATTTTAACAGGTACAGTTCTTTAGTGTTTATTATGAGCCATAACCTAAATGTTTCAAAACATTTAGACATGGCAGAGGATCATTTGCATTTCAAATGCTTACATAAAGTACCAAATAGCAATCATGCCACATTGACGTTTTATTTCCATTATTTGTTGTACAACTGAATCTGCATTAGGCCTCACAGTAAGAAGGCCCCCGGTTCAAGTCCTGGCTGGGGACCAATGTGAGACTTTTCTGTGTGGAGTTTGCATGTTCCCTATTTTCACTTTCCAGAACATGCTTCGTAGGTTGACTGATCACTCTAAATTGTCCCTAAATGATAGTGTGCATGGGGTGTGATTTGTGGCCATGTGGCCATGTGACAGACTGGCGACCTCTCCAGGACTCCCCGGCAACCATGTGACCCGGAAAGGGACAAACCAGGTTTAGAAGATGAATGAATGAATCTGCTGAGTCATGAAAGCATCTAAGTAAATGTTGGTCACTAAAAATAACAAGTGCTACTTTATGTATTCCTTGATTTGTAGATACTTTTTAAATAAATTAAATTATTAACTGATGGTCAAAAAGGTGTTAAAATATGCAAGTATATGCATATTTTTAAACTCTCTTTTTTTTTTTTTTACCCTTTATTATCAGGGCTTTTGCTCCAATGCTGAGAGTCATTGAATTACTGTAACTCTTCTTTTCACAATGAACAGATCTAATGCTGAGAAAAACAACCTTGCGCTGTCATGCAACACTTTGCAGTAGAAAAGTGTTTACGCTGATTGTGACGGAGTGAAAAGCAGCCTGACAATCCGTTTGAATTATGTTAATTGCATGAAGGGTCAAAGAAATATGTGTTTTTTCTTGCCGCTGATGACAACTCTGGTATCAAAGGGTTAAAAACTTTTGAGCTTCTAGTGATTTTTACTGCCCAAGAACAGGTGAAGGTTTTGTTTTATCCTCCTTTGTACTCTGGAGCTGTTAATGTATAAATATGATCACGTGAAAAAACAACTTGACACAGCCTCTCAATAAAGAAATCATGCGCTAAACGTATGCAATACATACCCATGCATGAATCGACTGATATCATTGTTATGTATGTGTAGATTTGGTGCTTTTGCTTGCTGTAAAACATGCTTTTCTGTTTGTTTGCGTCTACAGAACCGTGGGTGGGCGCCTCTTCTCAGCCCTGCGATAATCCCCTGACATTTATGCACTACCCAAAGTAGTTGAGTGCTGCTGCTTATCTAGTGATAGCTTACCATGTATGTGTTCGACTTGCGTTCATAGCCATTCGTCATTATTATTACTGACACTTAGATTCACATGTTGACGGGGTTTTAAAAGCCTCAGAGTGTTTGTTTACTTGTCATCCTAAACGTTCGCCGTCTGCAACTGTCACGTTAGAAATATGCGGGAGGTTGTTTTTATTTATTTATTTCGGAGAGCGGGTCACTGAACTGCCTTCCTATCGCCCGGCACAAAGGCTGCAGGGCAGAAATTGTTATCACACACACAGAAGCGAAGGCACATTCACTTCACACACAAATCATTTCTGGCCTTTCAGTGCTGAAATGTAAACAGATGTGAGTTTCTATTCAAGCCGACCTGCAAACGGCGAGCTCCCAAACACTGACACGGTTCCGGATGGAATACTCTCGTTTGCCTCTGACTCCACTAAAAAGGAAGACATTCTGAAAATATTAAGCACTCAGAAATGAAGTGTATCTTCCCTAAGAGTAAATCATCTTTTCACCTGAAACATCTTTTTTTTTTACATTTAAAGTTTGAATATCCACTAGAATTTTCACTATTATACCTAAAGTGAGAATACTGGATGTAACTAATGTTGACAAGGCTCAAAACAACTACATACCCCAATGCACAGCATGGAAATGTTGAATTATGAATAATTTAGTCATTGGCTTAACCCAACGCTCTCACATTTAGGTGATCCAATCCTTTCTCAACCGAATCCTCAAACTACAAAAACTACATTTTTACAGTATATGTATTCAAACGTTGCACAAACTTGATTTGGTATATTACAGATGTGTATTCGTTTTAATTTAAGTTACTGTAAATTGTTTGTTGGTCTTTCAGCTTATCTCTTCAGGGGTTGCCACAGCGATTCAGATTTCACTGATTCCCACAGGTGGTTTTGGCAGAGATTTTACGTCGGATGCCCTTCCTGACACACCCTTGTATTTTATCCGGCTTGGGGACCGGCATAGGGTTACACAGACTTTGGCCCCGATGGGGCTACATAAAATGACTGTAAATTGCATTGATCTGACGTAGCTCCAAAACCATTCTAACACATTTCTTACAATTATGGTTATTTTCTTTCTCTTTATTTACTTTGCAGTTTAAAAAATAAAGCCTTATTTCTAGCCATTTGTGATGTGTAGTTGTTCATGAATATTCATCCGCTCTGTAAGTGCTCAAAATGCCAAACAGTCCTTTAACGTGTGTGTATACCATAAATGGGATTCTGTTGATGTAAATCAGTAAAACTGGGGACAAACAGTTATATAGCATCTCTCTTTTTTTAAAGTAACTTCCTCCATTAAAAAAAAAAAAAAATGCCTGCATTGAACTCCAGTAGGCACATTCTGGGTTTTAAACACGATTAAGGACGAGGTGTCAAAACAACAACAGGGAGTGTATGGGGTGCTGCTCTTTGTCATCTGGTACTGTCAGGAGGAGTAATTCCATGGTTGTAATTGCCTGTCACAACAGGAGGCTTTGAATGCAAACACGTGTGCGAATGTTTACAGACTGGTGGACCCACTAGAAACCAGAGAATGTTGTTTGTGTTAAAGGTGGAGGAAGAGCATGTTATTTGAGAATATTTGGACTGCAAATATAATGGGAGTTTAGTTTACTGTGATAAAAAGTACATCCAATTTTAGTAGAGCTGTTTGCAGGTGTTTGCTTTTTGAATGCACTCTGATGGGCTATAGTGCTTTATTTGTTACATTTTTACCGATTTAGAGACTTCATGCCAAGAAATGCCAAAGCAATCTATGCAAAAAACAAACAAAAAAAAAAAAACATAATAATGTATCTATGTCAGACTATGACTGTTGTAATATGACTTGTCAATGACAGAAGATGATGATACGTCTGCAACAATCTAATTTATCCTGGCTTGTTTCCCCTTATGATGGCCCTGGAGGCATCGTGATTTTTTTTTCATGGTTTTTAATGGCGGTAATAAAAACTGTCTGAGTCTGGGTGGCAGAGCCCACCTCAAAGCAGTGAGCTATCATTTGTCATGGGGCACTCAGGGTTAATCTTTAAAAGAAGGCAGGGAAGCATCATTAAACAATACAACCAGATTTTAAAATCAACAACTCAAATATACATTTGTGATGTGTTTGATGGTATTTGGCTTTCTGTAATATCTGCAGTAATATCCGACTTTCTAAGAGGTTTCCACTAATGGTTTCACCCTCTAATTCCTTCACTAATGCCAGCATGATCATTCTAACCAGGATAGATGGAGCGAATTCCGGCTTAGTTCTTGCTTGTTTATTTTTCCCGTTTTGGATACACATTGCTCTATGACATACGTTAATCTTGTGAGGTTTCAAGTTAGGTGAAGCGTGACTGATTAAAAGGAAAAAAGACTTACACAGGTAACTATTGTGTGCACCTTTGTGTACTGCTTTTGCTTTTTACACGACCACGTCCTCAGGGGACCAAAGGTGGTTTCGTCAGATTGAAGACCACCCAGCCTGATCTGGATATGGGTGAAGGGGATTCTATCAGGCTTTACCGTATCTACATATTATTTAAATCCAACTACTTGCATTGGCGCTGTCTGCAATAAATCCCAGATGAATACCAGTGGTTTTTTTTTTCTTCCTTTGAGTAATGTGCATTCATGATACATGCAAAAAGACTAATCCAAAGTTGAAAATAAGAGTTATGCGTCTCTATTGTAGGTGGGTAGCAATATATCACTTTGCTCTGACAAATGATTCAAAATGATAATGTAACATGTTTTTTTTGTCTACTTCTACCATCCAAGGGATGCACATTATGGTTCTGACAGTGCAGATGTGTGACGGTTAGCACGGTTGTCTGAGTGTGGAATTGGTTTCAGCCTATAGAAAATGGCAGGATGAATGCCTGAGCATCTATTTAGACAGTGCTAGCTGTGTTCTGGTTCAGTACATCTGAGCTAACAAAAGGGCACTTTAAGTGCCTGCACATTTCGCAGGCACAAATTACTGCAAATGCGATAGACCTGTGCATGTTGTGAAGGCTTATGAAAAGGTGGAAGACAAATCCAATCATACGCCATGCCCAAGGCTGAATTTAATCCCACGACCTCTGGTTTCCTGTCTATTATCTAAGCCAGTGCACTACAGGGAGACATGCCAGAGCAGGGACACATTTTTTTTTATTTTTTTATTTTTTTTGGTTTGGATTTTAAATGATGGCCTGAAAAAATTCTGTTGTCATTTTAATTTTGTTAATAATAGATGAAGTTCTAAGGCACGGAAATACAATAGGGCCACATTTTCTCAGCTGTAAGTATGAAGGTTGATAAGGAAAGTTTAACAGAAAAACTTAAGCTGAAATTTGTTCTGCAGTAAATCAGAGGTTGTGTGCAGGTTTTCAGGAAATTAAGGTTCAATCAAACCCTTAAAAATAGAGTTTTAATTTCATATTGCCGGGGGGGGGGAGTATTTTTCATATAACATTTTTTTATGACAAGTTGTAATTTTAGCTGCTTTAAACCTCACAAAACACCCAAATAACACCCAGTTTATTAGATAGGAAATGCATTTTTAACAATGTAGTTCTAGTTTTTAAAGAGCTGCTTTTATTTTATTTACAGAAAAGGTTAGCCTACGTTTGGCAGTCAGCATCAGTGGGAGTCAAAGGTTAACTTTTTTAATAGACACCATGAGCAAAGCTTCTCTTGTAAATTTCAATGTCTGGGCTTTTGAGATGCCCTCTTCTAGATTTCACCATCTGTTGCTAAAAAGCACTGGGGCTTCGTCTCCTTAACGTAGCTCGGTGAATAAAATTCCACCAATAATAATGATAGTAATGCATTTCTAATATCCCTTCTGTGTGTATTCAATGCTGCAAGCTGGTCCATTTTTACATGCCAGGACTAAAACATTCACCCGCGATGGTCAAGTGGAGAAATCATTAAAACGCTCTCCTGTGTACTCTACTTGTATTTTTTTTTTTTCCTTCCCTTATATTTGGCAAATCCTTTTCAGCCCATCTGGATTTTTGGATCATATGCCTCACATTCCTCGAGTAATGGAAAGCTCAGTCAAATGATTTTGCATGAAATAAACTTTCTCTTGAAATGGCTTCTCATTATAGTTGTAAACAAAATAGAGAACCAGAAGCAGAAATCCCCAAAACTATGTTTTAAAGCATTTTTCTTTAAAAGATGTTTAATTTTTAAAATACTCTTGAATGGAAACAAAACAAAAAAAAGAAAAGCTATTTTTATATACAACGTACCTGTCGTGTTAACATTCAAAATGTAATTTAACACCATATCAAGCCTTGACTGATCAGATATGTTTGAATTATTATTTCTGATACAAGTTAGATTTGACTTTTAATGAAACATAAATTATCAATGGTTAATGGAAGGGTCGCAGTGCATGGTAACCGATAAAGGTTTATGGACTGGAACATGTTTAGGCGGTGGGTTTCCGACCTGTTTGAGAGCGGGGCCCTGTAGAGTTAACACGCTCATTATTATCCAGCTGTGAGACATTTAGCTTGTGTCAGAAAAGGTTGTGAAAAGTTTTGGACACGCACATGTCAACAAGCCACTGTCACTCCCACAGGGTCGTTCGATTAGGACAAAGTAAGAATATGTGTGCAATGAAAATTAACAAATTAAAGGAGGTTCGTGTCCATGTCACATCTTTTTAGGCTGGTGGATGTCTTGAGTGTGCAACACTTTGCAAATATCTGTATCCACAAGTGGATTGTCATATGAACTACTACTGATATCTGCTACTAGATAGTAATAGTTGAAGTAATTCTTCCTTCTTTTTTCACAGAGATCTACAAATTAGGGAGGAAATAAAGCCCTCAGAATGTTGTGTAGGTAACATGGGCAAATCATTAAAAAAAAAAAAATAGATGCATTTAAGTCCCTCTGTTGTAGAGAAAACCAAGTCGAAATCAATTTTAACTATTCTCAATACTCTTTGTAAAAAAATCTTATCTGTCAACGATGTTCAACCTATATATTTATGCACACATCCTTAAACAAAACTGTCTAGTTGTCTACAATACAAAGATGCACCTGAGTTTTCTCTTTTTAAGTTTTATGGGGGTAAAAAAAATGGTTACCCCCCCCCTCCTATCTCTCCCTTACTCTTATGCACACAATGATCCATTTGTTTTTCCAAAACATAACAAATAAGTCTGTCAAATATGTGTCTGCAAGGACTTTAATATCAATATCATATCGTTAACAAAGTAGTAAAACTACTTTTAGTTTTAAACTCTGTTTCTAGCTTAATATAAAAGGAAAAAATAGGCCCTAACCTTGAAATGATGTTCAGAATAAATAAAAAAACAAATGAGAAAAACATGCTTTGAAAGGAACAAAAAAATCTATTTAAAAAAACAGAAAAAATACCTAAAAGAGAGTGTGAAGTGTTAAAGTATGTTCCTTATGATCATATGACACAATACATTCAGTATTCATAAATAGCGAAGGGGAAAGTGCTCCTGAAATCTTTATATGCAATAAAGGGATTTTCTACATTTTTTAAAGAAAGGTCGCACGATAATATAGGAGACATGAAGTGCAATGATGCAAAATGAAGGTCAGGGGAAGTGCTGGGAATTGGATGGAAGTAAATATGGCATTACTTATTTTGTTTTTTTTTGTCAAAGACATGACCCAAACAAGTCAAAGTAGAAATCAAAGTAACTAAATAAAAAGGGCAAGGAGAGCCTGACAAAAAAAAGGAAAAGTGTTTTCTATAACAGATCATCAACATCATTTTTGACACCAAATAAATTGGTATTATTTTCTTTTTTATACAGCAAGTTTTCTTATCTTAGAGATTGTTTTTCTGATTATTTAAAACTAAAAGAATAAATAAAATTTAAAAAGTAAACATTCCAAGATAATCCCACCAGTTCTATAATCTTATATTTCCTGTTGGCAGACCAAGCTGCCTCAAAGACACTTCACCCTTCAAATACCATGATGTCTCCATTATTTCAGGCTTATTTAGGACAGAGATGATATGCAGTGTCAAATTCATTATGCTGGATGGCGTGGATGGCAGGTGCCATGTATGCCAGCATGCGTCTCCCTCACATTCTCCTGATCTTTCTCCTTCTGGCCATATGGCGATACAAGATGTTTTCAGCTACAGAGATGGCAGTGAAGTTAACTTTGAGACTTTATTTCTTCCTCTGGGATTTGTCTTTCTGCTTTTTATTTTTGTGCAATGAGATCTTCTTAATGTTGTTGCTATGTATTAAAGAGAGTATTTTTTTTTAATCAATAATAATTCTTTGATAGCTAAGATCACTGATGTATAAGCACATTGCCATTAATATTTTCTAATTTACCAATTTCTTTTTTTTCCCTTTTTTTTCTTTTTTAAGGAGTGATAAAGATCACGTTTTCAAATTTTTCCGCCTGCAAGTCAGTAAGATATGTGTATACTCTTTTAACTTGTTTGCATATTTTTTCTTTAATATTTTTACTTTCTTTTTCTTATTTTTTGATCATGCAACTAAAGTATCAATGAATGAATATTGGAGATATTTCCAGCAACACATAATAAAGCATGCCTTTTAAATTACTTTAACTCTTTGACCATTTGAACGATATGCAACACTTTATGGCAGTACAGTACTAGTAAAGGTTTGCATATCAACTCAAAGATTCTTTTCTCTGCTTCAGAATTTATTGGAATTACAAAAACTAAATACATCAAAATAAACTGTAATTTAAATAATGTCATCAATGGAGCTAAGGCTCCCTTTTTAAAGCAATATGTGATATGTTACAGTAATAAGTTATTGTTCTTACTTATCATTGATTGCTGAATTCATTGTTTTCAATTTTAAATCGTGTTTTGTAAAATAAATGCATGATATCCAGTACACAATTTTTTGTAATACAAAGATAACAGTTTTGGAGTTATATTTGTTTAAAGTGTGACATAAAGGCTCTGAGCATCAAGCTGTCAAACTCCGTAGAGGCTGATCACTATAGTGTACAAATCAAAGCGAGTAAATATCTAAAATGTTAAATAAAATGATAAATCGATTTAATTAAAGTGTTGCTGTAATTTACTTCATTTTTTTTCTGCTTGTTTGTTTCTTTGCTTGTTTTTTTGCATCTTGTATCGTTTTAAATAGTAGAAAGCCTGGACAAAGAATGGATGTTTACAACTGAGTTTAGGTGGAAAAGAATAGCTCAGGTTTTAGGTGACAGCTTGAGCTAAGAATGAATGTGCAAATGATCCCGGTGCATTGCAGGGACCAGGCTTTTCATCCTCTCTGTTTGTCTCTCTCCTGCCCCTCATCCTTTCCCCCCTACCCTCCTCATAAACATGCAAATCCATACACACATTATTCTTTTCTTTTGTGCCTGCTCCTTGTCTGATTGGATAAGGACAAATATGCCAGATTTAGCATGACTACACTAAATTCATTCCATTTAGAGTCTAAGTTGCCTATTAATGGCTGTCTCCATCTGCATTTATGCTTTAATTACCTTACTGCAGAGAAGTCCCAGACCTGCACGGCCCAAACCAAGACAGTGAGGCGCTGCAGTTGAACTACTACATTTCCAAGTAGATTCTAACATGTCAAAAACTATAAAGTGCTAATTTAAAATATTACTATAAAGTGCTAAGAAATAATGACTGTAAATAAATGTCATAGCAGCAGCTGTAATGGTAATTTGACCTTAAATATCAGGATCCTATTGTTGTCTTCATATTGTGTTAATATAGAATAAAATAGAAATAACAAAGAAAATGTGAAAATAAATAAACCGTAAGAATACATTCAATTTCAGACTATGTTTTTTTGAGTTATTTCTTGGTAAAACAGAGCAAATTGTGTTCTCAGGTTTTCATCTGTGTCACTGCCAGCACTCCATGCCCCTTTTTATTTGATTTGCTAGTGATTTCACATTCCAGGAATGATGCAAAGTCCATCTCTCAGGTTAACACCCCCAAAGGAATAATGTGTGGAAGGAAACACTTCCCTTCAAATGTATTAATTTCTGTGCAATAAAATAACTTTAAAAGTCATTTGCAATGGGTGATATTTACCCCAAAAAAATCATTACAAGGCAGAGCCGCCAAGCTTTCTAGCTCAATATTCACAATAAGAAAATGGACGACATCAGTGTGCTGAGGACAAGCACGCTGGTCGAAATCCAAAATGATTTTGATGGAATTGACTTTGTCCTTGTAATTGGAAGTCTATTAGACATCTACGAGATGGTGATCGCTTAAGAAAGAGCTGAATGGATGATCATCAGAGGGAAATGTATTTGTGGTGTGAAAAGAATGTGTGACAAAAGCAGGAAGGCGTCTCTGTGAGGCACATATCATCTAAGAGTCATTAATCCTGCGCTCGTGAGGAAATTTGGTATCCCACTGTACTGAAATCAGCTCCAGGCTGCTTGTTTTGCTGTTGCTCTATATTTTTGACACCTCCTCTTCAATGCATCAGGATTTGGGGGTCCATTTCCAGGCATTAGCTGAGCTTTAGACAGCTTATCCCGGCACCTTCACATGTAAACAGCTTTACCAGATACTTAAGTCTGAGTATTACCTGATAAACCCGTATAAGCAGCATTGCATTCAAAACACTTTATTAAAATTAAGGAAAAAAATGTACATGCTTCAAAATATTATAATGTAATATAAGCTTGATTTGACTATTAATAACACAAAATACTGTGTCAACATAAAAAATAATTGTATGCTTTTTAATGTTAGAAAACTCTATAGGAAAGACTAATAAATGTCTCCTTTTTTTGTTTTCTTTTCATCATTAGTTATTCAGATTTTCCTCTGACTGATAACGGTGACACAGTAAACAGAGATGATGCACCGTGTTTGTCCTGGTTTTAAGTTTTAGTGACTTCATTTTGCAGGCCTTCAAAGTCCACTGTGTGGGCAGGACTGTCAGAAACTGTTACCTTTTTCAGAAATTATGCTCATGAAAGGTTTGAAGGCTGTTCAGAAAGCTTAAATTGTTGGTCAGCTTCCCCACTGCCACCCACACTAAGCCAAAGCATGATTCACGACTGTTTGCATATTTTCATGTGTACTGTTGACACGCCGTGAACTCCTTTAGTTAACCAACTTGTTCCTGTTGAGTTTCACAGCAAAGCTTTTTTTTTTTTTTCCAGTTGGTGGCTGTGAACACAGTACTCGCAAAATGGGATCCAAGTGTTATGCAAAGTCACTTGTATCTTTTCTTCAGCAGCCACCTAATAGTACTAGTTTGTATAAAAGTTCCATATTGAGCTATGAAAACTCTATAAGTAGATGTAGTACTTTTGAAATGCTCAATTCAGGTGGTTTATTATATCATTTTAGGCCTTAAATATGTAATAAAAAAAGAGGTTGTTATTTATTTTTTTCATTCACAGAAATATAGAGGATATATTATAAAGCATATAAAATGTTTATAACTACTGTTTTTGGAGACATGGTTCTACAAACCCTACCTCATAAAGAAGCTCCTGGTTTTATTCCTCTAAATTATCTTTTTTTGTCTTTTTTTTTTTAAATTGGTTTTTAAATTGTTTACTGGTATAGTCATTGGCTCAAAATCCTTTTGTTAAAATGACAAAACCATCTAGATGTAGCAAAACTTCTTCCTGTTATAGCTAAGGATGAAATGCATCATTTGAGCAACATTGAAAATGAATTTTTTGCCACTGACTTATAAAAATAGAGGCTAAGAGTTTGTTATTTTTCTCCTCTTGTTAGTTTATGAAGTAGCTCTCGTGTAAATATCCACTTTACTACATTTGCATGATCCTGGCATTACCTTTCCTTTCAGCTGTTTTGTCTTTTTTCTAGCAAGTCAATTTCTACAAAGCAATATTTTTTAATGCTCAAAAATGACTGTGTTTTTTGGGTTTGAAAAGGCAGTACCATGCTGTTTTTAGCGGCATTTGTGCTGAAGTCAAAGCCATGTGAGTTTGTGGAACAAGGTCCGCCAGATAGATTTGACCCTGGAGGTTATCAATCTGTCTTTTATATGAGTGATTTTTTTTTTCAAACTTTTTACTTTAGAATTACGGCGTGTCATGACAGTTTTATTTGAACAACTAATTTCTTTTTGCTTAGAAGCCCGGTCACACAGTTTTGAATACAGTTATTTGAACCATTTCTATGCAGATAATTTTATTAGCATAAAGTTTAGAGAAAGTTGAATGGCAAATGGAATCTCACCCAATTCAGGCCCCTTAGCTATCGCTCTTTTATCCAGAGTTTGCCATCCATTTTCCCTGACCTATGCTTTTCATTACTTTGAAAGAGGACAGGATATTAGTCTTTCCCAAAGGCCAGAGAAAGAACAGTGGTGCTGGCAGTGAAAGGATAATATGCAGCAAGGCAGCCATGAATCCCAAGGTGATGTAAGCAACCCCCCCCAGTTTGAGGAACAACTGTGCTGCAGTCTGATCCCGACGAAACCAAAGACGGAGCAGCAAATAGTTAAATATGTTTAAGGTCAGGCTGAGTCAGCTCAGCCTTGTGAACTGCTGCGTGGTTGATATTTTGATATACCCTCAAAGGTTTATGGCATGACCAGATATTGGGATGATGGTCTTCACTTATTACAATTGTAAACTCCTTTAATGATCTTTCAGAATGGCCACATCTACCAAATATTGCAACGGGAAATTTTATATTTTGCTCCTTTAATGCTACTTAATCTTTATCATCAGTGCTCTTTTAGTACCATTTTTTTTTACATCATTCAACATCTGATAAAGTAAATTACTATTTTTTGCATTGATCCCAGGTCTTTTTTGATTGTCAACAGGCTGTCTTTTTAGAAGTGGGGCCCAATGTTTTCTCACTCTACACAGACACAAATGGGCACTGGGAGATTTGCAACTACAGATAGCAAAAAGTTAGGAATTATACAGTAAAATTCGGCCCACTGAAAAATGAAGGATTGGAACAAAGAAAATTATAAAGGCTTTGTGGCAAATCCAACTCTATACTGAGTTTTGTTCACAAATTTATCCTCGACGAAGTAGCGCAAAGAAAAGAAAACTTTTTCAACTTTTAGAAGACCAAAGTGCTGCCTGCTATAAATGTCCTTCCGGAACGAGAAAAGTCTGTTGTTGCTCAAGAGCAGCACAGCAGACACACTTGTGAATTCCACCGGGTGAATGCTGATACACAAACTAACACAATCCCCTATGCTGCCTGCTTTCATCACCTCCTGTTGCCTGCTTGGGTCATCACAGCCACCCACATCAGAGGTTCAGATTATCCTCTAGAAGAAACATGTCAAATCGAAAAATGATTATTTTAGTGGTGTAGGGTCAGAGCAAGTGCTGCAGTCACGCTTAGAAACAGTGCAGACTCACGTTTTGACCTTGAAGTATTTGTAAATTTACTTTATTGCAAATAGGCACAAACAATCTTAGAAGGACTCTTTTTTTTTAGGTTTTATCAACTATTAATAAGTTGCAAATAATGGAATACTCACTATATCATGGCAGGTTTTACATTATGGCCATGGCAAAGTTGGATCTGACAGCCAAATTAAAGATCTATCCTGTGTGATTACCATGAAGGCAAGGCTGCCTTCTTATCGTTTGGTACCATTACATTTATCTATCTATTTAATTTTTCTCTGTATAGGCTCTGTTGGGGATGGTGGGTAACCTACTGTAAAAACCAAAAGCAGCCAGAGTGACCTAAATCAGGAGAGGTGATAACTCAGACGGATGGCTGGAGATTACCCAGGGATCAAGAGGCTCAGTGGCCTCTCAAACAACAATGACCGGAGAGCATATCCCTTTTTATTTTTTTATTTTTTATTTTTTTCACCCAGCACCCCCTGCAAAGACACTTATGGCTGTTAGAGCCAAAATGTGCACACCAGGGTTTTTCATAAAGCCCATCTGTCACGTGATTGTCTAGTTGATTCCTTGTTTAATGGACAAAGAGCCTTCTTGTTTTAAAATATCCCCAAGAGGCGAAAGAGCTTTAAGCTCATTTTATGCGAGTATGATGATGTTGTTGATGTGATTTAAGTGCCTATTGGGATTTTTAGTGCTTTTTTCCAGATCAAAATTACAAAATCTTTGGCAGAGCAGAGCTTTGCTTTATCTCGCTTTTTTATATATTTAACGAAACCGTTAAGACAATGATTACAGCTACTGAATCGGAGCTTAGTATAATGAAATGACTTTTGTGATTTAATTCTTTACCGCGTGTGTTCTGGAGGCCAGGATTGTGAATCTGTCCGCTTTTTGTGACTGCAGAGCCGCTTGCGTCTCAATGAGTCGGCCAAACCATTAATTAATGATTGATTGATGAGTCTGCCACACTGCGGCCAGTAACATGCCCATATTTTCCCCTCAGGAAATCTGTGCGTGGGATGTGTTAGTGCGTGGGCTCATGCAAAGGGAGCAGAGAAAAGTTGCCTTGTGATTACTTTTGCTTCATCCCAGGAAAAGGAAATGTTAGATATGCTTTGTACGTGTTCTGTACATTTACCTCTCCGTCAGTAGATGCTGGGAAGATGGGCTTTCTTTTAGAGGGATTAAAATTAGGTTAATGCAGAAGATGTACAATAAAAGCAATGGGATTTTATGCAGCAGAGAAGGAGGATCTTCAACGATCTAAAACACTACCTCCTTCTATGAAAGCAATTCTTAGTCGAAGCACGATATAATAGCACACACATCTGGGGAAAACACTCTCTTTAGATGAATTTGTAACGAGAGATTAACAATAGAGGAAGTTTGGTTGGGGTGAATGGATGATTCTTTTGGGTTTTTTGCTGTTTTTTTTTTTTTTTTGTGGGGGTAGTTAGCTGAAGGCGATGCATGTTGTATGGACCATCTGGTGGTGTCAGATTTTGGCATGGCTTATTTGCTGGCCTCCAAACCTTCAACCTGCTTTCACTCGTGGTATTTTCCTCTCGCTCTCACTAAAGGTTACAGTTAGAGCTTACGACCTTCTGTATTTGGATTTTTGTTTGTGTTGGTGTTCAACAAGTCAAAGGAATGCTTTTTTTTAACCTTGTGTATTTACCAGTTTAAACATTTACAATAAAATAGCGTTTTAATGTTTCCGTGTAATATTAAAAAACCCTAAAATACCCCTTTTAAGCCTTTTTTTCCCCTGCAGTTTCATGTACACGTGGTCACGATGCTTTTCAAATATAATTCAGAAAAAAAAGATCAATAGAGAATAATCTAGTTGGTTTCAAACAATACCAGTGCTAAACTATTCTTCAAATATTGACATTTTGTTTGGTTCCTATAGGTTTTAACAAATAGTTGTGAGTTAACATCAATTTTGATAATAAATTAATAAGTAAAGACTGCAGAAGAGTTGGGTAACAATAACAAAATGTGCAAAGTATTTAAAAGATTTAAAGAAAAGAAAAAACACTGCAACATACAATATTTCTGTTGGAAAAATAACACAATAAACGTCCTTCAGAATACTTCATGTTTTATGTACTCAGTGTTTTGAGAAAACAGATGAAAATATGTTTGGGTTGTAAAATCTTTAAGTGATTTAAATGAAAACAAAAAAGAAGAAAATTTTATCTGAAAAAAAAAGACAGGTTATGTCTTAGCAAACACAGATACAGAATTTGAGGTTTATTTCAAATTAGATATTATTATTTTTTTATATTATTAGATATTATACATATTATTATTTAGGGAAGTGGTAGTACTAAATTAAGCTATCATTGACAGATTTTTTTTTCTGTAAGAAAAAGAGCTGCTCTTGTAGCATCAGTGTCTTCATATTTATTCGCCGTCCTAGGCCTCCAGAATACAGAAAAGTACAGAGCTGTCTAAATACTTGCTCATCAGACATCCCTCCTCTGTCATCACAGACCCATGGGTTTCATTAATGCCAGCTTTAAAACAACCACTCAGACTCCCAGTCCCACAATTGGATCCCAAATGCTTGCAGTGATGAAGGACAGCCGTTTGCCTGAAGGATACAAATGCATTCAATTCTCAAAAAAAAAAAGAAAAGCAAAAACATGTTTTTGTTCTTCACTGGTTCAAAGAAATCACACACATTCTACCACCATTTTCTTTATGCATTTACTTGCACTTCTTATTTTAAACTCATATTGTGCTTCATTTATTTTCTAATAAACAAAAAACTTGAATTTTTGGAATGCTTAATGTGACACGCCAGGCTGTTTTCTGGGCATTTTTGTTCACTCTGACTTTGTGTCTCCTTTTGATTTTGCATCCACTGAATCCAAAATTTGTTCAAGTCATTTTCTTTTGCATAAACAGTACTTTGTGTTTAGCAACAAACTGTTTTTTTTTTCCTTTAAAAGTCCTGCATGACCTCAGTCGAGGAGTCCTGCAAGATAAGTAAACCAAAAAGTAAAGGCTTGCGTCACTACAGCTCTTTGTGTCCTTCCTAATCACACAAGAACATCTGCTTTTGTGTTATGCAACAGAGCCACTAATGTAAATGGAGTGCAAAATAAATAATAAAATAAAAGGAGTTATATAATCTTGTCTGACTTTGTGACTTTTTTTTCATTTCAATTAAAAGAACATTAAAAAAAATTGCACAGAAGTGGACAGCAGCTGACTTTGTAGTTGCCCAGCAACCGCATAAATATGCTTTCAGGGTTTGTGGCTATGCAGCAGCAACCCAGATGAACAAATGTTCCTCCTTTAAGTCTGTCAACAATTGTTTGATACTTTATGGAACGTTTTACATTTGTTGTATGTGATTGTGTACTTTTTAAGACTGAAAGTGCACATTTTGTGTGAAAAGCGATATCACTTATAGTGTGTGAAGACCCCAAACATTTATTTTTATTATTGTATTTTTGTCTCATACATGGTGCAGTGCCTGAATCCCACTTTAAGCTCCCATGCCCAGTGTTTTCAACAAGCCCTCAGGTTCTGCGTATCAACAGTGATCAGGCATTTTATCTTTTGACAGTGGGGGGATGAGCTAGACTCCGAAATCCCAGCCCAGGAGCTTCACATACTCAGTATTCTGCCAGTGTGTGCTCCTGACTTTACTGTTGCATGTCCTTGGAGCATGCAGAGTGCAGCAAAATACATTTTTGGAGGGTTGCATGCTCCAGTCCATTTTAATTTTCCTTTTTTTTGTTTCCAGCGCACTGTCACTAAGCTGTGCTGCATGGGCTTAGAGCAACCATTTTGATTATGATGCCCGCTGAGTTAATGTTACAGAAGTTGACTGTTATTGGTATCCGCTTGTTTGAATTAGCCACTGTTCACTGTTCACTGTTTGCTTGATAAACAGAATTAATTTCCTACAAACAGCAAATAAAATAAGCATAATGTCCCACTATGACCATGCATGTGCGGGGGAGGAGGGGGGGCATGCAAAGGCTGCCATCTTATTCTGCATTGCAAAGTTGAGAATTTTACTTATGTCTTTTTATTTTGTACTGGACTTTTAGGGGGGAGAAAATACATAAATAATGAAAGTGGCAAGGCATGAGTGTCAGTAACAACTTAAAGCCTTTAGCCTGAGCTTTATTTGTGTTGTTCAAGTATATTGAAAACTTCATTGTCTTCCACTTTCACAAGTTGAATATGGTTCTAATTATTTGTGAATTCAGCTCTGTAAAAAATGTGGGAAGAATAGACTAGACAGTAGAAAAATCAATGTGTCAATGACTGGTTGTGCACAGAACTACAGCAGTTAAAAGCTGGTATAACTTGCAGATTTCAGCGTCATGGTTTACCGTCTGGAATGCCAATGTCAACATTTGCTCCACAGCTTTAAGGCAGCATGGTCCCACTTTGTCAAATAGTTTTTTTTTTTTTTTTTTAAATAGAGTTTGAAGGCAGCGTCATTCATGCTGTTGGTTCTGGTAATCATGTGATGAAATGATCGTTACATCTTACTGAAATCTTTGTGATGTCCTTTAGGAAAAACAAATATGTTACCGACAGAGTGAACTTAATAAACTTTGTCTTTTTTTCTCTCCCTCTTTCTTCTGGCATTTTTCTTGGATCTGCTCATCTTGGATTCAACACAACAGGTAAGTACAGTACTTGTGTTCATGGTTAACCTTCTAGGTTGGATTAGCTTTCTCGCAGAGATCGGCACAACATCAAAGTTTACCCAAACTAATTCTTAGGTACCTGTTGCACCAGGGATGCATTTTAACAGAACGCTTTTGTAAATGTTGAGCCGGTTCTGTTCTTCTTTGCTGACACTTGGCGAACAGGGCTATTCCATTTATGCAGCCAATCTCATTGGCTATTGGAGAGATGCCAATCTGCCCTCACAGATAGGAAAGAGAGAGGGAGCAGGGAGAGTGGGTAGAAAAGCATTTATTCATTCTGACACTGATCAGATAAATCGGAAATGATAAATGGCGCCTATTTTTACTTCCTTTTACCTGTGTTAACTTTCAGCTCAAAAAGAAACCCTCCTGGTCGAGGGAGGCTTGTCTCTGAAGCCATATCTGAAGCTTTAATTTAAGTGATATAACTATGATCTACGAATCATCCTGTAAAGCGCTGGAGATGATTTATGATAGCTTTCTTTGCAAATATTGGCCATGGCTAAGTGGAGGGACAGTTTAAAATTGAATACTCTCCCCACGCACAAACGTTTACTCATAGATTTGTTTTGGATTTGTTTTGTTGAATAAGCGTAATGTAAAATCTGCAGTCAATCGCCCACATATATGCAGTTCAAATGTCACACTCTTATGAATGCTAAAGATCATTTAACACAGTTTTGATTGTGTTTTTCACTGCCCTAAACTATGAAATTGAAAACTAAAGTTTTATTACCCTTGAAAAGTGATTTATGGAATATATATATATATATATATATGTTTTTTTTTTTTTTTTTTTTTTTTTTTTTATGTATATATATATATATGTCATTACGGTTAGAAAAACTACAAGCTTGATGTTTCCAGCCAAGGTTTTCTTAAATCAGAAAGCAAAGCCAGACTTCTTCTGTGTTGTTGTAATCTAAGCTCATTTGTTTCCTGCTGAAACGGCGAAGCTTGCACAAATGTTCGTGTACGTCAGTCTCTGCTGTGCCCACTGTTGTGGTCAACAGAAGGTAGCCTATAAGAGTCACTTCAACCAAGCTTTTTAGCTCTTAATATGTCCCACAACAAAGAGATGGGTCTACAGCGAACACTTGCCTCAATCTCTTTAGATAAAGAGCACTACCACAAGGCCTTCAGGTTAGATGAGGAGTTTTGTTTTGGTCTGAGAGGTGCTGGTTGTGTAGCTTTTTTTTTTGCATTTTTAACATCTGTTTTGAGGGGAAAAAAAAGTAAGTCTCAAATTCTTCCACATGCTTTTGGGTAATGAAAATATAAAAAAAGAAATATATGCCAATTCACAGTCATGTGATCCATACGGTCTTCCTTCAATGGTAAAATGGCAAATGTTTTATACTTACATAGCACTTTACTACCTGCTTAGAAGGCCCAAAGCGCTTTACAGTCACAGTCCAATTCACATATGTGCACACATTAACACTGTGGTAACACTGGCGCCGACCTGTAACCACCAGGAGCAATGTGGGGTCACTGTCTTGCCCAAGGACACGTTGACACAAGGTGGGAATCAAACCTGCAATCTTCTGATCAGATGGCAAAATATTGTCTTAACAAAACAACAATTTCTAAATGAGGTTACATTTCTTCAAACCAAATTTTGATGTGGGGTGACAGCTTCGTACCTCGAACAGGGTTTTGTCATTTAAATGTGATTCTGCTTTCGTGTTATAAAAGTTAGAACTGCTATCACCTTCATCCCCAGTAAAGAGGCAAACAACTGGAAAACTAGAAATGTATATACAAAAAAAAAATGTGGAGGTTGTCATGAAATGGAACCCTAACAAGCAAAACGTGCTGAGATTCAAAAGTCAATTCTTTAAAAAAGGAAACATAAGATACACTTTGCTTCTTAGCTTACTGTGTTAAAGTTCGTATGCAGATTTACTGTTATACACATAAGCAAGAACAGGATCTCTGTGTAACCCTATCTGATATGAAGTTTCAGCCTTAATGAATAATGGCTTATTTGGCTCAGAAATGCATAGACATCAGTCTTTTCAGAAAAAGGGAAAATCTTGTACCTAAAGTGACGCACGAAGGTGGGCATGACACCAAGCAGTGGCAGCTTCTACCTTCATTCTGTAGATTTTGGAGTGTGTGTTAGACAGACCTCCAGGTGGTAATTCAATATCCCCCTATGCAGTGTGACATGTGAAAAATGGAATTGCATTACAGAAACGCATGAATGCATGGATTTGATGTGCAGGGGCTTTTTAGCTCGTGTCGACTCAGATTTGTGTTGCATCTCATCGGCCTCACCAGTGCGTTTCTATAAAAGTATGAATAACAATGATAAATGAATAGAAAATCCTGTGTCCCACCCCAACGGAAGCTTTGTAGTTCATCCCCGGTAATACTCTGAATATTAGGCACTGACCCAGATCTGCACTTATGGAGGTTACATGGAGCCCCAGATGACGGCCCAGCTGTTGTTGGCCCACGCATTATCTCACCGACTAACCCCCGTTGTTAATGTTAAAAGCAAGATAACACATCAGCATAGGATTATTCAAACATAGCATGGAAGCTGTCTGTGAAACGCCGGGGTTTTCAGTTCAGTTCACTGTATTTGTAGATTGCCAATTTCCAACAAACGTCAGATAATTATTTTTATGATGACTTCCCATTTCGGAGCATCCAACTGCCAGCCTTCCTTTTTTTTTACGAGTTACACTTTTAGGCACTTCTGCTCTTCCTACAGTTCCATATTTATGTAAAAGTAATGACTCCTGACTCTCTGTTATTAATTCAACATGCGTCTGTGCTGGGCATGTAAATGAAGAAGTGGGCCTGTATACTGCTGGGGAGATAGCCTGAGTAATGGAGATAATTATAGTGCCCAGGTAGACCTTTCTCATTTATATATATTTTTTTTTTTTTTAGTGGAGCCCCTGTTCTGGGTTTATTTGCAAGGAATTGGATGCAGATGTAAGCCTTTTTTACTTCAAAGATCAAGATCAAAAATTCCCCGTCAATGTCCTCTTTTAATTAATTTCCTGCCTATAAATGTGGGTTAAACAAACACGCTGGCTATCAGGATTTATCTTTACTCCTGCGACATGCATGAGCATCAGGATTTAAAAGGAAAACATAAGAGGGAATGTGAAATGGGAACGCAGAAAATGGCACATCCAAGGATTTGGATTTTAAAAGATAATGTTGACGATAATTAGAATATTGATCGTCATAACGCCACCTGTTATAAAAGAAGCAGTGGAAAGCCACCCACACATTGTCATTAGTCATCAGAAGCTTCTTACAGCCCACTGCAGTGGATGCTGCCACCCATGATTTAGCTCTCCAACCCATTTTAAGGGGGTGTTAAGTGTTTATTATGCAGCACCGTCCCAGTCCCAATGAGACAGCAGAATGTTGGCGGATCGATACCTCTCACAAGAAGCTAGGTTAATTTATTTTTTAAGGATCTGCTTGCCTCTCTAAGGATCCTCTTGCTGTTGAAATGCAAGTTGTTTCTTAAAGATCTGTAGAGTGACATTCTGTCTGTGACATACGAACCCCTCTGTCCAAGGACTTCAAAAGCTTTCCCTCCTTTCTTCGAGGCGATTGTCTGCGACTGTATTTGTGAAACGGTAAATGTAGTTTTGCTGTTTTGTTACAAATGCATAAAGCTCTTAAAATGCTAATTCTGTTGCTAGTTATTGATGGTGCATCCTGGCTTGCATTTAGCGACTGGGAATTGAGCTGGGGCTTACAGGTATTGATTCTACAGGTTTTCTGTATTAGTGCTGTGCATTACTCTTTAGCTTCTACATTTACTGTATGAGCAAAGAACCCACGCCGAATCCCAATTTGAACATTTTATCACTTTTACCTTTTATTTGAAATTAGATTTAAACATAGGTTTGACTCCCAATGGTCTATTTTATCAAAGTTTTTAGTCTCTTGGTCCTATTTCGCTCAGAAAATGTGCAACAGCTCCTCGTGAAGTCTCAAAATTAGGGATGTAACGATTCATTTTAGCAAAGATTTGATTCATGTATTAATTCATGGTTGGCAATACAATTCAAAGTTAATACTGGTTATTTTCAAAGGATCCGATGATTTACTGACTTAAAATTGATCCAGGATATCTTTGGACAAAAATTCAACCAGTTTGACAGAGATAAACACCTGGGTACTGAACAGTGCAGGTGAGGTTTTCCAGATTCCTTGTATTTCTTGCAAGACAATCAAGTGTAAATTAAATATGTGTAAATATTAAACAAGAATAAGTAGCAAATCCATTCACATTTTAGTGTCCTACAGCTTTTTCCACATTCAAATAAAACAAACGGAACATTATTAGAATATTCTAAATCACTGTATGGTTTCATATCGTTGTAAAGTCCAAAGTGTTTCCACACATTTGACTGTAATGATGAGTTGATCATTTTTTGCTGACATCACATATGTGTTTGTCCTCTGTGACGTCACTTCATGTCCCGTCATTTTTACAATATAAAAAATAAACATAATCTAATTCAATCCAAATGTAGCATATAGCATACCAAATGCACTCTAAATAATATCCTGTAGCTGGCAAAGAGCTCCAAAAGTGTCCTATGATGCTTTTCTGCTTGACTACTTTTAAGCTAACGACAATGTCCTTCTATGTATTTATTTTCATTTGCGAAAGTGACCTAACCTTTATGAAAAAGTGACACCATTTCCAAATCGCTGAAGTTCTTTTTTTTTTTTTTTTATAAATAAAACATTTCATCTTCAAAACTTAAGTCTGAAATGGAGAATGTGAAAGACGGATGAATACATTTATTATTGCTTTGGTCATTTTGGTTACCCATCATCCGTATTGATTTTCACAGAGCATCATCAATCAGGGCATTTATAATGGATACTGTCTGAGAGCTCATATCCCTTTCAGGGAATCATCACACCAGGCTTAGGTCAAACAGAGATTTGATCTGTTGTCAGGTAGATGAATTGATGTTTTTCCTCTTCATTCACTGTGTGGTACAAACACACATCCAGGCACAAGAAGAGGGAGATTGAAGTAAAAGAAGAGTAGGGATAGTGAGGAGTGTAAAGTGCTTTATATCAGCCCTTAGGACTTCAAGCTTTTAAAATATTCAGAGTCCTTCTCCATCACCTTTCACCCTCTTCGCTTGTTTAAGAAAAGCCCGAAATGAAATCAATAGTTAGGCCTGTGCTTGCTTCTGTGCCAAGCATCATCTAATATTTATACAAATGAAGCTTCACAACCTCAAATTTGCTCCGCAGCTTCTTGCTGAAGGGGCATAGAGGGACTCATCAGGTGAAATCCAGGACAGAATGTAAAGACATAGAGGTTAAAATAAATCTTCGCCCCCATCATGATGGCTACAGCAATCATTTGCATTTGCATGACATGACATGTTATGATTAACTGCCATGTTAAGGAGGACACCTTTGCTACCATAAATAAGAAATGGATCATAAATCATACATGGCAACTCGAGGCCACTTTAGCTGCCTAAAGCATGCTTCCATATAAATAAAGAGTAAATATGGGTCGTTTTCACTTCTCAACCGTGTGCTGACAGTGCAAGCTCTCCAAGGAGTTAATTAACCTGTTTTATACTTTCATCTTTCACCCCATCATATATATTTGTTTGATGTTAATGATCAGTGCTGTAGTTAGTTGCAGATAATTATCAGGCTTCTGTCAAAACCCAAATACAGCAAAAAAAAAACTTGTTTTTTTTTCCCATTTAAAAGCGAATAATAAAATTCAAACTTTTTTCTTCTTCATTGTCATTATAATATGTGTTTTAATGAAAATTGTACCTTCACAAATTGTGTATAAGCTGTGGGCAGAGAAGATGTGGAGTAGATGTTAGTCACACAACAACAATTAATCTACTCTTTAGTGATCTAAAATGCACTTTAAATGACATCGTTTTTGTAATGAATCTTTTTAAAATGTGGCTGTAACTTATAAAAACATTCAGTCTTAGAGCCAAGTGAGTGTACCATACAATTACTGAGAGGAACACCCCCAAGTTGCCAATTTATTTTTTCTTTTCTCTTAAGGGCCCTGAAGTCCTCTGCAGAGTTTTTTGGTTGAGTAGGACTTCTATCATATGCAACAAGCCATTTTAATATGGAACACCGCAAACCATTTTCACCATGTCTATAGTTCATGCCACTTGTTGCTGCATATTGGAAAGAAAAATACAACGGTGATTTTTTTTTTCCTGACTTTTTAGATAATTGAAGAAAACATTATGGAATCACTTTTGTAATGATTTGCAGTGAGTGCTTTAAACATTTTTATTCCGTCTGACTTACAAGTTGTAAACATTTTCTTAATTTATCGCAAAAGAACACAAAACACTGCAAAAAAAAAAAAAAAAGGTCCTTGTTTTCAGAAAAGATCCTGAAATATCAGAAAATCTCCACTGTTGTAGGAGTTTGCAGAACATGTTGCAGAAGATGTAAAATGCAGCCACAGTATGAGAATATGCACACTAGAGAGCAGTCTGTTCCCTTTTTCTGCAGTCATTACCAATGCCCCACCCCTCCTCTCCCAGAGCATACTGTTTACGTCAAAGGACTCAGGAAACACAGCATCTGTCAGTGCACTAATTTGCACAATGAACAACAGAGGAAGAATAATAGATATATATATATTATATACACACACACACACCTCTTAATGGCCTTGTATTTAACAAACATTTCACATCACAGGAAAACACAGTGGCGAATAGTGCATGTGCAAATCTTGCTTGAAGCTAGCTGGTGGATAATCTTTTCTGTGGTTCTGATACTACTCAATTTATAGTTTTACCTATGTGTGCATGGTCTACGTGGTCGTTGGTGTCGTGTGCTTGATTCAGGTAAATGAGGCAACACTTTTCTGTGACAGCCAAAGTGTGATAAAGAGGCAAAGAAAGACAAAGCTTTAGATCTTTGACAATCCCTTTGCTTAATGTGAATGCTTCACAATGAGTGAGCTAGTACAGGATACTGTGCCCGTTTAAAACAAATTAATAAATAAATAAACTTGATCCTTTTGAATCAGTTTACAAGAAGGCCATGAGAAAGAAACTACAGTGATGGTGAGTCAACACAATGAATGATAAACCCACAAATGTGACTAAAACTGATCTAGAATTCAAACTGTAAGTTTTACATTGAAGATGAGATGCTGATATCCCTCTGTCTCTTTGATTTTTTTCAATTTTTGTCTTCATTTTTTTGTCTTCATATATTTTACTTATTCCTTCATTTGTTTTCTTATTTTAAAACACTGCAGAGTCATTGCTCTCCAGTCCGCAAGCTCTGCAAGACTGCATCAACTGCCATTCACCCTCTGTGACAGGCTTTACACTTATAAAATTAGTTAACTGTGAATAGCAGTTTATTTAAACTTTTTTTGTAGTTTACAAAAGAAAGAGGGTATTTTTTTACCCATTTGTTGTCCATACTTGCACATCTTCTTTTAACATATTTTACAGACTGTCATTTTTACATTTTTCAATTCAACTTAAACATGTTTTCAATATTTTAAATGCTTGTGAAATATTTAATGTATCATAATACAAATATGTTTTTTTTTTCTTAATCTTCTTGCCTGTCCACAGTTTGTGTCTCAACAATATTGAATTGTTCTCAAGTAGAAAGACACGTTAAAGCTCAAATATCCATCCAAGAAATTGTCCTCATGTTCTGTGTATTTTCTCAGAGTATCAGTAACATGACAGTCAGGTGCCCATTATGCCCTGTGATTTTAGAAGAGCAGGAGAAAGCAGAAGCTGTAAATCCACCACAAAATAGTCAGCTAAATAAAGCACATTCCTGCCACATCACAGTGAATAGAAAAAAAGTGTCAAGAAGATCCTGTTGTCCCATTTTGTCTCTCAATATCCTCTCTATAGAGTATCCAAAGGGGATGTATTGTATATCCAGGTAATCACAGGGCAACTCAAAAAAGCAATGTCACACCTCACATTCCCGAGAAGGTTGTTGTTGGCAAGTGCAAGACCCGTATTCATTGATGATCACCAGTGCTCCTTCAATGTGATTAGGTTTGTAGTCAACATAGTATTCCGGTGTAGATATCGCAGCCATCTGCTGCATGCTTTGCTTTTGCTTCTGCTTACGCCGCTGATTGCTGAAGCATTGCCTCAGTTGCCTTATTCCAGCTGGAAAGCACTTCCATGCCACATACAACATGAGCACAATGATGAGAAAGGAGAAAATAAGTGCCATGGTGCCAGTCACCACCTTATGGATCTGCATGGTGCTCTCTGGGTCATCAAGGCCCACTGTGACGGTGAATGAACTTGTGACCACCTCACTACCCTCTCCCTCGTAGGGGTTTGGGGTGAATTGGCCCAGAAACACAGAGCTACCCTGGGCCTGATCCCTTGTTGAGGCATACAGGCCTGCTGTGGTTACCTCTACTGGGGAATCCTCACATAGCTGAAAAGCATAGACGGCATCCAACACATCCTCGCCCTGTGCAGTGTCGGGGCTTGAACACAACAGGGAACTGTCACGCTGGCCTCGGAAGGCACTCAGCCAAGATGCCAAGGCACACACATTGCGACTGCATTCCCAGTCATTCCCTGCCAGGGTAATGCTGTCCAGTGAAGACCATGAATCCAGGACGCGCTGGTCCACAGAGGTCAGTCTATTGGAATCGAGCATCAACACCTTGAGGTTGGGGGTGCTCTCAAAAACGTGTGACTCAATGTACTCAATTTCATTGGCTGACAGATCAATCTTCTCCAAAAAATGCCATATCCACTCTAGGGTGTTTACAACAATAGTGGCACGATTGTTGTGCATGTACAGAGTACGTAGAGAGATGAGGCGAGGGAAATGGGCTAGGTTGACTTTGACCAGTTCATTGTGCTCAAGATGCAATTCAGTCAACTTGAAGAGACCAGCAAAGGAATTCCGTGCAAGGCTCTGCAGTTGGTTGTATCCCAAGTCCAGAAACTGCATGCTCCTGCAGTCCTGAAAAATCCGTACTGGCACAAATTTAAGACCATTGTAGCGCAAATGCAAATTTGTGAGCTTTCTAAGGCCATGGAACAGGTCTGGCTCAAGAGCCTGCAGTCTGTTGTAGGAAAGATCCAAGATGCGCAGGTTTGGAAGAGGTCTAAATGTACCATTTGGCAGACTCTCAATCCGGTTACTGCTCAGGTCTAATTCCTTTACCCGTCGTAGCCTGTCAAATGCACCCTCCTCTACAATGTCAATGTTGTTGTGATCCAGATAGAGCCAGGTTAACTGTGACAGACCAGCTAGTTGGCCTTCTCGCAATTCAGTCAAGTTGTTTTCTCTCATCGATAAACCCATGGCACTGCTTAGATTGCGGGGAATTTCCGTGAGGTTGAGCCCCTCGCAATACAGCAGCTTGCTGTCACAACGGCACAGCCTTGGACAAACTCCCTCTACCAAGGGAATGGCTCTTAAAAAAATTCCCAAAGAAAACAATATTAACCCAGGGGGCTTTTTCAGTGGCCACTTTAAGTACAGTCCAATTAGGAGGAAATCCATTAGCATAAATATCCAGGAATGTCTGGGAGAAAATGTCCATTGAACCACTCTGGATATTGTTTTGCTCTATCGGAATATAAATATTACACCATATTTAATTGATTAAACAAGAAGAATTAATTGTCCCTCCTATTTTTTGCACATAGGGATATAATTCTGTTCGTCAGTCCATCAGAGTGGGCTATGACAATTGAAAGAATAAAGAGCACGTCTCTTTGCTTACGGTACCAGACAGTGGGAGGAGGACAGAAAATAAAACTGTTGGTCTTACTCAATACGATTCCTACTCACCCCTGTTCAAAAGATCTCCATTAAGCTCATTGCATTGTACCCCAACACTAATTATGTTCAAATCTGAAAAGAAGCCCACTGTGGTACAACCCCCCCCCCCCCCCACCGCCTTTTTTCCCTTTTCAGTGGACACCAGATCCTTGGCAAGCGTACAATGTCTTAGTTTTCTTCAAGTGAAAGAGCCAGATAGAGAAGGAATCCAAGTAGCTTTCAGCGAGATGGTAGGAAGTGCAAGTTCCCCTGTATGCGTGCATGGGCTCTGTCTCTTTAGCTCCTCCGCAGTCCTCTGCTGCAATGATCACAGGGAAGACGAGACAGAGAAAGAGAGAGGGAAAAAAAGACCTCGGAAAAGCTTTCTTATTATCGGTCTTGCTCCTCACAGCATAAGTTTGAAGCAAATCTGTTTACATGCATTTCTGTCCATCTCCTGATGAAATCTCTGACTTGTAGGGTTTATATCCATTCAAGCCGTCAGTCGTGCTTTCAGTGATGGATGCAAGAAAAGAAATATTAAAAAAGAGCAAAAAATATTTTCTTGTTGAATATCATTCCTCGTCTTCTGAGTTCCTCATGCCAGTTCAGAGGTGATTTGCATCTCCTGTGGCTTGCAGATTTTCTTCACTCCCTTGCTTGTTTTTTTTCTTTTTTTCCCACCCAGCTGGAAGGGCTGCTGTAGGCTGGTGCTGGTAGACAGGCAGGGCAGTAAATGTGGGAAGCAAAGGAGCGCGCAATCCCTTGCAGCAGACCAGTCCACTGACAGCGCATGCAGAAGCACCTTCTGTTCACTGAGTGTCGTAAGCCACTCACAATTCAGAGAGCTCCCTCTCTCTCCCTCTTGCTCCCTTTCCCTTGATCGCTCGCTCGCTCACTTGTTCACATTGCTCCCTCCTCCCTACCATCCTCTCCCTCCTCATCCTTGCTTTTCTCTGGTTCTGTGTTTTTCTCTGTGCCTCAGATATGTATATATTAAGACAGGATTGGGCTAAAACTTAAAGCTCTAATAAACCCCAGACTTACACAAACCCTGACTCTTCCATGCTCACTGTTTTGATAATGCTGTGAAATTTTAGTTTCCTATATCATCTTTAAAGTATGCAGAATATAAAACAGCATTTTTTTTGTTATTTCTTCTAAACCTTAGACAGTTCAAAAAACCTCCAATCATCTTTTGATCTATTTTTATGGATTCCCAGTGGTCCTTTAATAATGATTGTGCAGTTTTTAGAATATATATATATATATATATATAAAGTTTGAGTTGTTGGCGCTGTGAGACTCTACCTTCATTTCCCATCAACCCTTAGTTTACACTTTTTTTCCAACTTGCTTATCGTCCAACAAAACTGGCGAAAAATGTCTGAGCTATCCAGCCGTACAGTTATGAGCCAGATTCCACCTTGAACAAGGAAAACAAAGACGTACATGGATCTATTTGTCAACAAGTAGATGTATCCGAATTTAGCGGAGCAGGGTGGCCTGCCAATCATAGATTTTACATAATAACTAGAAGCTTTTTCCATCTGCATTTTTGCATCTGCTCCTGATTTACAACAATGTGGATACAAAAATACTCAGAAATGCAGAAATGCAGTTAATATCCCTTATTAGAAAGCTGCTAAAAGAAAATGTGAAATACACTAAAAACACAAATTTTATTGGAGTTGGTCTTTAACATATTTTTGGGGTTTTATAATACAATGAACACCTTTTTGTTTTTCCCCCAGTGAATATAATTCAAAAACACTCATCATCACGTTTGTCTTTTGAACTACAATTACAAATATTGATCTGGGATTGATCTAAAGCTATTGGTATTCATTGTTCGGCCTTGTCAACATTGAAAGCTCGAGTATAATGAGTCAAGACTTGAGTATGACATTCCTCATTTGATATAACTGTCCTGTAGCCAGGCATCCTATGTCATTTTCAATTACAACTAGACTATTCAGTTTGAATACTAATGTAATTGCTTGCCACATAATATTAGCATAAAGATTGGGCAAAAAAAAAGTCTCTGTGTAGGTTTTTCTTTATATTTTTTGCACTTCTCTGTGATCAGTTCAGAGCCTATAATCTCTCTTTTTTTCTCGCAATATTAATATTTCTTGCATTGAATCTATAGTTGACCGTTGAGTTTCTTGTTTGCACGCTTTTGATTTTTTTCTTTTTTTTTTCTTGAGTAAACTTTTTCTCAAAGACATGCTTCAAACGTCAGGTCAAGTTGAAGAAATCTTTCAAATACACTAAAATAATACCCAAGCTATGTTGAGTTTAGCTATAAAATAAGAGTCACCTTTTCCTAAGTGTTTATATTAGAATGTATTTTTTTTTGAAAGATGAAATTTTTTCAAGATGAAAATAATGAGCCAAGGTTGTTTTTTGTATATTTTCTGGAATGAGATTAAAGCTTAACTAGAAACAAATATACAAGTATTAAATAAATAGAACAATTCCATGATAAATAACTGTACTAATCAAAGAAAAGTGAAAAGACAGAGAGAAATAAAAGAGTTGAAAAGAGTCATTTATTCTGTAGTTTTTAAGGTTAATCAAGCCATTTTCAAGTTCAAGCAAGAGTCGAACAAAACCTTGACATTTAACAAAGGAGATAATGTCACCCCACCGCTCCATGCATCAGCAGAAAAGGAACAATGTTATTTTCCTTTGGTCATACTAATAGGGGTTCGCATGGATACATAACAGCAGATTGGCAAAGGCAAATGATACCCATCCTCTTTTTTTTCTTCTTCCAAATTATATTCTGTTTTTTATAATGTTCTTTGTCTTTATACTCTGGTGTTAGGACTTTAGTGCCAACATCCAAATAATAATCTTATTTAAATGATGTTATACTCCTTTTTTTTTTAATTATATATTTTTATGGGGTGCTTAAGGATGCCTATTTTCTGCGTCTACAATCTTAAAAAGATAATTTCATAATAAAATGTAATTCGAACATAGTATTTTGAGTTTCTAAGTCGTTCCGCTTTGCTTTATTACCATTAGAGAAAAACCACCATTTTCAATACTATGATTCACAGTAAACTTGCCAGGTTTAAGTTGAATCTTCCCTACAGAGAGAGGAACTAAAAAAGCATAATTTCTACAAGATGATTTTACATTTAGCAAAAAGCAGCACAAATCCCTTTCCTTGGTACCAGGGGCTATTTTGGTTATAGACTGGATGTCTTGTATCTAATTGAAATTATGTGAAAGAAAATGGCTTTACCAGTGCTTTAGTGTGTTATGCCCCCATACTGCATTTAGCAACTTAACATTGGCTTTAACATCTGTCACTGGGAACTCCTTATGACTCGCTTAGCACCTTTTCCTTTTACAAAGCATGACTTTTGGCTGTCTGAAACATACGTACACAGCTTTTAGAATAATGGGAAAATGATCAATGGTTGATGTCCAGCATTGTTGCTCAAAAGCGGGTTTATAATGTTGCTTTTTGAACTTCCTTTCAGTAAGGCCATATTTTCTTACTTTGTCTTTTTTGTTGTGTCCTTTGGGCACATTGGAGGTGTGTGTGTGGGGGGGGGGTGCATTTTGGTAAAACCTCACAGGGTTTGGGTGAGGCGTTTGAAAAAGTTCACAAGGGCAAGAAAATAAGAAAGGGAAAAAAACAGATCTTGACATTTTGAGAATTTAACTCCTTTTACTTGGCTACGTAAACCATGAAGGGAAAAAACACACACACTAAGAAGGTACTGAATTCCATCAGCCTGTCCAGTTCAAACTACAACTTTTTGAAGATGAAGTACAAAGAGTTTATGTTTGATGGTTAAGCCATTTTGATGCTGGTATAAGGTGTTGCTGCATCCCAAAGATTAAAACCCACAGATTCTAGAATGAATGAAGCAGAAAGAAAATATTTATCAGACATGAAATATGGGCCTTTGCATACTCTTCAGTGCTTTCATTGGTAAATTTGCTTTTCTGTATTTGAGTTTGTCAAGCTTTCATTAAAAGCGTTTACATCTTGTCAAGTGAGTGTGGCAATGTACAGACAACAGTACTCCTTTTGCTGTTTACCTGCATTCCTGCACTCACCTGCGTCGTTATCCTGCATTATGTTATTACAATGTTTACCATCTTTATTCTATCAACCAGCTATAGTGTCTATAGGGAAGTTGTTCTTTTTTTGTCCTCTGACAGATTGTGTTACTTTGCACTTCCCTTGCTGTGCTCCTCTTTCACAACTCCTCAGGCTCAGAAGCTGCAAAATACAGAGGAGAGTCGAGGTGCTTTTTCTGTGTCTTATCTCCCAGGGGAACAGGGTCTGTCCGGTTGTATGCAAAAGGGTATTATGCAGACAAGAACATGGTATAGGACAATAAACAAATAAATAAACATTAAACATCTAAGTGCTGAGTGTCTGTGTTCAAATAAACAGCAGGACTTTATTATAATCCTAAATAATTTCTGCCGCACAGGCAACATGTTGCACAGTTTCTGTAGAAAATCATGCGACTGTGAGAATTGTGGAGCTGATAGTTATTTCAAGATCAGGAGCTTAAGGCATTAAGCCAACTTTTACATTTGTGTAAGGCCACATAAGCATAATAATAGTAGACACACTGGCTATCATTCCCTCATCTGGGTCAAACTAGATGAACTTCACTGTATTTCAAGAATTTGGATGTTGAAGTAGTAAAATAAATAAATATATACAAATTCAAAAAAAAGTTTTACATAGTTTTACGGAATTGCTAGCAACAGTGACTACTAATCCCTTCCTGAAAGTCTTTTCCTGCTTTCCTTTCTTATTGTATTGCAGTTTTCTACATGTATATAAAATAATGACCTTCAGATGATCTTGACGGATTGAAACTGAAATCACTTCAGTCTCAGCTGTGCTATATTCCCTCTTAGCTGTAATGGATGAGTGTGCCATCAGCTAATGACATGGTGCACTGTAATGACTTGACGCAGCCAACAGGAGACGAGAGCATGCAGAAAACCATCCGTTTCAGACTAAGAGCTTTGACTCTTCTAAAAAGTTAAGGTCAGCCTATAAGTGAATCTGTGCACCCATGAAACACTCAGGCTACAACAACACTAACAACAAATAGCCCACATACACCTAATAGGCACTCATTGTACTCGTAAAATATTCAGTTCCAAAGCATATATCTTTTATTTTCTCTAAACAATGTCATATATTTTCAGAAAAGTGACAGACTGTAAGAGTTTAAGAGTTAAACCACTGTTTTAGAGGTTTAAACTTTTTGATATATTGTTTGAACATTATTGACCAAGAGTTGCGTTTTATGGGATTGGTGAGTGTAGTTTAAAAAAAAATTCAAACAGCTATTTTACCCAATGGATGTATGTTGTCTAAACCTTGTCAAAAAATGAAGTGTGTTCTTTAGAACTTAGAATTAAATAAGGATCAGCATACAGTCATTTAGTGATCAAACTATTTTTTTAGTAGTACACTTTTTTTTCTTAATATAACTGCCCGTCTAAGCAGCTAATTTTTGACCACCTGCTTGCGTTCACTAAAGATTTGACTGTAGTAGTGTTCTTTTCATTCGGATCTCTTAAATCAAACCTAAATGTAGTTTGCCTTCAATCTTAGAAACACATGTTTTTTTTTTTTTATATACAGTATATATATATATATAGTCTGGTGGATACACAGCTGATAGTCCTACTGAATAGACTGTTAGAATTTGTATTATTGCAAGAAAAAAAGCAGCTATACAAAAAAACGAGTGGCCATCATTACTTTAAGAAATGAAGGTCAGTCAGTTTGAAAATTTGGGAAAACTTTGAAAGTGTCCCCAAATGCAGTCTAAGGGCTATTGGACCAAAAAGGAGAGTGTTGGGAACTGCACCAGATAGCCTAGCCTCCACAGTCACCGGACCTGAACCCAACCTAGATGTTTTGGGATGAGCTGGACCGCAGAGTGAAAAGAAAAAGGGCCAACAAGTGCTAAGCATCAAGACTGTTGGAAGACCATTTCAGGTGACTACCTCTTGAAGCTCATCAAGAGAATGCCAAGAGTGTGCAAAGCAGTAATCAAAGCAAAAGGTGGCTTCTTTGAAGAACCTACAATATGAAATATTTTCAGTTGTTTCACACTGTTTTGTTATGTATATAATTCCACATGTGTTAATTCATAGTTTATATGTCTTCAGTGTGAATCTACAATGTTTATAGTCATGAAACTAAAGAAAACTCTTTGAATGAAAAGGTGTGTCCAAACTTTTGGTCTGTACTGTGTATATATATATATATATATATTCTCGGTCCACAATAGCGCAGTGCAAGGAACAGGTAAGATACTGCGCAGGACTCTTAAGCTCCTGTCTCTGATAGAGGACCCAAGCTTGGGTGAAAAACCACCTGCGGAAGGGTGAGAGGGGCGTTTTTATATATATATATATTAAAGGCCTTGTTTTGAGCAACATAAACCTTTTTTGATATACAGTGTTTCATACCTTTTTACAAGGTTAAACTGCTTCTAATCCTTCCTGAAGCACACTGTGATTATTTTAAGACCATCTAAAATCTAATGTAAGTGATTGTTGATTCGAAAGCAACAATTATACTATTTCACCTCATTTTGGAAACCGGATAAATATTTAATGGATTCACCTAAGAATCTGGTTGGCTCGTTTGCAGGCAAATTCGCAGTTAAATTTTATTTAAAAAATAATGAACAAACAGATTGTGAGTCATTTGTTTGCTGTAGGATTATGCTGGATAGACATCTCAAAATCAATTGTAGGAGGAACTCCAAAATGCTGATTCATGCTTTTTAAATTCTTTACCAACCCGCCAAGGTAAAAAAAATCAATGAAATACATGGATTTTGTTCTATTCCTTAGTGCCTTGGGTAAATAATACACCCAATTAATCTTTTTAAAAGCATGCTTTCATAATGTGCTTGACCATTTGGCCAGTTGAAGGGTTAAGAAGCAAAGTCCCTTATCGTGAACACGGCTACAAGACAACAGCAGAAAATCCAATTTTATGTCTCGTAGCCCCATTTTACTCTGTTCATTGTTTCTAATACAGCTTCCAAGTCAAATGATAGTGATCAAGTTAATTGTTGCAGTATTTGCTCATACATTTAAAATCCCACTTCGATAAAATCATTCTGACATGTCCGTGTGGCATTTTTATTATAAATAAATGTCCATCTACTTTTAAATTGCTGTCAATCAAACTGTCACAAACATGCTCGGTTTGAATGAATGAGCCATTGTGATAACACAACGGCCCAGGAGCGCATTCACATTGCACAAGCTCCCTGATCTGTCCCCTCCAGCGTGCACAAGTTCAGGTGCAGGAGAAAGGAAGATGGCACATTGCCGCATTCCCCGCACCCATTTAAAGTGCGTCAAAGACTGGGTTTTGTTGTTGGCCACACATAGTTAAAATTAAAATAGTCCCAAATGTGTTCTCCGCTTTTGTGTCCTTTCTCTCACTGAGTTTGAAGGCTTGCTTCCCCGCATTAACCAGAAAGGGTAAAAATAAAAACAAGAATCAGGGGACCTTTTTTATTAATACTAAGAAAAATATCATAAAGATCTGGAGGCCGTGCAGGCTGGCTCCCCATCCCCCTGGGGGTCTCTGTCTAGCTGCCAGCTCGCCTCTTTTGAGGACTGGCATAGTGATGGCCATCACTCCAACTCCATCGGTCTGCAAAAGAGTGTCCAGAGTGTATCAGCCTCCGCCCAACAGTGGCCGGGTTGGGTACTGTTGGACGGTTTGGTTCAGACACAAATTGCATTGTGTTGCTGCCAGACTTTTGTGCCGCCCCCGCCGCTTAAATCGCACCGTTGGACCTCAGAGCATGTCTGTACCGTTGACTTAACTTTGAAAACTGGCCGTCTCTGCTGCGGATTGCAATCGGTGAGAACACAGCCAAATCCTAACCTGTAACCCTAAACATAAGTCTTCCTCTGGGTCCGGGCAGCCAAGAAAAAGTTCAGCATTGGCCGCATGTATTTCAAAAATGACTTTCTTTCTGGTATTTCGTTTTCTTTGCAGTGCAAGTGAATTCAACAATCTGCATGTGCTAGCATCAAATCAGTTCTGAGCCACAGCCAGTGCTGCTGCTGGTGCAGTGTAGCGTTAATTATAATGCATTTCAAAGCATTTTTCACATCAAAGTTCTTTCTCTTGTGTAGTTTTATTAAACAGGAGGGTCTGGTACAAACACTCATTTTGTCATTCTACACATTGTTCAAAAAGTGTCAATTTGGAACCAAAAATATGTCACTTTTCACCATTTCTTTATGGCTAAAGAGACAGGTTGTCAGTCGGTGTCCTTTGTGCCCCCCCACTTGTCAAGCTCTTTACTCATGCGGGTGGGGGGGATCAAGGCAGAATCAAGGGCAGGGCTACTCACCTCAGCACTAATGCCCATGCCCATGTAGAGGAAATTTTGGGGACAAACGCTTCAGGTAAACATGAAATATTGCTTTTCAAGACATTTGGGTGGAGATTATAGGTCAAAAACTTCATAATCATAATAAAAACACCACTTGGAACGTTTTTTATAAAAAGAAAAATTCTCATAGGGGGACTTTAAGGGAGCAGGGTGGTTATGCAGAAGATGGAAAGGATCCATCCAATGCCATCACAAAGTTTCAACAATGGTTTGTTGTAAGAGAAGCTGGCAAGGATCAGGAGTATGAACACTTGTGCTGCAGATATTCTAACAAATTATGACGAAAAATCTCCTAATGTGGTTTGCTAAGTAAAATGTCCGTATTAGATTGTAGTGCATCTAACATAAGCTATAAAGAAGACAAAAAAGAAAAACTTGCATGAGTTCATAATTAATACAACCCAGCATCAATTTATTTTATTACTTTATTTTTGCACACCTTGAGTTTTAATCATTATTTCTACTTCTGGATTTAGCTTTTTCCACACTAGTGGTATATGCTGTATTTATTTAATAAACACTCAATAGTTTTCAGGTATAAACAGGTTTGGTTGATACTGGGGTGTCTGGTTTGATGAAAAATACCTCAAGATCTGAAATGTTCATTCAAATAAGAGCCGTGTTAATCATTGAGACAATGAGTTATTTAGTGTAACTTTTATAAATGATGTAACTATATTATATGTACACTTTGAAAAATTTGAGAAGAAGTTGGTTATTATTTTGAGCTGGCTTGTCCTTTGGAGTGGATTCAGCTGATGAACTACATTTATCCCATGTATTTGGGGTGTTTGAAGAGAGTTGGCATTCATTTAATTCAGAGCAGCTTCCAGCTATGGTCAAAGCAAAGTTTTCTCTATTGGGAAAGAGGCACGAAGCTCTTTTTAACTTTTTAAGCACAATTATAGTTGTGGTTTAAAGAAATTGTTGAATTTTTGCCCACATTTTACAGGTTGCCATGTGTTGTTGATTTTTTGTACACATTTTTTTTTAAATCCAAGTTCCTCTTAATTATTTTTCTCCTCTCTCTCCATAACAATTTGTGCTTTGCGTTCTGCCAGTAACTTCTTCGCTCCGCATCAAACTAATCCTGTTTTTTTTCTCTATCAGCTGTCAAATGACTCAAAAATTCCATTGAGAACCACAATACCCATTTTCATAATGCGGTTCTCTGGAGGCACATACCCCTCACTTTTTATGGGCCTGATGAATCTGGCTTATTGCGTTATCCAATACCAAGCAAGCCAATGCATGCATCCTTCATGCACAAACCGTCTCTCATGTTGGGATGAAGCAGAGCAGAACGCAGTAAACAGAGGACGTCTCTGATGCAAACGTCTGAAACACTTCTAGATTTATTCTTAAAATAAAATGCCCTGTTTTTTGTGCTCCTGCTGCAACATCTGGAAAGAACACATGTACATTTCCTTTACAGGTGGTAAATTAAAGAGTAATAGAAAAAGGTTGTGGACTTTAGATTCAAACCAAACATTTCTTCCTCGACTCTGAATAATATGGTTATTTGTTAAAGATGCACTGAATACAGAGAATTATGTTTATGTTTTTTTTTTTTTGTCTAAATAGGGAGGAGAGGGGTAACACAATTAGCTGTACAAAGATTTTCCCTTATAAAGTCTTAGCTGTCATTTTAATGGATCATGTATTAAAGAAGATGTTTTAGGATTGAATGATGGGTGAACAGATAAAACATGTATTTGCTGTTTTGCAAAAATTGGATAATTCTTTGACATTTTTAAGTCAGGTTGTGATTATATTTGCAAGTCTCTTTACTTTTCTGCATAAGCTGCTGATAAAACATTTGAATAATCAAATGTTACATAGTTTTGTGATTTATCTTTTATGTACGGTTTGATAATTTAGATGAAAAAAAAACATCATTGAATAAGCTTTTAAGTAGTATTAAACAGGAAAGACCTGACAACCAGTAGGATAATCAATTATTAAGTTTCCTCTGTGATGCTCCAAAAAGAAAAAAAACAAAAACAAAACAAACATAGCTCCATCTCTTATTTAAGACAGCCATTTCTAATGCAGCTTCCTTTTTACCGAAGGGAGTGATTGTTCGGTCAATGCCTGTATCTGAGCGGCAGTGACAGCTCTCCCGTCATCCCCGCAGCTCTCACACGCAGACACCAGGCTTTAGTGGCAGCTGCAGAGAAAATCAAATCCTAAAAAGTGTGGTCACACTTCACCAAAGCCAATGCTGACGATGCTCACAGCCACAGGTGACACCATTATTTTATCTGCAAGGACAGAAACACCAGCAATCAGAGGAATGCATCAGGGGAGAGTGCATACCATCGTAGAGGACAAACTGTTGTTTTTTTTTCTACTGCCAGCAATTCACAGTAGTCCTTTTGCAGATAAGAACCAGACAGAGTTTACAAAGTTAAAACAAACGTGGGTCAATAATTGATAGTTTCAGAAGTCATCTGATTGTTTACCTCAGGGTGCATTCATAAATTGTGTCGGAAGTGGTCCGAGCACCATCTGAACTCTTGTTTGATGGATTTCATAGCAGGACTTATTGACTTGAGTGCTCAGTCTAATTTCTGTCTTGGTTTATTTTCAATCTATTTTTTTTTTTTAGACTAATGTTTATATTGGCGCCGTTCAGAGAATCAGACGCTCAAAGCTGTTTTGTCTTCATTAAAACTATTTATGGCTTGCAGTGAAAGTACAATTTATAATATACAACCATGTTTCTTTTTTTCCTCAGCTTTTTCTCTTTAGTTTGATTCTCCAAAATGTTCTTTAAAAAAGTTGTTTTTCTTACTTTGAAAATGAGCAAAGAAGTTTTTGCTGTAAATTATTTTACAGTAACTTACAGTATTCTACAGTTGATTCTTTTCGTATTGTACGATTCCTCATAGCTTTTTGAAATTCTATTATTATGTATGTTGACCGACCATAAAGATGATAGCAACTTTCACCTTAGTCATACCAGCAGGTACACAGAATTATGGTTATCTGTGTTCCACACAGCGCACGACTCCAGGCACCATCAAGTTCAGGAGGCCCAACCAATGGCAGACATCAATGTCTTTAGTGCAGCAATAGTGAGTCTTTTGACACTGAACAAATTCCACTAAATTAGAACAGCACTGCAATGTAATGCCTGGACATAAACCACATTATTTATTTAACTTGCATAATTCATTCTGCTGTTTCCAGAAAAAGGACACATGACTGAAACTTTTTCAGAATGATCTTGAGCAGTTGATTTTTAAATTAAGTTATGCACTCCCTCATTTTCCCATAATGCTCGGTTGTTTACGAGAAGTTCTTGAAAATCACATGATATGTGTTGCATTTTACAGCATGAAACAGTACAACATAAAACAGCAAAATACTCTGATTTTCTCCCAATTGACATTGCAGTCCACAGTATGATACTTTGCAAAAGGAAAACAGTAGAATTTTGTTGATATTGTAAATGTTTTGCTATAATTTTACATCAAAGGTTTACAGTTGAGGCTAAAGAATAATTGTGTTAATATTTGTGGCAAAATTGAACATTATTTTCCTCAAAATGGATGCTATGAAATTGTGGATAATAAGACTGATGCCCAAATCTTCCCTGCTGCTCATCTATTGTCAGCTTCACAGGTGATGATGTACACTGAAGCTCTGCTTCCCCTTTACTGATGACTGACCTTGATGGTAATTGCTTGCATGATATATGAACAACAAGATGACACCAAAATTCATTATCAACGCTGCCGGGGGTGGATGAAGTTTCCAAAAAACAGGCCCTACCCAAGCACATGTCCATCACACTGAACTGCAACTTTACATCAACATCACCACTCTACCCCCACCTACCCCATTACCTCACCACACCAAAGCAAACATATACTGTACATGCAGTCAAGGCGGATCAATGCAAAGCACATACTTTGCTGTATATTATCAAGCTAATGATTGTATTGTGTCAAGAATCTGAACCATGTTCTTTTATTGAGGATTTCAAAAATTGATTTTTAAAATGTAAACATAAAACAATCCCATATCATTCATTCCATATTTTCTAACCTGCATTGACCCTTTTGGGGTCAAATCTGGAAATTTAGAGTAGAAATAAATAAATAAAATGCTGTAAAATTACTAAATATGAGTTTGTTTATACAATTCTAGATTTATTTAACCTTGATACTTTTGCTTTTATTACCTAGAGATTACTCAGTGAACAGTAAAATACCAACACCCAACGCTTTTTTTAAAATACTTTCCTTTTTTTAAATTGAAATTCCTTATGTAATGTTGATCTTTTTTTTCATTTTCCCATGTTTGTAGAATATGCTTATGATAAATAACACTTTTAAATATTCAATTTTTAATTATCATTATACAATTTTAAATTCCTTCTTTTTGACAACTTTCTTTCTTCCTTTTATTGATTTAATTATTTATTTGTACAAATATTTTGTCCTAATTTGTTGAAACTTTTTTTTTTTACACTTGATGGACTTTAAAAACATCACTGCATTTTGCCGAGCAAAACTAATTGTTAAGGGGATTACTTGAAAGTTACTCTTTTGTCAAAGTTTTCTTTTTTTTTCTTTTTTGAGTCGCCTGCAAATTTGTGAACTCATAATGTTGCATGCAAAATGCACACTCATTGATAGCGCAACTACTTCCCCAAGAAAGCCAAGCAAAGCTTCTGACAGCTCCCTTTTCCCTTCACAAATGGCTTTGATAAGTCTTCTCAGCCATCTTTCTTGGGAGGCCTAGCGGAAAATCCTTTTTTCTACCAGCTGGCATTTATTCCTCGCAGATTGTCAAACTAGCAAATATTCTGTAAACAGAATCCGTTGCCCCAGGTGTGGTGTTTTCCCAAGCAAAAGCTGCTCAAACAGATCAAAAATGTCATATGAATTGTCTCAGCATGATCCAAATGTGTCGCACTGATCACAGCGAAGAAGCGTGTCCCACAATAACAAACACCTGTCTTTGGCAATGCTGTTTTCATCAAAATTGCAATTGGACCAGTGAAATTTGTTAAAACGCTGTTAGCTAACGCATAAAGCAACCAGGGTCAAACCGGGTTAAGTTAGGTTAACCTTTTAAACACTTGATAAAATTATACTGACAGCAGCTCTGCAACAAATCACTGTAATCAGGCACTCAAATCTATAAGGGTCCTTGTCTTTGTGGTGCTGTGTCTAAGGTTTTGTTGGTGTATGTATGTGCATGCTACATGTGGAGTGTTAAATCAATGTAATAGGTCGCTTGGTTATATTTTAACACTCCATTGTGCGCATTAATAAAACATTTGTCTTGCATTAAAAGTAGAAACTATATGTTCTAAATATTTGAAGCCTAAAAATGTCGATAAATTCCAGGTCATTCCGGTTTTTGGACTTAAGTTTTGACGGTATCAAGTATGGCTCATATGTTAAACTATACGACACAGAAAAAGGTGGGGCCAGGCTGTGTTTAAAACAATAAACTCTAAATAATGATTCTTTTTTTTAACTATAGATAAAAAAATGGTGCTTGGAACAGACTGGTGAGAAATTGTGAACATTGATTCATGGCAATTTAAAAACTACTTGTTTCCAATTTCAGGGAAATACCTCTATTGAAAGCAATGTAAACCATAATTCCTAAAGCGTAGCATGCATTATAGGGAATTTGTCTTCTCTGCTGTTCATTTATGCATGACAGAAGACTTTAAAATCTCTTTTTTGGTTTAAAGTTCTGATACAACTAACTGCAAGTGAATCATCTCTATTACACGACCATGTGCCATAGTTGTCATAGTTTTCATTTTGTTTAAATACTGGACAAAGATGTATTTTATATGAGAAAATTGTAATTAAAAAAATAAATGTGAATGTCAATCAGGTTGTCAGTTCAATACCTAAAGGTTTTCCCCTAAACTCAAACAGCAGGAACAGAAAAACATGTTCGCTCTATAAGCGGTGACTTTAATTATTGACACAGATGGTAATGCTTTGTAGCATCAAACCCTGGCATGCTGTAGATGAATGGATCCTTCAGTATCTCGCAGGCGGAACTTGTCTTTTATTATCATTCCGTTCTGGTCTCATGCATTTCAAGTATTGGAAATGTTATGTTGCATATTAATTATGTTGTTTCACATGGCTGTGTCTAGAGACAGTCAGCAATGTTTAAACTTTTGACTGGAAACTTCGGCAACTCTCTTTATGCGGTGATTCTTGACCCCCAAGGATCTATCGATAACCGGTCAGGGCCAGTTTAAATTTTCATCTTTCAACTTTAGCTTTGAAGCCATGGAAAGCGAAGATGCAGTTTGGTGTCTTTTTTTGTGGATTAAACTCCAAAATAAAAAAATAATTATTATTTTTTCTTTTCTTGCTTTAAGTGCTTATATCAGAGGCCAGTATAAATGTTAAGAGGAAAAGAAAATAATACAATAGAACATGTGAAAGTCAACTAGTGGTACAATTACAGAAAAACAGAGAAAAAAATGTAACTCATATTTTACCCTTTTTTTAAACTGCTACCCTAGTAAATACACTGTGCTTGGTGTTAAACTGCTTCGAGTGTTTTGAATGATTTAGAATCTCTTTTCTGCTAGTGTCAAGTCTACAAATCTTGACCTACGACTAAATCTTAATTTGTTAGCAAAGCTGTGGAAGAACGGCAAACTAAAGTCGTGCACTGTTGATGGTGTCCTCATAAATTTTTTGAGTAATCATCTTATTATGCAGCTCACACAGTGTTTGGTCACGCTGGACTAATAAAATGGCTTAGACTCTTATTTGTCCATCTATTCATTTATTAATTATTCATTCTGCACTCTTCTAATATCTACTCTTTCACGACTAGATGGACAAGTTATTAGTGGATTCCATGAGGCCGCGGGATTCCTGCTGTCGGATAGCATCGGCCACTGTTGGAATCACTTTGTTCACGTTGACCTGCTATTGACATGATTCATCATGTCACTCTATCAGTTCCAGCCTCTTGCAGCTGCCCACCTGGACCAGATGGGCCATGCATAATTAAGATCATAACCCACAGCAGGGACCTGACCCCATCGCTGCATTGGAAATGAAGTTGACCAGCTCAGGGGCGCACTTAACCCAAATGCCCAGTAGTCCCTGTTATGCTGTTCCCAGAATGACCCAAAATTTTGGTTAGGCACAGCACGTATTTCATAGGCCAAGGTTTTACAAACACATTATTAAAATTCTCACAAAAGTCTTTTACAAATACCCTCCATGCCTTGCTTTCTTTTGTGTTTTATTAACTTTGTAAATTCCTCCAAAATGGAATATAGGCAGATTGCAAATGTTATCAATATAGTGTATTCTAAAAAAAACAAAGACAGAGGAAAGTCACATTTGCTTCATTAAATATAGTGATCATTGACTGAAGTCATGTAGAGCTTGATTTATTGCTTGAAAAGGAGTGGGAAGGAGGGATCTTATATAATCCCACATCTACTGAGTTAATTCCTTTATAGGTTTACATAGTTTTTGTAATCAGTTTCTGATCAAATAGATTCTTTTCAAATTACATAATCAAGTGGTTTTTAATGAATTATTATCTCCAGAGAACATTCACTCATGATTTCAGTAAACAGTAACGGTGACCAATATGCAATAATCATTGATTAGAATTAGAACATATTTTCACATTAAACCATACTATACAGGAACTGTTTCATTGTATTATTGACAATTAAAGAAATACAGCTCAAAGGTTTGCACCACTACCTGCAAAAGCTACCTGACTCAGGCATTATGTTAAAAACTAAATTTACTATCACCTGCCTTTGACTCTTAAAGTTCGGAGTTCCCAAACTCAAATCATTTAAAGGCTGTTAGGTGGTAAATAGAGAGGCTGGTTCAGTGTGTCCTTGTTTTCACAGCTGGATCAATTCATCAGTCAACGATCAAATCAGTGCTCATTTAGAGGTTGTTTGACAGTTCAATAAATCAGCTGTTGAGAGCTTCATATGTTTCCCTGACTGTCTGAATCTCTGCAGCTTCTAAGACAGAATGATAGATGACAGCTAATATATATTTTTTTCAGGATGATGTCTGCATGTCATTTCCTGAAAAGACTGGTTGGGTTGGAACAGCTGTGACCATTGTGACCAATGCTTTTCACGATTCGTCTTTGGGGAAAAATATATGTGCTCGGAAAGGCCATTAATTCCCAAAAACCAACCGTGACCAGAAGTCTTATTCTGTGATCCATCCTCACATACTGCACTTCCATCCCGTCCAAGAAACCTGCTGGCTTTACTATTCCCTATCCCTTGCAACTAATAGCAACATCTCCCGTTAGCAGCTTGTGCTGTTTTCTGGCTGAACTGACAAAGCTCACATGAAAGGACAGTGGGGGAGATAATCATATCACCAGTCCAGCCAGCTTCACCAGTCTTTGAAGTTTTTGCTCCCTGGATCATTAGAGCAGTGGAACACCCTGTAGCTCTATACAGTTTATATCTATATATCTATCTATTTGAGACCCTGCGACTGCCAGAGTGGGCTCAGCCACAGCAGACATTTGGCACACAGTGCAACTTTTTTTTTTTTTTTTTTCCATTTGATTTGCTATTCTATTTTGTTGTTAGACTTGAAGATTGTTCATTTGCTTTTCATATCTCTTTAAATGTGTGTGCATTTTACCAAATTAAATCTCTTGTTAGATAAAAAAGCAACTCACACAGAAGAGCTATATGAGTCATCATTTCTAGATCTAGATATACAGTGCTTGACCACACTTGGACTGATGGCAAAGTTAAACAGTGATCTCTAATTATTTTTTATTTTATATTTGATCATTCCCTAATAAATTGATCTAGATGTGAACCCCAATTTATTTACTTCCAGACAGTCTCAAAATTATGTAGGTTTTTGAACTGTTGACCTTTCAAAATCAAAGTCAGGTTAAAGTAGATTTAAGGACCTTATTGAGCTATCATCAGCATAGCTTTGAAGCCATAAGATACTGTATATAGGCCAGTTACAGAGTGGGACTAAAAAAGGCATTTTTAATAAAAGTCATTAGTTAACAAACAAATACGTTTATTATTCAGTCCTAAGTAGTTATATATATATATTTTTTAATTTTTATTTTAAATTAGTGTGTTTTCTGCACTATATAGCACATCAGATTATAAGGCCCACTGTCAAGGTACGGTCTATTTTTAAACTTATGTCATAAATAAGCCACACCAAACCTAGCATTAGGTGAGTTAAGAGTCAGACAAAAGTTCATCAGCCAGTCAGACCTTATTAACTGCGTTCACAGTAACTCTAGAACTTGTTTATGACATCCCATATGTTAGCATATTGACAACATCTGTAATTCCCATCTTTGTTTGCAACTCGTAAAAAACTGATGCTGCTTAAACAAATGCTACTGTGACTAAACTAACTCCCAACCTGTTTAGTAACATGTCAAAAAAGAAAGTGACACGACAACACGCTAAGCTCATTGGCATATTTACAAAAACACCCAACCTTGTTTGCAACTCGTAAAAAAACAGACTAACGTTTTGACAGAACACTATGTACCGGTACCTGTGAAAATCATTTCAACATCAAAGAGCACAACCATGATTAAATCACATAAAAGGCTATCTGGAATATAAGACCCACTGTCGTTTTCTGAAGAAAAAAAAAACAATGTGCCTTACAGTACTGAAAATTCTAGAGTCAATCCTCAAGTGGGAGTTTTGAGTTTATGGGTGTGGTGATATGTACAGCTGTTAACAGTGATTAATATTTGCAGTATTGAAAGTTGCAGAAACAATAAAGTTTTACTTTGTTTGTTTTTGCTTCTAGTTTTTTTAAATTAAAGTCATGACTATAAAGCCCATCATTACAAAGAATTGAATTAGCATATTTCACATTGAGCATTTGCACGGTCTGTCTATATTTCATTCTGCAGCACTGTTCTCTTCTGTTTCATCTGTGTGGCCATTATCACAACTATCAAACAACCATGAAATATTTGAAAGTTCAAATTGGATCTAAATAGATTGGATTAGAGAGTCAATTTATCACCAGTCAGTTTAAACTACATAAGTGTAAAAAAAAAAAGTATTAGTCTTTTTATGACAATCTCTTCTGTAAAATTAATGTTTGTTGTTTTAGAGAAAAATTCTATTTGGGTTTAAAAAGAAACACTAATTTATTGAACCCCATGCTAACTTCAATGTTTACTTTCATCTTGTCATAGACGATGAGTTCTACTGTGCTGAAGTCAATTTTTGTTGCCAGTGGCAACATGTGCCTTCAGAAGAGAGACAGGGCTGTATTTTGTTATGTTATAAATGGATCACATACCATGGAAATGTAATGTATGTGCTTAAAGTTTCTGTCATTGATATCCATTTGAATAGAAATGGCTTGAACGCTTGAACTGCTCCGTCTTCACGTCTGTTTTCTGCCCTCCTGTTTATCACATGTCAGTGAAATGATGCAATGAAGACAAGATGGAATGAATAGAAAATGTTTTCAGGAATAAAGAACCTTCCTTGAATTGGATTGACCCATAGTAACCCTGTGGAAGTCGTTGCAGTCTTTCTCTAGTGCTTGACCAGAACAGAAGCGTTTAGTTTTCTTTGAAATGGATTCATATCACCACAAAGAGCCTCTGCGTGGCTGCATATGCAAGTGCAGGAATGTATGGCCATGAGATATATCAACTTTGTCAGCTCTGCTGTGAAACAAAAGTGCATTGATGATACTCAAACCTTCCTCTCACCCCATTGACTGACTTCTTTTTCCCCCATTCTCCACACCACAGCTCCGCTCTCATAGATATCACACCGCTCTCTTATTTCCTCACCCTCTGTAACCTATTCTCAGCCTCTCCATCTCTCACTTCTCTCCGCTGCTGCCCTTCCTTCAGTCCCTCCCTCACAAACTACTTGCTATTCAGTTCAGGGAGGCTGGAAGCAGCATTGCTCTACCTCCTCATACCGCTGCTGCAGGACTAGACTTTTTGATTCCCCATTCTCCCTCTCTCTTTTCCCTCCTCTGTCTGATAACCAGAAATCTTTCCTCACCTCCTCCTGATATATGCCTGAAACTATGCACCTAAAATCCTTGGCTTACAGCTCCTCACATTTAACATCTAACTTTCCAAATTCTGGCCCAGCGTTCATTATTTTTTTTTTTTTTTTCTTTCTCTGGAGTGCTCCAGCTGTGAAAACATCCGTACGTCACCACCAGCAGATCTTCTGCATCCTTTTTTCTTGTTAAAGATAGGGCTCGTCGTACAACCGTGTACTTGTCTTTTCGAGTAGGATAGCCATTTTTTTCCCTCCGACATCATACATACACTACTGTATCAATAATTTATCTGGTAGATACATCCTTCAATTGTGCCATGAGTATTTCATTCACGTCAAAAGCCTTTCCTAAGTTTAGACTTTCTTCTGCCCGTTTCTCCTACATGCCTTCAATTCCGAAATTCATTTGGGGAATTAGAAAAAAAGAACTTTTGGAATATTAATATGTTCTACAAGTGTTCACGCTAAATTAAACAGAAAAAAATACATATATGTATATTATTTTTATACCCTGTCTCACTAAAAAAGCCCCACAAGATTGAATTAAATGAAGAATTAAAAAACTTGGAACAGATTGTTATATTATTCATCGTTAGACAAGCAAGAGGAGCACACATGAGTTTATGAGGACTAAACATTTTTTGTTGTGTTTAAGTTTTGCCTTCCTGTTTTCTCTCAGGGTTTCTTTAGTTCACCATCTCATTGCTTCCCAAACGATGAGAATTTATTTCGAGAAATAGGTTGATTTGTTGACATGTTGGTTACATTAAAAGACGGCATAATTCTTTAAGAAGTGACCTTTAAGTTTTTTTCCAGCCTGGCACCATCCTTTTATCTGTAGTGTTTTATTGTGTATGAAAAAGTTTTCTTTTCATCCATTTATCTCCTAAATAATGTTTTATGATCTATGGTAATACTTTATTTAACATTAACCCACCCCTTGCAAACTGCAAATCTCATCCTTATGATATGCTTCAGAAGCCAGATGCTCCCCCTCATCTGTAACCCACTTGACCACAGATACTGATAGCCAGCGACAGGTCTGCAGTCTAAACATGAGCTCGTGTAATAAGAGCAGTAAGTAAACAGCTTCAGATATTAAACATAAGAGGCGTTGTGCCTAAAGGCACTCTGTCTCCTCCTCAGGCAGTGCAGTCCTCAGCTGCACTAACTCTAACTGACAACAGACTGCCAGGCTCACATAGCCCTGCCATAGATACTATGGGCATCTATGTGTGAGGAGAAAAGACACAAAACCCTTGCAGCCGGTAAGCAACACACTGGAGCCTGGAAGTGAAGTTTTGGTGCTGGAAGAAAGCATTACATGTATTTGTTCTTTTTTTTTTTTTTCTTTTCTAAAATCAGATCTGTTTTTGACCCAAAAAGATGTGTCTACTATATTTGGGTCTGGGAACTACACATTTCTGATTGTTTACATTCATGATTAAAAACTATCCTTCAGTGAACCTGCTTACCGGCACACTAATTATCTGACCGTTGTCTGATTCCATGAGATGTCAGATTTTTCAAGTCACACAACGACATAACATTATGTAAGCCTAATGCTATATCATTTATTTACCAAGTCACTACAGTTTTCCAATAATTAGCCATCAGATCAAAAACTGTAGATTCTCGCTGAATATTTGCTTTTATCTAATATATCATATCGTTTTACATGTACATGTGTTTCAACAAACTAGATCAAAGTCACAAGAGACAGCAGCATATTAAATGGAGACAAGCGTCACTGTGTTGGTTGTTTTACAGACATACTAGCTTTCACATGACAAAAGCTAATATTTCAAACGTTTTTTATTTACGAAAAATAAATAGAAGGATTTATAGGAACAGAAAATCTGAAAGGTACGTCTTTGATACATGTGTGGTTATCCAAAAGAAATCAGATTAAGAACTACCACGTAGACTAAGATTATTTGATTATTTTCATTGCCAATTTGCATACAAAACATTGCTACAGGTTTTTAGCGTTTTGTCATAAGACATACAAGTTATTTGAGGGCTAACATATTTCGACAGAAGTCATGGGCTTTATTTGACTAATTAAAGCTGTCTGATGTATTTATAATTGCAGTACTTGAGGCTTCTTGAAATGGTTCTAGAAATTATAATATAAGAAAATAACAAAGTGTCCCATATACCATAATGATATGGTGGTTAAAGAATAAAAAGGTGATACCTTTGGTAGTTTTTTAAATGTCATTAAACCCATTAAAACTTATTTTTTACCAACATCTAGCATTTTTTTTTACAATGGCATGTTCTTCCTTTCAATTTAAAATGAGTCTTTTTTGCCAATACTTTTTGCTTAATTGCTTGGACTACTTTTGTGATCCACGCTATTGAAGTTAAAAATATGTGTTTTTTAGTAGTTCTTTTTTGGTATAAATTTAAGGATTCTCAAAGGATTTTTTAATAGAGTTTCTTGAGAGCTGCAAAAAAACAAGTGACTCAGACTAGGCAGTCATCAAGCCCTCCACATTTTAGTATGTTGTTGCCTTTAAACTCAAATAGTTTTCACATTAAGATATCCCGGTTATATTGATTCCATGAGAGAGAGAAAATGGAGAACATTAGGCATTATTTCTTTGATGGCTAAAAAACACATATTCATCACGATGATAAAAATGTATCCAACAACATTCATCAGTATGCCATTGTCTTTGATAACAGCTTTCAGTTTTAAATAGTTTTGCTATTTAAAAGAGTGGAGCAAAAGAACACCAATAGGAAACTCTGTGCTCCAGTTTTCCTCTTGCTTTTGAAAGCTCTGCTGGTGAACCATTGTAGCTAAATTACCTCTGTTGTGGATGCGTCTTTGAATGGTTGTAGGTCTGTACATGTTAGCCTTGTGACAGGCAGTGATTGTGGAAGATTGCATCCTCTGTGTGAACCTGTGATTTTCTAGGTGCGCCTCCTGTCTCGAGGCAGACATCCAAAAAAAAATGCAGATGCTAAATGCTGTGAACATTTCTATGCTTTTTTTTTTCTACTACTGTATTTCTTATTGTCTGGAGTGACTTCAATAACGTTAGGATGTTCCTCTGTCAAGGCATTGGAAATACAAGCAGAAATTCAAATCTAAATTACTCGTCTTGAAGGATTTCCACCCAGCCCGAGCATCATGGCGTGTTTTCTTTTTGTGTGTCCTGTAATCACACTGGCTTATAGCCACCGCTGCACCTCTTTAAGTTGCACTTAATGAGAACAAGTCAAATTGGCCCATCTGTGGCACCACAGCAGAGGGAGCACAATTTATCTTAATGAGGATCTGGGTACCCATTATCAGCTGGTAACCCAACCAACATGTTACCACCATTATCGTCCCGTACTCACACACACAAACACTTTCTCAACATCTTGTTATCAGCTTGCCTTCCCCTTAAGCCTGCCACAGACAGTGTAACCACATTGGACAGTAATTGTACCCCTCACTCCTGCCTAATTGAATTGACAAGGAGCCTGAATTGATATCATTTACTGCATTGATCTTGGGAGACCAAAAGATACAAACCCTCATTCTTTTTCTCCACCTGATGCCTGTTGCCTTCCTTTTGATTCATCGGTCTACTCTTTTGATTTGCCATGTTATTGCCTAGAAATTACCAGATTAGTTCCACATTCTTTATCATTTTTTGCCATTACAGGCTTTATTAGATTAGTTTCAAAGGAGGAACACAGGCATGGTGGGAAAAACAAATTATTTGGATCAATTATTGTAAGAATGCAGTCGCCTTCTCTATTCATTGCTGTCAATTGATTTCTTGTTTCTTTTCTTTTTTATCATTTATAGTCTCTGGGATAAAAGATGCAAATGAGTAAAGGGTAATGGACAGACTTTTTTTTCCCCAACTCTGTATTTTAAATTATGTAAAAGCATTCAGATTCTACTTTCTAAATTGTATTTGAAACATTATGTAATATATGTGGTGCAAGACATTTTTTCCATTATTATCAGGTTTAAGGTCAAAAATACAGAGGGACAATGTGCACTGCAGTCTTTAAGCAGATTGTTGCTTGCTGTAGGTGGGCCTCAGAGAATAAACATGCTTAAAGCCAGCAGCCATCCACCAGACGCCTCATGAGTGGGCAAGAGTAACTCGACTTTCTTTATGTCCATTCCCCCTGCACACAAGACACTCATTGTCAGGCACCCTCTTCTGTTTTTCTCCCCCCAACAGAGAGTGAATGAGTGCACACCAGGGGGGGAAGGAATAATGGATGAGCAACCATTGGGAAGTTTGTCAGTAAGCCACCACGGGGAATTGTGTTTACCAGAAATACAAACATGCACATTCCATTATATGGCAGTCAACAACTTAACAATCAATGATGCTTCATGGGGGACAATTGAATGAAGTGATATCTGTATTGTCAAGCTTTTAAATGGCTTTGAATTGGAGGGTGCACTTAATATGGCATACATGACGCACCTGAATCCATACATAGCGATGTCAAATGGATTGTAAGATTAATGCACTTGACAGAAATAGAATAAATGATTCCATGAGACATGTTGCACATACAAATCAAATCTTACGGTCCGCACCTAGTGGAGCTGAATGTGAGCTTGACACATTGACTAACACATGACTCACCGTTGGTGAAGCCTTGTGTATATAGTTTCTAATGGGGGATTCATCTGTGTGTGTTTTTTTTTTTTTTTTGCTTTCCTATGCAGAAAATCCAACATGAGCCAAACATGTCATACCTTATTAACTATACTTTTTTGATGTGGCAACATTATATAAAGCCTCAAATACAGAAGGGGTTTGCCGTTGTGACCCCTGAAAGGGAAAGCCAAAATGAAAAAATAAAGCTACTATATATATATATATATATATATATATATATATATATATATATATATATATATATAATCCTTTTGAGAATTTAACATTTTTCCTTTTTGAAATGTTTTATTCAATCAAAAAAAGGTATATGTAAAAAGGAAAATAGTATGAATGACGCTCCTACTGTCGTACATTTCAGCGATAAACAATTCATTAGAACATCCTTAATGTTCAAAAGCAAATTGTAAGAAACATACGCATATTTATATTCAATTCAATTTTCATCTCAATTTTATTTATATAGCCCGATATTACAACACAGTTCTCTCAACGGGCTTCACTTATTGTAAAAAACATAAAATCTGTCATAAAGTGCAATAGCTGATTGCTAAACTAAAAAGACTAAGCTAAACTAAGCATCTCTGCCCTTAGACCCTCCTTCTCTGTAAGGAAAAACACCTTTAAAAATGCAAATAAGAAACCTTGGGGATGTTCACATAAAGGAGGGATCCTCTCCCAGGACAGACAGGCAATGTACCAGGACTGTTAAAGAAGAATTAGCTTATCTAACCCTACAACTACGTTTCAATTTTGTAGCCGATGGGCTTCATCCAGATGGAATTGGGGGACAGCTGAGTGCCTGAGACAAGCCAGTGGCCAGGTCCTTGGCCAAGAACAGAATGGACATGGGAAGGAAAAGTAAAGACACCAGCAGATGGTCCCCTTAACTTATTTTTTTCTCATTCTTCAGAGTAAGTCAGAAGAATAAGTGAATTTTGTTACTCAGTTTTGAAAGCTGCCTTCTCCAGACAGCATGTTGTATCTCTATCCACACACGGTTCAGTAGGATGTAGGTCAATTCTCAGAGAAAGCCAATTCAGAATTGTCTAATGTTTTGAATTACTAAAATCTTGCAACTTAAACACCAGGCAGCACTTTTTTTTCCTTGTATATAATATACACAGATACTAAAACTGCTGCTTCGTTAGAGCTAAAAATAACAGGTTTAAGGGTTTGTCCCTTTAATCTGAGTTAAGGAGATTAAGTGAGGAGAGTGATTCCCAGCTTAGGAGTTTTGAGAAATAAAACAGCTGGGATTTTCAGTTCTAGAAAATTATTCAATTAATTATCCAGTCTTATTTCTGGAAATCTGGAAACCTGTCAGTTAAACCTTTGCATTTTAACATTATCAGTATTTTAAGTACCCACAAAACACAAAAGGTTTATTTTAAGGTCCATCTACCCATTTTGGTTCCAATTTTGGGGGGGTTGTGAGTATCTCTAATCCTGGGCATCCCACAGGCGTCTTAATAACACATTGGTTCCAGCAAAGGGAATAATATTGTTCTTTCCTTTGTTTTGGCATTGAGCCTGTCTGTGCAGGAACCTCTAAGTGCTAGAATGTGTTGCACATAATGGAACCTAACTGGCTGTTATCTCCATTTCCTTTCCCCAGCTTGTGCCAGTCAACTGCTGGCTAAAAGCTTTAGTCACGGGATGTCATAATTACACTTATAAATATATTGAAACCTGATGCACGCCACACAATGGTCTGCTAGGGCTTTGGTGAAGTTGCACTTACTAAATCCCAAATGCAAGTTGTTTGTGTCACTCCCCTTCCTTTCAGTTTGGCGCATTGCTCTAAAAGAAATGACTGCATTGTGTGATTGCTATTATAAGAGGGAGTGACTAACTATTGCTGGAGCTGGGAGACAAATTACTCATTCTTGTTGAAATGTTTAACATCCTTGTGAACTAAAATGCTATATGAGCCTTGGCCAAGGGCAAGCCAGCAATGCATTAGAGAGAAAAGGGAATCATCCGTTTTTATGACTGTAGGCTCGTTTCTATGAGAAGTGCTTTCACATCAGCGACCTTGCACACACGCACTATCCCCACAGTGCATATCCACTTTAAAACACATGCTGAGTATTGATTGTAAGAAACCAGAAACAAGTAAAGTGTAGAAACATTACAGCTGTTTGTCCACAAAACTGGCTTCTTCCTGGAATATTTTGGGGGGCAGGCAGAAGAGAAGACAACCAGTACAAACCAGTAGCATGTAGCTTCCAATCATCGTCTTACGTGTTTTAAAAGAAATACTATCACACCCTAGAATGACTTATAGTAGAGGTTATCTGTGATAACTTCTGTTGTCATGACAGATAATTTGTGACTCTCATCAGGAATCTGTTGTTTAAAAAACTAATGTTAACCAATCTAGTGATGTCAAGAACTGTTCATAAAACAGTAAAACATAAAATATACATTTGATGTTCCTTTTACTGTACTACTGTAGTGACACCAAAATGAAAAGGTTTCTGTTTCACTCAATTATCAAAAGGCCAGAACAATGTGCCCCATAACAAAGAAAAGCAAGCACATTTTTTGTATCACTGAACATTATGGAGACTAAATAGCTTGTTTAAGTCTTTGAGTGGTCAGGAAGTCAGCAGACTTGAGCAACTACTTAGCTAGGTGTAAGTTTATTTTAAGAAGTAGAATAGCTGAATGGTTGCCAGGCAACAACACAAAATAATTTTGATTGCATCATGTACAAACAGTGGAAACATGTCCTAAAATCTTGATCTTTCTGCAACTACTTGTTTGAAAAGTATAGAATTATAGAATAGGAAGTGGCGCCACAACTGCACTCAAAAGATTCCAATGTTACTTAGTTATTATTGTGTTTTTCTGCAAAAGAAAATGCGAATCAGAAGTACCTAAATAATGGCAAAAAAGAAAAGAGATGCTTCTTGTCAAACTGAATTGCCAAAATTAGAGGACAGGTATCACCATAAGCTGCTATTTATAGGCATTGGAGTTGATGCTCGGTGGCATTTAAATCAAGGCAGTAGCTAACGGAAAGGACTCAAGAGAAAGCTACCAACAAAGCAGCATCCCATGTGTCTCCTTGAAGAAGCTTACTCAAAAGCTTTTTTTCTCAGTGTAACACTTTTCTTCAGGTTTGTGGGTTTTATTTATTTTATTTTATTTTTTCAAAAGAAGCCATAAAATAATTAACAAAAATGTACAATGGTTAGGTAATAAAAAGGTTAGGTAAAAAAAAGTGTTAAAATAGCCCAGATGTGGCAAAAAGTCCCTAGTCACAGAGTAGTCTACTCCACAGTTCAGTTGGAATATTTGGAGGCCTGCCTTTTTAAACCATACAGTTTTTGAGAAAAGCTCCCGACAACTAGCATTACACAAATGTCTAAAAATTTGCAAGAACACATATCTAAAAACAGAACCAATGTTGTAACAAGTGTTTCAAACCTGAAACTATATCAATGAACTGGCTACCTTGGAACCCAAGATGTAACTGATACTAAAAAAAAAAAAAAATTAAAATAAAAACAATTGCATTGGGGACACAAAAATGTCTTGGGTGTATGGTTGCTCATTCTGTCTCATGTCTTTTGAAAGAGGTGATGATATAATTACTGCGCAGATTGGAGGTTCGAATCCCGCATCCCTTGCATCTCGTGGCTATAGGTTGGCACAAGCTGCCATCAGTGTGTAAATGTGTGTGAATGGGCCCTCAAGGAAGGTAGAAAGCGCTACACAAGTATACACTATTTTTTCATAAATGGTTGACCCCGGAACACTGATATCTTTGTAATCTCTGGGTCAAACTGGGTGCATAAATGGAAACACAATGGCTTCTTCTCAAAAGTTTTGTTGAGAAGTGTTATGAATAGTGAAAATAAAATTGAATGACATTATTTGTTTTCTTTTTTTTTTCTGTGTATGAAAAGAACCAGTCGTATCAGCTCCTTTAGCGGCTCCTTCAGGTGTAGTTGCTGTGCTTGTTAAGTGGAGGGAAAGGAAACCTGGAACAGTGAGAAGCTTTGCTTCTTGCACAGTAAAACACCCCACTGTCAAGTGAAAAGAGGCAGCTTGTGACTCTGTGGTTATCAGGTGAAGCATGTGGTAGTCTGCACCCTCCTAAAGCCATCATTGGGAACTGGCGTTGACAGGAAGAGCAGCACAAAGGGGGAATTGGCGACAACTAAATTTATGCTTGCCAGATAGGGTAGCTCTAAGAGAACATAGCAAACACTTTTGGTTATGATTTTGCTCAGGAAGGAACAGGCTGGTGTCAGCTTGGTGCTCTGTAAAAACACACTTTCATTTTGTCAATCTGCAACTAACAAAACCTTTTCAGAAGTGATTACAGTCCTAAGAAGTAAAAATGATCAAGCCAAAAATATCTATTTAAAACTCTAAGAAAAAAACAAGATGATGAACTCTAAGATGTGCATTATTTTCTGTACGAAGGGAATGGATATTGATAAAAATGTATTAAGAAAATAAATAATAAAATGTATTAGGAAATAATATGTTTGTATGGTAATTACAATAAGATGTTACTTTGTTTTTTTCTTACAGACCGGCAGAAAAGAAAAAGGCGACCCACTGAACTCGGCTATTGACAAAATGACCAAAAAGACGAGGGATTTGCGCAGACAGGTGAGTCCAATTTTTTTGACTGAACTGTCTTTTCCATCTTCATCTCCCAACATACAGTTGTAGTTTCTTTTTACAATGTAAAAGGAGGTAAAATAGTCTCCAAGTTTATACTATACTAGGCAATTAGTACTGTGTCTGAGAAGATTTAATGACTATGGTTATGACTAATGGTTTTGGCTCCTACTCTTTCTTGAGTGCGATTACATGATCATTTTACATAGGAGGGCAAGATTCAGTTTGCTGAACTGTGGAGTGGAGGATCGTCAACAAGTCTAGCGAGAAGATCGTGTGTTAAATGCCAAAGTATAATTTACTAAAAATATCTAGACGTAGCTTCCCTGTTTCTCTATGTGTGGAGTCGTGGAGGGCTGTGGTTTCCACTGTCATGTGTTGGTTATGTGACTCAGATTAGTTTTATTTTATTTATTTTTTCTTAGCACTTCACTACCGCTGGAATAAGTGCACCTGGCTAGTAGTCAATTAGGCTGGAGATGTGGGATTTCTTTGGTACTATTTGGGAGTATTGCAGAGGATTTCAGACATGGTGGAACAGTGGAAAGGGCTAGTGATTGGTTAGATATATTGGGTTTATGACCTTAATGCAAAGCTAACCTCCCTCTTGTCAATTGTGAGGGTTGTGTTTGGACCTTTGGGTGTGGCTGTCTCTGATGGCTCCACCTCAAAGCGGAAAATAACTGGTTTAGGCCATTTGCCATTGTGATCTCACCGTCAACAGTTGTGTGGTTTGTCCTGAAATTAGTGAGATGCTGGAGTCTCTGCCACACCTACCTGCTGTTGTTGCTGTTCAGCTGGTCCTTAATCCTCCTATAATCCATCTTGGCCTCTCTGATGCTTCTTGTCAGGTTAGTTCAGTGTGCACTGTATTGCTCCCAAATTCCAAACCTGAAAGCAGAGTTTCTGTGTCTGTGTCCCTTTGACATCTCAGGTAATCCAGCGGTTAGAAAAACAAACTAAGATAATTTTCTCTACTGGGACAGTTCTTCATTTTGCCCAGCACACTCTCTGTCCTTTGTTACCATCTCAAAATCTCAAGATCATGCATTGAAAACTGTCTCCTTTGGGATTCCTTGCACTTTCTTAAAATTATGTATCAATAATTTGTAATTGACCTTGACTCTTTAACTTATAAAAACAAAAAAGAGCAAAAATAGGGTAAGTTAATACCAAAATCATTTTACCTTAATTGAAGGCTAAAGGCCAAATAAGTAGATGATTAATGCTGCCTTAGTCATATTTTTTTATTTTTAATCAAAGACTAGGCTAATTAACTGAACTGGAAATGACTGAAACCATCTGAAGCGCAAACACAAAATCTTTCTGAGATGCTTTTTTCCTGTGTCACTAATTAAAAATGTTGAATATTACTATACATAGTATACATACATTTATACATGGTATAAATGATATTTTATGCACAAAACTACAGTTTGAGTAAGCATTTATTGCTTGGCTGTCTTTTCAATACCTACATTTTGTCCTAATGTAGGTATAATAAACCTTCTGCATAAGTTTGACTGCATCTGAACCAGTTGATGGTGTCTTCTCTGACCTTTGAAGGCACACGATCATGCTAGAATGAAACCAATAACTCTGTGCTGCTGGGGCTGTCTAACACGCTGGCAGCTTGTATTCCCTCTGACAGGATGTTCTATTGACTCAAGGGTTGCCTTGACAGAATGGGCGGTGTGTTTAAGCTTCAAGTTAGGATGGGAGGGCAGACTCCAAGCGCACTCGTATTGCATGGAGTTGTGATACAGTAATTATGTCAACAAGAGACGTGTTGAGTTTAGCAAGTCGTCGAGACCATGAAAAGGCGTAAGCCCTTCCTGAGGAGAGGAGCGCAGTAGTGCAATTGAGAACTTTCCGTCTCCAACATCTCCTCTGTGAAAAGGACGCATCATATATTAGAACAAACAAGCACAGATGACAGACAGCATTTATCAAATGGGAGCAGGTAAGACCAAACAAGCCTCGCGACAACACCACCAGAGACTTGCAATGTTGTTTTCTCTTTCATGCTGATGTGTACTCATATGAGACGATGCTGTGCTGTCTGTCACCCAGAATGGATTGTGCTGGTTTTAAGCATGCTGTTCGTTCACGCCTCCATTTTGTTTTTAGAAAGTGTTGAAGCACCGTGAGGATTGAGGGATAATTTATGGCAACATTTACATCATATAAATATGGAAAGAATATTCAGCCTGACGTTCAAATGTTATTTTGTTTCCACAAAAATAAAAAAATAAAACTCTTAGGTCATTAGAGATATTAATCATCTGTGTCTCTGCACATACGACCCCTGGTGTCCACTAAAGTGAAAAAATGACCAAAATATGCTTTGGTTATTGTTTTTCTGTGGAAGAATTACTAGGGAAGTGTCTCGTCTCTGTCCCTCGGTAATGCAGCACACAAAAATTTACATGTACCCTCACCAGCTTCCCAAAAGAGATAACAAGACAAGAATACATCAAGACAATAAACGTTCATCTCCATAACTCAGTGCCTATAATGTCTCACCAATGTTTTAGCAGCAGGTGACCTTCTGCTTTCCTGCTGCTCATGTGCTTACAGCAGTGGGGCCTTTTTCCTACTCATCTTCAGGTCTAGGGTGTTAATATTTATCATGTGTTTTGTTATAATGCATTTATAGACACATTTATTATCCCTTGAAAATGTAAATGTGAGACACATTAAGTATCAAAATAAAAAAGAAATGAGACTGAGAAATGAGAAAACAAAGTTATTTTTAAGAAATGATTCATGTTGTAATAGTTTTTGTAGTAAAAAAAAATAAGTCCAATTTTATCTTATTATCTTTTATCTTATTAGGCTTTTTTCTACAATAACAGTCACATAAACACATTCAAAGACTTAAATAACTTACCTCCGGTGTTAAAAGTGCAAAAGTCCAGCAGGCTAACTCAGTTTTTTCCTTTATTTTTTTTCCCCTGTTAAGGAGGAAATATGCTGCAAAACATTATAATAAACCGTTTGAAGTAGCAATATTGTTAGGCAGCAAAGTGAGATGCAACCTAATTTTAATAAATCAAAATGAACTTTTATAACTGTTGTCAGACTTTTATCCGTTTACAGAAGTTGGATATTTGAGTTTGGGGGTATCTCTTCATCAGATGCCCTAAAAACATTCAACAGATGCATTTTTTATCAAAAATGTACACACTTACACATGCGCATAGACTTAAGAGATAATCTTTTACATCCTATCTTGCATTAGAGCTCTAAAAGTAAGAATAGTTGATTTAAAATGACTCGCCACCCATAGTTTTCTTGAATATAAAGTGAAGCATTATACATTAACTTGTTTCTGATCGCAGGCTCTACGTCTCTGTTTTTTTGGTGTAAAATCTACTTCCGATCATGTAAGTCGATGAAAATGTCTTCTTTCTGTCTCCAGCTTTCAGTGGTCATTTTAGGAACTGCAGCATTTGGTACTTTTGAAAAGTGGGGGCTAACATACGTAGTTCCGTTTTTTTTTCCTGCTACATAAAATTTATGAGGTGTGAAAATGCATGTAGCTTTTGTAAAACAGTGTTTTTGTTTGTGTGTTTGATTGTTTTTGTTATTGCTATTTGTTAATTGAGCAGGGGCACAGAAATATAATTTCTTTTTTTTTCTTTTTTTCATTAATCTAGAGAAATATGTTCACATTTAAATTCTTCTCTTTTTCTTTATTAGAGAATTCTGCGTATTCACGGGTGTCTCTGCTCCCTATCCCTCACAAATAAGGGGGTAAAACTGTATAGTAAATTTTGTCGTGGTTCACTGATAAATAATGCATTTCTCACTTACAGCCAGAACATCATAAAAAATTGACACAGGAAAGAAATATGGTATAATTTATGTTTAATGCAACTCAGCTCAGAATTCTGTGCTATTGCAGATCTGCTTCTCATGTCCTAAGAATTCAGTATTTAGGAAGTCTGATGTTTTGTGCAGAGGCTACTATAGCCTTATGTATCATAAAGAAACTGTGTGCGAGTCTGTGTAGGTCAAGATCAGGGACAATGCTAATTTTTACTTTCATTGACTTATTAGTTACATGGTGCACTACACAAATCCGTTTTTTTTAGACATTGGCACTACTCACATGGTATCCACTTTATTGTATGTTATAAAAAAAGTCACGATTTAGATCAAAATCTATAAATTACATTTTTTTAATTTTGAAACACTTTTAGTAAATGGTGTGAAAGTTGTGTTGTATTTTTATGACCAATATAGACAACACAAGAATCCATTCACCTTTATTTTTTTTTTTCCACAACTTTTTATTTAAAGAATTAGTCATGACAACACAGCAACTTCAATAATACCAGTTACGTTTTCCGTATAAAAAGACAAAAAGCAAATAAAATAATTTAAAAAAAAAAACGAAACTGTATTGTATGACATTTCACTCAAAACAAATATCTGCACTCATACAAATAAAAATTATAATTACATAAAACAAAACTTAACAATGAACATTGCTTCTCTTACATGATACCATCACAGCTCTCCTTTACAAAAGCTTTTAAACTGAGGTTGCAGGAAGTTGCTTGTCACACGCTCAAAAATCGTATACAAGAGGAAAAGTAAATGATACACTCCTTAAATTCCATAGACTCCCGAAAAATATTAAATATTCTTTGTTTTCTTTATTCATTCTATATAACATATATAGTTAATATGTTTATCTACATATGTCCTTACACTGATGAATTATTTTGCTTTTAACATTGCATATCTATGACCATGAAATATATTTATTTTCTCCAAATATTACAATATATTTAGTGTCTTATATTTAATTTGAGAATTAAAAAAAAAACCTTACAATGTCTACAAGTTAAAGATAATTAACAATTTATTATAAAGGTTTAGTTATTTTACTCTTTAAGCAAAATCACTCTGCAAGTTTCTAAATTACAATCCTTAGTATATTGGGATGCTTAAGCTGTTCAAGAGTTTTATTTTCTAAAATTGCTACTATCTTTAAATTTGCGTTTACACACTTTTTCTGCATCATGTTTCATATAAATATATTATTAGGTTAATGCTTACACATTAAATACTATCTTACTTAATCTAAAAAGACACGTGGTATGGTTATATCAGGTCATGTTTTTGATATTTTTCAAAAATGACTTGGTCCAAACTGTACACTTTCTCAACTGATAGAGGAACATTTTTTTGTAAAACAAAGAAATAAACCCTTGGCAAAGCAATTTGAGCTGGGCCCAACTCATGTTTGTATTTCAACAGCAATGTGTCAGGCCTGCCGGGCACATGACTGCACATTTTCTAGTTTTTATTTACCGTGTTTCAGTTTACAAATTCTGTGATCCCCTTTTATTTTTCTTTATCACACAAACATATTTAGTTTTCCTGGATCTTATTTAAATACATTGACATTATTCTGCAGCTGCAGTTTGTCTAAAAAGAATTGGCAGCAATTCAAATGGGCTCTGAGGGTTTTGCCTTTTTTTGGATATGATATTAGATAAAAATGCATTTTTGTACACAGATCCATACATGACATTTTTGTGCATTTAGATTTTGACCTTTCTATAAAGACTCTAGCATCGCATAACTTAGTAGATCAAAATCTGTGGCTTTTAAACTGAATATAAAGCCGAAGTTACCTGCAAGCAGAATAATAAATCGTTTAGACCAGTTGTTCCCAAACAAACAGTAAACTGGAAGACAAAAAACAAATTTATGATTATTAAAAATAACAACCGATAATAACACCAGTGGAACATTAATCTCTGGTAATATATTCTGCCAATTATTCTTATGAGTACTATGCAAAATGGCTCAGTGTGTGGACATCACATGTTGCTATAAATCCATATTTTCAGTAGGACTCCTGGTAGCCTACTGTTTTCTTTTTTTTTTTTTTGGTTTTGAAGTTGTGGCCCCTTCTTCCATCTGTTCTTCTGTCTCTGCACTTGTCCCTTATCCAGTGGCAAAGAAACGTTCCACGCACAAATTGTCTTGTTTTGCATGCCGCCTGACTACTTTTAGCGCTTAAATGACTGAAATGTAACCGAGAGAATCCTTTCAATTTTCAAAACTAAGATTTTTCCAGATAAAACATCATTCAAACGTCGTCATTTTGCTCCCCTGACCAAACTGTACAGCTCAAGTGATCAAAGGTATAGCTGAGCGAATCCATTTTTTTTTTCAAAATAAAAGAATGTCAAAACACCATTATTAATTCTTCTTTCCATGGCCCAGTGCCAATTGATCCACAGACCGGTATCAGTCCACGGCCCGGTGTTTGGGGACCCCTGGTTTAGACTACCCATAAACTCTTGTGTGTAAATCTACGTAAAATGTTTCAACCCATAAACCAGACCATTTTTATTTCATTTTTCTATCTGTTTTCAAGTGAGAAATAAATAGTGCTGGCTTATGTTTTTTCTTGTCTTCCCTCATTATTAATTCTACAAAGGTTCTGCATTTTACCTATTGGCACCTTGGACACGCTTCAGCCTCTGCAACATTGAACATGACAAAGTATTTACAAGATGAATGGCTAAATGCTCTGTACCATGACTGCAGACAAAGGACAAGTGTCCTAGAAATGTTGCACATATTTTTTAAATGAATGTCTTTACACAGGAGAAAACAAGAGAAAACTTGCTTTTGGATAAGCGGAGTGTTAGTACAAAAATTAAGTTAAATACTTTTTCTCATTTTGCAAAACTTAAAAAAAAAAATCACACAATGGTTGGAAATGAGACAATGCTGAACCGCCTCATCTCCTTGTCTGTAATGAATGAATCTGTCAAGCCATCTCTTTGGGCCATGTTTGACTTATGGTTGATTCCAACAACCCCTATAGGAAAACTGCCTGAAACGCTCTGCCTCATGTGTATTTTTTTTTTCTCTTCATTATGCTTTAGGATATTCAAATAATTTCCATTTTTGTCATTAGTTTGTTGATTAGTACAGCTGTTTTTAATTGTTGAGGCTTTTGAGCATCTGCTGCAAATCAAGTCAGCTGTAACTCGTTGTTCAGAGAAGCGATTCCAAATTACTTGTGGTGGTTGTTTTTCCCCCCCAAATGTTTGAAAGCTAAGAATTATTATGTGAGTAGCTATCGCACTTACACCCCCCCCCCTCAGCCCCCATAGAAAATGGAGATTTACAGAATGTTATAAATCATCATGCACAGACTTCTTTGGTTGAGCAGCAACACTAGTATGACATGATCGAAGGGATATGTATTGGTATGTTTTCATTTTTTCCAACACATGAGCTGAGGATCTTCCATGTAGTTCATATGAAACAGAAGGCCACTGTCTCTGACCCTTAAAGTATATTAGTGTATTAATAGAGTTCTCTCTTTCTAGTTGTTGTTGTTTCTCTTTCGGCTTTTCCCATCAGGGGTCGCCACAGCGAACGAGTCGCATGGTAAACTTGGCAATGTTTTTACGCCGGATGCCCTTCCTGACGCAACCCTCTCAAAGCAACCGGGCTTGGGACCGGCACAGAGGTAGAGAAGGGAACAGGGAACATTCGAACCTGAGTTTCACGGACGGAAGGCGCCGCAAACCAGCACGAGCTAAACCGGCTCCCTAGAGTTCTCTCTTTCTAGTGATTATTTTAATTTCAAAGGAAAAAACAGATGGAATAGACACACGAAAAAGTTCCTTTTTTCCCCCCAGATCATATGTTTTGGTGCCCTAAGTGACTGTCAGATCAGAATCTTCATCATAACACAATCCTGTCACTTTGAGGCCATCTATGTCTAAAGAAGATGTCGTTTGGTAGTTCTGTTTTGCAGAAAACAGTTGCATCACATGCCCATATCATAAGAAATGTTACCTATCAGTAACTTTGAATTGTTCTGCAATGTTGATTCACCTTTGAAAAAAAACAACCAAAAGAAAACTTCTAAATTAATCATAAACAACTAAGAGTTTTTGACAATGTATCTATTTTAAAGCCAGTTTTTCACCCAATCTCAACCAGGAATTAAATTTCAAGAGCACAAATATGCCCAATCTATTTTTCTAATATCAGTAAATACTTCAGCAATCCAAAGTCTAATGCTTAGAAATTGTTTTAATAGTACATAATACCAACTTTCTACTGTAGTGGCTCCAAACGTTTTGTCCACAAACTGATCATCTTTCATCACATCAGGTTTTTGCTTCTGGAAATCAACATACAACACAGTGAATACACATGCACATGTAGCACACTCTGTACCAACTCCTTTTCTTGTTGGTTTTTTCAGCATTTGAAAGAGGGTGTTATGTCACTAATGTGGATTGTGCATTCTCAATTATTCATCTCCCCTTGCTATAAAAACTAACTAGGAACCAAAGAAAACTATTCATCCCTACTAACACACAACATACATTAAGCAATCGGAGAGAATCAAATGCAATTTCTCCAAATTCTAAGAAATGTTCATGAAATAAAGAATATATATTAATATTTCAACCGAGTCAGCTACCTCCATTGGAGTGTTTTAGTTATGCTGTTTTATAAATATAGATTTAAATAATAAATGTCTTCAAATAATAAAACAAGCAAATACAAGTCATGATTCATATTCGAGTTCTTTGCCTTATTTTTTATTATTTATCATCAAAACTTTGTTAGATTACTGGCATTAATAAAAAAAATGGCTTTTACATCTTGTACTTTGTTGGATTTGTCAGTTAAAATTATCAACACAACTTGCTGAATTTAATAGCAGCATTTATTTAACACCCATTTAAGCTTCTAATGCAACATCTCATAGTGACTCATTTGGAAATGTTTTTTTCTCTATTTTTTTTCCACCTTTTATCCCATGTTTTCTGATGGATTTCATATATAGGAGGTTTTGCTTAGTGTTTAGTGAATGTGACCATTTCCTTTCAGACATGATTCCAGCCATTTATACCGTGATTGCTTTTTGACCCATGACACTTTATTCACAAACTTTTCTGTGCTGACCCCCCTAATACCCAGCAAAAAGTGCTCTTAATCACAAAGGAAACAGCGGAAACTAAAGCCTAAGGTTAAACTCTTTAGACACCCACTGTTAGTTCTTCGCTTTGAATTCCTATCCTTATTTAGCATGCGGAAAAGCTCTGTTGAACTGTAACAAGTGCTCAATTTTTTCCATTCTGTTTTGTTTGTTTTTGTTTTGATTCATAAAGAGACCGACCTAGATCTTTGCCAACATCTCCCTCAACAATTTGCCTTTGTGGCAGCACAATCCTAAAGTATTATTTTATGTCTATTGTAAATGCAGCTCCTACTCTTCAAGATCACAGAGACCATCTACATTGTGAATTAAACAAGTGTAACTCTCAGCATTTTGTTATAAGGAAAAAAAGGAGAATCTTTTAAATTGAAAAATCCCTAAAAAAACAGTTACAAGTAGATGTAAGTTCCTTGCGTATTGTAAGGAACTTGTATATTTTTGGTAACTAAAGGCTTATAACTACCAGTGGCCCAAAAGTCTCTATTACAATCTGCCTATAAGTAAAAATGTACCACCAAACTTTATTGGAATATGCAATTACTCTAAGTCTGGAGGTTTTCCTTTATCTTACTTTAAAATAAACAACTTTGAAAGGGGCAAAATGTAAAGAAAAAGATGATTAGACAAAAACTACTAAGAAATACATTGTTTTTCCATAAAACAAATGTTACCCTAACCAATTAGTATTTATCTGCCGGTATCTTGTTTATTTAACATGCATAAGTCTATAATATCTATAACATCTATAATAAGTTGTGACAGAATGGCAACCTGTCCAGGGAGTGCCCCTCGTCTGCCCAACAAGGCTTCAGTAGCCTTGTAACCCCAAATATTCGTAATATGGATGAATGGAAATCAGAATTTCCCTCTTCATTTTAATTTTTATTTACTAGTTTTTTTGTTTTGTTTTTTAGAAATGTTTTAATATTTCTTACTGCTAAATTTAGGATAAAATAACCAAATGTTTTCAATAGCTTTACTCTTTTAGACCAGGACTTAATGGCGTTTTGAGATTTAGGCACTCTATCCTTTAGCTCTGGTCTTTAGCTTGCAGACTGCACAGTGACGCCAACAAATTATTATTTGCAGGATTTAGTCTCAATTTATGGCCTTTTTTTTTGTTGCGCCACACCCTACTCTCAAATGTTTAGAATTAAGTTTCATTTTTACATTTCAATGATGCATATAATAAAGACCTGGAATGCTTAAAACTTGGAATTTTAGCCATTCCCTTACTAAATCTAGTTGTTATGTAGAAGTCTAGATTTTACACTGATGTTTAATAATTTGAGCATCTTCATCCATAGTGGTTAATTAACCTTAATTAGGTACCCATTTCTATTTCTCCCCCATTTTTTGACTCTGTGGTGTTTGAAGTGTCATGGAACGGTTTAACACTTTAGTTGTACCGTTTCATTGTTAATCAGATAATAACCCAGAAATGTTTAGCACTGTGGTTTGTCAGCAACAAAAGAAAGCAAAGTTATTAGAAACAATTGGTAGCTGTCACTCAGCTGATTCCCTTTGAAGAAAAAATGGGATTTGACGTTTTAAGAAGCATGTCTTTCTTTTTCTCTGCACACTGTCAGACCTGTCAAAGTGCCTGCTCTCGACTATTGACAAAATAATAAAATGTCCCAATAGTTTTCTGAAATGGAATAAGGCTTTAATATTATTTGTGGGATTATTTTTATGTTGGGAATTTACTACAATATGCAGTCTCACCAGAGAAGTAAATTCAATCCAACATTTTTATGTTATGTTGGCCTTTAATCAACTATAAATTGTATTTTTTAACATTTCTGTCATGACACCGGCTTTGGCCACCAGTAGATTTCCATTGGTGGCATTTCTCCTTTAAGCTTTTAGTGTTCAATAACAATGTACGACGACCATGAAGGAAACTACATTGCCAGCACCCAGCACAATCCTCAACAAGCTTGAAATATTTATATGTGAAGCAGAAACATTTAGCTTTCAGAACTTGAGCCAGTGTGGCATTGCTCCATTCTGGAGGCAAATAGCTTCCCCACTAACATGTAATGAGCAGAGCTTGTGCCATCCATGAGAATTCCCGTTTTCTTTAAGTTTTAGTGAAAGAGAGGGAGTTTTCAGGCAAAGACAGGGCAATTGGAGCGTGGAGCAAGGTACGAGCTGAAATATTGAAGATAGATTTTTTTGTGGGAGCTGTGTGGGCATTAGAATGCTGATGGTGCAGGAGAGAGCACAACTTGGGAAATTACTCGTCTGCATCATTGCTCCACTCAAATTCTCCATCGCATTCTGTCTCACAGTTTGGTTTTCATGAATATCCCAAGGCTCCTTTTGCTTTTATATCCATGTTATGCATATGTACCTATGTCTGCTTTTAATTAATGATTGCTCATTAACAGGGCTCAACAGCAGCATTCAGCAACTGCTCATGCACTCGTTTTTAGATCTATGTTTTCCATATTTAAACCCTTTAATTCATAGTTTTTCCCCATATTTTTTTCATTTACTCAGTTGTTTGGCTATTCCTATATCATATCAGAAATAAACACTGCAGTTTTTACAATGTTTAAGTACATTTTGTATTGTCATGGTATCCATATGATTGATTGAGCATCCAACCCATCTGTCAGAGTCCCATAATAAACTAAGGGGGCTCTGTGATGTTGAGCTGCCATATCCCACAATGGAAATGAGCTGAATGCAGTCATAGCATGGGCTTCCATCTTACAACAACACAATCCCCTACATGTTCCATTTTTGCACCATTTTTGCAGTTTTTCATGACAAGGGAGCCCCAACTTTGGAAAACCTGTTTATTCTAACATTTTTCTATTAAATCTGTCTTTTTTTTCACAATGTTTACTTTTTTAGATTCTAACCATGACCTTTTAGCCACGTGTGACCTTAACATTTTAGCTGCAGGATTGTTTGAAGATAAATGGTAAAATTAATACTATAGATTTAAGTTACATTTATTTTAGTTTATGTTAAATAAAATGTGCTTGTGTCTATGTGTTAAAGCCAAAAAAAGAAAAAAACACAGTTTTTTGCTGCAACAGCTGACAGGATAAAAGTACCATAGACAGTATGTTGTGTATGTGTGTGTGTTTGTGTGTGTGTGTGTACTGACTCTTTGCACCAGGTGAAAGGATGTCAAGGTCAGACATTTTTACTAATTCAGATTTATTCTCTGCTCATTGAAAAAGATTTTGTGTTCACATAAAATGTGCCGGTGAACAGACTATTAATGGGGATATTTTTAGATCCCCATTTCTTTCTGTGTTAGTGCTGGTTTAATGGAATCTCTCTCTTCCTATGTAAAATAAAGAAGACTTCTACAGTGATTTCTGTATGGCATCCACTTGCATCACATCAGATGTCACAGTGACTAAGATCAAGATACACTTCCATTTTTAAATAAAACAACCCGTCTCCTGCCATTTTGGTTTTAAAACATGTCACAAACAACGATGCAAGTCATGTTGTGGGCTCTTTTAAAAGCCATTGTGGGGGGAAAAATTGCACCTTACAATCAAATTATACCCCTGACCACTGACAGATCTTTTCTTCGCTCTTTTTCTGTCTGTATAGCCCTTCTTTTTTCCATCTGCCCTATTGTATCACTATACTACATTTATTAAAGTGCTTAGTGAGGCGTAATCATTGCCAAATGTATTTCAGTGAAGTTATTGTCTGGATTAATATGATCTTTTTCCTTTGTCTGTCCCTCTGAATTGTAGCTAAGGAAGGCAGTAATGGACCACATCTCGGACTCCTTCCTTGAAACCAACGTCCCCCTCTTGGTGCTGATTGAAGCAGCAAAGAGTGGAAATGAGAAAGAAGTCAAGGAGTATGCCCAGGTGTTCCGCGAGCACGCCAACAAGCTGGTAGAGGTTAGTTGTGGATCACACTAACACTTCAGAGAGATCAAACTAAAAAAATGTTGTTTTTTCAAATCTTCACATATATTTTGAACAAACTTGAATCTTTCCAGCTATTTGAATGTTCTTTTGACAGATAGGTTGCTAGGTAATGTGTGTTGCAGCTTAAGACAAGCACAGCAGCTCTACCATGCAAAAGACGGCTTGGCATAGAGATACCTATCATAATGAAATGTAAAGGTAAAGGTAACGTTTTAGGGCTAAAGTCTGAGTAGGTCTTAAATTAGACCAAAAACATTTTACAATGATCCATATTCTAATGCATTCAATGCAGGCAATGCTTATTAATGCATGAACATTGATGCTGTGAAAAAAATGCACCACTGTTTTCTTTTTTACCTAATACCTAATTTATGATTTTAATACCTAATTTTTAATACCCCAATTTATGAAAGAGTGTTAAAATAAACTTGAAAAAGGGAAAAATCTGAACAGAAATGTTACATTGGTGCATCTCCCTCGTGTTGCGAGTCTGTCTAGCAACATTGTCTCCGTTGCGTTGCCTGTCTGCACCCCCGACCTTCAGAGGAGTGGTTTGTCTTTTCACCTCTGTGTTTAGTAGTTCATCCAAAACTTTGGATATTTAACAAGAAGATGTTTAGGTAAAGACATAAAAGTCCTTTGTTTTTGTTTGGGTTTAAAGCCGTTTAAGAGTACAAAAATGTCCTACCTGAATGAAATAAAGTAAACTGTAATTTGCACTGATGCTTATTTCAGGAGTGAATTTGTAGGGGTCCACAAAGAGACATATTTAAAGCCCAGTCATATTATATAAGAGAATTTCCATTAAAATGAAGGAAAGGGGAACCATTTTTTATTCCTTTTTATTTATTCCCAAAAAAAACATCACATTTTTCCAGGGTAGGGCTGCTATATTTTCTAAAGGATTTTTTGTGCTTCAGAATTAAGTCAAAATATAAGGTGTCGCACAAGCATCTATAGTAGAGCTGAAATAACAGTTATCAGCATCATAGTGGAATTGACTGTAATTTCTAATAATATGGATGTTGCACATCATCGTTATATAGAAGTATATATAAATGTTATGTGTTATGCAGATGTATCCATATTTTCCGATTCTACATATGGTTGTATTGCCATTACATTTAGACAATTTATTCTTTTTTTTTACGTACCTTTTTATCACAGCAACACCTGCAAATAAATGTCTGTGCCTTTTAGTGGTAGTAGCCTTTGGATCATGTGGTCAATTGGAGGAAACCTTCAGAATTGATAATGTGGAACAATCTCAAGAGGCCGTCACTTAACCCAACGCTCTTGCTTCCTTTGACATTCCATGATCATTTGAGTGATTTGTGTGCTCTTTCGGCCTCACCTAGCTGTTTGCTGATGAGACGGACGCAACTCTTTAAATTGGTCCTTTGCAACCAGAAATGTTAAAGTGTTGTTTGTTAAGCTCAAGGACACATTATGCATTCTGATCTCGCAATCCACCCTCCTCAAAAAAAGAAGGAAATCAGTTATGTGACCATTTGCTTATTGTCTTTACAGACTTGACTCGATGCAAGTATGCCAGTTGAGTGGTCTTGCCACTGCGTAACTATTTTTAATAGTTTCTTCAAAGCAACACCTCTTTTCCGATTCTGTTTGATTCTTTTCCATTACATGGGAATATTATCGTTTTATCCGGCTTTTAGGTTGTTGAGCCAGTGGATTGTGATTCGTCGGATTGACATTGTATATTAAATTTGCGGACGATTGGTCTCATAAGTGTTGGGTAGTGATATGTGTCCTCTAAGTGCCTCCTTATGCAGTACAAAATTATCTTACACATTTCTAGTTACAATCCTAAAAGGCTAAGGCCTCCTTCCTGTAATATTTACTACTAAGGCTTTGTAAGAAATCTGGATATATCTTAGATATACACAGTTAGGACAGCACTTATAGTAATTGGACAAATATATTGTGCAATACAGGCTGCATGGTAGTTTAGTGATTGCAGCAAGAAGGCTCTGTAACATATTTATTGTATATCTTTTGCTAAGATGGTTTACTTCTAAGTGTGAATTAAATACAAAAGTTTTACTGTTGACTGTCAAGAGGACTGTTGTCTCATTTAGTAGAGAGATCAAGTACTGTTTTCTTTCATAAATAGGTGTTTTCGAGTTGTCAGACAAATGAAGGTCAAAGATTGTCCTTATGTTGACATGTTTTGACTGCTTTCCATCATCTTCTCTTAGATTAATATGCACCGTTTTTATGTGTCATCATCAGCTATGTGTTGTGGGCGTGGCCAGCCAGACCCACAACACACCTACCACGCCCCCTGCAGACTAAATACTATAAACTGAGACAAGGGGGCGTGCTAGTTGTCACCCACTCAGTATGCTTTCGTAAGAGGACCACTACTAGACAGAGGGGGGTGTGGTACAGTTACCCTTTCCATTTAATTTTTTATTACTGGGAAAAACCTGGATCTCTCAAAGCTGGAAAGTGACGATTCTGAAGTTTGAATATAGTAAACACTGGTGAAAAACTGGAAGTACTTGGAGTATTGCAGTCAAATTCTGGATGAATTACTAGCAGAGTTGGTGACACCAAATCCTCGTTTGTCATCTTCAACAGTGGCTCCCTGCAAGGCTGCATTCTAGACCTAATGCACTATAATGATTGCAGACTTGACTATAAATCAGCCTCATAGTAAATTGAACACGAGTCAGCTACATTGCAATATATTGTGGCCAATAGGAGTGTCGTAATAGCATACAATCAGGAGATGTACAAAAAACATGTACAACAGGAAGTAAAACTCAACTCTCAATCCTAACAAAACCCATTGAAATGGATTTAAGACAAAGGGGATTGTCCCTCTGTCTCTTGCAGGTACAGTCAGATTGCATCCTAATAACACCTCTGTAGATTTAAAAATGCCTTGAAAACCATCTATTTTTGGTGGAAGTTGAAGAGGCAAAGAAGTTCCCACACCCACAGTTCCTTGAACAGGTGTGGGGAAGGGGAGCACACTGGCTTCTTGCATTAATGTATGTTATTTCAACTGCTCAGAAGCAGTGAAGAATGAACTTCAGCAGGTGGGAATACGTGCATAAATGACTGTAGGGTAAAGCGCACCTCCATTTTCAACATGTAAATTGGCAGATGTAAGGCCAAGACACTTCATGGGGGCTGTTTACCCCCCACCTTTTCCTCAGGTTGGAGGCTGCTATATCATAGACAAGTCACAAATGTCTTTCTACTCAAATGCTTTCTGAGTGGACAGCTCCTTACAGCCTGGCTAAAAGACAAGACCTGTTGTATGCTCTCCTTCTTTTCATACTATTCATAACTGATTTATTTCTTATTTAGTCAGTCTAATTTTTCAGATTTTCTGTGGTAAAAACAATGAAGCTTTGTTTGTTGTTGGTATTTTTCTAAACTCCTTTAAGTGTTGGTCTTAAAAGAATTACGCTGTTGGAAAAAATGAGATCTATTATCTGAAACGTACTTTCCCCTTTGTGCAACCTGTTTGCTGTTTTAGACAAATCCAATAAAGCTATATATCATACTATATAACAAAAAAGACAAGTCATTATTATCTCTCACAATTGTTTATGTTTGTTTCTTGTGAATATTGCAACCAGATTTAGACAGCCCAATTATGTCATAAATAGTGCACGATGTTGGGACAAGAGGCATAAGATGTTATGATGCTATCAATATAAGCCTGTTAGTTGATGATGGGATGGACCTTAATACATTCATTGTAAACATTGTTTTTATTTGTTACATTATTCTTCATATGATCATCATGCATTATTACTCTGTCCTATATCTCCTTTTTATTAGAAGTAGCGAACAATGCTACTGATTGGTGTCACTGCACTCATCTTTGTGATGTCAGGCAGATATTAAATTAGAGTTGGACAGTGTCAGGTTAAAAATCTGCTTTTATATTACATATCTGGTTGGTTTCCGTTTGCTCTTGTTCCATTTGGCACCATTAAAGAAAAAAAGAAAAACCTCACTATCCTATTCCATTCACCCCCCAAAAGAGCGAAGTTCACCTTGTCAGCTCTCTTAATCACATAATGTCCATTACACCAAATTGACCAGCAACAGGATACCAATAATTATTAAACTGGGTATATAATGGGCCAAAATCCCTGTAATGGATCCATGAAAGTTAATGAAACCGACCTTCTACAGTCAGCAAAAGAGCTCTTGTAACTCTCATCTGAAATTGTATTTTTTATGTTTTACATCAACCTATGATTGAATATTTTTTTGTATTGTACAAGAAAACATTTTATATGCTTTCTTGGCTGACTGTAGAGCATGGAAGTTTTCTTCTTCATGATGGCAAAAGCTGACATGACGTTTAGGCTACAAGTGCATCATCTGTCTGTATATTCTCTCAGGCTGTTTTAACTTGCTATAAGTTTTGCAAACCTGCATTTACCGTCAATCTCTGCAATCTTTGTACCTCAAAAGAACAGCAGGAAAAAAAGTCTACATTTGACAACTGATCAATGTTGAACATAAGATGTGTTTGAAACATTTTCTGTTTTTCTTTAAACAGGAAATATGTCAGTACACAAAAATTCCATAATAGTATGTAGTATGTTTTCCTGTGCAATAAATAAAATTAAATCTGAAATATTTCCAGAAAAATGTATTTAAAAAACAATTTTTTTTTTCTGCAATAATACTGAGGCATCTTTTTTCTTCCGAAGATTGCGCCATAGACCAATTTACGCTGTGTGAATAATCTAGGGATAACCTAGGAATGGGAGCTTTGCTAATACATACTCATTAGCAGCTATCCAGATCTAAACTTTTTTTTCTTCTTCTACAATGAACTTGGTTTTTGGATCTAGCTTATTACAATTAAACACTTGGCTATAAAAAATGCTTTTAAGCAAACGTATTTGTCTTAGAGACGGAAAATCTTAAACTGTCTGTTGTTTCAAATGCTTCAGTGCCATTTACAGATCAACACTCATTACAAATAAAATATAATTAAATATAACTTTGTCATTGACACAAGAAGTTTACATAACACTGAGTTGTTGTTGTTCACTCAAGCATGTGCAGACTAATCATTCAAATGTACCAAGTTTCCAAGTTCATTTTTATTGTCATTCCAATAAAAATGTGTATAGCAAAGAATTTTCACGATCTGTCAATATTATAATGTCAGAGATCTTTCTTTGCTTTGATTGCATTTTACATATGTACAATTGAAAAATCCTGTTCTACTTCTATAAAAAGAATCTCCTATTGCTTAAAAGCTTCATAAAGTGTTGCAGTAAAGCCTGATGCCATTACTTGACTTTGATAGTTTTGTGTTGGATTGTCTTGAGAAAAACTATCGTGGTTTTATTTCTTTTCTTGTTTTTTTCATTTTTCCCTTTCCTCTAATTGCACAGGAGTGCTACACTGCCTAATGAGTTTACAAATTAGTCACAACACTTTTAATATGGCCTCATTTCAGTAATGCAATGGAGTGCTGTTGTTCTACCAACTGTTTTCCTAGGTTATTTCTTTCTATCCGTGTGCTAGTTGTTTAAATTTTATGCTGGTGGCTTCACTTTGATCCTGCACAGATTCAGTGAAATGTTATGTGCATTTTTATGCATTGTCAATACTGAAACTGAATGTCACCTGGATTGAAGTGGTCTTCAGAGCGACATGAGATGAACTGCAGCAGTAAACAAAAATTCTTAGGGCCAGTGGATAAAGCACTTTAGTGGGCAGTTAAGCCCGGAAAGCATGGATCACTCTTTGAGCAGGTGTACGTGTGATGACCCACACCTTCAGGCCAACAGTAATCCTTTCATTCATTCAAAGTTATAAGCCTCAAAGGAAATCTGCCTTTGGAGGATATAGCCACAGAAGTACATAAAGATGTTTCACACCCAACATAATCCTTCTGCGGTGTCCTCTCTTTTTGAGTTATTTTGAGGTAGGCTCACATCCACAGAAGGAGAACCGAACACAAAAAGTAGGTCATATTGTTATATGTACTTATCGTATGGGGTCGTGCAAAAATGGGAATAAACAAAGCAGAGATGCTCTTCTAACTTTAAGATTTTTTGATAAATAAAACAACAAGTAATAACATTTTTAATAACAAATGAAATGCGTAATTCATTAGTAAGACCTAAAGAATATTGATTATTATTTAATGTTAAATATTATTAACAAAACATTCATAATTGAGTGGATTTCTAGCAAGAAATAAATAATCAAATTCATTGTGTTAAAAATGTATAACAAAAACAAAAAAAAGCCATAGTTAATAAATCAAGATATTAATAATTAAAACAGGAATATATTGTATTACTAATGCGTGCAAATAAAAGATATTCACCACTGTTGTCACTTTCACTTTGTCATTTTGTGACTTTCATACTATGAGAATTATCTTTAATTATTTATTACCGTAGTCATATAAGTTTAGTTAAGATTATCAGGTCTTTATCATGATAAAATAAATACATTTAAAATTGTATAAAGCTGTTAAATAATCAATATTTTTACTTACAAAATGCATAAAGTAAGATCCTTAAATATGTATGTATTCATACAAAATGTGAAATAAATCACTGAGGGAAAACTCTGGTCATTATTGCGTATGGAAAATTATGATTATTATATTTTTCTGAGATTAAAAATATCCATTTTGTGAGTTGACAATTCACATAAAAATGTTCTTTTTTGAAGCAAAATGGTGTATTTATGCATGCACCATATGTGAGTTCACTTAAACATAAGTATCTGTCTAAGAGAATTGCTGACCGATAATTAAATGAATCTTAAAAAAAAAGGACATCAAAACAATAAACAGACAATCGGAGGAGGACTGATTCAGTTTCTTTTCAAAATGTCACAGAGTCTTTGTACTAATTATGAAATTAGGGTATAAACGCTGTTAAAAAACCTAAAATAGCTCTCTGATTTAGTCACAAAGTATAATAAACTGTACAAGAAACCCTTTCTGTGCCAAAAGATTATAGTGAGTGAAGGACGAAAAGAGAAATTATATAGGAGGAAAAGAAGAAGGGGATTTCTGGTTCTCTGTGTCCTCTGCAGAGCAGAAGTTGTCAGTCTCATGAGACTCTGGCCTTACACTTGTTTGCATTTGTTGCTTGAAGCCTCAGTGAACTCTCAACTTCTGCACAAAGTTTGGTTAAGAAAAGTGCAGTCTGCATTCTGCAGAGCTGAACTGCAGCATTAACGCATCGCTTTGCACAGCAGAAATCATTACAGAACATTTGTAGAATGATGGTAGATACACAATTTAAATGTAATAAATAGTTTCTTTTAAAAAACTGAGGAAAAAACGTATTTTGAAGTATTGCTTAGAGGGTCTAATGGCATGTATTTGTCCTGAAATGGAAATAAAGCATTTTTTGGCTACTTTGCAAACTCTTTCAAAATTTGTATTAGATGTGCAGTGTGAAACTAAACGCACAACTCCAACTTTCGCGTCACCGGGGGAAAGAAAAACTGCATTGCCCTAAGAAGAAAAAAAAGGTTTGATAAAAGTACACTGCCAAGACTTTAAAGCAATGAAAATGTAAATCCCTACTCTGCTCAAAAATAGGTATATACACAGGCATCTAGCAGGGTTTACAAAACACATTTTAAAATTTGGTTTTGTGTTTTACATCTTTGACTTCATGCACCAAGTTCGGTTTCCCTCCTACTTTTTAAACAAAGATGGCTAATGGACTTAGAAGGTTTCCTTTAGACAAAATGCATACCTGTGGGAATATTCTCTATCTTTAATATAAATGAAAAAGATTTATAATTTTAGTTTTGAGAGACAAAAACTAAAGAAAATGGACAAGAAACTAGAAGTATTATAACTGAAAGTACCAGTTTAAAGGAGAAAACAAATGAGAGAAGACTGAAAAAACAGAAACAAGTTAATGTGTTATTAAATAAACACCATTTATAATGGTTTAAACCCCTAATATCCCACATAGATGTATAGTTTTCTCACTTTGACTTCCGATTGACATTGAAAATAATGTAAAACCTCCGTTCTACCAAAATGATGCAACTAGTGGAGGTTGACAGGAGAGATTTGGATTTCCAGCATGAAGATTTGCTTAAAGATCGCCCACTGATGGGAGATTTGTTCTTCCACTGAAATCATGAGGAACTGCCGTTCATTTAGAGGTGCTTTTCAAACTTTCCTGTTAAATCAATACTGCCACAGGCCTAACTAACAAAGCTCCATCAGGTAATAGTGGGAAGTTCTCAGACAAAAACCAATGTAACAGAAAATAGGAGGACCTGATAGTTATATATGTCATTGTGTGTGTGTGTGTGTGTGTGTGTGTGTGTGTGTGTGTGTGCGTGTGTGTGTGTGTGTGTGTGTGTGTGTGTGTGTGTGTGTGTGTGTGTGTGTGTGTGCAGAAATTGTCAGTACAGGCGGAAATAATATTACTTTTAAATCAAAATTTACTCTGAAGACATCCTTGACTTTTATTATCTGCTAGACTTGGGTGTTTATACATCATTTTCATAGATTCACACAAGTCTTCCCCTTAACCTCTTCCTAAATGCTACAGAAAGTCATCCCAGGCTCTGGTTCCAGTGTTTATATGACACATTTCTCCAGACCCAGTCTAAGTAAATTGCATGACTGTAATCTTTTGTCTGACACATCAGAATTCCTGCAGCGAGCCAGGACAGCTCCTGTAAAGGTGTTATATGTCATGGAGTAGTGGTGTTTCCATCCTGTTTTTCACTTATGACACTAAGTGGATTACATGAGATTAACTGTGTCAAACAGTAAAAAGCAAAGAAGCAATAGGACTTGCCAAACATCCATGGCTCTCTGTTTTGAACAAGAAGACCCCCCTGTAATAACATGACATACAGCCAAGCAGAAATTCCTAATATAGTTCTGTGCCCACTGGGGGCTCAGTCAGATCACTTTTGATGTTGAAGCTTTTTGTCCCTCTGATTCATTCTTTTTTTTTTTTTTTTTTTGATGAACCAAAACATACTGTGCTCCTAAACACAGTGTTAACTGTATTTTTCTCATTCCAATGAAAAAAGCATGAAATCATTTTCAGTAAATGGTAGAGGATAAAAGTAATCCAGATCAGAAAAAAGTTTAAGAAAAAGATAATTGTGTTGTACATTTCACACAGTGAAACAATCATATATGTTTCTTGTTTGTGTTTTTGTGCTTACTCTTACTTATTTTATTTTATTTTATTTTTTTAAATAATTTTGGAGGCAAATAACAAATGTACAAATATGGTACATCATGAAAGAGAAATAGTTTATTGAAATTCTTTCATCCTGTTCAATATGGACAGTAGCTGTTCATAGCCATTTACTTCTACCTTTCTAAAGCACTTATTTTGAAATGTCTTCTATATCTGCCCTTCTTTGCATAAATATTTCCAGTTGTCTTCCCCCTGGCAGGGGTAGTATTCAACACTTCTGCTCCAGTTGAGATGAATGTGAATCATGATGCCACAGGAGTTATTATTGCAGAGCTGTGTTCCATCATTAGCTGAGATCCTGATGAAGTTGAATGCTATTTTTATTATTATTATTATTATTCTCAGGAATATGCAATACTTTAAAACACATTGTTTAAAAAAGCCATAACTTTTTGTGCACTTTCTTGCAGCCTATTAGCCTAATTCTGGATATCAACCAACAAGATAACAAGTTAGAACATACAGATAAAAATATTTTGAGATTTAGGATATTTGAAAAATCATAATGAAAGCTAAAATAGTCCAAAGCTTTAGTTTTTCTTCAAGTTTCACAGATGAAAACCACAAATGCCTTAGTCACATGCACCCGTATATGAGATTGGCCTGCACGGGGGCTGCGGGTGTTTTGGTTGTCCGGACCCATGGGGAAAGGAGCAGCAACATCATAAGGAGAGCGCAGGTGTGTCTTGCAATTTGCAATTCGAGGTGTTGTGCGGATGCACGGCTGGCGCAGTGGTTAGCGCTCTTGCCTCACAGCAAGAAGGCCCCTGGTTCAAGTCCCGGCTGGGGGACATGAAAAACACAACATCAATGGGGGACCTTTCTGTGTGGAGTTTGCATGTTCTCCCAGTGCATGCGTGGGTTTTCTCCGGGATCTCCGGCTTCCTCCCACTGTCCAAAAACATGCTTCATAGGTTGATTGGCAACTCTAAATTGTCCATAGGTGTGAGTGTGAGAGTGAATGGATGTGTGATTGAGGATATTCTACCCTGCCACAGACTGGCGACCAGTCCAGGGCATCCCTTGCCTACGCCCAAGTGGCCGGGATAGGCTCCGGCAACCCTGTGACCCCGAAAGGGAAAAAACGGTCAAGAAGATGAATGAATGAGGTGTTGTGCGGCCACCTGAAGGGACGCCATGAAAATGGAACGTACGATTTTTGCGCGTGTGGTAAATGTAAAGTGAAGTATTTGCAAGGATAATAGAAATTACACACAACTATGACATTCAGGTGATCCTGTACGTGTCCTGAACAAATGCCACACACACAGGGTGTCGACATGAATTATGATCTGAATCTTTAGGTTGTAAAAAGGATGAGCACTTATCATTTGAACAGCACTAACTGGCCCCTTGCACAGTCTAACCTACTTCACCCTTGTGTGATGTTTAAGTGTTCGCCACAACCTGTCGCCTGCAGCCCACCTATAGAAGAAATCGTGCATTTCCATACTCTACGATCTTAAAATTGAACTTGGCCATTTCTCGCCCACAGACAGTCCTTATCCTCCCGTAAGGGCAGTTATGACTACAGCGCATTAGAATTCAATAGTACAAAGATCCTAGATGGTATTAAAAAAATTGACTCTACGAAGACACATGATTTATCATTAAATAAATCTAATAAGATGGTATCCAGTCTCAGATGTTTGCAATAATAATAGTTGCAAAGATTTTGAGAGGATTTTCAAACATATCATTAAATGGGCCCATATCATGCTATTCTTATGCCTTTTATAGTAAACTGTATCCATGTATATAATATATTACCTTTGGCACACAAAATATTTTTTTTTGGTTAAATATTAGTTTTTTTCCGGAGCTCTTTTTCACCCCAGAGGTAAGACTAGATCTCTGAGGCACCGGCTTTCACTCAGTGTGAGTGCCGCCCATTTCATGATGTCAACCTAGAGTCACCCTCTGCAGTGTGTCTGTATTTCTCTCACGAAAACAAACAACATTTGAACTTTTGCAAAGATGGATGTGCATATTGTGCACATAAAAGGAAAGCGATTGAAGCAGAGAAAGTGTGTGTGTGTTAAGCTACGTTCACACTGCAGGCTGAAACGACCCAATTCCGATTTTTTTTTTGTTTTTTTTGCCCCTATGCGACCTGTATCTGATCTTTTCACTTCCCCCCCGTTCGGACCCTTAGATTCTCCAGAGCAGGTTGATCAAGAGTCTATAGCAGTTCTTCTGGGGGAAACCTTCCTTTAGTATCGTTCTCCTTCCTCCGTAACACACAACATGAATGCGCGCCCCCAACAAACTTCCGCTGCCCCCTCTCCCTCCTGCGCTGCACGTGCTCTCACCTGTCTCTTAAACACACGTGCATGGGCCCAGCACATCCCCATTCCACAACAGTGGGTACAGATGATCCTGGCTCCAATGCCTTTTGAAAATGAGAAGATTGTAATTGTGCTGACTCCTTTGTGAAAATAAATTCAATAATGCAAAAAGAGCTCATCTGTTGACAACACTGTTGTTGACATCCATTATTAACGTTAGCTGCTTCTGCAACCGAGTGTTGTCGTTCACCGTTGAGTACTACAGAAGTGACCTGCGCACTTCACGTTCACACAGGAGAGTTCGCATTACAAGTTCTCATTTAATTGGAAATGTGAACGGCCTTCCAAAAAAAACGAAATTTTTCAAAAAATTGGAATTGAGCATTAAGCCCTGCAGTGTGAATGTAGCCTTAGCTTAGGGGCTGTGCTGGCAGTACAGACTCTTCCTGGAAGGGGCTGTTCCTCACTGGTCTACATCAGCTCGTTTTTGTGGGTTGGGAGGGGCTGGTGCTCAGAGTAGAGTGCAGCTTTCTAGGGGAATACTCAGAAATGTGTGAATGGATCAAAATATCTTGCTTGGGCGTTATTTAGAGTGAGGAATGAACATTATAATACACTTAAAAGCTCAAAAAATTGATTTTGCATGCTATATGCCTTTTAAACTAAAAGTCACAATAAAATATTTTTTTTTGTTTAAATGTACAGTTAGTTTCTAATTTCTAGTATTTCTGCTTCAAACTTTCTTTTTTTGGGGTCTATATCTTCTTTGGTTTACTTGAAATGGAAAAGCATGCGGCCTCCAGTACCATTGTACATGAACAAAAAGAGAAAACCATTATTTTCAATTCTTCTCATCATTTTTTTTCATTAATGGAGAGTCCTTTGGTAGCTATCTATTGTCTATTAAATTTTATCATCCATAGAGCTGCTGTAATAGATAGTGAGGAGACCACGTCAGACTTTCTGGCAGCTTATTTCAAAGTGAAAATTGACTCTTTGTACCTTCTGATTGATATTTTTAAAGAAAACCCTTTTAGGGAATTCTAGGAATTCCTAACCTAAAGACGTATACCACAGTAATAACTGGCAAATACAAACGTGGTGCAAAAAAGTGCACATCATTTTGTCTGACTTCATTCAAAGTGGAGCATTCCTTCCTTTATAAGCTCACACTGCTATATAATATTAATTTTATTGATTTAGCTGCAAATGTAGCAGCAGCTCTCCGATTGATCCAGAATACTGACCTGTTCAGCATCGCTAATAAACTAAACCAGGGGTCTAACTCTTCCTGTGGCTTGTCAATTCAACGACCTCTTTATAAATGGTAAATTAAACCACGTCCTACAGCCATTCTACTTCACCGACAGCAGGTTAATGGCTCATCAAGAGTCTGTTCTCTCTCCTGAAACCGATCTCCTCATTCAGACACCTGCTCGTCCTTATACTGCCCCATTGGTGATATTGGTGTGTGAAAGTGCAGTTCCTTACTTGTGTGCGTTCTTCCGTGACGACTTTTACCTGGAATATTGCGAGTGACCAAAAGTACCAAAAAATAAGTATATAAAAGGATTTCCCTTGTGATTTCAGAGCATTGGATTTCAACTGTACCTTTAGTAAGCTGTCCATTTCTTTAGTCTGAGGCGTGCTATCAGAGAAAGATGTGGCCACCAGACAACCAGAAAACACAAACTGGTCTGTAATATTTGATGAACCAGGGTAAATTGGTTTGATCCAGCAAGTGAAGCAGATGGAAATTGAAGTGGAGATCACATCTACCTATGAGCTGCCGATGTTGCTTAGATTATTGAATCCTTTAAACTAGGCTCCATTTTCTACTCTAAGAGACAATTTTGGTTAACTTCAAGGGGAAACGGTCTCCAATTATCATTAGTGATTTCACTCAAGTCTGAAGTAAAAGTAAGAAGTCTTTTAAATTACATTTTCCTATTAGCCCTTTTTTTTTTGCAAGCACAGCTAGATTTAAACAGGCGAAAACAAAATCTATTCAAATTGATTCTAAATATTTAAGCAAAAACATAAAAGGCAAACAAACCTGCATGAGCCAGGTAGAAAACAAAGCTTAGTTTTCATTAGTGAAGCCAAAATGACAACAATCTGACAAACAGGAAAAACAAAACGCCCAAACACAAGAGTAATGATTCGTTTTAAGCAAGATGACATGACAGGAGCAGCAATAGTGAGGTAATCAACACAACTACAACAGGTGCAAAGCCCAAAAAAGTCAACACTAAACTGTTAAAAAGTGAAAACAGACATATTCAAAGTAAACCATTCCAAGCACAATTTTCAGCTTGATACTTATTGTTACTTTATGGTGTAATTTAATTTTGGCTGATGCCAAATGTTGTTATCCAAATTGGCTTTTCCAGTTCCAAACATCTTTTTCTGTGCTAACTCTGATGTTGTTTAAGGTTATCAAACACAAAAATAGGCTGTCTGACTCTAATCTACCAGAGATTCTGCAGTTAGCCATTAGAAACTAGCTTTTATCACATGTGATTTTGAAGATGGCAAGCCAAAATGCATTTCCTGTAATAACTTTTCCAAAGGCTGTGTTTCTGCTCCATTCATTGAAATCGGAATAGTCCATTTGTTGAACACAAGCAAAAGGAAAGAAAAAAAGAAAAGGACAACAACACAGCTCAACTCTTCCCAAGCTGGATTGCAAATGCGGAAGTGTAATAAATCTCGAAGGAGCTGCCCTACAGCCCCGTCTCCCCTTCCCCGAGGTGGAAAGCCCTAGTTTGAGCATTCACTTGCATCATCAAAGGGCCCTTCTGTCTCATGTAATATTAACATGTGCTAAATCTGTTGCAAACAGCAGCAGCAATGTTTACACAGCATTAGCACAGCTTGCAAAGCCTCATGAAGAGAAGGGCTGACTTTATGTTTAAAGATTAGGAGAGTCTGACACTGACTAGAAATTGCAAGATTATTTCTTATCTAAGTGAACAGTTTTGCAAAGTAAGTCCAGTTTTTATGCTCTCAAGGAGCTTTTTCTTATGATTGCTTTTTTTATTTATAAATGACAGAAATTCAATGGTAAAATCTGACATTCTGCTAATCAGAAAACTATTTTTGTTGAAATACTGTACCACCATGACTTCAAATCAGCTGGAAAAGAAGTCCATTAATCAAGTAATGTTTCATTAAGTAATTTTTATACACAGCTCTAAATTGTCTAAATTGTAGGAATGAATGGAGATTTTAAATGAGACAAAGGCAAAAAAAAAGATGCTTGGAGGTCCAAATGAAAAGCAATCAATTCTGATTAGGACAAAAAGAAACCTCATCTCTACAGCGCAACTTTTTTTTCCTGACTCTTGAAATATGGAATAAAACCTTTTCTTTTCTTTTCTTTTTTTCTCAACGAAAACAGCATTTTCTTTTAAAATCGGAATTTATTGACTGATTTGTCATAATATTTGACTTTAAAGGACCTTAAATTATAAAGAAATAAGCATAACAGATGCCAAATGGTGTTGCCCTGCAATTGCAATTTTCAATTCAAAACCTTTGCATTTAAAACCACCCTGATCTGTTTAATAATTGGAAAGCATTCCCTTAAATAATCATAAGACCATAGAATAGACGTCCTGTGTTTAATTGCTTCCTTGTCAGGTTTTGAGTGATGACTTCAGTGAGAAAGAATTTTGGCAACAGTTCTAGAGAGGTAAAGCAAAGACCACTATAGATAATTAGGATCTTCCTCTTTAGATGATTAAGACAGTGTTACAGATTTTTCTTTTACATAGCTGGCTTGTAGGGCCTTAATTAAAGTGAAGAACTCCTTGCTTTCTCTGTATGATCAAAAGCAGATTTTGCACAGACTAAGCTGTGTAAGTTTGAATAACTCCTGCCATGGCCCTGTTATGCCCTTACAACCCCAAAGTATAGGACTTGAAGGTTTTTATTTAATTACAGTGGTAATTTACCCTATATCATGAGATGCCATAGCTGCCCAATGGAAATACAAGGAGTTATTCATGTCTCCTATAGTCTGCTAGTCATTCATCACATCATGAGAATTTGAGAGGCTAAAACAATGAGTGTAAATGTGCGACAACTACTAGATCCACTTCTCGTGACTATGACTTCTCTGCCTTTGTAGTTTGTAGCAGCCTTTGTAGCAGTCTCCTCAATTTACTAATGCAACAGTTTTGTTTCTTAAATCAAACAAGTAAATCTGAAGTGTACGATTAGGTAAGCAAAAACAAAAAGTTTCCTTAATTTCATTTCCTTTCCTCCTTGACTGAGTTGTAGTCTTATCTCACTCCTCAGCACTTATTTGTGCTTTGTTTATTTACTTTCCCCTCTCTGTCCCCCATTTTCTTTTAAGACTTTAAGCCAGATAAGTTGGGTTGTGTTTGGCAAAGGTCGCAGGTTGAGAGAATACCCAGGATAAGGTGAAAACACAGGAGTGGATCTCAGACTCAAATGGACTCATAATGAAAATAGAACATTGCCTCGTGCATATTCATGAGGAAGAGGCAGCTCACCCCACTGTCTTTGATCAGTATCAATAGAGTATGAAAACACAATGTGCACACAATAGCAGACAAAGCACTACTTGCAGTGCTGCTCTCCTCATTAGACTTCACCATCAAGAGTTGGCCACATTGCCTCGCTCACCTCAGGAGTTATATAGTAAACATTTTACTCATGCAGCTTGATAAACTGTAGAAAAAATTGTGAATCTACAAACTCACATTCTCCAGTGTCTATTGGTAAAGGCAGTAAGCGAGATGCATTATGTTGTAACTAAAGCTTGTATTGTTTACGGCTCATCTGATCCCAGATCCATTTATTGGCTGATCTTGTTGCTAAAAAGGCAGCCAGAGGGGTAGACTACATGTTGCAGGCTACTAAGACGCTATTCAAAATCCAAATGAAGTGAAACTGAAGGAAAACACAACGAGAGAACATACAATTCAGTTTTTTTAATGATACTACATGCTGTGCAATGATCATTCAAACATAAATTCCAGCACACACTCTGTTAAAGTTCACCCTAAAAACCCGTTGTGGGTATTTGCTTGAACTGACAGCTGCTTATGAAAAGGTACATTGATTTGTCTAGTACACACAGTTGGAAATGGACAGTGACCTGAATGCCAAGGTGGCTGAAACCACCGTGTCTTTGTGCGTACACAAAGACACCAGGATGACATGCAGCAGAAAATTGCTACTGCCTATTCTGCTGGAACTTGTAGTTTGAAGCATTCACCTCGCTAATGGCAGAACAGGACGGCAGCGTTCAAGGTTATCTTATTGGAGCCTCTTTGAAAACACGTAATAAGTTTGAAGTATTAAAAAAAATTTTTATTTTTATACACGGACACATTGATTGTTACTATTTGAGCAGTAGGTGGAAGACTTAAATTTAGATTTGTAATTATAAATATTGAGTCAAATCTATGAAGTTGTATGTTAGTCATGATTTTATATATCTATATATATATATATATATATATATATATATATATATATATATGTGTGTGTATATATATATATGTGTGTGTACTAATAGATATATATGTATATGTATGTGGTTTTGAGGTCAGTATATATATATATATATGTAGATAGATAGATATGTGTATGTATATGTAAAGCAAAGAAAAAAAGACCTTATATGCAACTTATAGTCACCATGCACTTACTATGTCTGTAACACCAAAAACAATAAAACATTTAGCTTGCCTCATCCTCAGAATGACAAATTATGCCAGAATATTTTCCCTTTTTTATTCTGTTGGTAATGGAATAGAGAAAGGAAGGGCTGATACATAATCACCATGGCAACAAAGATCACCCCTGGGAACAAAGCAGACGAACACTCAATCACCACTGAGTCATTGAAGGAAGCACATTTTTACCCCGAATCCACATCAAACTGGGTTATAAGTGAAAAATCAACTTCATCCTTAAAGTTAATTCATATTTATTCCCTTTTTAATAACGTAATTTAGTATTATCCAATTATAACTGCTGGATTGCTATGAAAATAATTAGCCATTAACATTCCTCTGTGTTTTGTCTTCGTGTTTACAGATATATCCTTTACTTTATAAATTTAGACATGCTTTTTTTTTTTAAACCCAGCAGAAAAATAATTGTAACTCCCTAAAAAGAATTGCCATGTGAGCCACTGTTGTCTGTAAGGCATAGTCACACCCCAACAGATCTGCCACATTAAGTCTTAATGCATGTAAGAATGTTTGGCAGCTAGCTTGACTTGGAGTGTCACACATTTAGTTTAGAAGCCCTGTCGTCTCATGTTGTGTGGGACTGTTTTTCCACCCTGACCCTCTGCTATTCTAGGCCAACAGCTTTGCTATTTGACAGCCAACTTCTGCTTGCTATTCCCCCAGAGGTTCGAGTGAAGCAGACATCTCTTCCTTGTGACTGTGCTGGGCTAACATGCACTCTGTCTGTGCTCCTAGTGGGCATCAGCAAGTAACACAGAGCAGTGACATTCCCAGAGGTGTCAGATAAAAGCCGATGCTCCCCACTACACTGTAGACGGGATTATCTAAAAGCTCACAAAAGTTGTGTAAAGCATGACTTATAGTTAACACAATAATATGGCTTTGCTGTGTCTGTGTCAACAACACACAATGTTTGGATTGTGTTTCCATTCAAAAGCAAAACCTTGTCAACATGGCAGATGCCTTGCAAAATAATGTTACTAGAAGAAGAAAAGGACATGTGCAGTGATGGGACTTTATGAAGAGAATTCAGACACAATTATTGTTGTGATATATATTAATAATAAGAAGAAGAAGACGAAGAAGAAAACACAGTACTAATAGCAATAGTAGGTTTATTTTATTTCTTAAAGAAAAAAAGAGAAATCTGGATATACGTATGTGTCAATTTGACAGCTCTGTTACACAAGTCTCACAGCCTTTATCTGTAATGGAATTTGACGTTCTCTGGTAACCATGGACACCGTTGTAATAGTACCTGGCCGTTGTTTTTCTTCACTCCTGCTCTCTCTTTTCTTTCTCTCTCCTTTGCTGTCACTGCCCTGTTGCATTCATGCAAAGACAGAAAGATAAGTGAAAGAGAAGCCAATGAGGATGAGCAATGCCTGCTAAGCTGGTTTTAGTCACAGGGCATTGTCATTAGATTAATGGAGCAGAAGGAGCCATCCGTCCTGTCTTCAGGGGGGAGCTACATTTTGGTGGGGAGTTGAAAAGAGAAGATGAGCGAGAATGCGCCTGCCTCCAACAGAAGATGATGTGGCATTTAACGGTGTTCTCTCTCTGCCAGAACATCCAGCTGATATTGTATAACACCTCTGATATTTTTAGTGTGGTTTGATGTTCTATAATATTTTCACTTTAAATCTTAAAATTTGAGAAGAAGAAAAAGATGATAAAATATTCATGTATGTTTGAGAAAAATATACTCTATAACAGGGGTGCCAACACTTTTCGGTAGGCAAGCTACATTTGAGGTGACGAGCTCCAAAAGATATATATCTATATATATATATATTTTTTTGTTTAGACTAGATTAGTATTTTTGGTGTAGTCTAAAATACTGTGTTAATGTACTAACAATTAAAAAGTTAACAACTTGTACAGTACATTGAGTCTAAAATACTATGTTGCTGTACTAATCAAAAACTTCAAAGTAAAAGTACAGAAATCTTTGAGGGGAAAGCTAGATACCTTTGTTATGTATAGTAATATTATTATTTTTGTAGTAATACATAACTAGAACAGATCAGGATTGAAAGAAGAAAGCAGCGGCAATCGTGTTTCATGTTCTGTTGTAAACCGTGTATTCGGGGTGCATAAAATTTTTAAAGTGATGCTGGCTTAACCACGAATTAACAAATGGCGGCCCCTGCTCTGTAGGCAGCACTCTAGAAGCACGTGGTTCGGGACAAAAACGTCTGCCTTAGTGGGTTCGGATCCCCCGAACAGGAACTGCATGGCAGGACGGAACGACTCCCTCTTGCTTCCAATTGAGGACTTGGTGTGCAGCAAGGCCGGCTGGCCGGCTTTCCAACGGCAGAAAAAGGTTGCTCTTAGTCTATTTAAACAAACATGTGCACGGACTTATGGATCAGGGGATGTTCGATCGGCCATTCTGCCTGTCAATTAAGTCATGTACTTCTCGATGAGAATGATGATTTGCTGACGGATTTTTTGAAAAGAATAATATTCATATTTTTTTTGTTTTTTCTATCTTTGATGGTACGCGATCTACCCACATGTCCTTTGCATTTGATGTTTTTTATTTTATTTATTAATTTACTTTTTATTATTTACATCTTACCCAGAAAAGCCTTGAATAATTTAGTGATGCTAAATGTTTAAACTCCGAAACTTAAATAAAAACTCTGCATACATGTTGAGCTTAGACTAGAAAACCAAATCTTTTTGACTCTGGGTTAGTTATGTTCAGAAAAAGTTTGCTGCATTTTGTACTGCATTTGAGCCTTACCATGGTGATTAACAACCAGTAAACTTGTTGCTTTATGCTGCTTCATGGTCTTATCCCCCTTCCCCTCCTACTATCACCCTCCTACCCCCCCTCTCTCTAACGTCCCTCTCTCTTCTTCCCCTCTTTCCTTTTCCGTCCGGTCCAACACCAAAGATCTTCAAACATGTTTGAAATTAATAAAGTTTGGCCTCAATTACAAGAGGGGTTTATTTATTTATTTAAGATTAATAACCCCTCTTGTTAAAGTAAAATATGTCCAACACAAGAGGCCCTCAGCTCTCATCTGACTGCCCAGCTGTTGGACAGGACAAGTTAAAAAAAAAAAAAAAAAAAAAAAAAAAAAAGTTTGCTGCAATCGTGGCAATAGTTATTTTTGCTACTAAAACAAGGCATATTGTATTTTATACAGTTTTAATATTCAACCCTTTAACACCAGATGTCTTGCAGGCAACATCTAAATAACACAAGCTCTTTGACATACTGTAAATCTTTGACTGTTTACTAAATCACCTTGAATCAGTTGATGAGGCGGACAAAAGCGACTTTGTATATATGCCCTGTTACGGCAACACTTTACTCGTTAGTAAAGGGTTGCAGTAACAGTTAGTAAAGTTGTTAGTAAAGTGTCAGCAGAGGGCTGCTTTTCTCAGTTTCAGAATCCACTGGAATTATGGTGTAAATAGTTGAAGAATTACAGTAGTCGAAAGAATTTAAACACTGGGCCAAAAGCTCTTTTGCTAAAAGGTTTAATAAAGTATGATTGCTGTATGATTTTCAATTATTTGTGCTTCTGTTTTTTTAAATATATTTTCAACTTCACATACGGCCTAAAAGCTCCAGAACTGAGTCAACTCTGCATAATTGTGTCAATACATCTACTTTTCAATTTAGACTTTGTACACTTGCAATTTTGTATGCAGAAAAGAAAACTAAGAATATTAGCCAAGGCTTAAAAAAGGAAAGTTGATAATAAAAGATGGCAGGCTTTTTGCAGATTTTTAAATGAAAACCCATTTGCTTTTTCATTTGTAAAAATTAACACCAAATCTAGTTACTACAAATTTCCGATTTTCCACTCCCTTTAATAGTAAATCAATGTGTGACTGACATATTAGTTATTTTCTTTTTTTCTCTAATTAACACACATTTAAAACATTTCAAATGTCTGTATAGATTATTTTGGAAATTATTTACATCTCTAGACACCTTCTAATCATACTGCATAAAAGTTATTTTGCATATAAACACAGCAAACAATCACAAAACTATGTCTGTCTTACCCATTAACCTAAATTAGGGGATCTGCAGATTAAAACAAGAGGATTAACACCTCTGGCATTCCCAAAAGCGGGCTTTTAAAACACGCTCAACTATTCACCCTCAATTTAACAAACAAATTGTATGTATTCGACGAACAAGTGCAATGATCTGATTATGTGCCTGGTTGCTTCACACATCCAAGTGACGCAATGTTAGACCTCGGTGTTACTCATAAATTTGTAAGTAACAGCATTTTAAATGTTAACGATGTCGTTGTAATTTGCCATGGGAGTAAGGTTGTAGTTTTAGTGTCGCACACTAACAACCAGGCGATGCAGGCTTGCCGACATATGTGGGCTATTATTAAAAACCATTAACACAATCTGGCTTGATTAGAAAAATCTGGACTCAGTTGAACTGTAAAAACCGTAAATTAAACTAAGTATTATTAGAATTGTAAAAGATAAAGCTTCATTTGATGTTTCGCCTTGAGACAACCTCATATTTGGATACAGCTGTTAAAAATATATCCACATTTATTTTTATTTTTGCAAGTTTAAAAACCAAAATACTTTCATGTGTATTTCTAGTTAGAAACAGGGCTTTTTCAACATTTTCTTATTAAAACTTACAAGGCAAATGCTAAAATAGCATAATTATTTTAAATTTGTTTTTAAGGTGGAAAGGAAATTGCAAAAAGCATTCATTTTCATGTGAGCATTAATGCACAATTCCCTCAGGAGCAGTAGGCGTGACATTGTTACACTTTCAAAGTTTAATTAAACATAATTTATCGTTTGTCAGTGCTAAATAAAAAAATCACCTTTAACTCTCACAGTACCACGATTCGCATCAGTCGGATCTGCGGGCAGATGTCGTGTCTTTTCGTTTATGGGAGTAATTAATTGAAGTCAATGTTTTAAAGGCGTCATTGGGATCTTGACATTGTCTGTTCTCTGCATTATGACGGGATTGTCCAGCACTCCTAAGTGGTGGATCCATTTATTACAGCAGAGAGAGCTTGAGACACAGTAAAAATGACATTTAGATTTTTTTTACCTTAGTGCATCTAAATCTCTTCACAAATGGATCAATAGTTATAGAAGAATGTCTGGTAAAAACATGTCAGGCCACTTTTTATTTTTACTTTTTTTCTTGTCATTTAGCTAGGTCAATTATTTTTTTTTCTGTTCTCCTCTAGAAAGCTCAGAGTGGCCTGAAAGGTCCTTGATTTAAAAAAAAGGGAAAAAAAAGAATTGCACAGATAAAGGCTCATTGTACACAAGGCGTTATTCATTAGACCATAATAGTGGGTGAGTACAATAGCTATCTCGACAGTGACTCTTTCAAATTACATTCTTAATTTTGCTTCAAAAAATATGGCCTTTCACATCTTCACTTAGGACAAACCCACGCAAGCATTTGTTTTAAAGTCAAGGAAATTAGTCTGACATTTCCACAGGAAGGTTCAAGCTGTTTAAAACCCAAAATCCTCTCATTGTGTCTCTGGTGCATTAGGAATCACTGCATGCTGTTTTTCCATAACTTTAATGATCAAAACATTATTTTTTGTCTAATTAAGAAATTTAAAACTGGGTTGCTGTGAAATCATTCGATTTCTTTTTATTCCAAAAACCTTTTTTTCTTTTTTCTGTCGACAAAAGCAAATAGACATTTCCTTCCCCCTAAATGCAGATGTTCCTATCATTCTTTACATGTGGATGATGTAGAATAGGATCTTATTCATTCTTATGAATCATAAAGTCTCTTCAGCTGTCTCTCAATTTAAAGGTTGAGGCATTAAGGAGTGACAACCACTGACCTTTCCCACTGTGTGCATCTATTATCCAAAAGGACTAATCATGCTTTTCGTGTGCCTTAGATAGATCTGAGATGGCAGAGGAATGTGATGAGTAGAAATGTCAAGGTCTAGCTGTGTTCACATTTTGTCTGAGATTGGACTATGCTGTTATAAATCCCTTGGATCAACAGGGAATATAGTCATGAATGAAAAACTGTACTACTTTACAGCTAAGTAGTTTTTTTTTATTTTTTTATTGATGGTTGTATCCCTTTGAATGTTATATTTTGTTTTGTCTCTGTGATTTTTATGTATGTGTTTAATTATTTTTTTAAGAATTAAATGTCACCCAATAAATAAGGCCACTGAAACACATTGGTACCAGCCGGGGTAGAAAAGCTTCTTTTGGCGCCATGGCTGCAGAGTCACGGATCTATGCCGGACAGTTTAATAAGCCTGAGATTGAGCAAGGTCCTGGCAGTGCCATTCGTATTTCACTGGTCATTGAACTGTGGGTTGAAGGGAGAGCAGCACTTGCTGTCAGTATGTGAACTTATCAGAGGCCTGGCTTTGACAGAAAGCATAAACAGCTGAAATCTCACTTTAACTTGGCACTTAGAGATTGCTGTAGATAATAGAGACTCCTTGAGAGTCTTTCCATTTTCCTTACCAGTACTTTGGAATCTTCTAGGCATAAATGATTGTCTAATGCAACAGCTGATGTATAACCATCTTTTAAAATAATACAGCGGGTTAAATATTTCCATTATTCTCGAACTGCTTTTAAATCACTCCTTTTTCAGACGGACCGTGCAGCATAGAAGCAGATTAAAAGAAACAACCCAGAGGTCCATTTTCATAATTATGTTTTGGTGCCAAGCCCAACTGCTTGGCTAGCACTCCTTGAAAAGTAAAGTAGGAAAGGGAGAAAGAGAAGGAAAGCAGAGAAAAAAAATCAATACCCTCAGTTAGAGCAGGCTTAGCTTTGTTTTTGGGAAAGGAGTGCAGAGGACCTTTGAGAGGGGGCAGCCTGACCTTTGTGGTCACAGTTCCGACTTTTTGAAGAGATTGCACCAAGAACAAACCACTGTAGATCCTACCTGGGTAGATACAAATTAAATCTGTGTATGTGGTACTGGCCACCCCCACCTTCTCCTGAGTGCTTAAAGGGAAGGAGAATGGTGAAAGATCGGTGAGAGAGATCAGTCCCTTCTGCCTTTGGTGCTTGAAACGTAAGCAGAGCAAAGCAGCAAGACACCGAAGCCAATACAAAGTGAGAATACTGCAGTTGTTTCATGCCTAAGGCAAAGTGAGTCAGCCATTTGTTCTCCTCTCCCTTTTCTCTTTAAAGCCTTGTCATTCACAGCCATGAGAACAAGATAATCCAATACCCAGGAGTTTAAAGCCCAACTGAAGAGTGAGGCAGCATGTCCAGATACATGATTTGATTTGTTTATATTGCTTTCAATTACCTATCTCTGTCCCTTGTTGAGCTCAATAACAATTTTTATTGTTTATATTTATCTCTAGGTGCTCGTTTCCTCCTCCAAGGACCCTTTTTCATATAAGAATTCCAATTTAGAGTAAACATGAATCATATTATGGCCACCTAAAAAACCACTAGTCCCTAAAAAGATGACTCAAAACAGATTCCTATAAATGTCTTTTTATTTATCTTTTGCCTAGATTAGATGTGAAATGCTCTCCTGTGATAGATTATGTCCTTAGTTGCAATACTTGTTAATCTTCCATTACCCTAAAAGAAATGATAAAATGATTCAGAAAATACTTAGTCAACCTGACATGGCCAAAAATAAAAGTAATTTCTCAGCTGAACATAAAGTTTGTTTCTAGTTGAAATAGGGTTTCCCCTGAAATAAACAGAAAAATACCATCATTGATGTCTGACAGTATAGTAATGTACCAGAAAAAGACGTTGTTCACCTTTTGTGATCAAAAGCTGCTGTTTTCATGCCAGTTAAATCAATGCTGTTTTCTGGTTAAGAAATAAGAATAAGAATTCTGCCATAAAGACAGAGAGAACAGAAAGTCAAACTTGCACTTCCTGAGAAAGATGAAAGAGAGATCTATATTTTAGTCTTTTCTTCTTTTTGTACTCTGTTTTGGACTTAAATGATGCTGTGCTACTGCAACACCCAGCTGTTTTTCTGTTAGTTGTCTTTCTTTTAGGCAATTTCTAAGGCATACAACTTCTTTATTTAATTTAGCTTTTTTATGTACTATATTTAAAACATCATGTAGAATTGTATGCCTTTTTTTTCTCTCTAAAATGTATTTTTTATTTAAAGCAAGGAAAAAAGAAGAAGAAGCTTGTATAGACTGTATACATGCATCGCCGGATCTGCTTACATTTTCTAAAGAAACTGTTGTACCAATAGGGACTTTAATACCCACGTGGGCAACGACAAGATTGGTAGGAATGGCTGATCTTAGTGGTGTTTTGTTGTTGGACTTCTGTACTCGTCATAGTTTGCCCATAAGAAACGCCAGCTCTTTGCAGATGTTGTCCTGTTGGTTTCATCAAACCAGACCCTCCAGCATGCATTGGGGCGGTTTGCGGACAAGTGTGAAGCTGCTGGGATGAGGGCCAGCACTGCTATGTCTAAGGCTGTGGTTCTTGGTTCTTGACCAGAGAAAGATAGTTTGTCCTCTTTGGGTGGGTGGAGTGCTCCTGCCACAGGTGGAGATGTTTAAGTATCTTGGGGTCTTGTTCACCCCAAGATGAGGGAAGATTGGAGCGTGATATCGACAGACGGATTGGTGCAGTTTCTGTTTTTATTTGGTCACTGTATCTGTCCGTTGTGGTGAAGAGAGAGCTGAGCCCGAAATCAAAGCTTTCAATTTACGGGTAGATCTTTGTTTTGACCGAAAGAACGAAGTCCTGAATACAAACTGCCATTATGAGCTTCTCACCCTATCTCCTTAGAGATAGGGTGAGAAGCTTGGTCACCCTGAGAGAGCTTGGAGTAAAGATGCTGCTCCTCTATGTCGAGAGGAGCCAGTTTAGGTGGCTCGGGCATCTAGTCCGGACACCTCCTGGACAACTCCCTGGGGAGGTGTTGTGGGCATGTCCCACAGGATGGAGGCCCTGGGGAAGGCCCAGGAAAAGGCTGGAGGGACTACCTCTCTCGGGCCCGGGGTCCCCCCCCTTGGACATTTTTGCTTAGACTGCTGCCCCCTGTGACTTGGTCCTGGATGAACAGAAAAAGATGGATGAATATAACAAGGCAGATTAAAGTACAGCACAGAAACCATTACGTTTTCCATGAAGACCCATGATGACAAGTTTAAAATAATATTTTTGTGAAGTATAGATCTTTTATTGTTCTTTTTACATCTTTAGAAGTTTTTTTTTTTTTTTTTACCATCATTAACAAGAAAACGGAGAGTGAAAGTAATTTTTATTGTTTACTTCTATACAAAAATAGACACACACAATGTGTTGTGTAGGATGTTTTGTATGCACACACTGTAGACACTATCGACCAGAAAATTAAAGGACCAAACATTAATGGAGTGTCTGAACTCTGTATTCCTATCTCGGTAGAAACAGAAAAGACAGAAAGTGGTCAGGGTAACATTTTTCTGTCTTATCAAAGGCACTGCTGTCAAAAGACGAGCTTGATCATCTAACCCACAGAGCAGTAGCTTTAATCACATCACAGGCTAACTAATGTTGCAGTCATTTGCCAGTGTGTCATATGGATGTGGCTATTATCAGTGAGCTGCATAGTGGGCTCTCTCATTTCCATGACTTTTGCTGTTATCCATTTGGCCACCCTCAGCTCAGTTACATTCTGCAGTTTAAAGCTTGGGCCAAAAGCGATGGGAAGAGTTGTTTGTGCTGACCTAGTAGCAGCTTTGTTAAGGAATCATTGACCATTTAGAATCGGGTCATTGAATGTCTATGTTGCTATCAAGGGGTCATTGCCAGTGTATTCTCCCTGATTAGATCCACTTTAGCAGCACAGAAGGCAACTGAGCTGTATTGTTTCAACAATTTATGGAAACAATTAGATATGGGATATTGATGCAATGAATTGATTTTTTTTAGTGTTATGTATTTCATAAATAATATATATGTGTTTCACTTCTGTGTTTACACTAGTGCAATTCCCAATTAAGAAAAGAATATAAAAAAAAGAAAAGGAAAAAAGTCAAAAGGGTCCCCAAATGTCTCCACACAATGTTTTACTGAAAAATAATCATGTTATGCTATGTTATTTCTGATTCATATTTTATGATGGATTAAGACGTATAGTTTGAGCCCCAGCTGGGGTCTTATAGTGTGGAGTTTGCATGTTTTCCCAGTGGATATGTGGGTTTTCTTTGGGTACTCTGACTTTCTCCCACAGACCAAAAACTTCATCATAGGTTGATTGGTGACTCCAAATTGTCCCCAGGTGTGCATGTGAGAGTGTGTGGCCCTTCAACAGACTGTCGACCTGTTGGATGGATGGATGGATGGATGGATGGATGGATGGATGGATGGACGGACGGACGGACGGACGGACGGACGGACGGACGGACGGACGGACGGACGGACGGACGGACGGACAGACGGACGGACGGATGGATGGATGGATCTTTCAAGAAAATACTGCTCAAATACAATAAAAAAAAATCATTTTTACAAATTCCTGTTGGACAATCCCGTAAAGTTAAAGAGTTATAAGTTCATGATTCTTTGCTAACAGATTAAATCTTCTAGAATATTTTATTTGTACTTATGTAATTATTTTTGACTAAAACTATTATTGGCCACCATTTTATTTCATCTGCCAGCCACAGACTACTTTGTAAGGGGTATCTGGTTTCCATTTTTTGTTGATTATCATCATCAACAAACATATTTTTGATACTTTTTATGAGAGTGATGGGAGTCAGTTATGGTTCTAAATGTCCTTTAGAAGCAGGAAGTTGTGAAGGCTTCCTTAACAACTTAATGTTCCTATAGCACAAACTGTGACTGAAAACGGATTAGACTGTTCTTTACAGACCAGCTCCACCCAGCTAGTAAAGGCAGATTTTTACCTCTAAATAGCCTTTTACTGTCCACAGCTATTAAATCAAATAACACAAACAACCAGTGTTAGTCAGAAACTTTTTAGTTTAGTTTAGTTTTTTTGTTGTTAGTTATCATTTAAAACACAAATAGTTTATTGGTCAAAATAGGCCTTCACCTGATTGCTAAACAAGTTTCATAGTTATCTGAATTCTGAGCGTGCCTAACCCTTTGTTCTTGTTATTTTACACTTTCACTTGTTTAATATGCCGCAAGGTCTTACTTTGCTTTTGATGTTGTTGCAAGCCCGGTGGGCATTCCTCCTGTGGCAATATGCACTCCACTCTTTAATAGGGATTGATTTTCAAAGGCGTGGTTCATAGTCACTCGCAGCAGGTCACCGCTTGCTACTGCTTGGAATCCCCTGTGGACTCGAACTTCACACAACCTCTGATGCCAGTGTTAGCTAATGTCATGCACCTCGACCTGTTTCTGTCACCTTCAGTCCATGCCGGCTGCACACAGCCATCGCCACTTGAGGCTGGCAGCTCGTGACTGAAACTAATAGAAGTATTCCTGTGAGGGATGGCATGTAATTGTTCTACATTTTGCATACTGTGGGAATGATTTACTTTCTTTGTGTGGGAATATGTGCTGGCGGGAGAGCGGTGGAAGAGGGGAGCAAAAAAAGCAATGAGTTTGTGGGGTTTTTGTGTGTCTTCCAAAAGGATAAAGCACTGGCTTTCAGGTCATGCTAATAGACCGCTCGCAAACACCATCCCAGCAACAAGCAAGCCAGGAGATAGCAGAAATTTGAACTCAACAGAGCACTGCTGTCAAACAAAACATACTATAATTTATAATGTCCCCCCTGCTGAACATTTTTCCCACTATCTCCTCCGCTTAGAACACACCTCTGCAAAAAGGTTTTGCCAGTAATCTCTGCTGGCGCCAACGTCATTTTTACAGTGAATTTGGAGCACGATTAGCATGTTCAAGAGAACCAGAAGCAGTCCTTATCATTGTGAACTTTTTTTTTTTCTTCACGGTTTTTATTCTTTTTAAATGGGAAAATTGTAAAAGGCGTATACTTTTATAGTGGTTTACTACCATCTTAGAAGCCCCAATGCTCCTTACAGTCGCAGTCCCATTCACCCATACACATAAACACACTAATGGCGGCTCCGCTGCCTAACACTGGCACCAACCTTTAACCACCAGGACCAATCTGGGGTTCAGTGTCTTGCCCCAACCCAAGGATACTTTGACACTTGAGTGGGCGGGGCGGGAACCAAACCTGCAATCTTACGATCGGTGCCAGATCTTCCAAAATCTTGAGGTGCGTAGAGTTTGACAGAAAATGAACTCTGTAGCATGCACCACAGAGAAATTCCATGCATTACAAATTGTGCACCTTGTATTCACATAGTTTAAAATCACAAAAAGCACTTCAAAGATTCTTCTGAGATGTGCATGCATATTTCTTTCTTACAAAATCTAAAATAATGAATAAATGCATTAAAACAAAAACTTGAATAAAAACCTGACAGCATTGGATCTATTTCCAGTCACTTAGTTCAATTTCAGGGATTTGGATGGCTTAAAAAAATGCTCATCTTTCCAACTGCCATGGAAACCTTTATCAAATTAGTATTGAAGTGATTATCCGGGGCAGAGCTAAAGGACAAAATCGATAGTTCTTTGTTCGATGTTAAGATGAAGAATGGTCATTCAGCAAGAAGCTCTCCCTATTGTGCCTCCTCTCACTCCCTCTCTCTCCCTTAAACACACCCAGCAACCCACACATATACACACGCATGGGCATCTTTGAATTGCTTATCCTGATCCAATATCCTTGACCATAGCAATAGGCTTCCACTGTGCAGTCTCAGACCTTCAATCTTGGTTTTCCCCTCACGGCCTCTTTTTAAATAATAAATAAATACACACCCAGAGGAAAAGTGCTTCCTTAGATGATTGCAATTAGTAGTTTGAGGTGGATTTTGCAGCGCTGGCCTTGGCCGTGCTCTCTGTGTTGGGTAACTGGGAGTGGGAGTGGGCCTGACGGGCATGTTTCCAGTTTCCAGAGAGACCTCTGCCTCACATGAATGCTGCAGCAGTCAGAGGGTAGAAGAGGTTTTTAAATAAAATAGCTCAAATGAACAAAGTCTGTTGGTTAAGTACAAAAAGCTGGAGCGGAACAAAATTCAACAAGTCTATTACATATAACTAAGAGAAACAGATGACACTTTGACACTTTACAAAATTGCTTGGTAATTTCCTTTCCAGTCTTTTTTTTTTTTTGCATTATAAAAAAATACCCTAAGTTAGAATATTTTAGCACTCATATCCAAGGAATTTGCTTTGTTTTTAACAAATGAGGCAAGAGCAAAAAGTGACATTCCTGTTTCAAGGGACCACAAGGTAATAAAACTGGGTAAATACAAAAAAACTAGGGGAGTACTGTTTTGAAATATTCTTAAACAAATCCTCTCCCAAGAGGCTCTCTCAGCCATGTGGTGCTGACTCTCAATCACACTCCATCCTCCACTCTCTCATACAGGCTACTTTAAACACATACACGCCATGCTTCACATAAAGGACTGTAATCCATCAATATGCTCATTGCTGTCATGAGTTAAGAGACAGAGCTCTAAGCAAGAGTCCTCTAAAATAAATTTGATTTACCTCAGTTTCTCTCAGACAGTGACATGTGAGCACTAGAAGTGATAATCCAGGCTGGCACATTTTGCAGCCAACAGGCATGTGTCTGTTTAGTTCAGTCTCAAAGCCAGGACAAGTTCTGAAATCTCATTTGTTTAGAGATAGTTTTAAATTACCAACAGTCTGAGGTTATGAAAACTAACCATAAGTGACAGTGATACTGTGGAAAAATCTGATGACTTCATTACAGGAAGCAACAAAGTGTGTGGGTGTGTGTGTTACTGTCAAAAAGTTGAGGTGTAGTTATCAAATGTTTTTGATTTTTTTTTTTTTTTGGTTATTTGGTTGCATTCACTTCATGAATGTCTTGCAAAATAAAAAAAAAAGTAAATGAGCTGTTTCGTGTTTATGAAATCAAAATGTTTCCGTTCTTTGTTTGAAAAAAAAAAAAAAATGGTAGAAAATGTCTCAAAGGATGTTTCTTTCCAGAACTGATCAACTGGGTTGGCTACATCAAGAACCAGAATAAAAACATTTCTTAGAAAATATTTAATATTTAACACACTATTTTCCAATTAAACAAAGACATGAAGATCAACTCTGCAGAGAAACTTTTTGAACATATAACCAAACAAGTTATACAAAAGAAAACAAACCCAAAGTTAAATGTAGTGGAAAGGTGGAGATTTTGGCCAATCAGGCTGTTCTCTGAGCTGTCACTTAAGTTAAAAATCTGATGTGTGTGTGGGGGGATGGTTGTTAAAACATAAAAAAATGACTTTCAGTTGACTCAGTTGTTTTTGGCAGGCTATCAGTTAGGGTTAGGGATGCTTAATTGACACTGCACTAATGGTGACCACAATTAGGGATGTCATTAAGAAATGATAGATAGATAGATAGATAGAATTTATTCCAGACTCATGGTCCAATCAGTAAAAAAGGAGTACACAGACCCACCATATTTAAAAAGAAATACACAGTGTCAAGAATACACGAGCTGAGGTACAGTGTAAAGTTACAATTAATACAAAAGTTAATAAAAAAATAATAAAAAAAATGGTTGAAATCTTTAAAAGATGATAATTCCAACAACACATACTCCTGTGAGAACGCAGGGTTAAGCCATCCTTTGCTGGTTCTGAAGTCACTCAGCCACATGTTGCTTGAAAAAACTACATCTGTACCACAGCATTGGCAAATGGGATGTTGGTCCCCAGTTTCAAACAAAGAGTGGCTGGGTAAGCCCTGTCTGGCCCAGAACGGAAGTGGGTTTAGACGATGGATGGATAGAATTTGTCGTCTGCTCTTACTTGATGCCATAATGTCTTTGGGTTCATCAAGTTTTGACCACCAGCTGTTCTCAGGGCAGTTTGCCACTGGGTGTGGGGAAACATGGATGGAAACTGCAGCAGCTTAAAGTCATGGTTGCTAACTAAATAATGCAACACGGTAACAATAAGGTAAATCGGGGACTAACACCTTATGGTCAACAGCAACGATTGTATGGGGTAGATTTGTTGACCATAGAGTATACACAAATCTAATTGATGCTGAGCTTTACATAAAAAAATAAAAAAGAATTGAGTGAAAAGAGACTCATTTCCCTTCAAAAAATTGTTTTGCCTTAGAATTTAAAAAAGAGAACAGCAGCTGTGAGTTGACAGGTTTACATCTTACATCTTAATAGCTGTTGCCTATGGTAAAGATTGTATGTAAATTTGCACAAGTGTGTTGTAATTGATGAAGAGAGTGTTATTGGAAAAAAAATATATATATATATATATATATATATATTTTTTTTTTTTATATGAATGACTATATAAAAAAGGAAAATCATGGTTTATAGATTAAACATGTCAGATTTGAAAGGGAACTTTTGAGGAGTGTAAAACTATGACATTTATGTGAGACAGATAAAGTGCTTTTGATGGTGGGTGTAAAATTCTTACATCATCACACAATGCAGCATAACAGGTGTGAAATGTGCCATGCATGTCCTTGACGATAATTTGCTATAAATGACTTATGGAGGCAGCATCATAATTACAGTTTGAAACACATGCAGTTTTTACATCTCAAGGCCTCCATCATGTACACATTTTTAAATTTTCACAAACCTTATTTTAAAAATAAAGGGGGTTAAAAAAGTGTTTTAGTTGTATAGATGACATGGAGATGAATGTAGCCTTCAAATGTTTAAAGTTCAACTCTTCTGAAAGACAATGTCAAACACAATCATGATGGATAACTAAAAGAAACATTTTCTTTTCCAACCTTATTATAATCTCCTTTACGGGTGTAAAAAGTTGTAAAACGAAAAAACAAACAACCTCATCACCTCATTTTTTTTTTTATTCTAAGGCAAAACTATGTTTTTAAGGGAAATGAGTCTCTTTTCACTTTCATTTTTTTTTAATGTAAAACTCAACATCCATTTGATTTGGGTATACTCTATGGTCAACCATGGTGGATATGCAGTGGGTACTATTTTGGTTTTCTTCATAAGTATTCCACACTATGGTAACTTTCTGTAGCCAAATTCTTTATTTTTTTCATTTTTTTTTTTGTTTTGTTTATTTCAGCAATTGATAAGTTGAATTTATGTTGATTTAAAAATCAAAAGTCAAATCAATTCCCTAAATGTCTGCTTTTTTATACAATTTAAATAAATCGTATTTACTAAAAACCTTCTGAAAAAACCCTCATAACTTTAATCGTATTCATTAATGACCAAAGTACTTTGGTGCTACATTTGAACTTAATACTAAACACCTCATAGACTCAATACATTTGTTTTCCGATATAAAAATATCGGCTTTAGTGCAGCGGTAGGGTGGTCGACCTCTCATTTGAAATTTGTTCGATTCCTGCCTCCCTCACCCATCTGTCCAAATCTCCTTGGGCAAGACACTGAACCCCACCTTGCCTCTAGTGGAAGGTTGGCAGCAGAGCCGCCGTCGCTGTGTGAATGTGTTTGTGAATGGGACTGTGACTGTAAAGCGCTTTGGGCCTTCGAGGAAGGTAGAAAAGTGCTGTACAAGTATACGCCATTTACTCTTTACCATTTTCAAACTTCATTAGGTGAGTTTTTCTGCCCAATTATTTTGTTAATTTAAGAAACATTTATTTTTTGGTGCTTCTCCTTTGAAAGCCCCCCCCCCCCCCAAAAAAAAAAAAAAATCTATGTCCTTAATATCCATAATACTAGAAGCATGAAATATTCCCAACACTTGTAAAACCCATGAACTCCTGTTTGGTATGTACCATTGTGTGCTGCAGCTCATTACTCTGGCCAGTAGTCACACTCTTTACTTTGACTGTGTGGCATGAAAAGCTCAATATGACTGGCAGCTAAAAAGCTGCAGCATACTTGCTCCTTCATCTATCATGCTTTTTCCCTCTGAAGAATTTGAAGGTATTTACCATCTTTGAGTTCAGCGCTCCTCGCCATGTCATGGAAAAGCAGGAAAGACTGACTACCGGAACCTCAAATAAACACAGAGCCCAGGAGATTTAGACAACACTTGTTTCTGCTACCCAAGTGACCTTGTAATCTGTGACATAAAAGCCTTGGTACTGGGAAGCAAAGTGAATTACTGTCAGATACCGTTTTGTGTAATAATGCGTGAATGTCTTTGGGGTATGAGCAGTCTAACAAATCGCAAAAGGCTTTTGACTGAAAAAAACGAAACCATTTCCAATAAGTTTAATGGCAGATGAAAGCTTTGGACTTTGGTAAATATGATTGATATTATATAACATTGCTGTCAATCTTTACCTTGATGCAGAATGAAAAATATGTATATTCTCACTATGAGTGCAAAAACGAGTCTTAATATTAAGCTGTGGCATAATAATTGTTGAATATTGAAAAATCAGATTAAATTGAAATATTATTGAAAACTACAACAGCCATGCTGTGTTGTAGAAAATACGACATCCTAACAAAACAGCTTTTGTTTACAGTATTGTAGCAAGTCCCATAGATGGTTTAGCGCTACAGTGTGTGTGCTGAAAGACAGCTTCTCATGTCTACATCATGGTATAGAGGCTGCAGTAAAATGTTGTGCTCTTCCATGAATGTATTAATCTCACAACACTGTGTGGTGAGAAAAGAAAAGTAGAATTAGGACAAGATCTAAAGGATTTACAGGTTTGTAAAACTGGACCTTTTTATACTTGTTTTATTCAGGTGGCCAACTTGGCTTGTTCCATCTCCAACAATGAAGAGGGAGTGAAGTTGGTACGAATGGCAGCCACCCAAATTGACAGCTTATGTCCACAGGTAAGTATTAAAAAAAAAAAAAGTTTTCTGACAAATTTAAAAAAAAAAAGTACATGCAATTTTTAGTCTGCACATTTTGTCAATTATGGGCCTTTCTAAAGTGAGCTCAAGGGAATATCAGTGGAGGTTTTCTCCCACTTCCTGTTTTTTTTTTTTATGCCTTAAAATGGTTGCCAAAGAATGATAGTTGGCAGAATCACAGGACAGGCAATAAATGATGTGTAGGAGGGACTTCTAGCACCATTTCTCAGTGCAGGGGAGGGAGGATGTTAAAATCGATCCATTATTTTCAAGGTTAAGGGTAGGCCTATTTCACATGGGACACAACAGACACAACACAGAAACAGCAAAAGAGAAAAGGAGACAAAAGCCGGACTCCTTATTCTGGTTCTAGCCTTCCCTCTTCACTGTGTGTCTCCTAAAACCCAGTAACTTGGAAAACTAGGCAAAGAATTGTCTCCTGATACCTCTTGGCAATACTAAACACAGACAAATTAGGAAACAAAATAGACACAGTCTTTGTGACTGGAGAAAGAGAAACAAGAAAGGATGTGGAACAAAGAAAGTCATTTCCATCTGTTCAGCATTCATTTTGTACGAGCTCCACCTTTTTGTTTACCACGGAAAACACACATCTAGACTCACACAAGTTCAGCAACTGTCATGCCATGCCCCCTTCACCACTTCAGAGTAAATTAGCTTTAAACCCTCTTTGAAAGCAAAATGAAACGCAAATAAAAAAGGATGAGGAAAATAAATTAGTTACCATGGTGACATTTTTTTTTAATGATAAAAAGTTATTATTAATACAAAATGTTGCTTTTCTTTCTTAGAAGCTAAATTACAAAATCCAAGAATATCACTGGTCATTTTCACTATTTCTGAATCAACATTAAAATGAAACCTGAATAATTTTTGATTTATTCAAATAAAGATTGATATAAAACTGATGTATGAAGAATGAATAATTATTTAAATGAAATAAAAATACAGCAAAATAACCAAACAGGAAATCTGAAGGACCTTGTTCTTTAGCGCGTGGCTTTGACATATTTACAGGTCATGCTTACATATACCTATGGTGTATAAGACAGCCACCCTCTGTTTTAACAGCAATAATGACTAAATACACTCTGCAGTATTGATTTTAATACTCCATACATGTAATAATGCTGTTTTCACATGCCTTGCACCAAAATCCACTGGGACCTAAGAGGACTGTGAGATTTGAGCAGACAGTTTTAAAGCTGTTACTGTGGTTGTGACTTTGTCCGCCAACCGCCATGGATACACACTTACTGCTATATTGTCACACCACACACACCCCCCCCCAACCACTACCACCATCACCTCCCCCTTACCAGGTTATCAATGCTGCCCTCACTCTGGCTGCCCGACCCCAAAGCAAGGTTGCCCAGGATAACATGGATGTTTTCAAGGATCAGTGGGAGAAGCAAGTGCGCATTCTGACCGAGGCTGTGGACGACATCACATCTGTGGATGACTTTCTTTCTGTATCAGGTATGCAGCAGCACAGGTCTGCCCACGGCGCCGAAAGAGGCTCTGACAAAATGAGCCCCACCGCCCAGAAGGGAACATCCAGGCAGAGTAAACCCTCCCTTTATTGGCCAGATACCCAATAAAATATGACAAAGTTTAAAAACAAAACAAGACAACAGATTGAACTCCAGGAAAAAGAACAAAACAAAAAAAACAATAGGAAAGTAGAAAGACACAACTGATCAATTGTTTGATTTGCAGTGTCTTATGTTTTGTTTTGTCCACTTGTATTTTGTTCATGAAAAAGTAGAATTATTTGGAAAATGTAATATATTTTTTGGCCATCTTTTTGTCTTCCAAAATACAAACGTGATTGTATTAATAAAGGAAAAGAATTGAAAGAGTAACAGAACAGCACATTTACAACCCCCTGCTTTAAGGACAAACATGAATAATTTATTGTGATCCCTGTAAACCCACAGTGTTAAAGATGGGACCAATTTAACTTTGCAAAGAAGCATTTGTTTTCCAAAAGCCTGAATGTTGAACACTGAATGTGTCTTCCAAGTAAAACAATGTCTTTTCCCCATTCTTTGTAAATGGCACTTGTCTTCTTTTTCTTCCTATTTATTTTTAATCTTTTCAGAGAACCATATTCTTGAGGATGTCAACAAATGCGTAATTGCTCTACAAGAGGGGGATGTGGACACTCTTGACCGGACTGCCGGAGCCATCCGGGGTCGAGCTGCTCGTGTGGTTCACATCATTAATGCTGAGATGGAAAATTATGAACCAGGGGTCTACACCGAACGCGTGTTGGAGTCCATCAAGCTCCTGTCGGAAACTGGTCAGTGCACTTCACACAGAGCTGGACTGGCCGAACATTTTCTTTATGCCTCTAAAATTTAAAATTTCGCTATATGCCGAGGTATAGGGCAGGATGTACCGGTACACTGAATTGGCTTTGGCACAGGAAAACACATTTCCTAGTCACTTCTAAAGTGAAGACAGTATACATTTTAACTTGTCACTTACGTCTTTATAATCTCTACACTGAAAAAACGGAATTTAAAACAGTAAGAATACGCTTGCTTCAAGAAAAATTGTCTCACTTTCTGACTTGCAAGAAAAACAATCTCTTTAAGAGACTTTTCAATAGAAATTTTGAGAAAAACATGTCTTAGGGACTAGAATTTTTTCTAGAAGATGAATTCTAGGTCTAATTTACATTCATTTTTCTAACCCCATTGTCAGATTTCTTTTTGCCAATTTAAAGAATATCTGATGATGGGGTAAGAATTTTTGACTTATTTCTTAGGGGCCTGTTTTTGCAGTGTGTACGTGAAATTGAGGGTTTTTAAATAGTGTGGCCATTGCAAATATTACGGTAGCTTTCACATCTTCAAAACCTGTACTTATTTTGTTTGTTTTGTTTTCTCATAAATGCATTGCTGTTTGTGACCATGTGTCTCTGCTATCATTTGAATAAGTTACTGATGTTCCTTTGCCATTTGATCATTTGAATATGATTTCCTTAACGACACTGGTAACAGCATCATCAATCCACCTGTTCTCATAACAACTGCTACAGAAAATACATTACTTTATCTCCAAATATGCCTTTGCATGTTATCATTAAGAAAATTCTTATATTGTCTGAACTCTTTCACTATTGCTTTCTAATGCTTTAGGATGAAGGGTTAAATGTTAAAGGAATGTTTAAGTTTCAATGAGTGATGAAAAAAATGTAAAATTACACTTTAATCTCTTAGATTTCCCCCAAATTGTTTAATTATCTTGCTTTTTGTTTTTCACATACTAGTGATACTCACATATATACTCCACATACACCTGTACAGCTACAATTGACAAGGGCGAATGTTCAGCCTTTTTTTTTTCTTAATAATACTATTCTTTAAGTTGATCTTAATTGAGTTGTACTTTTTAGTTTTGGATCATTCTCCTAGAGCATACACTTATACCATTCAAGCTTCAAATCCTAGATAGATTACATTTTTTTATGAAAGTACCAATAATCAGAATTCTATGTCCAACTTAATGATTGCAAGGTCTCCCAAGTTCAAGCCTGCCAATTTCATCTTTCCACTAATACAGTCTTTGACAGATCATAAAGGTCTATGAGGAGATTCTTTCTATTTTTCATCTCTCCTTCATTATCTTCAGCTTGTTTGGAGTTCAGGTTACTTAGGCTGCAATCTGAGGAAGGATGCCTGGACCTCCCTCTTTTCCAGCTCTTCTGGAAAGACTGTAAATCATGCCAGCCAAAAAAGAAAAAAAAATCTTGGCTGGCATGTTACACGTCTGTTGTGGGGCTTCCTCTTTGTTGGACATACCCATAACACCTCACTGAAAAGGTGTCCAGATGGCTGAGCTAAGCACCCTATGTCCAAGGGAAACCCCATCCACCACTCAAAAGAGGCCCCTTTCTGCCACCTGTAGTCGTGATCTCAACTGCATGTTCACAATGCACATGACGTGATCAATTCAGATGCAACATCCAACTTTTGATCTGTTTTAGTTTCAACACTCCTTAGTATAGTGTAGTTACTAAAGCTCTGCCACATGAGGAAGATTTCTATTTATTTTCTATGCATTTCAAGTTTTTCGAAGTGAGAAACAAGATTTGTGTCCCAGCCCCTTCACAAACAGCTCTAAGCCAGAGCAAGAGAATATGGCCTTAGAAGGCCCTAGCGACCATGTTACCAGCAAATAGTAAAGATTAGATTCTAAGAGTTCTAAGACAAAGCACCATACACAGTTTGACTTACCAGAGAAATAAAACACAATTTGCTGAGAGCAGGCCATGTTTCATATACTTCTAAAGCACCCCCCATAAGAGGGACGTGGTCATCAGCATGGGCTGATGGTGCAACCTTTAAGATTACTTGAGGATCCTAGCAGGTGTGAAGATCGTATCCAGTATTAGCCAGGACAAAACCCAATGTGGTTTTTTGAATCAGAGCTTTGACTGTTGTTGTATGGTGGCATAAACAAGGTGACCGATAAGTGTGATTCCCCTGTAATTTGGACACATTTTTTTTTTCAAGCCATCTCTTGTCCAGTGAGGAAAAGCTCTTGTCTTGTCTCTAAGCAAAGAGGCTGCAAGTGGTTGCACAACTATTTGACACCTCTCAGTCTGGAAAACTCCACAAAAAAGCAAAGTCCATCCCCTCTATAGAAGATTAGTCAATTTAGATGTCACTACTTTCGCTTCCAAATTTGTAAAGCCATCTGGTTTGCAGTGTTCTTTTTAGGAGGAAAGTTATCTTACTTGACAGCTTTTTCCTTCAGTGTCATCTCTTTTTTATTTTATTTCCAAACTGGAGTGATAAAGGAAATAATAAAATCCAAAATAAAATCTAAACAATCATTAACAGCTTTTTTCAGAAGGGTTCTGAAGGTATAACATTTTGTGAGCTGTTCAACTGTAGAGTGTTACATCACAAACCACTGCCCATTTTTCCACATTTACAACCTAACCTAGTGTTATAACGTTCCACATTTTTGAACTAATCAAAAAGATAATTAAAAGCTGTTTTATATATTCCAAATTAGAATTTTCAGGTTACATTTACTAGGTATATTTTTGTATTACAAAATTTGACCTTGAAGTGAAACTGTAAGGAGGAGTCAGTATTCTTCTCCACTACCATATTTTCCGGACTACAAGCCGCTACTTTTTTTAACGAACTTTCAACCCTGCGGCTTATTCAATGATGCGGCTAATTTATGCTTTTATTTAACGGCTGCCAGGAGCACTCCGGCAACTTCAGAGACGAGATTGCCTGTATGATTCTTAGTCCAGCAACAAGCGTGATTGCTTTGACACACTCAAGCAGCCAAACAGCATGAACCTGACTTCAACTCTTAGACACTTAAGTCATGGTGCAATAAAAGAAACACCCATGCTCAGCCACATCCCACAATCCTTTGGAGCCATTAGAACCAATGTGCACGTGACCGCCACTACAATATGATACAGCTTTCACTGCTTCACTGTTGTGGAAGGAAACTTCTGGCGCACGCGCCACGCAGCGCTGTGTAGACCGTGCACGCTTATAAGTCACTGCTGCCCTCTTTTACTGGTATGTTTTTTCAACCAGCCCTGTTATTTCCACATAGCTGCCATGTCACAGGCAGAAGGAGGGGAGAGCTGCTCTCGCATTCCGCTGAGCTCCCTGCTCCGTCTTAAATACGCACACGGTTTCAGCACATATACATCCTTAATTTACAACACAGTGCGGCGAACCGGGGGTTAGCCCCGCCTTAAACCCCTGAAGCTCATGGGAAGTGGGGAATCTGGGTGTGAAGTTTCCCACCATAACTGAAGGAGCTGTGAGCTGAAGTGAGGTCCATGCTGTTTGGCAGATGTGGGTGTGTTCAAATAAATAGGCTAAAATACTATTTGTGACTTACTCTTTGTGACTACTGTGGTCTCTCAGTATTCAGGTCAAAGTAATGGTGATGTATCAATTATATCGCCATAACATGCGGCTTGTATACAAATGTGGCTAGTGTATGTAAAAAGTGGTTAATCCTCCTTAAATTGAGTGTGTGCGGCTTGTAATCAGGTGTGCGCCATAGTCTGGAAATTACGGTACTTATTTTATGATAAATTCTGAAGGAGTTCACTATTGTTCTCCTCTATTATCTATATATTTCTTCAAAAGTCAACAAATAAAAGGTCTCTTGTGTGTATTTCTTTTTCCCCCTTTTTTTCTTTCTTGGAAACATTTCGTCTTGAGACAATTTAGTTAATTCCGTAACAGTATGCCCAAACATGACCTTTAGAAATGCACCAACAACTAGACTAAACAAAACAAAAACACAGGATGAAAGGAGGTAAGTAATGTTTCTTACCTTTTCTAAAAAATAAAATCTAACCACACTCCCATTTTTCAAATTTGTGTCAAAAAGCAGTAAAAGATCTTCTTAGAAGTTGTTGTAATTTAGCCTCCTCTCTCTTTCTTCCACCTTTTTTTCTCACTGAGCCCGTCTTTTCCGCCCCAGTTTCTGCCTCTCCCATTAGAGCCTATTTAGCGAGGCGGTATATCTGTTGTTTCGCTCATTTCTTTCATCTGCCAGGATAATTGAGAGACACAATCAGCTCCCTCCCTGTTAGCTGATAAGTCTCAAACATCATTAGGTGAGTCACATGTCCTCACAAAGCCATCTGTTCTAGTCCCTCCTCTGGCATTCAACTCCATCATTATGGACAAGAGTCAGTGCTATTTATATGATGTCTTAAGCACATTGTGTTCTCTTGTTGCATAATTCATTTTAACTGATTAGTGTAATTTATTACTAAACACATCTGCTTTTTGGGGGGTCTAAAATAAACGTTATAGTTTTAGTAAGGGGTATTAGTATGAAACATTGCAGACCTTACCCATGGCACAAATGTCTCTTTTGAGTAAGACGTTTTATTCAGACAGTTTTTTTAAACAATTTATGGACTTTCCTACATTTCTCTTTATGTGTTGTGAACAGCAATATCATAAACATAAGCCACATACAACTAGCATTAATAATTTATGAAATATAATTATTTCGTTTCCAACAATATTCCTCCTCCTAAACTTCATACAGCTACATATATTATATTTATCTTTATTTATGCAAAGTTTCTAAAAAGCAGCACAATCCACTTGCATTTGTGGGAAAAACAAGAAAGAGCTCTTTTTATGCATTTTCTTTCTCAAAGTATCTGCATTAAAATGCATCAAAAGGTCTTACCATTAAAAGCCCCAGGTAGTATTGGAGTATTTGCATAATTATTCTGTGCAGTGCTTCTTAAATTTAGAGCAAAACATTTGTAATTGTAACAGCAATTTTAGTTGTATGGCCATTTACAAAACAAAACAAAAAAGATCTGCAAGGTAGTATAATCTTCAGCAAAGTAAATGGATGAAATAAGTAATTTAAGTTATTTTTCTTTCAATAACTTAAATTTAAAGGGTAGTTTTTCTCAGATATGATGGCCTTGTAGCCTTTTTGCTTGTTGCATCACAATCAGCCTATTCTGTTTGTTTAAATACAAAATCTAAATAACTTAAATAACTGTTGCCATTATTTCCAAGTGTACACACAGCCGTGAAGATTTAAACCGTCCATCTCTAATTCTGAACAGTTTTCTTTGAGAAAGAAATAAGTGTTGAAAACAGTGATAGTTTTCCCTTTTCAAGGCGCTGTTGATCAGTTCCTTTAAGTCTTTGATGTTTTACATTTCACATTCTCGACTTGTCAAATGTCAGAGTGGATCAGCTTTTGAAAATAACTTAAAGAGGATGGAGTTCACCCCCCTGCCACTGTCATTTCCACATTTTTTTGATGTTCAAAAGAAAAGAGCCGTAGTGGCAGAAAAAAAGGGATGGAGAGAATGAAGGAAGTGTGGGTTGATTTATGTGCCTTCTTTGAGCCTGAATATACTACATATGCAAAATGACAACTTGTGGAATTTCTTACAACCCAGTTATTGAACATTTCTGGTTGGTAAATAAACAGATTTGCCCTAATAAAACCATTGCTTTTCATAAGTGACAAACATATTCCAAAGCTGTTTTAACATTGTCGCTGTATGCTAGTGTGATCCTTTGACTTGACTACGCTACCATTTTATGGTTTGCTTCCTAAAGCTTTTGCTGCTGCTTGTGACAGTAAAACAGACAGCGAGTCCTCCAACCCAGAAGCAGTAAAATATCCAAGGTTATCTGTCAGATTTTGGGAGTTTGAGATCTTTGTTTGGATCACTTTAACTCTTGTGTGTTAATCTTTAGCCATTGGGGTTTTCTTGCAATTAAAAATCTAAATTGTCCACCTTTCGGCTTGTTCCTTCTGGGGTTGCCACAGCCTAATCCCACTGGTGGTTTTGGAAGCCCTTCCTGACACAACCCTGTATTTTATGCGGGCTGGGGACTGGCACAGGGAGTCCTATACGTAGGCCCTGTTGTGGCCATATAGTTGGACCGTAGCATAAAGGATCTCCCCCAAGGACCCACACTGGATGAAGCTCATCGCTCCCACGGGCAAACAAACCCTGCTTTCCTGTGCCTCAGTCCCGCACTTAACCAACCGAGCTATCCAGCTGCCCAATTAAAAAAATGAGTTTGAAGCATTCAAAGCTTTTTTGTCTGCAGCCAATCTAAAAGATCAGAACTTAGAGGAAAGAGCTAGGGCTAATGCAGGAAACAGACTAAATGTCTGGTTTCTTAACACCTTTAAGATTCTGATAGAAATGTCAAGGCAAGGAATCAGCAGCAGTCTTTCATTGGGTCCATATATTTATTAGATGGAGATCTGTAGTGTTTCATCTTCCTGTTTGTCTCTTAGTCCTGTCTGGGGTTTTTAGGGGCTACCGCGCACATCTGATCTAGACCATAAAGCATTTATCGATCCGTGTGAACTTCTGCCGCCCTCTTCTCCCAGTCCTCTCAGACCTGATATCTATGGATCCAAGCTCGGTCAAGGAGAAATCTATGGCTAGGGGGAAGATGATTAAGTATAGCTCAAAGAAAAGGCATATACGACCACACACTTTTTTGAGGGTACTGAATACAATTAACCAGATTCCAACTCTCTGCCCTTTAAAAAAAAAAAAATCCATCAAAGTCTCTAGGGGGTTTCACTAAGCAATGCGAGGAAAAGCTTTATTGGACTTCATTGATGTGGTTCCCTTTTTTCTCTGTTTCAGTGGTATGCTCGTGTTAAACATTTAAGTTTTGTCAGAGCGCTCTGAGACAGCAGCATTTCCTCTTCTTTCTCTCAGTCCACGTTTGGGCCTACAGCAACTTACAAGAATCGCCACCATTCGTCAGTTTTCTTGACAGATGCTCCACCAGCACCACTTTCACTAAAACCACAGTAATTGCCCTTTGACCTTGTCTCAATTTGCCAATCCCTCTTCTGACTGTGGATGGTTAGCAGGATTATGGCCAGTTTGAATGCTTTTCCATGGATTCCTGAGAGACAGTCCACACATTCGTCTGGAATCGAAGCTTGTCCTTCAAAAAAAAAAAAAAAATCGATAGACTACTGGTAAAGTGGTTATGACTCTCCTTCTTTTATCTCTGATAAAATTTTCTTTCTGTACTAACTCTGTGTTTGCTCAACATGTCTCTCGTAAGGAATGGCAAATGTTTTGGTTTTCTTTAATGTAGTCTCATGCAGAAAAGGGTAGATTTAAAAAAGAAAAAAAGATACATTGTGGTGCCATAGTAGTTGCTGCATTTTGATGCATGGTGGCAGAGAAAGCAGGATATAGCAAGGGTTTTACAGAGTAATACATGCTCACACAACCTACAACCTGCCATGCCTCTAAATCAATGGATCAAGTTCACTAAAAAGAAATGCAGCTTGGACTTAGGAGACAGAAATAAAGAAAGACTCTTCGTAGCCTGTTTTGGAAGTAATATTTCCAGAAAAAATATATTCTATTCAAACATCTTTGTATTAAAATTTTGATGTGGAAACCACCCCAGAGGTTCCATTTGTAGCCACAAATTTAAAGAAAGACTTTAATACTTAACAGGTAAAAAGGGATCTTTATTCTGTTCATATTTCATAAATTCAGCTGTATCCCTACAAGGCATTCTCTGTTGGCCTAAACTTATCTAGAAAATTTAAATCTCTTTTTAAAATGATAAAATTAAAGAAAGTGCTTACATGATTAAACAAGAGCTCATGGTAGTGGAAGAAAACCTTGAGCTTGATTTAATTTTATCAAAGCAAAAATGTAGGCAATACTAAGGCACAACTGTATGTTCTATCACTATCCCTGTGTCCAATGCTTTTGTTCAGCACTGTTTCTTGCCATTAAATCGCATGCAAAAAACAAACAGACACAGCTGTTAGCATTACCCTTGGATCTCAACAGGAAATGTCTTGCTGATGGAAGTGAAACGCACAGATAAACGGTACAGCAGAACCCGAGGTGTTACTTAGGATAGATAAAAGATCAAATAAGAACCTGTGGCGAAAGTCTTTGTTGGATAGCACAAAAACTGTGACTTTTATTTTGAATATTGTTTTAACCCCTGCTCACTGCAAAGCAAGCAGCGGAAGGGGTGCATTAAGGGAGTTTCTATTTTGTTCTGTTCCTCTTTGAGTGTTTTTTTTTTTTTTTTTTACTTTTAGTTGTTTTTGTCAGTAGTTTTTATTTCAGTTTTTTAATATTTAACTAGTGTTGTTGCTCCACAAGTGAGGACTTTGTGTACCAAACTCATTTTGGTATTGCTTCATCAAGGTGTTGGCTATGCAAATGTCATTAGAGTCCACATCGTTAAAATGTATGTTTAGACTATGTTCAACTGGGATATTGTATTGATCCTTGAGGCTTTCTGAAATAGTGTTAGGTGTATTGTTATACATACAATGAAGACTAATGCTACTGACGACCCAGGCACTGGATTGCACAGCCCGCCACTGATATTGCTAATACATGCTAAGAAACACAGAGCTGAATGAGTCACTTTCAAATCTGCGTCCATTGTTACAATAATGGGAAAAGAGGTTTTTGCCAGCAGAGGCAGATGGCAAACTCGAAGCTTGAAAGGAGAAGAGGTAAGCTCTCTTAATCAGTGCGTAAATAGAGGCAGGAGTTAGGAGAGAGGACTGATGCGGAAATTGCAGAGAAGCAGTGCATTAGGAGACTGCCGGAGAACATTTTAACCAAGAACTCAGTGGAAGGAAGAAATGGGAGCAGGAGGCAAACTAATTGAAGAAGTTTTTTTCTTTTTCTTTCTCAGGTTTATCTCACAACATTGTAGATTTTTTACGTTTTTCAACATACGCTCATTTGAGATCCTGGAGTAAAAAGCACAACATATCTTTTTTGGATTCATGGATCTGCTGTTTCCTTCTTTCTTAGTTTTGTGGAAAAGGGTCAAATTCCACCCTGAAAAATCTGCCTGAAGTCTCAGATGGTTTGCTGATCCAAAGCCAGTTTCAATTTTTAAATAAACAGCCATTCTACTCGGGGTGTGTCAAATAATCGATGAATTGATTAATATTTCTGCAATGCAACCATATCGATCTGTCAGAGAAAAGCTGTTCATCAAATTGACCTATACCATTATGTAATTGTTTCAAAATGAAATAAATCCATTATATCGATATTGGAAAATACCATTTTAATTGAGGCACAGTTGCTTTATTTTACTATAACGAAAAAAACGACTAAGTACCATCATAGCTAATAATATACATGTGATGTCAGTAAAATGATCAAGCATCATTCTAGTCCAATGTGTGGCAACACTTGGTAATATGCTCTAATAATGTTTCGTTTGATTATTCTTTGGTTAAAAAAGCAACTTAAGGAAACTATAATGTGAATGGAATTGACATAATCTGCATCTTGCTTTACAAGTAAGATGTAAAACTTCACCTGTTCACTCTTCAGTACCCAGGTATTTATCCCTGAGTCACACTCATTCAAGATTTGGTTAAAGGTGTCCTGGATCGATTTTAGGTCAGTGAATCAAATCGAATATCGACTTTGAATTGTATCGACAACCACAAGTTACTGAGAGAATGTAGTTTAAATGTATTTCTTTCTGTGTTAGATGTTTGCATAGTATCATGACACAAATGTGTTTTGGCAAAGATGCAGTATAGTTAAAGTTAATGGTTGTAAAACTTTTTATTAGGACCAGGTAATTAGCAATTCTACTTGTTGTTAGCCCTGTAGCCCTGCTTGTTCCAAAAAATTATATGTAAAAGACACTTCCTCCATCTTTCCTTCTGCTCTAAATCACACCACAGGAGGATTTTTTCAAGTACATGTGAGAACTTATTCATTTTATAAAGGCTCAAAAACATGTCTAAAACTTATTTAGAAATGCTTTGTTTTCCCCCTCCTCTGTAGGTCAGAATAATCATGCTTTCAAATAAAAAAAAATCAAGCTGCATGAATCCTATAGTCATGGTGAATCATGAATTTCTGCTTTCACATGGCTTTGTCATTTCCTGTGACGCATGGTGACAGCAGCTTACTAAACAGACGTTTTCACAGGAAATTACTTTGCAGATGCAACACAGCCAAGTAAAAAAAGCACAATGTGGTTGAAAGTGTAATACAGTGACACCTAAAGAATTAAAGTCAAAAATGAAAAATAGGGCAGGGCTCCCCAAATTTGAAAATGTGGGTTTGGTAATGCAGTCTTTTTGCCTTTTAGTTGCTGTATGGAATTAATGAACTGAGGGAGAAGCTTGTTGTCCACAGATGTGTCTCCTTGAGCAAAATAAAAAGCGTCTGTGGACAACAAGTACGAAGAAAATCCATTAGGGGTACTTATAGCTCATTGTAGATGCTGCCTTACTGATGTTTCTGCTCCAAACACATCACATCTCCTATGCCATCATAAGCACATCCACCGGCAAAGGCGTGATTAATTAAACAGTAAATCCTTGTATTTCTCATGTAGTTGCTTCTGAAATTTTGTTTTGCTGATTATAAAATGATGACAAGGACTCTGAGATGAGTACAGTGTGCAAATTGTTTCCCTCTAAGAGTTTTTTCATGAAAAGTCACTCTGCATCAAACGCCTACCTGGATACGCCACACGGATGTGCACGGAAACTTTCACGGTCACTAAATCCTTAACTTGTTAGAGTTTTGCTTTTTATGCCGCCTTAAATGTAGGACACTTGCAAAAGAAGACAAAAACAATCCATAGAATGCATCAAATAAAGCTTGATGTTTGTCCAGTCAATTAAAGATTCCTTGTAAAAAAAAAAAGTAAAAAAAAAAGCACAGCCCATATATTAGAAACAGAACCATTTATTTTCCAATAATAATTTTCCACATAGTGGAATTAGCACCATCTTTGGTTTAACGTGGCAGGATTTTGAAGTAAACCATTCATGCAAAGGTTATGTATTTGGATCTGATTTAATGTTGCCTGAGTAATGCAGGTCTGCGCTTTAATGCCGCTCAACCATAACTTGCCATGATTTGCTGTGGAAATGAAGTGGTTTGGATAGGAAACTCGAGTGTACGCTCATGAAACGGTGCAAGTTGAGCGCAGCGCTCCATGTTAAGCCCGTCACAGGGGTACGACATCTCTCTACTTTGAGGTTCTGAAACATTCATTGTACTTCCATGACTTCACACTTTAACCATGCTTAAGCCTGGCGGGTGAAAAAAATCCATTCCTACATGGTCACATTTAATTCCCTTCATCATTTTTCATCTGGAATAAGTGAAATTGGTCCTCACCATCAGCAACTTTGCTCATTAAGAGCTTGGAGAACATTTAAATATTTCTATTTAAAACGCCTTCCTAGCAATTCCCAAAAGCCTATTTTACGCTTCTCCAGTAAGTGGATTAAACTGAATTAAAAATGAAAAGAAAAAGGGAGAGGCTTTTTGTAGTGCCATTTTTAAGTCTGCGAATTACAGCTTATGCTTTATGTCAAACAAATAAGTTCACTCAGGATGCACCTGTAGTCCCATTAGGTAATTCTTCAGTTCATTGGGTATGTAAGTTATGGGGAAACAGGTGGATAAATAACCATGGTTAATGTTTACTTGTTCTGTTGGGTTTCCAATAACCGAACTGTAGTATGTCATTTGTTTTGTTCTAATTATTTCTTAAATGTTTGTCTTTATATCCAAAAGATTTCCTAAATTAACTCACTGTAAATATAAATATATATATATATTTGGAGACCTATTATCAAAAAAGGTTGTCTGTGTCTTCTCATCTCTATTATCTAACATGTTTTCCTAGAAAGTAGTCATCCATAAAAATGGAATTAAAATTCAATGCACTGCATATTAACTAATTTATTTTTTAGTTGTATTGCGGACAATGAAACCAAGATATTTAATTTTTTGTAGTTAGAAAGTAAAAGTTAGCTTGTAAATTAAGTTATGTCTTAAAAATAGTAGACTTTTTAGAATAAGGAATACAAAAACATATCTAATTAGGTGTCATTTTGATTTCTTTTTGACAAACATCTTGGCCCAAGAAGACCTAAAGTGTCATTTAGATGTGGAAACTGTCACTATAAGATTTGACCTGAAAAATTCCTTTCAAGACAAACCCTCGTCTTCTGCAGGAAATCTATTTTTATGTTTAGAAAATGTGGTTTTGTTCTGACCCATTGAAAAATGAATGGAAACCTGACCAAAGGAAGAATATATATCGCTCAAAAGTCAGAATATTTTTTTCTGCATAATAGCACATACATTTTTATTATTTTTATTTTTTTGCTGAGGGTACTGATACAATCCCCTTCCTTTTTTCCAATACGCTGATAACAATCTGGACAGTCTTTTTCATCTTTAGTATTGTGCTGCTTTCCAAAGTCTCAGTTTGCCCCTATGCGCTCGTAGGAGCTATTAACAAGGAGTAGTTCTTCAGCTATTCCCATTTCTAGTTTTACACATAAAAAAATGTAAGTAGTCTTAACGTATAAGCCGTTTATAGGTTTGGAAAAGTGATTTTTCACCTCACAATATGCAAATAAAGCAACAGTCTGTTTCAGTAAACTGTTGCTTTTGTCATGATAATCCACCACACGGCGATTGTTGTGACAATAATCATGGAGAAAGGTAGCCTGTTAAATATTGAGGCATTCATTCAATATGCTTGAATATTAAACAGGGTCTATTCATTTGCAGCATAATTCCTTTGAAACACACAAAGAGCAAAAAGCTCGTCTATCAACTATAGCCAATGAAAGCTGAGGACAAAGGGGCCCATTTGTGTGGTCAATGGGGACTTTTCTTTTGTTACAAAGCTTTTTTCTGTTACCACAAAGATGGATAAATCTAGTTTTTGTTCATCCGTGTTCAGATTTAACAGCCTGTGGCTGCATGTTAGCACCATGCACACTTACCTACACTTCAGGATTACAAAAAGCACCCAACCAATCTTTGACAATCAAAAAAATATGTGCGTGAAATGCCTGTTGTTGTTTCGAAACTAGGTTTGCATTTGGATGTGCTTGTTTTTAGAACCCAATCAAGAGAGACTGCGGTGCCTCAAAAGATGAAAACAAGTTGTTTTCATTACGTCAAGCAGAGAAACTGAGCTCTGTGATGCATCATGGGATATTTTCCCTTTCCTAATAGAGATGTGACGCACTTCCATTATTGAAACGGACTGGTTGCTAACAAGTAATATTAATAGTTGTTTCTTTCCTTTTTTTGTCCTCCTGCTTTCTCCTTTCTCACCTCTTTTCTTCTGCAGTCATGCCCCGATTTGCTGAACAAGTGGAGGTAGCAATCGAAGCGCTGAGTACGAACCCCCCGCAGGCCTTTGAGGAGAATGAGTTCATCGATGCCTCCCGTTTGGTGTATGACGGCGTCCGTGACATCCGGAAAGCTGTCCTCATGATAAGGGTACGTTCTCTAAAGTAAGAGCGGAAAGCGCTCTCTAGAAACCTGTTCTGGTTTACTGGAAAAGAAAAATGTATTTATGTCATCAATCTTCAAGTTACTGTTGGTTCAATAACTGTTGCTAAAAAGTGAGCAGGCTAAAACTGTCATACTTTATTTTGTAGATTGTGCTGCTGGTTGATACTTTGCAGATAATTATTTTTTCATTCACTCTTTTTTATTTATTTTTTGTACTAAAATGTTTATTTTTGTCATGAACATTGAATACAAAAATACATCTGCCGTCATGATGAAAGAAGCACCATAATGACAAATGAAATCAGTAAAAGGGTCTTGCCGAACTTTGTGGGGCGTGTCATGATAAGAATACTTCACAACAAACCAGATACAGACAGCCAAGCTGCTTCACACACACGCACACACCGATTTTAGAATTTTTAAATGTTTCACGCAAACTATCTTTCCTCTTTTCAACCTATAATTCATTTATTCAAGTTTATGCAGGCTGGAAGCTTTCCCGGTGCAGCTCTGGAAAAAATCTAATTATGGAAAATAATTTGTTGTTGGTAAATAATGTAAAACAGGCAGCTTTGAACTGCCCGGGACCAGCTGGCTTCATAATCCCATCCAAGTTCAATTACTTTTTGAGGAAACAACTTTGGAAGATCTGTGCTTTTCTCTGTTGTCAAACTCCATCACAAAAATGTCGGTGCCACGTGTGATTTCTTTTTTTTCCCCTCCTTCTATGTCTGTGTAATTTTTCTACCACTTAAACCGAGTAATGGCTCCTTTAGAAATGTTCACTGTGTAGATCTCATGAGAAGTCAGTGGATTAAGAAGCCAATTTTCCACCGTGTTTGAAATTTGAGGCATATCTTGAGAAGAGTGTGAAATTCTGATAAAATTCCTCCAAAACAGAGAAGCTGTGGCTGCTGTTTAACACACATGTAGACATGCAGGTAACAAGTTTTCAACAGAAGCTAGTCCAGCAGAGTTTCCACATTGACTAATGATTAAAAAAACATGATTGATATGTTCAACTGTCTCCTAAGTGCAAAAATTACCTTCATTTGTCTTGTTTAATCTAGATTAAGACCGTTTCTGGATTTAAAAGATGGAATCATAGTGACATTTTTCCATGAAACACTCAAATATTAACTAAGAACCAATTACATCTGACTTCAGAGGTTTGTCAGATTGCTAACCCCCCCTTCAATAGAGCTGCATAGTTTTTGTCCAATTGTTTTAGCAACAAACTGTTTAAATCATGCTGCAATGATTGCTCGCTAAGCAGCAGAATCACCCTGTGCACTAAAGCAAACAGTCTCCAAGGTAACCGTCCCTTTGCTTTAGCACCTCTGCTGCGCCAAACAGTGACCTCATTGAAACGAGTGAGGGGGCTGCGTTTCACACTGCCTCGATGTCTGTGTGTGTGTTTGAGGAGCAGAGAGCGTGGCTTTAGTCATATTTGGGTAATACTGGACCCCAGTGAATTTAAAGTCCCAAACTGTAATGTTGTGAAGAAAAGAAAAAGCACAGTTGCTCTGACCTTTGTGGCTTAAACATCCATTCATCTTGTTCTGCTGACCACACTCGCATCCTTTGGTCGTTTGCACATGTAAGCACAAGCAGCAGGGATGACCCACAGGGCTCCAATATAGCTTGTAAACATGTGATCAAATAGTGCGGCTATAACAGATCAAGTTCTTCACAATTAGGTTGACAATACACTACTAGTATCTAACCTGAATAAAGTCAGCTTATGTCTTCATTTTCTATCTTATGGTTGGTTTTCAGTACCGGAGAAGGATTTGTCACTTATGTATATACTGTAATGTATGCAACAACAATTTACAATCAAGTAAACTGGATTTAATCTGCAAAGAGATGAGACTGTCTATTCATGTGGGAATATTTGGTCTGTGATAAGATTTGGAAGCCGAGCGTGCTCGACAAAGACGCAACTGCAAATTGCTGTGGAGCATTTCAGTTTGGTTTTTGATTTCCAAGGAGAGTTATTAACAAGGTCAGATCAGCAGAATGCCTTAATGCAATTGGATTGATGTACCACCTATTAAAGCAACACATGATATACTGAAGCGCTATGATGCATATTTCCATTGCATCCTACCACCAATAGTTGTTAGTTGCCTTGTCTGAACCTTTCGGAATCAGAGAGTAAAACATAAACTTTTAATTCTTCACATTATAATCATTATAATTTACAAAACTCATAATCTGTGCTCTGTGTCTTAATCTGTTCCTTGCCTGGCATACAGTTCGGTTCATTAATTGATTGCTATTCAAAATAATATACAAAAACAATTTCATTAGTGATCACATTTTTAGAATTGCACAGCTTTGCCATGAATCGTGTGCTTTAAAGCTAAATGAGATTATGTTACAGGGCAAAAGAATACTTCACACTCAACTGCACAAGTCCCTGCAAATTAGCCTGAACATGCAGCTTGCAGCACAATCGAGAAGCGAGTGCTTGGCAGACAAATTCATTTGTCTAAAGTTTATTTGTCATGGTAAAGTAACAGACTTGTTTTCCTCTCTTCTAAAACTTCAGGGGTCTTTGGACTACCCTGAATTGGCACAAGGGTCAACATTTTGTGATTGTGTCCCAAAACACCGTTGGATAGCATTTGAAATCCAACAAACCCCTTATAATGTGATGAATGGAATTGGTTCCAGAATTATTCTCACAGTTCATAAACTTTCTGACTGGGTTGTTTGGGGAGCAACTAAAGCAGAAATTCCCAGACCTCATTCATTTCAGCTACATCCCCCAATCGTTTCTGAAAAAGAAAAAAAAAAACACTGAAGGGTTTCAGAGCTGGCTGATAGATTTCATTTCCCCAGTGAGTTCCTGGTCTGCCACAGGGCCTCTTTGCAGTGGCATACATCTGAAACACCCGGCTCAGGTTGTGCCCGGAAGGCAATTCTCATCAGATGCCACCTAAACCGCCTCAACCGGCCCGTTTCAGTAAAGAGCAGAAACAGCTTTCCTCTGAGAGCCTTATAGATCATGGGTGTCAAACTCTAGCCCTAGAGAGCCACTGTCCGGCTGCTTTTTTAGAAATCTCTTCTACTTATTGCTGATTACCTGGATCAGGTCTGTTCTGCCAATAAGAGGCTACAAGACCCAAGGTAGTTGGGGAAAAAATGGACAGTGGCCCTCTAGGACTCAAGCCCAACCCCATTTTTACAGATGACAGAGCTGCAAAAACAGGGGCCTTACTTCAAACACGTTCTGATCCTTTTTTTTTCCTTTACTAGCCAGATGTTATGCCTTAGGTGAGCATTGAAAGTACATTACGTTGTAAGTCAACACTGACATTATAACACCCCAAAGCCTCACCTGCTATAGCTGTTCACCAATACAACTTAATTGATCAGGCTTTGCCACCTGACTGCTTTTTAATTCTCATCTTTATTTATATAGCGTTTATTTTTATATATAGCATTTATTTAATGAAAAAGAGAGGTTCTTTTTGCATCTATCTCTTCCTATACTCTCCCTAAAACATATATATTATGTGTGTGTTTGAACGTCACAAACATGTCAGCAACTATTTTCCAGACATCTCCGCTCTTTTAGCAATACAACCTCTTCCTGTTTTTGTTTGCTGCATTTGTTTCGAGCTGAAACTTCAGCTGAGGTTTTGTATAAAGAAAAGAACAAAGGAGGGGTTATATGAGAAGAATAGACAATTTCCGCAATCTTGATGTTAAAGAAAGCTAACACTTTCAGCCATCAATTTTCAAAATGTCTTGTATCCTTTCTTCTTCTTTTTTTTCCTCCAATCTCTTGATCTCCGATGGACCGGCTTTGCCTTTGTGCTTCCTCCAGACACCAGAAGAGTTGGAGGATGACTCAGACTTTGAACAAGAAGACTATGATACTCGCAGCAGGACCAGCGTCCAGACTGAGGACGACCAGCTTATTGCAGGACAGAGTGCTCGGGTGAGTGGACACTTGCCTCCTTAACAAACGGAGCAAATGAGATGTATCTGTCCAAGTGGACATCCAGCAGCCTACAGTGTTTTTCTGAACATCACACTATGTCAATCGGTTTTATCCGCCTATTTAAACCCGCGTAGCATTTAAATTACCCTAACAAGTGGTGTTATTTGAAATAAACACTGTTTTGGGATTGCAGGTGTAAAATTGCAATCACAAACAAAGAAGTAATTATCAAACTCCCCTCAGACGGCCCCCAAAACACAGCATTGAGCGGAGCCAAGGCCTCACTCGTGATCACCAGGGTCCGGGCTTTATTGCACATTAGCAATTTTTCACTTGGGCCCAGCTTAAAGGACATTAAGAGGGTATCATTGCCTGCTCCCCTCCAGCTATACCGAGGCTCTAGCTGTGTGTTTCATGTTGAATGGATTGTGGATGGCAGGAGAAGAACTTGGCTCAGTGCCTCTCCCTGTGGTCCAGGCTTGCCTAAGACTCTGTCTCTAAACATCAGGGTAATGCAGAGCAACAATTACACAAAGAAGCAAGTTACATATGTGAAGGATCAATGCAATCATTCTAAAGTCTTACTTTTTTTTTGTCTTTTAAATGTCTGAACTGTTTTATTCTTTCTTGTAAAAATGAAGAGATGTAAAGATCTGTTGAAGGCAGTCGCTGATTGTTAAGGAGTTTGTTGAAGCGACATCATGTTTAAGTGAAATGTGTGAGGAGACTTACTCAGCAATCCAGCTAATTTGTTGGCATAAAGAGCGGGTCGTCCTTTAAACACGGTAGCTGTAGACCAGCATCTCCAGCTCAGCAAAGTGTATTCCTATCTTTTTGTTTTTTGTCAAAATAAATCTAGCATAGCTTAAAGAGTTACACAGCCTTTGCAGGTCTGACCTTGATTTTTTTATCCATTTGTTTTATTTTCAGTTATCTTCCAGCTGTCATGCAATCAGGATGTATTACTCAACATAATTCTATTTCTCAAATCACATTTAAAAATTCATCTGATATTACCAGATCTTTACAAGTAAATGTATGCATGAGGCTTTTATTTTCTAAGATTTAAAAGTCAATGTTGAATGTACAGTCAAATGGTCATTTTGTGTTACCTCTATGTGTTAACCATTTGCCATTTCAGATGAAAACCTGCCTTATTCAGTCACAGCGGTTGCAGACTTTGGGGTGCTCCAGAATAACTGTGGGGGTTCGGGGTGTGAAGTACTTTAGGTTGTGTTGTGTTCAAACTCCTACTAAAACCCCTGCGGCGTAGCATCGCAGGGCCATCTGAGCTAATATGCACCAACGCCTGTACACAAAGGAGCTTTACAGCACCAAACTGTTGACTAGTTTTCCTGGCAATGCAGACTTTTGAGTGGGCAACTCTTTTTGAGAACAGTTTGAAGTCTCAGCATGTCCCTTCGACTTGGCCCTCTGATACCGTCATCTAGGGTTAAATGAAAATGTTAGTACATGTTCCAGTTGTGCTTGGGTAAAGGTAATCCATTGTGTCATATTAGGTTGTCAAGCATAGTAAATCTCGTTAGTTGATCTTGTGGAATCTGGCATGTATCTGGCACGCTAGCAAAGCTTCTGTGTCAGACGTGCACTGCTTTCCATTAATCTGGTGGGAGTCGGATGTGTTGGTGTCATGTCTGAATGACTCCCCCGACTGCTGCTTTTTTCCTCTCTGCAGTGGCAGTTTGATTAGGTTAGACCTAGTTTCACATGCATATCGCTTTCAGTGTGAGCCACTGCAGTAACATTAACAGCAGCTGCAGGTGAATTTTTCATGCTGCTGTTCAGAGTAATCTGACGGATCGCGTTATTGAATAAATAACAGCTCTGCCAAGTTGTCCTGCTCCATTGTTTTGCCATGATAATTACCTGCAGCATTGAGGCTGTTTTTGCTTCTTTTTTTTTTCCTATTTTGTGTTTTTTTTTTCCAGCTTGTGATACAAAATAAAAGGAAAACCAAGTTGAAGAAACCTTAAACTTTACATGTAAATTTGTAAGCTTAGCAAAGTACTGGGTGCTTGTTAGCTTAACTCTATGCAGTGGTTTGTCCATAAATTTAAAAAGTACATGTAGATTTTCTCACCGAGACAGTCGCAACTTCAGCAATTTGAGGACCCAAGGCTGTGGGGTGCACAAGGTTGCTACTATTCCTTTTTTCTCATTTTCTCAGCAAATGTACCTGTCAAAAATAGGCTTAATATCAACACCTCCTTAACCATAAAAGCACACATGTGGGCACAACAGTTCTTGGAGTTATGAACTGTCATACTCTCATAAAAGATTCTCTCAGTAATATACTTTTGTCTTTATGTAAACATTATTATGTAATTTTTTTTTAGTAAGGCATGCTCTTTCTTGATGTTCATGCAAGTTCACAGTGAAGCTGAACATACTCTATTTATTAAAGAGGGGAATAAACCACTGCTGAGTCCAAATTATTATTTTTTGAATGACAAGAACTGTACATTTCTCTGCGTTTTTCTTTTTTTCTGTAATCACATTTATGTCCTGTTAAAAAAAAAACATTTGCAACATACATGAAAGGATTTGTATTTTACTTTACCCTTTTAACCTCTTTTATTAACCTTTAAATTGTCACTTTCCTCTATAATGATGATTACGATAGCAAGGAAAAGTTGCTCTTGTTTAAATCAAATTACACTTAAATAAGTCTATCCACTTGTTAATTCAACAATATATTTTCATTTAGCTCTATTTTTAACGCAGCAGTCATTAATTCATATACACTTCTATAACTAAAGTTTAATTTCTCTGACCTGACACCTTCCAATCCCTACATCAGTGTCAGAATATGAAGATTGCAGTGCATTCAGTGTGTAAAACTTCATGTCGTTGTACTTTCTGAAGTGAAAAGAGAAAAAGATGCTTTTATTTCTGTTTTTACTCACTTTTCTTGTTATGTCCCTTAGAAACACTGCAATAATTTCACTTCATATTGTCCAGACCGCACTAATAGGCTCCACTAGATTCATTGTCCATCCATATCGCTTGTCTTTTATTTGTTTTTCCCTGTCTTCAACAAATATGTAACAAAGCGGGGATTTAAAGAAAAGTGTGTCCATGACCACGACTGTGACAGATTGACAAATTCCTTTTTAAACAGTTCACATGGTAAAATGTGGCCTTTCCCCCCCCCCTCCACTCATAGACAGTGTCATGCCCCCTGAGATTAAACTTTAAAACAAGTAGAAGGCATGCGCATCCATAAAAGATGGTCTTGCTGTGAACCACTGGTGATCTGCCCACCGAGCCTCAGCCTGTCATCTCAGGATAAAGCCTGCTGTCCTCTCACGGTCATACCAACGTGACATTGGTGATATGTGTTTCTAGTCAAGACAAGACAAGAGGAAACATAATCCATTTTTTTTCCCTTTCCTTCGAAGCTGACATAAGCACGCAGAGGTTTACAGTGGTGATCCCCCCAAAGCCCGTGCAGGAGGTGGACATCACACACAGGGACGCTGGCATGAGATCTCCCTTTAAGTCTCCCTGTCTTTCTGTGTCCCTAGTGCTGAGAAAATTCAGGTCAAGTTCAGCGACTCTATTTCTCCTGGTTTTTCTCACTGCAGTTTATGTTTTCATCTTGCTATTCAAGCATAAACCCACTGTAGTTCCATGATGGGGAACAGGCAGCCAAAACGCCGCACACTTCCAAAACATTTTTTGAACAGACTGATTGGAGAACTGCTGATAGACCATCCATAAAATTGAACTGTAAATGTCTGGGCAGTTTATTTCAAATGAAACAAATTAAAGTCATTTCAAGACGCCGCACTTGGCGGAGAAACTAGGAAAGTGCTCTAATCCCTGCAGACGCAGCCGAGTCGCATAGTGTATTGGCAGAGCACTGCCTCGGACGGATTTGCCACTGTGTTAAGCTCCCAAGGCCCGCTCTTGTTGTTATCAGTAAAGAAGGGGAAGGGATTTGGGGATAAGTGAATTCTAGAGAGCTGCCGAGGAGGAGGAGGTGGGATGCAGGGCGTGGGGGGTGCTTCACCAAGAGCCATCCTGCTCCCCTGACACCCCAGTTGGCTCATGTGTTTACCCCCGTTCTGCAGCTTTTTTTTTTTTTTTTAAAGTGTGCAGAGCCCCTTTCTCTGCTTCTTCTTTCCTGGCACTTACCCCTTTGTAACACTATTTTCAGAGTGAATTGGTATGCTAACAAAATCTCATACTTTATAGCTTCAAGTTTTCCTTGATCCCTCTTTTTTTTTTTCTTTTACAGTGAGTTTTCAGAGCTAACTGTTGAATTTCATAAGACTTTAACTGTTCGGGCAAGCACACTAAGAATGTAGGGAACTTTTTTATTGCTTTTGTAGAAAGAAACACACAAAATCCCACACAATTGATTAAATATTTGATATGTGTGCAGCAAAATAAAGGGCTGGATGTTCATGATATCCAATCCTAAAGTCAGAGTTCTGGACTAATGTTACAGCACAGTCACCAGCTTTGATCTCGATCAGGCAGCAATCACAGTACAGCCTTTCTTCTTTTGTGTTTTTTTTATATCATTTTTTGAATTATTTGTACAATATATTTTTGGGCCACACTGATTATGAGCTGGTAATCACCGAACCAAGTCTCAGGAAACCTAAAACATCCCACTGAGAGGCCAAGTGGCCTTAAAGTCTCTGCATTTTAAATACCTTTTGATTTTTGATATTTTCACAGCTCAGGTGCGGTTTATAGCAGCCCGTCATTAAAATCAGTGCTATACATGCAGTAAAGGTTAAAAAAAAAGATGTGTGATGAGTACACGTAGTTATGAATAAACTTCACCCCTTCTTAATATTGTTTTTCACTTTTATTCCCCTTAAACTATGTATTTATTCGTTTATTTGTATTCCACATGCACAATGTGATTATATGTAAAAGTTTTTTTTTTCTTTTTTTCAGGTGACTTTCATGTTGTTGATTATACGGAGTGCCCCAAAATTAGACGAAGACACAAAAAATCAGGAGAGGTTAGGCAGATTCAAAACCACATTTGCTTAAGTCATCTTGTGAATGAAAAAGAGGGAGATGGAGGACCTGTACAGAATGAGCATGATGATCAGAATGATCATGTAACCTCCATTGTGCAATTGAAGAATAGATGTTTCAAATGTGAGCAGTTTGAAGGAATTGACTCTATTTTTGTGCGTGTAAGGGTTTTGCCATCAGCTGTCTTGGGACTTGGGCAGGACTAATTTGCTTTTTCGATGATAGTTGGGTTTGCGAACAAATAACTCTAGGACTGAGAGAAGCTGGTCCACTGACAAGCTGTCTATTGTACTGTAGCAATAGTACAACAGCGCAACAGGAAGTTTTTTTTTTAATAATCGTTCCGTTTGCCCTTTTCTGGTGGACCCCGCTCCCTTCCTTGTATGTTTTTTTTTCTTATTTTATTTCAAAGTATGCCAGCTGAGGAGCCATCTATATTTCCTGCTTTCATTTTCCTCCTGACACATTCACCAGAGGACACAAGCAAAGTGATGAACCTCTCGCGCAGCTCACCCTAAACACCAGCCTTCCCGCAAGAGGAAAATGGTGAAGGACGACTACCGTGATTATTACATTAAGAGATTAGCAGTTCTTGGAGGACAATCAATAATACATGAGGTTAAAAACTATGGAAATTTTTTTTTTCACTGTATTAGTTTTCTCTCTTCTGCTGAAGTCAATAGAATCGACCTAATGGAAACCAGGTTACTCCTTTTTCCACTCTGCCTCGCTGACACAATGTTGAACAAATGCATTATTCATTCTCTGGTCTAAGAAGCGAGGTAATTATACATTTATCTCCCAAATAATACTGGGTCCTAACTGCTCCTGTGACCTTGCCACAAGATTTATGCCATTTAGGACCTGCCCTCAAAGGCTGCTGAGAGAGCAAATGTGTTCTCAGAGATTGAGAGAGAAAGAAAAAATAATTTGCTTTCTAGCAATGTAAGATGTCAGGAGGTTTTTAAAGGTCTGTTTTTAAAATGCAAACGACATAGGAACGTATTTTAAAGCTTTTCAGACAGGCAGTAATGGACAGACTACAACACTAAAGGTGTTGGTACTCAGAGCTGTCAAAATGTATAATAAACTAAATCAAAGTAACAAATGGTGCCTCTTTATCCTTTTTTTTTTGCTTTCAACTATCACTATGCTTGATCACCTCTTTTATCAGGAACCTATTATTCTTCACTGTACTTCTTTATCACCTCTTCTAACTGTATCTATACCCCTCGTTTTGACAATTTCTTCTAAAGCTTGCACTTTCCTGCCCCTCTGTGTTTCCTGCACTGCCTCCAGGCCATCATGGCTCAGCTTCCACAGGAGGAGAAGGCCAAAATCGCAGAGCAGGTGGAGAGTTTCAGACAGGAGAAGTGCAAGCTGGATGCGGAGGTCGCCAAGTGGGATGACAATGGCAACGACATCATCGTGCTAGCTAAGCAGATGTGCATGATCATGATGGAGATGACAGACTTCACCAGGTAAACGCAACACACGATACGAAATGTCAATCCTGAGAGTTACCAGTTTTATGTGACTTCTATTCCGGACTGGGTTCTTCTGCACGAGTCGTGAGTGGGTTCATGTTGTGATTGGCTCCACAGCTGCACGGCCTAAACTTCTGAATAGCATCAGTGTTGTTGGCCTTCTGCCTGTGAGGCACTGGCTCAAAAATTACAGTGTTCCACAGACTCCAGTAACTCTCGATGGACTAAATAAGTTATGCACACCATGCATATTCATGTATGCTAATCCTAGCCACTTTAACAAACACTTAAACATTAGCCGCTTGCAAGTTTTACACTATCCTTCGAATAAATGTGCTCACCACCGGCACAAACACAAGCATCTCTCAGGGATGTATTGTTATTTAGACTGTATTTTCTCCATCCTTTAGCTGTGACGTGTTTTATTGTTGGTTGATTTCAACGTGTTTGTGATAGCAGCAAAAACAAATTAGCTTCTATATTTAAGCCTGTACGACACAGGGGTGAGCTCAATCTTTAAAGGGAAGCTCTGCATGCTCACTGCCTCTGCAAATCCTCCCACCGCGTCTCATTCCTCCCCATATTTTACTCCTTGAATTTTAACAGAGGCAAAGGCCCCCTGAAGAACTCCTCTGATGTGATCAACGCAGCTAAGAAGATCGCAGAGGCTGGATCCAGGATGGACAAATTGGCTCGAGCCGTTGCCGACCAGGTAGCTTCACATTTATATTGGTCTGACGTTCCCATTTTTTTTTTCCTCTTCATGTTTTTCTATCTGTCTTAAAGTATCCATGACTGTCATGGCAACTGCAGAAGAGCAAATTTGGAGTTAGAGTAAGTGGGCATAGCGAATGGAAATCATTGCTGTGAGTATTGATGAGGGTAACTGGAGTGGTGAAGCTTTGTTGCTGCATGAGTTTGTTTCCCAGTGGAGCAGACACTGAGAGAGCAAGACAGCAGAACTAAGTTGTAATATAATTAGCTTCCAACCGATGTGATGCATTTATTATCAGATGAGTACCTCTCTAAAACACTCTGACAGACCATTTTCAATATATAATCAATCAGGCTTGTGCCAGGGGAAGATGGGAGGGAGTAGAAATATGCATTTCTGCTGTGTAGGTGTGTGTACACTTAATGAAGTGGGCCTTTTTTTTTCTCAAAAACCCTCTTTAGATAAAGCGTACTGTAATGTTCTTTTCATGTTTTCTGCATCGAAGGAGAAGTGCGACTATATCTTGGCTCAAAATTCACTGATTTAGTGAGACGTCCTTGTGTGTTTGTAATCACATCTCCTGGAAGCTTGCAGACCCTTGATACAATCACTGCTGCTTTCAGTACCACATGCTGGGCTGTAGATACTGTGTATTAGAGCTTAAATAAACCTGAAGAATGTCACTAATGAAATGTTTTTTTCAGTTGTGTGGAGGTTCGCCCATTTCCTTTTTATAAAGTACATTAAACTTTTAAAATAAAGTACATTTATTGGTAAGTCATCCTATTAATATTTGAACTTGGGAAGTCGATTTTTGAGGTTTTTTTGGTCCGATTATTTATTCCTTTTTTCATTGTCAGAACCTCATTTGGATTTATTTAAAACTACATTTTCTTTAAAAGCACATAGTTTCTCTTAGAGATAAAAAAAAAACAGAATAAAGTATAGTATGCTTTTTTTTATAGTATGCATTTTAGGGGCTTGTCTAGGAAACTGAAGCTAAGTAAGTACCAAAGATGTCAGTGGCAACACCAGATAATAGACGCTCTTCAAACTACCTGACTGTTAATGCAATTTCCCTTTTTTACTACCATAAAGTGCAGCATATCATTGCAAAGCGGCTTTTTCCTGCTTCCAAATCTGTCTGAATTATGAAAATTGTGTAAAAAGTTGAAAAGTAAGCCTAAGAACATCAATGGCGGAGCTAAAACTCGAATGTTATAAACCCACTCCAATGAATATAGTTTAGTTTTCGAATATTTCTTTATTCAAATTGTTGTGAATCAGATGCAGACAATAAATGGTGTTGAAACAAGTCTGTAGCAGTGACGTAGGTGTTCTAATTGCCAGGCTACAAGCTCCCTGCTCCACTCAGACAACTAGGTCCGTGTACATTTTGTTTTCCTCATCTGAGTTGGCGTCAGACTCCAAGCTGTATGACTGGATAGCTCCAATGTCGCCATTTTTGTGAGGGTTGTGAAGGGTAAACAGATGAATGATGGGAAGTGAGGGCAGGCTTACTCTAAACAGTTCTGCCCACAATGTAGAGGTGAATTTCTAATGAACTACTGCCACTCTGCAGCAACTATGCTCTAGGAAACAATAGTTTAGGGTTTATTTTTGCATAATCATATTTAAAAGACCACTGGGAACGCTGTTACATTTGATCAAAAAATTGATTGGAGTGGAACTTTAACAGGTTAATTGATCAGCTAATTGATTTAATCCACTAAGCATGGAGGCAGGGATCAAAACTATTTTGTGAACAGTTATCCTTGTGAACGTTAACAGAAAAATTCACTTTACTAGAAGAGAAAACTCTATTTTTCCACCATCTTGTGACAGGAAATGACTTCATAAGAACACGTCAATAGTGCAGAGCGACGGTGATTTTTTGTAGCTGCAGAGCCAACTATGCTTTTATTCGGACAGACGGCTTTAGGCAGCTCTGGCACTTTTCTCCCAGTGCCACTCTGGCCTGCTCTCTAGAGCATATTGTGCTGCACAACAAAGTTTCAAAGTCTAATTGTGTCTCTCCAGAACTGTCTGTTGTGTATTAATGAGCTTAGACGAAGAGATTAAAAACAGGATCTTGTGGTGCGAACGCCTTGTAGTAAACACTTGTGCGTTTCTGTGTAGAGGCATTTATCTCTGTGTGCGACAGACAGGATGAAGCCAAAGTAAAAACCTGTATTTGTGTTTTTCGCTGCTTCCTTCGTGGACTGCCAAGTGCCAATCAGTGTTTAACAAGGCTTTGAGTGGGAGTGGATGTGTCACGAGGCAAATCACCTGAAGAACTTGGAACTTGGAATTAGCAGTTTGTTGTAATGAAAAGAGCAGGTGGTTTGCCATTTTTAATTGTCATTTCCTAAACCAGTGTTTACTGAATATTCAAAGCCTTCTGCCACATTTCCACAAACATCAAAGCTTTATTTTCTGACATAAACTGGGACAAAAAGCGTTTTTCTTTATCCAATGAGTTTAACTTTTAGGCATTCAGGCCATTCTTTTGCCTTGGCATTAATAAAATTCAAAGCCAAAGAGGTTTTCCTACTCCTGAAAAACCCAAACAGAAATGCATCACTAATAGTAGAATGCTGACTACTTCCTCGTGTTGCTTCCAAATAAAAACAGGAGTTTTGCATTTAAACTTGACTGTAGGTAATCTGTGGGAGTCTCGTACTTTGACAGTAAGACAAAAGATTGCTCTTCTGCTTTCTTGAAGCTCCCTTAAGTGGCAAACCTTGTCGCCATAACTCCACATCAGCCCTATTGATGAACGCATGTGAAGCAGAAGGTAATTCAGCATGGAAAGAAGGTAGGACGGCGAGCTCATTTATAGCCATTTAGGTACCAGCACTTGACGTGGAAAGAGCCCTCAGGGAACTTTACCCCCATTTCACTCCAGAAATGTTCTTTTTTTTCTTCCCTTATCTCTTGTTCCTTTTCAATCAGCCGCTCCAGCTGGAGCATCAACTCCCAAATCCATTACAAATACCAGATTCCTACCTTCCATTACATTACAATTCCTGGTATTTCATCCCATCTGAACTCCACTCAGAACTTATTTTTTGTCAGCTCGACTCTTTGGCTTTGCATCGATCTGTCACTTGCTTGCACACTTATGAGTTCTGGCTTCAAAGCCCATAAGAATGCAAAGACTTAAGGCCTTTGTCACATGCACCGTTCAGGTGCTGCAGGTTTTTGGGTTGTCCAGGCCCATGGAGGGTCATAGATGGGATCTAGAAGGAAATGCAGGTGTGTCTTGCAGCTCCCTTAAGGCTACCTTAAAGGTAATGAAAATGGGATTGTCGTGCGTATGTTATCTCAAAGTAAAGTAAGCCGGTATGGCAAACCGCCTCCGAATCTTATGCTGGTACACAGTATTTGCGAGGAGATCTGCTGGGTGGCCAGTCTTTGCTGCTTTAATTCATTCAAAAGCAGCTGCAGGGTGATACCACTAAAGCTGTGAACCAGGCAGAACGTTATCTCATCATGTATGTTTTCTTTCTGGTTTTTCGTCTCTTATCATTTCAATGTCATGTGATTTACATCCCTTTCTCCTTTCAAGGTATTGACTAATTCTCTCACTTCCTTAAACTCATTGAGCACATGCATCTTACATGCATTGTCCAGGAGCACCTAATTCATTCACAGTGAAGAGAGAATATTACTATGCAAGTTGGAAGTTGTTTAGTTTGCAACGGGACAAGGAAGACAATAAATGATTCATACAGTTTCTGAACACTGTTGTGATTGGTAGATCGATCTGGTTCAGATCAGTTCCAGATTCTACATTTCCTGCATTCATCAAGTTCCTTAGTACAATAATCAATAAAAGGTTGTTTTTTTTTTCCCCACAAGGTCCTGTCTATATTTTTTTATTTATAGTAAAGATTTATTCTCAACTGCATTTGTATGCATTACTGCTATTAAAAAGATTTACTTTGACATAATTTCTCTTTGTATCAGCATAAGCAGGAATCTACTTTCACTCCTGCATACAGTTGATGCTTTGACACGGTGCCCTGATGCCACACTCTAGCCATTAGTTAGGTATGAGTACTGACTCCTTACTGACCGCACACCAAATGCTGAATGTACGGTGTGTGCCCGTAGGACGCCCAGAGGAAATCACGCAAACTACACTGATTGTTTAACAGCCAAGCTGCATGCAGGGACTCCTCAACAGGCGTTTCAGTTTGGCCACTAGGTGGAACTTGCACTGTAGCATTACACTTCTTTCCAGAAGATTTGAGCAAAAAACTGTGCTTTAGATCAGAGATGGTTACTTATACGCATACGCACACCAGTGGAGCCACACTGGTAGGGAGGCAGGGAGGTCCCCCTGACCCTCCTTGCCTCCTGTGAGAGGGGATCGAACCCTTCTGTTATTGGCCGACCTGCTCAACCACCTAAATCTAGTCAGAAATGTATGTTTAGGTTGAAGGAGTGATAGCATTGGTCGTTATATGGGAAATTCCATTATACGTTAGCATTAAGCTAGTGCAGTTTGGCGTTACTGCTGTTATGCGTTGGGTCACCGGAAAAGGAAAGGAACAAAAGATCGATCTCTACTTTTATGGATCGTTTATTGATTTACTAGCTTGGATCAGTTTAGATCCATTAATTGATTTTATCAACCCAGCCCGATAATCATGCACAAGATTTGGCAGATAAGTCTTGTTTAGTTCCTGTCTGTTAAATGGCTCTGTATAAAACATCTTCACACTTCATCTTAGACACTCAATGCTGACAGGATGTGAGGATGTCACTTATCCGTATCAAAGTTGATCTTTTGATCTTTTTATTGACTTCCTGCATGTTGTAGGTTCTTTGTTAAGATTATGTCATCGCATAGTCAAAGACAAAATTACAAACGTAAACCAAAACTTTCAAGTCGGGTAGTGAGCGCTTTGGGAAATGTTCAAATTTCAATTAAAAATAACTGTTCTGCTTGTTGTAGATTTAATTTTACCTCTGACACTTGTGTCAATATCTGCTATAGTTGCCCTTAAGTTAAAGTGTATTACAGCACCAGAGGACATGGTTATGAACATGTAACAATACCAAAAATCCATATAAAATGCATTAGTAAAGCCCTGCTTCCAGAGGAGCTATGGTGGCCATTGGCATTGATTTTAAACCAGCATTAGATGAAAATCTATTTTTAGCAGGAGACACTTGATCTTAGATATAATAGACCATTTCTACTCAACTTAGAGACTTTTAAAACTGTTAAGTAAAACAAAAATCATTTTTTAATTGTCACTTCAGGTATTTTGTTAGGCATGACTTGTTTTTTTTTAAGGATTTAATAAAATTTATGAGGATGTCGGTCTCCATGTTATCAGACTTAAAACAACAGCATTTTAGTTTGAACTGACGCTCAGAGTTTCAGAGAAAGAAGCATTTTCAACTGTTTATTTTGTAAAAATTGTTGTGGTGCTATGAATGATTGTTCTCTTGCGTCGTCTTTTTGTGCAAATCCTGGCTGTCATATTTGACTTGAGAAAACTTTTGTGAATCCCAAAGTGTGGAAGCCCAAATCCTGCATTCTCCACCACTGAGGTGGATGTCTGGTCGTTGTTTTTTGGGCCGTTGATTTGCTGCTTGGTTTTCTCTCCAACTTGTCGGGTTTTTGCCGGCTTGTTTAGATCTAATTGCAAACTTCGCTGCATTGCTGTGTTTTTTAAACGGAAATGGCTTGGCCTTCATAATCCATAGAAACAAACCCTACTTTTTGTGTCTTGTTTTTGGTGTACTGTTGGGAGCTTTAACTTTTAACGAAATAAGACCTTTACATTCTGAAAAAACATTGGGGGACAAACAAACACTTTTTTTATGCATGCTTTTTTGTGAACTTTAATTTTAGCTTTCAAATGCAAAAAGCAAAAAGAGAAAAAAAAAACAAAGCAAAACCTTAACAAATGTCATTTATTTTTTATAAGTGCTGCAAAATAGACACAGTGTTAGAGTTAAAACAGCCAGACGTGTGTGTGTACCTGTCACAACGAGTGCCTTTGCTGCTTTTGATTTTCAAACAGGAGCAAAGCTGTTGCTGGCTGCTGACAGCAGGGAAACAAACGTGACTGCTGTGTAATTAAATGACTTAGGAAAAACAAGAACTAACCCAAATTAATATATTTTGAAGCACACAATGGTGGTGTTATCGGAACAAAGAGAAACATCTGCAATGTTAGAAAATTGTGTCTAGATTTAATTGTTGAAAATTATCATTTATTTGTTAAAAAATGGTGATTGGAGATGATAAAAGACCAAAAAACAGGAAAACAAATCATTTTTCGTTAAACATGGTGTAGTACAGACACTGCATGTTAACTAAATACTGTTTCCATTTTGATAGAATGTCCACCTTTCCTATAGTCCCAAACATGGCAAATTTCCATAAAGGGGCATTTACTGAAGCATCTGCACTAATAGCTATGTTGGATTACCATTTAATACATGTTTATTTTTCAGTATAGATTCAGTTTTTGTACATGCTTTTCTGGGCCCAAGAATACATCCATTTTCAAAGAATAACATACGATTATGCAAAACCGTGGGAGATGCTTGAAGAGTGGGGGGGGGTCACAGTACTCCCATCGTTATGTCTATGTTTACCTTTGCAAATGGGTGTCATGCATTTCTGCTACATGCAGGCATTGCATATGTGGCGTGACTGTATCATATTCCAGAAGGAGATGTTTCCCCTGCAGACCAGAACACCTCATTTCACCTATCTGTATGACCCAGAGTCACGGTTTGAAAGGGTAAGGCAGAACATGCAGTCCCGCTTTAATATTAATGAGTTCATGAGCTGGATTGTGTTAAAAATAGACATAGATGGGTTTTTAATCATTGACTGTATATGAGAGCTGGACCAAGTGACTTAGGCGTTACCCATAGAAAATGGCTCACTTGCAGCTTCAGCAAAATTATGTCGGTTCAGTTACCATTTTTTATGATGTATATGCTGCCATGTTGGAGCCAGATGACGTAAGTAAGCAAGAATTGCTTAGAGCGGGTCAGCATTTTTCTATTGATGCCACTCTCTTCAATCAAGAGTGAGCTTGTTGGAACTCCACACCCCTATCACTGGGTAGAATCTGTCAATCAAACGTTTTGAACGTTTCACATGCGGGCCAGCAGACACTACAAATAATATATAAGACAAGAGAATTATAATGGCTGTGTAAAAGCTGTTTTTTTCTCAATAGAAGTCTGTGGATGTTTAGTTTCTTTCTGTTTGGAAGACCGGGGGGGGTTACTCAGTCCAGTTTTCATATAAAGTCAACTGTTTTCATACTTTATTTAATATATGATTCAAGGTTTCTTCAAATGCTACCTTGTATACTATAAAATGAAGGGCTGAGAACGAAATATTGATATTGTTGAAGGGTTAAAAAAATGGAATGGAAATTTCCTATTGCAAAAATGTTTCTGCCATTTGTCTTTGCTGAAGCAGCTTTCATGACTCCTCTAGAACCGTCGCCATTTTATGTAGCAGATCATAGAAACCTAATAAAGCTGAAAGCAGTCAAACAAAACAAAAGTTCTGGATTTTATTTCTCAAAAGTTTGAGGGGTTGTTTGTTTGTCCTGCATCAGCACAGTAGTAATTAATTTGTCCACATTTGGACTCTGACTCATTCACTATCAGGTCTAAATTATACAAATAACAGGAACAAACGACTCACATGTACTCCTCAGAACACAAGAGATCTTGCAGAAATACTGAGGAAAGTGTGAAGATTGAAAAGAGTTTTGGAAAAGGTCAAACAAAGAGTCTTTTCTGACATGTGGAATCCAACTTCATGTTAAGGGGGAAATAAAGGTTCAATGAGCCATGCTAAGCAATGGACCTTACAATTTATTTACATCAACAGGGAATCTGTCAGATAACCAGGCAATTAGTCAGCTGTTCAATAGAGGACAATTGTGTCATGTCTGTATCAAAGTGGCTTAGGGCATCAGTGTACAGATGTGTGGGTGTGTGTGTGGGTGTGTGTGTGTTTGTGCAAGCGTCGCTAAGTGAGTGAGGCAAAGCCAGCAGTTGCGATGCAGTAATAATACCAAGCAATAAGCACTCTCCCAGTCCCTCTGGCTGCTCTGTGAGCTTGGAGCTCCACCTCAGATTCACCTAAGTGCTCCCATCCGCTGCTTAAGTATTCCTCACTATCGTGCTTTAAGTCCAAGTACAGCAGAAGTGGAAATTTGAGGAGCAAAAAAAAAAAGAAAGAAAGCAAGGTTTTGATTTACTCCTACAGTCGCACTTGAATGTGTAGAACGATCATAAGTAAATGTAATTACATTTCAAAACCTTAAGAAAATGAGCAACTTTATCTGCCCGTTGAACATTTGGGAGCCTGTCTGTTAAAAATAATGAAAATACTTATGAGTGAGTCTGTGACTAACCAAGTTAGTTTTTCTTTTCTCTTTTTATAGGACTGGGCTGTGGAGACGTGAAAAGAACAGTCAATCTATAGCTTTAGCAAAATGTATAGCCTTGTGGAAGATGTTTTAGATTTAGAGAGTGTGTTTGTGTGTGTGTTGGGGGGGGGGTGACAACAAGGTTCTAAGCTAATTTGATGCTTTCTACTTTCATCGTTTTGGTCATATACGACAAAGTGGGTGGAACAACCAGGCCTAACAGTTGCTGGAATAAACTTAATCTATCTCTTCTAGAGCAGAGGATTCAGAAAGCCACACCCCTACTTGGGCCCAAATCAGTATCAGACATAAAACAATGATGAGTGTGTGTACATTTACCAGGCCAAACAGGCAAACCAGTTTTGAAATAGAGGTGCAACTGTATATTCTTATTGTAAGTGTAGCATGAAAGGGAGAAATATTCTACACCAAAGTTAGTAAAAAACTTTTCATTTTATTAAACGGAGAATTTAATAAAAATAGTCTTGGGGTCACCAGAAAAGTTATAACTCAAAAATTATCAGCTGTTACCTATAATCAATTTGGTAGTAATCAATTTATCAGTCTCAACCAAAGGCCGTTCGTAACGTGAAAGGGACTTTATAACGAAAAAGAAATAATGAAATCTGAACAAAGACATCCTTTGAACATTTATTGAATAAATTCAGGTTAAACAAACAGGAAATAGCAGACATAAGAGCAGTTTATTGAAAATCAGTCAGCATATGCAAAACAGACATGAGCTTTCAATTAGCAAACTAGAAATACTATTTCAAAAAAATATATTGAAACGATAATTACGCTAAGTGTGTCATTGTGTAAGTGTAAGTGTGTGTTGTGTATGAAAAGGTGTTTAAGTGATGAGTCTGAGGATGGATCCTCAGATGGGATTAAAAATTGGGGCAAAGATGGTATGCTTGCAAAAATAAATGTAATCTTTACTCTGAGCAAAGGCAGTGACTGCATGAGTGAAGCTGTACTCCTCACCAAGCAGTCTGGTTCCATTCGATCCGTTGAGAATGGGTGGAAATGCTCTGTTATCGGCAAGAGGCTTCAGCAATTGAGCTTTGCGCCAAGATCTTCCCCCAGGAGTAAGTCTGCTGACGGTTTCTTCTCAAAGGAAACCTGTGGGTTTGTTCACTTTAGTCACTTGGCTTCTGCGGTGGTGGAGTAACTACTTTCTCCAAAGTTTGTGACCAAAATGTATAATTTGCAAAGCTGGCCGGGCAACAAAACATATTGACGTTTGAAAAATAAAAATTGCAAAAAAAAGCATCAAAATTGCAAAAAGGTGGGAGTCAGTCTGTGAAATTAGCTGGAGACCAGAAATGTTGAGACAGAAGAAAGAATTAGAACCAAAGAGACGTGTCTTAATCTTAAGACTTAACTGAGATTAGAGAAGGAGAACTTGGTTTCTCCTTAAGGGTTTGAAGCAACACTTAGGAAAACTCAAAGAACTAAAAAAAAATCTAAAAGAAAGTTAGAGGATCTAAAAATCAGAAACAATTCTGAAATTCAAACAAAAACTAAAACTGAAAACTGTAGAAAAAGAGGAAAAAGCAGAAACTGAACACCTTGGGCTGTGCGCCAGGTCTCAAGCCTCGAGAGAGGCACAGGTTTAACCAATCTGTGCGTAAGTTGGGGTCCTTTTACAACCAGGTTAAGTCACTACGTTCCAATGAATCTGGATAAGCAAATATCAGTCTGGCCTCTCAGTGTGGCTATTAATTACCGGCTTAAAGAAGGTAGGGGTTTCCCTATAAAACAAAGTTTAAAGCAAGCCAAAATGTGTATGTTACAAATCCTATATGTGATTAAATAGAATGTTTCATACTCCACATAACTTATCTCAACAAATGATACAAGTATTAATAGTTTAAACAAGATTATTTCATTGGTTTTGGTCTCAAAGGAGTCGAGACACTTTCTTCTGTGAAAACAGAAGTTCGGTTACACGCATTTCAAATTGACACCAAGCCATTTTCTCTTGAAGCTGGGAAGAGATATTTTGCATGTTTGAGGTTCACAACACATTTGAAACTAACTTGGTTTAGTAAAAAGCTACCTAATGGAGACTTAGTGAACTGTACAATTGGTTTTTGCCAAATGCAATTGAATTGGGTTTCTCTGTATTTCCTTATTCAAACCATAGTGAAACAGGAGCAGTTGGAAAAAGGGCGTATTTGTGACGTAGAAAATACGCTGGGAGGGCCACAAGCTCCTAGCTCTCAGCAACAGGAGGGTGAAGCGGGCGAGGTTGCTCTGTGCCCATTTACTTTATAATATATAACTGGACAAATTGCATGTGACGTCACACATAGAAAATGCTTTGCTTCCAGTTCAAATCAAATTAAATTACTTCAGTCGCCATTTTTCACTATATATCCGTCGCCATGTTGGAACCAGACGTACTCAGTAAGCCGCGATTAGTTAATCTACATTTTTATGGCTCTCCAGTGTGGATTGGGCACACTAGAAGGCCACACAGCCTCAGCTGACAGCCGGCTCAGGAAAATCTGTCAATCAAATGCTTTGAACATACAACGCGAGGCCACCTACTTTTATTGAGGCATCTGATTGGTCAGTTTCTAAATGGAATGACTTGCGCTACAACATTAGGATTAGCAAGAACGTGTTAGAAAAGGTATCAGAGCAAGAATAGTTATTCTGACAAACAGAATGACTGAGAAATAGCTGTTTATTTTTCGATAGAAGTCTATGGGATTTTGGCTTTCAGGACCCAGCGGGTACAACCAATTTGGAACGCGGGGGGGCTGTTCAGTCAAGTTCTTATTTATTGTCAAGGTCTGCGCCGGCTCAGAGGCAAATTTCTAATGAACTACTACTGCTTTTCAGTAACTTTGTCCTATAAAACTAGACAGGTTATTTTAATTTTGGCAAAAAATGTCATGATCTTAAATAAAAGACCACTGGAAAGACAATAGATCAAAAGATGAGCAGAGTGGGACATGATTATAACTATTGGATCTTTTGAGTCTTTTCTTTAAATTATTTACTGAGTTTTAGCTTCTAATCCAGCCTACAGAGTGCTAAAAGCAAAATAAAACATTGTCTTCTCAACAGGAGTTGTCTTAAACGTTCAAAATTTAAGTTATTTTGTAAAAGCGCTCTATGCAAAACACATCTATGGTTTGTAAAGGAAAACACTTGGACGCCTATTGCAGGTATAGATGTGAGTTAAAGCTAAAAAAAATGATACGACATGACCCGCTTTATTGGCTGTGCTTGACCTTCAGCGAACAAGCACTTACGGCTTGTCGATTCTGCTCATCTTAGCATGTGAGGCCTTTTGTTAAAGGGAGGGGATTATGTCAAAGACAACACCGAGTCCGGTGGGAGGGATTTTCATACCCCTGCTTGATGTTTGACCTACTCACTGTCCACGCGCAAGAAGAACAAGAAGGAAATGAGCTGTGCATTTTCCCACGCAGGTTTGCTCAATGTCCTACTTAGGACAATTTCATTTTAATTACTAGAAGAAACGTGTTTCTTGGGTGCGATGCTCAAAGAGTTCAAGCCGCTGATGCAGTTTTCTTTACCCACTGGGAGCTTAGTGGGCCATAGCTAGCTTCTGGAAGCCTTCCAAATGGAATAAAAAGGCGTAATGTGTGTGATGGTGGGACACCTGGGGAGGCGGTCCTCGTCCTCCACGTTGGTCCATTTACTGCTCTGTATGAATACTGTCTTTGCTGCTGAAGCAGAATAAAGGCCAGCAGGACCAGGTTATGACTTCTGATCTGTATAAAGTCAAAAGGGGGACGATAAATAAAAAGGAGCAGCTGCAGTGGAAGCAGGGACGTATGCTTTTGAAAGTCCATCCATTTTTAATTTGATCTTCTCTTACCGTTGCACTGTGGCTCGTGACCAATACGGTTCTCCAGAGTAAATGAGTCTGACAGCTTCAACCTGCCTGAAACAAAACAACACTGGAAAAAGTGTTGAGCGACTTTTTCCACACTTAAAGACAGAAAATAGCAGTCAGTGACTGGTTGTTCTTTTTCTTGCCATTATTTTGATTTGATTTGATTTGAAAGTGGAAGCTGAATATCTTTCATTGTTGTGACTCTCATTGATCATAGACTCATTCTAAACTAGAGGTGACCAGATTTTTTGTAAATGTACTCCTCGTTCTTGAATTTATACATTCCTTTTTTTAACCTCTGCACCCATGTTTGATCCTTGTGTGTGTGCAGCTTCACAGTCTGTGTTTTGATTCTCATTTCCTGTTTAGTGCCCTGATTCCGCCTGCAAGCAGGATCTGCTGGCCTACCTGCAGAGAATCGCCCTGTACTGTCATCAGCTCAACATCTGCAGCAAAGTGAAGGCTGAGGTGCAGAATCTGGGTGGAGAGCTCATCGTATCTGGGGTGAGTCTGTACATAAATAACTCTGGTATGTTTTGATTCTCCTTCACTCGCGCTAAAGATAGGCCGCTAGCGGTAAGTCATGAGACTTGATCCTTGTAACGGCCGTTTTTATGCTCTACATGCTACGTGGATCAAAACCCTCATAATATTAGGTCAAGATGGCGCTCAGAAGATGAAAGGAAAGGTCATGCAGATTAACGCTGATGTGGTGATAAGTGAACTATGCACCACAGGATTTTCTCCATTTATGAGTTTCAGAATTCCTCCTTACAACTAGAATTTCCAGGTTTATTTTTCTTTCTGATTGTCGGTGCATTGATTTAAACTGTTAGCTCTGATGCTGGTTGAAAAAGATGCAAAACAGGAAAATACAAATGTTTTCCTTTTTGTTTTGTTTTAGATAATTGAATCGATAATGATGCTGGTAAAATTGAGCTTCATCGCCCCCTCCTCTTATGTAAAAGGAGCGCTCCTAAGTGCTGTAATATTTACAGACCCCGCTGGCCCTTGTAGTCGTGTTTCTTCCCTGAGACCTGAAGCTTTTACTGTTTGAACAAACTGCAGTGGGAAGGAGTGACAGATAAATAATGGGAAGGCTTTCCATCAGTCTGGATTTTTTTATTCCCCACCCCTCCGATGGACCATAAACTGTGATCAACACTCCAGACAACTGTTTTTCCCCTGTTACTAGTCAGATGCTAATCCTGCGTTTTGTAGAAAAAACATATTGGCAAAGAACACAAAAAGAAGCTTGGAGGGAAGTTTAGAAGGGGGGCTGAGGTTAAAACAGGAAGGAACTGATTTGACTCATTATTGCACGGGGTGCTTGATTTTTTATTATATGTTCCTGTTTACTTGGGCATCCGCTTGCCAAAAAATAAGACCTGTCACAATCAACTGATTTTTTTATTGTTAGTTTTTTTTATACAAAATATAGGTTTTGCTAAATTTTACCACTTCATGAACAATGGCAGTAAAGGAGCAGCTTGAAAAAAAAAAACACAGCCATTTTTTGATTAAACCATGACGAGTTTTCTTAAAAAAAGCGAAACCTAAAAAGTTGTTTCCAGAATATGGACCTTTTGAGGTCCGTGTAAAAGGAAAAACAAATGAGAAAGGGCTTTTGACATCCCGGGACTTGACTCTTTCAAGTTGCATAATTTCTGTAATATGCAAGCCCTGCTGAGAATCTTACCTTTTCAAGGTTTCCTGCTGGAATGCACACTCATTAAAACGAAACAGTTGACTCGTCTCAGTGTGATGCTGGAAGAGGCACTCTGGCCGCCGACCCCTAAATGTCAGCCAAACAAAACAGATGGAGACAGAAATACACCTGACCCCCATCTTTGCTCATTAAGAACCGCTAAAATAAGATGTCATATACCGAAGGTTATGTATCCTGTCTGATTGCTCATGGCAACACAGAAAGGTGTGTCATATGGCAAATATGCCCTATATCATTGAAGCCTTGCCTCTTTCCTTTCACTTAAACTTCTTTGCACCTTGACTGTCTTTACGTTGTAGCTGGATAGCGCCACGTCTCTGATCCAAGCAGCCAAGAACCTGATGAACGCCGTGGTGCTGACCGTCAAAGCCTCCTACGTAGCTTCCACCAAGTACCAGAAGGTGTACGGCACGGCCGCAGTCAACTCACCCGTGGTATCTTGGCGCATGAAGGCGCCCGAGAAGAAACCTCTTGTAAAGCGGGAGAAGCCGGAGGAGTGTCAAACGCGCGTACGGCGAGGCTCCCAGAAGAAACACATCTCCCCCGTCCAGGCTCTCAGCGAATTCAAGGCCATGGACTCCTTCTAAGAGGTTCAAAGAAAAAAAAATGCAAAAAGAGTCGGATAGTTGAAAGTGGTTGAAAAAAAAAGTCTCTTTTTACAGTGTGTTAACCCACTTCTGTTTGCTCCCCTCGTGTGCTTGGTGACACCTCAGGAGGACTGCAGTTCATGATGTTCGCTCCCGTGAACGTCGGGCTGTTACAGACTGCCGACACACTCCCAACTGTATTTATTGATCTTATTGTAGCTTAACATGTGAAACGAGCAACTTCTGAAAATAATGAAAACATATCAGAAGAGGACAAGTGGCATTTAAAAAAAAAAAAATTGTGGCAGTTGATATTTTAGCTATATCATTGTTGTGCTACTGACTGGCTGTGTGTGAGCACACTTAAAAAGCCTTGAATAGTTCAATAGAGGAGCTGTTTAAACGTACAGATGAGTCTAGGCTTATTTTTTTGGTTCATTTTTTTATCTTTTCTTATTTATTTTTATTAGATGTTTCCCATGTAGACTAGAATCTGTTTAAAATACTAGGCTTGTTTCCTTGTCCCTGATGAGTACAATGACATCATCCTGGTTTGGTTTTCTTTTTCTAAGTCTTTTTGTTAACCAAAGGTTTACAGTATTCCCTTTATGAAACCATCTTCTTGAACTTCTCCATTTACTCTGATGAGCTTGTTTGGAAGTTGTGTAGCGTATAATATAGACAGAGAGGTTTGGCTAGTTGTGGTTTTGCTCCAACAATAGAGTTGCTGCATACACTAGCTTTATATTCACCCCTTCTCTAATAAACCCCTCAACTTGACCCTCAGCGCTTCCTGGTGTCGTTCTTGCCCGTGAGCCATTCAGCCTCAAGGTTTTTCTCTAATGATGTGTTTGTTACTTAACTGTGATCTGCAGATGAGAAGAGCCCTGTTCAGGGAAAAAATCTATACGTACTAAAAGCTTGTAACAACGGAGGGATTGATTCAAGGTCAAAGGTCAGCTCCTATCTGTTATTTTTAATATTGTGAGTGGTAATAATTGGCTTTTCCTTCTCAGGATCACATATCATCCCTTACAGCTGTCATGTTCCTCAAAAGTCCTGAAGCTTTGTGGTAGATTTTACCAGAAAACATTGTACACAAATGTTTTTTCCAGGTAAGAAAGTCTCAACTTCCGCCGATGAGTAGACCTCCCTTCACCGCTGGTTATTCCTCAGTGTTTCTCCATTTCTGCCTGACATTTCTCTCCTTCTAACTCATTTCTGTGGAGGGAAGGACTCAATATTCTCCCACCGATCACTAGAGACCCGCTGAGACTCAAAGGTCTGGACCTGGACAAATTTCAGGCCGTATCACAGCGAGTTTGACATTTGCGGGGTTAAATGCGGTGCCTCAACCACTATTGTATGGATTTCCATTAATCTTAGCGCAAAATTTCATGTCCCTCTCAGAGGATGTACTGTTATCTATCGGTTGGTGACCGCAGTGAACTCTGGGAAACTCGGGCCGCCCTCCTAACAACAGCGTTCACTCACCCACACATATCTCAGCAGGAAAGGGGAGCTGGGGGTTCCGTTTCTGTTTTCCTAACATTTACTCAAATCAGCTGTTTTTATTTTAGAACATATAGCCTTTTTTTTTAAAATCTACATATCGACTTTATTATATTTTGTACATTAAAGACCAACTCCAATTAAAACTGCATTTTTTGGTGTTTAAACATGTTCTTATGGCATTTGGCTGACGATGGAGGACAAATAAGAAAATTAAGCTCAAAATTGCATTTCTGACTATTTCTTTATTCAAATTGTTGTGAATCAGGAACAGACAAAAATTGAAGAAGATATAAGCCACACTTGAGATGTAGAAAATACACTGGGTGAGCCACAAGCTACCTGCTCCGCTCCATTCTGATGCATCCACTTGTAGACGACTACATCCATGTTTGACCTCCTTTTTCGTGTCCCAGTTGGCATCTGGCTCGAATCTGTACGACTGGACAGCTCCAATAATTGGTCGCACCAGTAATGTTTGGTTGGGGGTGTGAGAGGCTGTTATAGTGGGAGAGCGTGTAAACAGTGAGCTCTCAGCAACAGAGAGAAAAAGGGACAGTCTGTCCCACAACTCAGAGGTGAACTTTTTATAAACTCCTGCCGCTCTGCAGAGACTACCTCTTGAGAAACAACAGTTGTTGGTTTTTTTGCGTGTGTGTTTTTGAGGGTGCTAAAAAGGGCACAATCATAGTTAAAGACCTCTGGGAATGATTTTAAAATAGATCAAAAGATGATCAGAGTAGGTCTTTAAATATAAATGGCTGAACTCTTTTTTTTTTTTTAAATACATTTCCACACTTGCAGGTCAAACTTCTGACAAACTTACAAATTAAGATCAATGACAAAGTTTGATGTCTTTCATCCATTTCACCGCTCGATCTTTCTCAGGTGAGTATATGCCTGCCTTAGGTTCACCCGGGGAAGAGCTTCTTAAAAATAGATGCCTGACGATGAAGAGATCACCGGTCAGCGAGGCAGAGAGGTTGAACCGCTCCTCAAGCAAAGGCAGAGAAAAGAGTGGAGACTTTCAATGTGAAGAGCTCCAGAGCGGCTTTTTGGAAAACCACTGAGACCTGACAGCGACCTTCCTTCATGGTGAGTGGTTCTGTTGAATCAGGCCGCTTTAGGAGGCAGCGCAATGCATTCCTTTCACCGAGGATCTTTATCAGGTCCCTGAAGGCATCACATGAGCACGCTACTGTTAAAACGGCTAATTGCTGCACACGACCTTGATCTCTCACGAATCAAACCAGAAAGCATCGACAAGCAGAGCTGTCCCAATAATGGTTCACGCAACGCTAGTTAAGATAATTCTGCCGCTCAGTTATTGATAATGAATGAGGTTTAGTATCTAGCCGCATTGTACCTCTAATGACCATTAAACACAGCCTGCATCAGACACCCGTGCATCACCAGAGCACTCTCTGTTTAGGAAATGGGGCCACAGGGGAGAGGTAGCAGCACATTCCAGTTAATGGAGGGATTAATTCCTGACAGTGGTGCCATCTCAACCCAAATAATCACGGCGTGTATCCATCTCCACTATCCAAATAAAACAAGGCAGGATGGCAGTCGGCCCGCTTTCTGGAAATTAAAGGAAGAAGTAATTAAAAAGACATTATCATGTCAGCAGAAAGGCCAGTGCAGGACAGGAGCACTTTGAATGGGTGGGATGTCTGTCTGTGATGCAGTGTATTTGAAGGATTAAATTCCCCCAAATCTAATCTAGTTAAATGCACCTCCCTTAGACCGCGGACACAGAGGAAAATGACTGTCCCGCTCCCAGACGGAAAATGTTGACGGATAAGGCCCAGCCAGCTGCTGCTGCGTGTTCGTCTGGCTTTGGCTCTGCCGCGTTAGAGGCCTTCTGACACTGAAAACGTTGCCATCTGCACATATGGACATCAGCGGCGTGAAGGAACGTCCGCGGAAAACAAAATCACTTCACAGTGAGGTAACCTTTTCGTAAGCAGGCACTGAGCTTCAAAAGATTAAGAGGATCATCAACTTGATATTCTTATTTCATGAGATGTTTCTGATTTTTCTTTTCTGAAATAAAATGCGGGGATTTCTGAGACAAAAGTTCCAAAATATATTCATTTTGAAAGGTTTTTTTTTTGTGTGTGTGTGTGTGGATTCATCTAAAAAACATTTTCTTGAAATCTTCTTCCGTAAAAAGTCAAACTTAATCCAGATTTTCGCAACAAGTCATCAAGAAAACAAATTCTAGTTTCTTCCAGATCTAAATAATGACCAACGTTTTTCCTGTAAAACAAACAAAATGCTAAAGCCTGAACCGCACCACCAAATGGATCTGGTTCCATAAATGAAGACACAGCCTCTTTCAGCTGATGACTAAAACCAGGCATCATTCATAATGTTTAAATATTGAGGACTGTTTTCTTGCAGCTTTTATTCACCATCAACCCGTGCTCCTTTTATCAAACAGAGATTGTTCATGCTACATTAAATATAGCCCTGAAATAAAAAAGCGTGACAGAAAAAACCTGAATGATTCAGCTTGATCTGATGAGATTTTGTATGATGTATCATGATTCACACTTCTTAACGTTTGTTTAACATCTATTTTTATTTTACATTTCAAAGAAAACAGGCCTTTTGGGGTTGCTTGCCTCAGTTCTTGTTTGATGTTCTTCACTTTGAAACACAAGGCTTGGGCACACTGGCATCTTTTAACCATGACTCCAATGCATTTGTTAAGCAGTAACTCTTAGCATGATGTCAGTTTGTAGGACTAGTCAATAAAAAGAGGAAAAAAAAATAAAGACGTTCTAATTATCTTTGACCTTGCAGCAACTCGTCCGCGTGGAGGCTCTGGTGGGCCATCTTCTTCTTCTTCTTCTTCTTCTCTTTGTATCTTTTGGAGTAAGTGATGCAAATACTGCTGTGTGCTGCGGGATCTGAGCGGGGCAAGCAGCTCCATCAAATAAAGACCCCACCAGCATGATGATGGTGGAGGCGCGCACTGACGCTGAATCAAAGTCCCTCTGGGTTTCTGTTCAAGTCTGCAGTAAAAACTGAGCTCTCACAGTTTTTACCGTAATTCAGTGCCACTCTGGCCAGGGTATAGCACATTTGAACGTGTGTGACTCTTTCTTTGCCCCTCTACCTTCTAACTTTGTAACTTTAAAGATTGTTAACTGTGTGCTTGGAATTTGACATTATTTGATATAATTCAAAATAAAAGCATGTTTGGGCAGTTAACAGAAGTAGCCTTCTCCAGCCACTTGTAAAGCTGTAACCATGTGACTCGTTGGTCTGTTTTGGGCTAATATGGTGTCAAGTAGCCACACTGGGCATGCATGATATCAGCAAACTCTGACCTCACAGAGTATTGACCATTAGGCTACAAGCAAAGCTGACAGATGTGGAGACATAGCTCAGGTTGTTCCAGAGCTGAAGACTCAGCAGTGGGCCTTCAGGCTATAAGACACTCTTGTCTCATAACACGAAGCCTCTGGTTCAAATCCTCGCTTTGTACTTTTCAATGTGGAATTTTTTTGTTCTCTTTGTGCATATGTGGGTTTTCTACAGGAAATGCGTTACTCCCACAGTCCAAAAACATTCTGCATAGGTTCATTGGACGCTCTAAATTGTTCCTAGATCTGAATATAAGTGTGTGTGGTTGTTATGTGTGACCCTGCCACATACTGCCGACCTGTCCAAGGTGTGTACCCTGCCCTTGCCCAGCAGTAGCTAGGATAGGCTCCTGTGGCCCCAAAAGTGACTTAGTAGGTTTGGAAAATGGATGGATGGAAAATCAGCAGTCACCTGTCATTTGACCATGAAAATATTTGGTTTTAAACCAGATTTTAAAATAAAAGAAGAATATGAGGTTCATAATAAATTCACCCGAATGACGTATCGGATTTTAAATCTCTCCACAATACCAAAAATGTTTGTTTGATTTTCTCAAAGTGGATCATTTGACGAACAATAGACTGTCTGTGTTGGTTAACCCTTGTGCTATCCTATGGGGTCAAGATGAGCATTGACGTGTTATTCCTAGCATGAAACAGGTGAATAAAGGTGGAGAGGATTTCTTATAATCCATGGACACCAGTGAAGATCACAAATCATTGAAAAAAAAAACATTCAACGCCCTGTCTAGTGGGGTTTAGATGACCCAACTCCCAATATTAAAGTGCCTAGGATAGCACAAGGGTTAATCAAGTTTACAGTGAAATTGTAGTTTTTGTCTTGTTTTCAGTTTCAGTCTGGAAGTTGAGAGATTGCTTGTTGCTCCTCTGTAGCCGCGCTGGGGAGGAACAGGTTCTTATAAGATGTTATCTTACAGTTGCGTCATTTTTGTCTGTTTTTATGTAATATTTGTGGCAACTGCCAGTTTCTAAAAGAAAAAAAAAACACTTTTTAAAATATTCGTAAACTGTATTTCTCTACTTTTTACATATTTTCATTTTGAGGAGTAAACTGGTGTCAAAGGTCTACCCTAATTTTCAAAAATTAAAAAAAGAAAATACTGTTTATATATGATAAGGATGAATAAAAGTAACTCCTGTAAAAGGCAAGCTGGATTTGAAATGTACGATCTCCCAGTACTTTTAATGAGTGCCTCTGCAGAGGGCCTGAACAAACTTTTCAGATCAGTTGAGAATACTTCAGAGTTCCCGAATCTGAAGATAGAACTATCCTTAAACAACCCTGTTTGCAGAAACCGCAGCTTAGCTGCAACGCTCACTCAACGCATTTTGTTGCATAATCCAATAGAACTAAAGAGCAACATCACCCACATTTTAATGAATTGGTCCAATGAGGTCCACTCAAATGAAATGCACATTCATGGGCAAAATAGTACTTTTGAAAATAGCCTTTAGTTTATGAAGGCGTCACTTGTGTGAGCACCACACAAAAGGGAGAAAAAGAACATTTAAAGCGAATAGTTTTATTCTAAATCTTGATTTATATCGCTGTCTATCATAGAAGCTGCTGACCAGCAAGAGGAAACTTTCATCAACACGCTGCACCTCCACTGACTGTCTTATTTATATGCATGCGACACAATGGAAAGAACAGACACCAAATAGAAAACAGTTTTTATCTCATAAAACTCTGTAATAAGAGGAGCTTAAAACACTTTACTTACAAAGTTTTTGCAGATAATTGTCACAGTTTTTTCTTTCCTATGCTTTTTGGTAGCAGCTTATTAATGACCCAGTTTGATGAAAATTGTGTTTTTGGAAGTTTTAACATGTTCTTGTAGCATTGTTCGGATGATGGAGGATTCATATGAAGAAAATTAAGGTTACAATTTGCATTTCTGAGTATTTCTTTATTCAAGTCAGACGGGGAAATAAAGCGTTTAAAAATGTTTGTAGGTCACATAGAGGCTAAAATCACCACAAACTCCCTGCTCAGCTCCATTCTGATGCATCCTCTCGCAGACAAACAGAATAATCTATGTCGTTGTTTGCCTTAAATAACCCTTGTGCTATCCTATGACCCCACCCTTACGTTGACGTGTTCTCCCTACCATGATAAAGGTAGATAAAGATGAAGAGTATTTCATGTAATCCATGGACACCAGTGAAGATCACAAATCAGTGAAGAAAAAAGGTTCAGAGCACTGTCTAGTGGGTCTAGATGACCCAACTCCCAACATTAAAGTGCCTAGGATAGCACAAGGGTTACACTGACATCTGGCTCAAAACTGTACGGCTGGATAGCTCTGATATTCGCCTTTTTTGTTGCACCATTAATATTTGATTGAGGGTGTGAGGGGCTGTTAGCTAGCGGGAGAGTGTTTAAACAGACGGATCATGGGATGTGGGGGAAGGCTTTTATTTTGGCTAAAAAAGCTAAAGTAAATATAATGAAAAGACAACAATTTTACAATAGATGAAAAGATTATCAGAGTTGGACTTGAATGTGCATGGATTGTTCAGTTTATCTGAAAACCTTTGTAGATGTTTTGCTTTTTTTTATTATTATTATTAGGTCCTGTAAAATCTCCTGCCAATATTTGGAACAGATAAAAACCTGAGATCTAAACACTAAGCAGCTATAAAATACCCAGTGCAGGCTAATTTCTTTATTAGAGAAGTGAACTTTAACTGTTGCATTTTGATCTGGAGGTACGCTGCAGTCCCCTGCAAGAGCAGCAAATAACTTATACACAAAATAACCATTTTTCTCTTTGCGCTACATAAAGGTCAGACTACCCACTGCATTTCCACGGAACATTTGCACCGGACATAAATCATGCACGCCGCAGACATATAAATGTGAACGCGATGCTCAGATATAACAGACCGCACATACATCGGAAAAAGAATTGCTCTTTTGGAACTGCAACGGCCGTGTTATTTATTTCATCTGCATTGTTGATCTTTCTCTGGGACCCTGGCTGCATATTTTTATAGGTTTTTACGGATCACACCCATTGCGTGTCTGCTGGAGGTTACTGTATATCTTTGTTTACGCGTGCTTATCTGTCGTCAGGCTTGATTTGCACAAAATCTGAGCAACACAACAAGTGTTCTAGTTATTTTTTTGTTTTGTTTTTTTGCTTTTTGTTGTCTTTTTGGTTCAGCAAACCTCCACAGGTGCCTACATACAGTTCACAGCTGCTGTCAAACCATCACCTGACTCACTGGCTGATACATGTTCTTAGCACTTTGGATGTTGTCAGAAGACGACGCCGTTCACGGGCAGAACCTTCTCAATTTACTCCTCGGCAGCCTGGCAGTGATGGACAATCGGAGGGAGAGGGGAGAGCAGAGGCTACGTTGCTGTCTTTGGGTGGAACAGACGGGGTGGAAAGTGTGAAAGGGGACCATGTCCACAGTGTTGTGCTGACCTTAAGAGTGATGGATGTTTTAGGTCAGAGGGAAAGAGAGAGGAAGATAGGCAGTGTGAGTGAGCGTTCGATGGCTGTAACTATTGTCTTATTACAGCTGTTTGTTGGAAAAGGCAGCGACTCCTGGCCTGGGCTCCTCTGGTCAAAGATCTGATTGCAGCCTTGCTAGTTGAGATTGTGCATGAAATCCATAGCAACAACGAAAAAAATGTGTTTAAGCATGTGTTATGTTTTGTAACACTAAAAGTTTATTTTCATCCTTTGAAGTTTTTAAGTTTTATACAGATATACAATAAAAAGAGGCTGCTCAAAGGTTCTGCTGTTTATCTGAACGACCATCTGACCAGAAGGAATGCTGAAATCGCAAAACATGCCAGGCTTCTCAGGAAGCGTAAGCAGATCAAGAACACTTGGGTTAAAGGCTGCAGGATTTACGTCAAACCACTCGGTCCACCGGACCGGTCCAAGGTTCTGGTTGTGAACACCATGAAAGACTTTGAGAAGTGTCTTTTCACAGTCGTATGAAACAACATGCAGTAATAAATCAAAGAGCCAAATAATTTTCAGAAATATTACGCTTGGATACAACACTTTCTCCATAAGTCTGAAGTGACCTGATTATCAACAAAGATCTGACATGCAGACAACTTGACCTCAACTCTTAGGCGCCGCTGATATCAGCTGAAGAAGGATATGGACCTCTATCTAATGTCTGCAGACATAACAGCAAAGAGAACTATAAGCTTTGTTTTAAAACGAGAAGAACGGCTGTTTTCAGCAGAAGAAGAAGAAATACCTGCCTTGGTCTTTCGACAAATATGGACCCTTTTTACTTTTTATTTTACTTCATGGCATTACTTTATCATATAAAAAAGAAAAGAAAAAATAAATAAATAAAAATACAAAAAAATTATAAAATAAATAATTAATCAATTATTGAAAATTGTCAAATTGATTGACTTTTAATTATATTACTTCACTTGTTTAAAAAAAAATTGATAGGCTGATTCATGAGTTTTTCCTAATGATACATAATTTTGTACATATTTTTAAGTTTTGATACTTGACCCAATTCTTTTTAATGAAAATTCCTGAAACAGTGTTTTGTTTATTTTACTGATACAGTATTATTTTTTTAATCATATCAATGACTTTTATAAGTAACATAATCTGCATATATTTTGGATACTTTAATGCTATGTTGTTTTCTAAAAGTTATTTTTTACAAAATAATTTAAGTAATTCATCTTTGCCATGTGCTTTCTAGGAACCGGATATTGATAAGTCATGTAATAAAATGGTTAAAGTAGAACGGGTGGGATTATATAAGTTCGCTTCCTTCCACTCCCTTTCAAGCAATACTTAATTTTATGTCTAATTATACTAAGTTTGATTAGTTATTCTATGAATGTATAACTGATGATTGTATTGTTTTTGTGTAGTATTCCTATTTGATTGCTTGAAATAAACCATTTCAAACCAAACTAATTAAACAGAAGAGGTGGTTTAAGGCTTAAACTAACTCTCACTTGACAGACTTCACTCTACTGTAGACAGCTTCACAGTCACATGACTAAAACAATCCTCGTGCCTGCCAGTGTGGGCAATGACCCCAACACCTAACAAGATCAGGGGAGACATCAGAGACACAGTGCAGTCAGGAGTACTGCCATCATTCTATGTACATAAGAGTTTTTGTTCCTTCCTAATACATATTTTTTGCTTCTTTTTTTTTTGTTTAAACAAGACAAAGTTACCTACACAATCCTGATGAGATCATATCTGTGCTGCTCCTTCACAATCCCAATTATATCATGGAAGTTTGTTTTCAGAAGTCTTATAGTAACCCCTCTGAATAAACTAATATAATACATACTTATACAGTTAAGGTTAAAAAGTCGTTCCAAAATGCGATAAATCAATAAATCGGATCACAATGGAAAAATGCCATTTGGTTTAAGGTTAATTTTATTGTAACATAAAAATGACCAAGTGCATCACAGTGGACAACACACGTGATGGCACCAAAAATTTTTAAACCATTACTCCAGTCCAATGTGTGGAAACACTTTGAATTTGGCAAAGACATGTGACCATACAGTGAGGTAGAATGTTCTAATAGTGTTCCCTTTGGATTATTTTGCTGTGGGAAAAACAACAGTGGGCTGACATTTATGAAACTAAAATGTGAATGGATTTCCCATTCTTGTTTACTTGTTTGTTTGTACACATATTTAAGTTACACTTTATAATCTTGAAAATACAAGTAATCTGGAAAACTTCACCTGCACTGTTCAGTACCCATGTATTTATCTCTGAGTCACACTGGTTGATTTTTTTTTTAGGTCAATGAATCAGATCGTTTAAAATAAGCCAAAATTAAAAGTGAATCAGATCATTGTACAAATGAATTGTTACCCCCCTAATTGGGGGAGTAAATTAGGCCTCAGACCTCAGGTGAGCTAGAAAAGCATAAAATTCATAACAGCCTGATTCTGGCTCCTACATCTTCTTTTAGCCAGATTAGTGCAACAAAAGAGTCCTTCAGGTAAGAAATATTTACGAATTAAATAAAGAACAGTAACAGACTTGTGTTTAAACTCACTTTTGTTCTTTAAATAGGCTTTCTCAGACATCCACACCAGCATTAAACAGCCTAATTTACAGCCCTAATTGTGCATGTTGAATGTTGAATGTAAACTGGATGCTCAAGCATTTTATAGTCGGTGCTTTTAATTGTGTCTGTAAAAGAACAATGAAAGGTTCTCATCTCTTTTAATTGTAATTTTTTCTCTTTTCTGCCTGGTCAGAGGTGCAGCCTCACAGTTGTCCTCTCTGTGTGGATTTACTCAGGTCTCCTCTCCTGCTGCAGCCTAAACCGTGCATTCATTTGGCTGTTGATACTCAAATGGGTGGAACATGCAGCAGGTAATCCTATTGTAAAAGAATTAAATATAATAATACCAACTAAGTTATATCTAGAAAATAATTTACTCAAAAGATTATGTTTTTAAAAATGGTAGGAGTAACTAAATTAAACATCATTTTTACATTATTTTATTGTGTTGTGTTTTTCACTGCTGTAGCTCTTGGAGTGGAAAAAAAGTCTTTAAACCTTTGCTTCAGTTTGATATGGGCCCCAGCATCATTATTTACTGTGAACAAACCTCCATGTGAACTTGTAAGACTTGTCATCCATAAGAGATTCAAACATCTCTACATTTGGTATGCTGCAGGTCTCCTCGGGTTAACTGCTCGCTGTAAGGCTCTCCACAACACTTCTGTGAGATTAAGGTCACAACTTTGATTTGGGCATTCCACAACACTTCCTTTAATTCTTTGTCATTCAACTGCGCATGAAAAATGTATGATTTCAGCCAGAGTTTTATCAACTGCCTCCTGGCATTGTTTTTTACTTGGAGTAAATGCAGCTGACAACAATCCAAGTCTATATATGTATTTGTTTTAGCTTAGTTGGTGCCTCACGGTCCATCCATCCATCCATCCATCCATCCATCCATCCATCCATCCATCTTCCAAACCCACTTATTCCCTTTTAGGGAAACGTGGTTGCTGGAGCCTATCCCAGCGTCCATCCACCCATTTTTTGAACCCGCCCCAGCTACTGTTGGGTGGGGGCGGGGTACATGCTGCATAGGTTGCCAGTCTGTTGCAGGGCTACACAACCACACACACACACTTTAGAGTCACCATACTGTGGGAGGATACCAAGTGCCTGGAAAAAAAACCCAAGCACGCACAGGGAGACCAAGCAAACTACACACAGGAAGGACCCAGCTGGGGTTTGAACCAGGCTCTGTGAGGTTAGAGTACAGTCCTAAACCCAAACAGATAATACTGCTCAAGTAATATTATGTAACAACTGTAATACAGCACCTGCTGTAACGTCACGAAGCATTTTCAAAACCAGAACAATTTTTTTTTTAATTTCTAACCTAAATTTCTTTTTTTTTAAAGTCTACCATTGAAATCGTTAAATAGCTTCACATTTTCCGCTAACTGTTCAACAAAGTGCCATCTACCTGGAAAACTGCTGAGAACTTAGCCAGCAATTAACCGAGGAGATCATTGGAGAGTGTTGCAGATCTGCACACAACTGAGCACTTCCTTCCTTTATTGTCTATTCCACCAGATGGTGCCTTAATGAGCCAAAGCTGTCACAGTTTAAAATACACGGCGTATGGGATGGAGTGGCGCTGAGTGAAAAATCCTTTGCAAATTTGAACAAGGTCAGAATAAAGGGTCCAGAATGGCTGGAGAAGCAGCTTGATTTATGTCTGTCGGTAATTGAATTAGGAAATAGAGTGACCTTCGCAAAGCCCAAAATTCTTTCATTCGGCGGGGTCTGTAGGAATCATTTCTTGCCATCATCCTGATTCTCTTTGCAGCTATTAGCTGTGCTCTGAACTAAAGATGGCCGCATCACCTGGGGAGCGTATTTACCCATCAGGAGGGTTGTTCCTTTTATTGAGGTTAAAGAGTGGATAAGAAGCCATTGATGAAAGTTTCCTCTTGCTGGTCAGCGGCTTTTATGGATTGTTAGGGAGCACAGATGACGCATGAAATAAATCAAGCTATAGAATAAAAACTATTTGCTTTGATGTTTCTTTCTTTCCCCCCTTCTGTGTGGTGCTCATGCTCAAACACAAGCCATTAGTGTCACACGGGGATGGAGTTGATTGACTTGAGGAGGCTAAAGGTCCCTGTGAAAAACAAAACAAGAAAAAAAGCGAGGGGGCACAAAAGGGCATTTCTCTTCCAGCAGACTCTTTTTCACGCTGATTCAAGAAGAACAGTTACAAAAACATTTCCGTCTTAATGTGGCTGAACAGCACCTCTTACAAGAAGCTGGCAGAATGGTTTGTAACGCTCAGTCAAGCGTCTTCTGAGCTAACATTTGTTAATTAAAGCTCACGCATCGTCTGCGGCTGATAGAATCTCAACTTGATGGTATTTGGTAGGAAACCAAATGACTTTGTGAAATAAGATTTGAAGGGAGATGGTGCCACTTGAACATTATGGGACAAATGAAATGCATCCGTTTGGAGTTTTATTATAGTGCAGGCAGAAAGTTTGCAGACATTTCTGTCTAACAAGGTGGTGGAGCGAGTGAAGGATGATTCATCCACAGCACTGTGCCATGAGAAATAATTGAACTTTTATTCTGGAAGGGAGTAGTTCAGTTCAGTTGACATTAATTAGGTGTTATTTGTGAAAATTTGGAGAAATGTTTTGAAATGTTTTTGAGTAAGGAATACACATTTTGCTTTGGCAAGTGGGCCAACAGATGCTAAAGCAGCTGTTTTACTAAAGTATTAGTAAAACAAGTGAAGGAAGTTTAGAGACAATAAGAACCGGAGCGACTTTATGCCTGATTTTCAATGGTCTGTCGTCGATGCGTCTACCTTGTGTTGCATAGGGAGTCCGTTAGTTGTGTCTGTTGCATCTCCAGTCCATCCCTGCACCCTGACTTTAAGAGGAATGGTTTGTCCTGCCACCCCCATGTCCCCAACATCCAAAACGTTGTTAATTAGGCCCCATGCCCTCTTCCTCCTCACGGAAGAAAATGGATGTTTTGTGTCCTAAACGATGTTATGTTTTTGTACTTCCAAATTAAACTTTTGTGGTCCATGGTGAAAATGGAAGACAGTGTCACCCACAGTGTAAACTACCATTACCGTGGGGGCAGGTCACCTCATTATGAAATAAAATGATGAACATTTTTGTTTTGAAAGTACAGCAAAAGTCATTATTTTGAAACCGTTCCCAGCTTCACTGGCTTTTTACCATGAAATCGATGCTTCGACGATCAGAAGTAGGACTCCTTCCTAAAGCTAGAGCTGTGTTGCGGAGGGACAGATGCCAGGCGCAGACATGACGGAGGCGATGTAAACATTTCAATTGATAAATGAACATTCTAGTTTTTTCTGGTGAAGCGATGGAGACTCACCGCAGATGAATCAGTGTAAATTAGACTTTAATCTCTTCACTGACAAACTCATGAGAATCCCAGTTCCCATGGTGAGAAGTTGCTGCCTGACAGGCAGATTGTCTGATTCTATATATGGATCTTTTGTGATAAATTTTGTCATTTTACACAGTCCTAATGTAATTTTCTTCTTGCAATTTCAAAGACAAGCGTTTCTCCCAAGCAATTCTACACAAACTCAAATGCAACAAGTCACTTTTGTAATTATGAAAGTTTCTTTCCATACAAAAATGACCAACTGATTCAGTAAATTCATTCTGCGGTTCCCAATGGTTACTTTTTAAAGTTAAAAGCAACTTAAAAATATTCAGGTTTTCAAAACAAAATGTAATTATGAAAGTGTCTTTCCATACAAAAATGACTGCAAAAACAAAAGCTGAGAAGTCTGCAGCATTTTGATATTAAATAAAGTGAAATCTTTAGCTCAAAGTGAAATGATTTTTTGTTTTTATTTTTAGTCCAGCATTAAAAAAAAGCGCTAACATTTAAGTTTTGATTTGGTCTTGCTATTGAGACCCAAATTTCACTTTTGAACTTTTGTTACAATCAAATCGTTTTTTGTAGACATGTTTAACCCTTGTGCTATCCTATGACCCCCACCCTTACATTGACGTGTTCTCCCTACCATGACAAAGGTGGATGAACGTGGAAAGATTTCATGTTATCCATGGAATTTTCACAAATTCTTCAACAGTGAAGATCACAAATCATTGAAGAAAAAAGGTTCAGAGCACTGTCTAGTGGATCTAGATGACCCAACTCCCAATGTTAAAGTGCCTAGGATAGCACAAGGATTACCATATAAAGAGACTCAACAGTCATAAGGCATAAAAAGTGAGCAATTGCTTTATTTTCCCTCATAATCCCCCCTAGTTGGCCATTTATTTATTTATTCTTTAAAGTAATGAACTGACCATATAACACTTAAGGGATTTCCACATGGGATCTGTACAGGTACTGTAATGACATTTAAGGAGGAAATTCCATTTTCTTCCTATATTTGTGCATATTATTGAGAGTTTTTGTCCCAAATAACTAATAATAAAGAGAAGCCCAATGAAAGGGTGAGCTGTGTTCACTTATTACATGAGGAAAAAGCAACAGCCACAGGGTTCTTTGAAAAGTTAGAACCAGGCGGTTCTGTAAAACCCCATGATCACATCAGGAAAGTTTGATGATCTGCTTTTTTAGATTCACACTAAATCTGAATGTTCTTATTTTCACTCCACCATTCACAACAGGACTTAGATCTGTTAGCAGAAGCATGTCTGCAATGATCCTTGCACCCATGCATTGGGTGGAAATCAGCAGGGAGAGGCACCACAAGTTCTAAAAAAGAATTGAGGACGTCTTGTATGCTATATTTTCTCTGGTTGTGATTATACATTTCTAAAAATTATTTTGAACTTTAAGAGCATAGACATCAGGCTTATACCCTTCTTATCGGAAACCCTAAAAAAATACCTTGACGTATCTTAGTTAAATTGTCATCAACAAAGATCCACCTTCTTTGTCACTTCTATTCTTAGAAAGTTACACAACCAAGCTGTGTCTGTATCTGTTCTATAAACCAGATGCATGTTTTTCTTATGGTGTGTAAATTTGTAAAAGAAAATAATAATAATAAACAAAAAAAAAACGGGAACCTATTTTTCAGTCACATACAATAAGAAGTTGGTGCAGTTTTGACCTCAAGTCTGCTGGAGCTTTCCAAGGTTTACAGTTATTTTACAAACCTCAGCCGACACAAACAGCTACAGTGAGAGAAGAAGTGGTTTCTCATTTTTTTTCTCTTTAAATCCATAATAGGATTAAAAAACATTCCACCTCATATGTAAAAGAGAAAACCAACTCCAGTCTGAAAAAACAGACGTCTTGGACTTCAGGTTTAATTAACAACTGAGCTTCTGATCGTCTAAGTCTGCATATGTAATATTCCTGTGCGGATTATTAAAGTATTTCTCATGTTAGAATGTGAATATTTCATAAAGAATTCCTTTCTTTCTCAGATGGCAGACTCACACAAAGGTATTGTAGTTTCTTGAACTCCCTCAGTTTCTCACAGTCCCCAGTTATGGACCTATTTGCTAAAGAACTGCTTCCAAGCCTGTTTTTTTTTTTCTTTACCTCTTTATACTTCAAACATTCATTTTCAAGAAGCTTTGTTTAGCTGGTAGACTTTAAGTCATCACTTCAGTTATGCTGCTTAAGCCAGAGGCTGCTGAGGATCTTCTCTCATGTATCTAAACTCTATTGTGTTTCTTCTCTCTTTCCTGTAGCGGTTATCCTCCGTTTGGTTCTGCTGGGCTTTGTTTTCTTTGAAAAATGACCTCCTTTTCCCCAGTTTCACCCCCATCCTGAGCATGAGAGGAGGATCTCCTGTGGTCTGTTGATGTGGAGCTTTGGCGTTACATAAACACAACTATATGAAAAATTCCATTAAATAAACAAAATAAATTTCTGACCAAATCTTTGTTGTAGTCGGACAATCAGGTCATTGTCATTGAGACGGAAGTTACATTTACGTAAGTGAAGGGTTCAAAAACTGCCATTCCACCCATCTGACAACACGACAAAAAATCCTTTTTGCAGCATACAAAGAAAAATGTTTATTCCAGGAAACAATTTTCTTTTAAAATGACGTTTAAAGCCAGTGCAACACTTTTCTTTTTCGGTGTTCTTTTATTATCTGTAACAACAGGCTGCTACTTACCAGGATGAAAAGCAACACTGCAGACCGTATTGTTGACACACATCTCTGAAAAGGTCATAAACTCATAACTCCGAGAACATAAATTGAATTTTCTTATCAATTACTACGTAACGTCAAACTCCAACAACCAGGAAATCGATCAAGCTGGCTCAAAATTTCTCAGCTAAATGCTTCTCTGCTCTTTTCTTTTTCTCCAAAATGCACTTGTGTGTTTCCTCAACTGCAGGAGTATTGTCATTTAGTCAACAAACATATAGATGGATCACATACACTAACTGAAATCACACGGTATATACTACAGCAAATACTTATATGAGACTACAGTTTTACAATTGAAGACATTTACTTTTAATTAATACTTATAACCTTTAATATTAGTTTTTTAAATAAAAATAAGATTTTCTTTTTTTACATTTGTAAGTATTCTGTACTGATTTCAAAAGCATAATTTAAAAAAAATGCAAACTTTTCAAAACTTGATAAAACACAAACAAACGACCTTCGGAGTATTTACAGGCAGGCAACTCGAGGAGTGCGTTTACCTGGTTACTCCTCCCCATCGGGCGGTTCAGTCTAATCAACTCCCCTGTTCAGCGTCCTTCTTAAGTCCAGATGCGGTCTAATTCCTCTTCTTCCATTTCCGCGAGCTCTGCGTTCGTCACCCCACCCTCCTCCCGGCTTCCACCTGTGAGCTCCGTTAGGGGTAGTTTAATACCCAAATTTTTCTATGGAGATTGTTTTTTTGTGGATCTGAACGGAGCCTTATACATGTATTTCTTTTGTCACGTCAAACTAAAATTTAAGTTAGCAGAATCAAAGATAGGATAAAAGTGAGATGACACACAATGCATGCGAAAACTTTTTTTGGGGGTGGCAATAGTGGCAGTTTTATCACCCTAAGTCGCGATGAAAGTAGTCAGCAAAATCAAAGATAGGACAAAAGCGAGATTTGACACAACGCATTCAAAAACATGAAGTCTTTGAAAGCAAAAAAAAAAATTGAAAGCAAAAAAAACATCTAATATTTAATATTTTCACCTGCAACTTAGAAAGTTTTGTGTGCAACGTGATGGCAGAAATATCACTCCATACCTGAGTTGTCTGCCTGAAATGCAGTGTAAAAAAAAACAGTGCTCATTTAAAGAATAATGATCAAAGCTGACAGAAAACAACAGAAACTTCCAAAAACTCAAAGCACAAAAACAAAACAAGGAGGATAACAAAACAATCAGTGCTGAAGTTGAGACCATTTATAGAATTGTAATTGAGGTGACAGATAATTTACACATTTTTTAAGATAATTTACACATTTGTTATGTAAGATACATACAGCACTTAGATACAAGTCCCCTATTTGAAGGCTTTGGTATGGTCTCCTTTTTGGAAAGTTTAAGTTTTTTAGTCTGCAATAGTTGTAGTCTTTTTTAAGTTTATGACTTCAATTTTATTTCAGTGTTTTTATACTTGTACTATCATGAATGCTTTTTATTTTTATTCTTTAGTCTGTCTTTTGTTTAGTGTGTATTGTGGCAAATGGACTTTGAGTCTGTAATACTAACACTTCTGCACTCTATTCTACCCAAAAGTCTTATAATATTTTTAAAAGTGTGCAAATACAAACATAATATGTCTGTACATAGCAGCTATAGGGTGTCTAAACCCCTAAAATCTGAGCATTAGCACTCTATTTTTTCAGATTTTGTGATTTGCATTGGAATGCAGAACAAATGTCCCTGCTGTTTGGGAGAAGTTTTAAAGTATCTCTCCTAGCTTAACGCTCCATTAACCTTACTGCTACATTGCATGCATGTCTGTGTTTCCTACAGATAGATATGGATATAGTAATGTCCCGGGGTTTTATGCACTGTGTGATCACATAAAAACTCGCTTGCTGCGACTGATTCCGTTCCCAGTCCATTAAAATTAACCTTGCCAAGCCTGCAGAGTAATTCAGTCAGTTTTCACAGCATGCTACTGTCATGTTAGCCAGTGGCTAATTCTGTCTAATTAAATAATGACAACAATTTCATCAAGTGACATCTGCACCACAAGGTTACCCCCAATAATTGCCAGCTCCACACAGAGAAACTCAGTCGAGCCCACTTGCACCACGGTGCTCACTGCAGGAGAGATCCTCAAATCCAATAAATCTAACTGCAGGTAGCAAACACATAGAAGTGCAGGACTGCAAACACATATACCCACGGACGGCGCTTTTGGCATCGCTTGATCTTACATGCAGTTTTATCGATTCCAGCCTGTTTGGCATTTCACTGTCTCAGCAAAATACACCTGAACCAGCTGGTAGGGGAATGTTTACATAATCCATTTTTTTCCTGCAATAATTGTCGCTCTACAGTGACCTGACCTTAAATATTCTGAAGAGATTGTTCATAAAAGCGGGGAATCTGCTTTCCTTTGCTTTTTCTCAAAAGGATGCCTTACAACTTAAAATCACGAGAAGGCCCGCCACAAAATTGAATCTGGGAGCGACACAACTGTAGACGGTAATTTCCACAAATATTTCAAATTTCTAATGAATTATTCCACAAATTTGCAGTCTATGACAAAAATATGACATTTAACCTCACTCATACCTTCCAGCTCCATTATAACTGCCATTTTTGATAAGTACCTACCAAATAGGGTGTTATAAGCTTTTTTTCACTGAGTCTGGGTTTAATCCTTTTCCCACTAGTTGAGTTCCTTTTTAGTTTAAATTGTCTTTTTTTTTTTTATCAGATTCCAAACTAAGCAGGATGACCCAGATATGTCTCGTAGGCATCCGTGATAAAATCTGATTAAATTCTCTTTAAGCAAAGAGGGGAGATTTGCTGCTTTTTCTGGTATCTATGAAGTACTCTCTTAAAGGAGGTATTTGTGCACAGTGTTTGTAACAGAATATTTAAACGAGTAAAGAATGATAAAATGGGACTTTAGGAAGATATGAGCACAATCTTTTTGAAGCTTTATTATGATTTTCTTTAGCTAATTACACATTTTTAAGTCTGTACTACATTTTCAAATATTCCTTTTCCATGAAGAAAATGTAGAAATCCCCAAAACAATCTTCTTTTTTTTTTTTTTTTTAGATTACTCTGTCAGAAATTATGAACATGCTCAGAAAATTCTATGTGGCAGGATTTGACTGGTTAAGATTGTGTAAGAAATTCTACATCTTCTATTTTTATTTTCAAGATGCTCCACAGAAACCAGGTCTTTTGCCACTGTGGCTATTATCCTGCAAAACACTCCATGCGTATTGCTTTATTATGAGATCACACAGTTGCACTGTTTTAATAGCTGCTTGTTTGCAGCCACGATTACCCATAATAAGCCCTGTCCAGAAACTACAGCAGTAGTTTTAGAAGCACACCTGGCTGGTGAGGGTACCAGTAAACAAAGCACTGACCATTTAGAACCACGAGAACCTTGGATTTATGCTTTATTCAAAATTCACAGAACTTTTCTCATTTCATCTCTCTTTGGTTTCCTGTGCACCTGTGCTCACAATGTAGGTGAACCGCACCAGAGTTGACTTAAACACAAGTGTCTGCAGGCAGACGAGAGGTCGGTTAAGCTTTGACATTAACTGGGGTTCAGACTAAACAACCCTGATTTGAAAATGTTCTCACAATGCAGTTTTGTATTTTCCCTCAAAAGTGGAGTGTGATTGTTCATAAGGTAACTGATACAACATTGTGGTTTATTTTATTCCACTATACTAATATTTTTAGGTTATCAGATTCATACAAGCACATTTGGTGAAAGTCGTGAACTGGTGTGGGTGTGAAGAGCTTGAGGTGAGTTGTACAGTCTTTGAATTGGTCTATTGATACTCTCTGGGGCCTTCACTTTTATTAAACCTTGTTCATGTCCTTATAATTCCATTCTTGTTGCACTTAATGGTAACAAGAGCTCAGTGCGGGTACGGAGGGGCTGTTCTATCCATTAAAATGTTCGACTGCCCATTAAATGCATCTGTACCTCTTTGTAAGTAGCTCGATCCATCAATATTATGGCTGGTATGTACCCTGAACATGGTCCTGGAGAGACCAATAATAATAAGTTTAGTTTCAGCATGAAATATGGGATACTTAAAGCCACGTTTGAGCAATAAAACAGAGGAAGGGGAATAAATAGGGGTATAGACCAAGGATTAAAGATGGGAAAAGTCAGTCTGTCAGTCTGCCCCAGGGCAGCTGTGGCTACAACCGTAGCTTACCATCACCAAGTATGAATGAGGAGTGAATGAATAATGGACATAATGTAAGCGCTTTGGGTGTCTTGAAAAGCGCAGATAAATCCAATCCATTATTATTATTATTAAAAGCATCCACAACAAAGTAATTTTTTTTCATGTCGACCAATACAAATAATCATCAGGATTCATTTAATGCAGGGAGGTCTTCAAGAGCTGAAGCTTTGCAGTGATTAATACGTAATAGAACTTTGTAAAGTAAAGTTTCATGAACAGATTTGTCTATTTTTAAAATCACTTTGCTTCTTATTTCCAAGTCAACATAGTCGGAAATAACACACAAACAGCTGTGGCTTTTACTATCACAGATGCAGGTCTTTCCATTGTTCTGAGCATTTTAACTAGTCAGCTCCATGCCTGACTGAACTTTGGTCAGACTTGTTAGCGGATTACTTTCAGCTCAGAAACTGTTTAGAATGTATCCAGGCTCAAAAGCATGCAGGCAAAGACTAGCGAGGAAAAACATAATTTGTGTCTTTTATTGTTTGTTTATATTGCATCTATTTAAATACCTAACACACAAAACTTTTATTTATTTTTCATTGTTTAGATGCAGTGAAACTCTATTTACCATAAGCACAAACAGTAAAGACTTGTGCCGGTTGTAGTGGCAGTAAGGCGTGTTTCTTTCAGGAAAAATATGCCGCCTGGAGTCCGCCAAAGCCAGCATCTGCAGAGTCTGAGCTTTCCACTGTGAAGATCCTCCAGAAGCAGCGAAGGATCTAAGCTGAGTCCTTCCGCTACCTCAGCTCCATCCTGGCCAAGGTAATCACTGCAACCGTGGTCTTTGCCAGTAAATGCTTCCAGTGAGAAGCAATGATGCTTTTCCTCCTTCGAGCACAAGAAATACCAGTGCAGCAACCTAAAACATTACAACTAATCAGCCCTACAAACTTCACCCAACAGGCCATTCACCTGATCCAGTTTGGAAGTCTCCTGGTCTTGAGTCTTTGAAGAACCCTTTTAGTCTCCAGACTGTCCATTAAGTAAGGGCTGAGTAATACTCTCATGATAGTTTTGACTAAAAAGTGATGGATTGAGCAGAGCTCTTAAATAGAAGTAATTTTTAGACTAGTTACCATAAGCAGACGTTAAAGTTGAATTTAAATAAGGCTGCTAATTTTGTTGTTTCTGATCTATTTCAATATGTCTCATTTGATTTGAGACAGCTAACAAGTTGTTCACTTTAGCAATAAGCCTGCAGTGAGGGTTGAATCATTTTAATTGCAACAGTAAACTCTGAGGTGCCTCTGTGTGATCAAACTTCCCCAATGCTTAAATGAACACAATATGAAAAACAACAGCAAATGGTCTAATTTAGCAGGTCGGGGAGTTGGGAGACACTAAAGCCGATAAAGAACCCTGTTGGTTGATGCAGGCCCTGCTACCTCAGCTGCAAAGCATACAGAGTGGGACAGACTGAAGCTTAAACTACTGTAGCAAAGATAGTCACGGCTAAAATACGCTCCAGTCCTGCCAAAATACCTGAACTTCCGTCAAGCTGCATTTGCCCTGAACTAGAAAAGCTTTTAGTGTTTGTCAGAAAGCAGGATCACATTTAAAAGTGTCATTTTCTGCTTTTATTAATTATTACCCTGACAGTGAGATAGGAATGAGAAAGCATTCCAAGCAGGGAAGGCAAAAGTTGTTGTCAGTACTTTAATCTACTTTAATTTCTGCTAGACCAAGTCTTGTTGACAGTCCTCAATTTTCCTTTCTTATTCATTTTTTTTTCCTTTTTGATGGAAATAATCCTTTTGGGCAAGGTAAGTTGAATTCTGTCTTGGATGTGGTCATTATTGACATACAGGTGAGGAAACTGACTTACCTAAATCTCCTCCCTGGATTTAAGATTTCTTTCCTGTAAATCCACCATCCCGCTCAGTGCTGGATCTCCAAAAGGTTGTGTGCTGAGTCTGCCACTGTTCTCTACACACACTCATGACTGTGCCTCCACTCATCACACTATCAGTTTTCAAATTTGCAGACGACACCAGAGAGTTCAAGAGGAAGTGAAACCGTTGAGAGGTAAACGGGTGGAGTCAGAGGGTGCCGAACGAAACCCCGTGGCGCAATGAAAGTGAAGGCCGGCGCGCGCCGGCTGAGGTAGGATCCCGGGCCGATCTCGGTCCTGGGCGCACCACCGGCCCATCTCGCCCGACCCGTCTCGCCCGCCACGTCGGGGAGGTGGAGCATGAGAGCGTGCGATAGGACCCGAAAGATGGTGAACTATGCCTGGCCAGGGCGAAGCCAGAGGACACTCTGGTGGAGGCCCGTAGCGGTCCTGACGTGCAAATCGGTCGTCCGACCTGGGTATAGGGGCAAAAGACTAATCGAACCATCTAGTAGCTGGTTCCCTCCGAAGTTTCCCTCAGGATAGCTGGCGCTCGAAGTCTCGCAGTTTTACCTGGTAAAGCGAATGATTAGAGGCCTTGGGGACGAAATGATCTCAACCTATTCTCAAACTTTAAATGGGTAAGAAGCCCGGCTCGCTGGCTTGGAGCCGGGCTTGGAATGCGAGCCGCCTAGTGGGCCACTTTTGGTAAGCAGAGCCCGGGTGGAGCGGCCGCGGGTGCAGATCTTGGTGGAAGTAGCAAATATATGGGTACAGGATTACAGGGAGAGGCAAAGATCTTCCTTTGTACCAAGATCCATCAGACTTCATAATTACACTGTTGGAAGAATATGTTATATGTGATGATATATATCATGAATGTTTTCATAGTGATATATATTTTATTGATCTTTTATCTTTTTACTCATATTTATTATTTATACTTATAAATTGTAACTATTTGTACGATGTTTTAGGCTTATTTTGTCTTTTTTTTATCTTGTAAGAGGTTTTCAGCAGACCCAACAACTTACCTATTGGATGGATGGATGGATGGATGGATGGATGGATGGATGGATGGATGGATGGATGGATGGATGGACGGACGGACGGACGGACGGACGGACGGACGGATGGATGGATGCTGTTTTGATTTTTTGTTTTTTTCTGGATGGCATACTGTAATTTCTATGCAGCAGTGGATGCAGTTTGTTTTTCACCCATGACTTTTGATGATACTTCAACAAGCAACATACTTAAACAAGCAACATTGTGTTCTGTTGTAAAAAAAACTGTAGCTCACTATATTAAGTTTCTCCTAAAAAAAATAAATAGAGATAATTTAGTAATTGAAAATATATCTAAGAAAAACTTTCTGTTAAAAGATTTTAATGTTAACTGAAAAGTAATTTTTTCCTTAGTCTTTAGCTAAAGAGTGTCTACATACTCAGATGTTTTTTCCTCAGAAATACATGGACTTGCTGGAAGACCTAGATTGAAACAAACAGTCTTATTTGTGTTCTTCTTTTTTCAGATTTTGCTAATGCTGTTTCTTTTTTCATTAACTTTTTACCAATAAAAAATAAAGCCAACAAGTGACTATATTAATAAAAACATTGAACATTTTAGAATCTGCTCTGTAGGACGTATTTATGAAATAAACAGCTTTTATTTTTCAACAGCAATCATTTGGTATGTATAAAGCTTGAAAACTACATTATGGAAATCTGAGACAAGATACATTAAAAACGCAATATTTTACCGAGCGAATTTCCTTCAAAAAGTCCGCCTCAGGTGTGCTCGGTCAACAGTTCTGCGTATAAATGCTTATTTCTCCCCGTCTTGTACAATTCTATAACTAACAAGAGGTACTGCTCTTCAACATCTAAACTTTTCAAACTTGTTCTCTACCTCTGCTTTCTCCACTTGTTTACTTCAAACCTCCACCCCAGGCGCAGACATGCAATAAATGAAAGCCACTGTGATGGACTATAACCCGTTCAAAAGTATCCCCTTGGTCAGACATCATCTTTTTCATGTTGTAAAAGGCCATGGATGGCAGAAAGGTTTTCAAACGACTTGAGCCAAGTGTTTCTGACAGAAGAAGAAATCCACCAGCCCAGATGACTTCAAAAAAGAGCCTTTCATCTCATCTGCAGTCACCGAGACATATCATTCAAATCTGAAAGGCTGCAGAATTTTAGACACTCCCCAGAAGGAAAAACATATTCGTCCACCAGGGCTCACTGCGAAGGTAAATTCTAGTTAATTTCTAAATTTACAGTCAAAGCTATCCTTCTAGAAATACTGCAACTGTATAAATTAACCCACTAGGATGCGTTAAGCTTTAATTAATCAACCTTTCCGCCTGTGCGTTTGATAATTAGCTGTGCCTTCATTGTAGAAGTGTGTCTTCTCTGGATATACCACAGGAATAATGAGAAGAATAAAAAGAGAAAACATTTTGAGATGAGCGGAGCTGAACTGCAGCTCTGTAGACGCTGGAGGGGCTTCACGCCGTCTTAGAGAATCAAATGTGTGCTGGTTGGAATTTACAGAAAAGTTAATCTTGCGGCACAGGAACAAGAAAAAAAAAAGAAAAGGTGAAGCAAGCTGTAGATTGCTTGGTTTTTTGAAAAGCCAACACTGCTTCACAGGGCTCGGACAAATACGTTCCTAAAGAAAACAGACCTCATTGCGGTACATCGATGAGCAGTGGATTGATTTGATCCAGTCAAGGACAGAGAATTGCAGCAAATACCCTCCCTATATTTCACATGTTTAACAAACTTCCAGCCGAGACAGCTGGGGTTAACAGATGCTAGCAGTTTGTCAAAGATCGAGCGGCTATCCTTCCTTTGCTCATGTGCTCCATCAGCATAAACTCCCACTGCAAAGACTGATGCCTTTGGACCAAAAGATGCAAAAGTTGATTGGGCTGATGACCCTCCCCCACAAAAAAATGAAATAAATTTGATATTATTTCATTCACGACGTGTGTTTGTGTTATGTAAAAGTTTTGTGATGCTGAAATATGTTAGTGGTATTAGTCTGTTTTTATTTTATTTTTTTGGGAGATGCAAATAAGCCTATTGTGCACACACTAATGCAGCTAAGGCTTCCAATGTGGTTAGCGTGTAGCGTGTTAAAACAGTTCTAGTTACTGTGAATGTAACAAATGTTTTGTCTTGAGTTGTTAAATTCCACCAAATTAATTGTAAATAGTTATTTTTGTCACCTCTTGTACCTGTATGTTTGTCAGTCTGTCCGGTAGTACTTGAACTCACTACATGGATTGACGAGCATGTACACAGATTGCTGCAGGCCTGCTGTGGCTTAGAAAATAAAAAGCCTAAACAAGGTTGGGACAGCTGCTGACTGTTTTTATTCTGTGTCAGACAAAAAAAGGCCTACTAACACTAACCCAGAGTCGTCTTCAATCAACCCCTGAACACAACAAAGTATAATAGGAAATATGACCCAGTCAATAAAGTCTGACTTTTGACAAAATCTTTTTTTTTCCTCACTTAATGCGCCCTATAAGTGCAGACAATATAGTAGTTCTTTCAGCTGATCAAATGTCGGTTACGCTTAATTTTAAATCATTTTAAAACCCAATCAATACAATGCATCAGTTTTCTCATTCTATCTTTGACTAGGTTTGTAATAATCACTTTTCGCGCAGACTCCAAATGCATCATTGGTTCACTTGGACTTTAAGTATGTTGAATAATGCATACTGTGTACAGAACACTGCTGTTGTCTCTAAAAGCTGCCAAAACTCTGCATCTCCATTCTTTGCGGCCACAATTGTTTCTGTTGGAGTGAAGCTCTATAGTATACTGCTACTAGAGTTGTGTGTCCACAATGTCTGTGGGCAAAGTTTCACCCTGTTCTTTACAACGTGCATTCTAATTCTTTTTCCATCAGTTTGTCCAGTGTTCCACTGAAGTTACAGTTATCCCTTTTTTTCTGTTTAGATGCAGTTGCAACACCAGTTATAAAGAAAGTTGGACAAGTTGGGTTAAATTAGGCGGTTTTAATAAACATTACATAAATTAATTATTGTGATTATTAAATATTAAAAACATTTGAACACAGATTTTACATTGAATTGCTACTTTAACGTTGTGTATGTCTATTTTTATCCGCAGAAACTTCAATAATCAATGTTGGACTAATTTCATTGACATCAGCAGGGGAGTGGGTTATCAGCGATTCATATTGTGATTAATATTAAGATCATCCGCAAAATCCCTTTCTAAATGAAATATTTGTCTTTACACATAAATCAAATTACTGTTGACAGTTAAAGTAGCATTGAATATGAAAGAGAGACAATTCAGTCATCTCTATTTGAATGCAACACGAGGCAGAGCTTTGCAGTACATTTACCACATTCTAAAAGTTGGGATGAAGTCAGTCCTCTTTACATGTCATGACCTTCCCCCTCTCTGTTTTTGTATTGAACCATCACACAATTACTGATTTAAATAAACAAACAAAAAATACCATGGAAAATACATCGCTTCAGTTGCAAGAAAATTATCCAAAAAAAAAGAAATTTGACTTAAATTCTAAATTGCCAATTGCATTTAAATTACACCTAGTGGTAATTAAAAGCCACAAAAATGTTAATCTGTAACCAAACATCCATTCACATCTATGAAAACCATTTAATAAACAGATTAAAACCCACAAAACAGAAGTTTACATTTTAAATAAAAAAAAAAAGTTTCTTCATCTCTGAATTCTCTTTAAAATGCTCTTTTCTGTCTTCCTCGACCCTTTGAAGGTTTATACACAATCATTGTGATGCTTCAGATCATCACCTGAACACAAGTGCAAAAATACAGATTTTAAACAATAAGAAAATATTGATTGGGATAAGACAAACCTTATTTTTTATTTTTTATTTTTTTTTACCTCAGTAAGGGTCAGTGTTCATTACTAAGAACAATTCTTGGTTAGACATCATCTTCGGTAGACATAAAATAAACCTTAAAAAACCTTTTCGGCATTTCACCAAAGAAATAAAGAAAATGTTGTGAGAACGGATGTTTGTAAATGGTGAACTTTCCAAAACATATTTACTACATCTGTCAGGAAGACTTATCGTAGCTGACGGAACCATAAAAGATCCACTCCAGCAGTAAATTCCCAAGAAAAATGTTTAGCTGTCAGTTAACCCTTTGTGCCTGTAACATCATAAAGCACATTTTGAAAACAGATTTAGAAACATTGACTTTGTGTATTACTTGCCCAAGGCCAAAAGCAATAGAAAAAGATTTTCTTTCATTGATTTTTTTTTCATTGGTTGGGTTGGTAAAGGGTTGATGTGCTCAAAGTGCACACCAATAATCCAGCAGGACATTGATTCAAAACTCATCAGTGAGTTATGAATGTCTCAAACAAGATGAATGAAATGTATGGATAGAGAGGATCTAGTTGGATTAGTTAACGTTTGGAGTTGCGTCTGACTGCAATACAGCATGACATTTAACAGGTCCTTCATAAAGTAAGCCTTTATTTCTGTTTCTAAGTAAGATTCGGTCAAATGCAAACCCTCACAAATTGTTATTAGCTCACTTATAGCAATTGTTGATCCTGCAAAGTTGCTAGTTAAGATTCACAGGCTTTGAGAGCCACAAACCTTCCCTTAGAACTTAGCTTACAACTGATTATGCGTATTTGGCAAAGGAATCTACAAATTTTCTTCTTTATTTTTTTTGAAAAAAATCTTTGGCTATCTGTGTCCTGTTGCAGAAATATTCCATGGAAAATTAATTTGTCTCATTCCTTGTTCATGTGTCAGAGGGTTTTGCTGAAAATCACAAGGATTGTTATGCAGAACTGTAGCTGTAACCAGAATAGGTGGATTAAGAGGAAAGCAGCCAACTACTACAATTTTATATGAAATGTGCAACCATGAATATTGCCAACAGCTTGCTAGGAAGATGATCATAACTCTTTGATCGAGAACAAATGCAGAACAGATGATTCAGTAAAAGGGGACTATCGTGTTGCAAACAGCATTGATAAGAAAGCATAATCTTGAATCAATACCAATACATGGGTTAATCTTTACATCCCATTTTAAGGGTTATGCAGCTGCAAAGTTTGTAATGCTTTTAAAGAGTTTCATCGCGTTTAAGCTAAAACATAGGTATCTTGCTGTTACTTTACCTCATCTAAATGTGAAATTTAAAAGTTACAGCTGCCTTAGTATATGAAAAAAGAAGAAATTGAAGGTTGGCTATATGTAGAGTAAAATATATATTAAAGTTCCAAGGTCCACCTGCTTTTTTGCTGTTCAGGCCTCGTAAGGTCAGCTCTTACCTCCAGAATATCAAATGAAAGCTAAAATGATATTTTTCTGCAGCAAAAAGGTTGCAATACAATGAAGCATGGTCCTTTACATTTGTTAAAGGAAATGAAAGTGTGTGTGTGTGTTGTGGAAGGTGGGGAGGGGTGCACTCATCTCCTGCTGGAGGTGATTAAATTGCTTGACAGTGACAGTGTGAAAAATACAGACTGATTCTCAGTTCAGCCCAGCTTATAGGTCAAAGCAACATCTCTCCTTTTTTGTGACATAGAAAGAAATATACTATTCCAGGAAAATAGCAGTTATGCATTTTAATGTTGTTGTTCTTTTTTTGTTTAAGGCGCTATAGTGACAAAAAGACAATAAAGTATCACCTAAGTAATATGCGTACACACTTACCGGCACATTTATGCTGTAATCTAGGTAAAATAAAACACCTACCATCCCCTGTGATTCAATATTAGCCTGCCTCCGAGAACAACTAGCTAAATGTTGGCAGTGGGGCCTCTTTGATTTCTAATTTAAAGTCAAATTGAAAAACACTGAAATTGCCAATCTAGCACAACTTGCTTGATTACATTTTTCATTTGTGCGTTATAGTTTCTACTCTACAGGGAACAATGCTTGATGTCCTCATTTGCATGGTTTACATTCCACTGAGCACTCTCTGTTTGAGCAACCGCTGCAGCTCTGTTGAGCTGAGTTGACCGTGTTTGAATAAAGTTTGGCTAAAATGAGCCAGTGTTCTTCCCTTGATTCACACTAATTATGCCGGAGCGTTTCAAATGCATCACCAGCGGTTGTTTTTAACTCTACAGCAGCAGTTTAGCCCCTCGGGATCAGGATGGGTTCGTTTTCATGTTTTTGGATCGGAATGGGTAAACATGTGGGGGAAATATATTTATTGTATATATGTTGCTTATTAATGTCTGAATATGTCGATTTGCTGGAAAAACCAAAAACCTGCACATTTTCTGTTGATTTTCTTCTCAACTTTTAGATGCCATGGGAGGTTCTATATCTAGATTTAAAAAAAATCTACTGTGTCTGATAAATTGAAAAATCAATTAATGGCAATTCTCAAGGTTGAAGCAACAGTACATTAATAGGTTATAAAGAAGCCTTTGAAATTCAGCTCCTTTAATCTAACTACTAGCATTGTGCTGCTTTTCCTGTTATACTGCAGCACACCCCCATCCTTCCTTCATTTTTCTAGCCTCAGGAGCCTGAGCCTCTCCAGAGGCCTCCACTTCTGTACAAAAGTGGCATTAATGAACTCTTTAGCTTGCGCAACTGCTCTCAGGAAAAGGAAAAGTACAAAAGAAAATACTTCTGATGCTTTGTTTTTTCTTTTGATTTTAGAAAAACGATCAGAGACATTCCTGAGTCACTAATTTCGAACAGTGAAAGGGAACATTTTGCCTGTTTCATCCCCACAGAGTTGGGGAAATAGCTAGAGTGAGGCATAAAAAGGAAGATCACTCTGCTTTGACTGTCAGATAGGGAGAATGGCGGGACGGGAATGAGCCTGGGGGCCCGCACTCTGGATTCTCTTTATAGCTTTGCCATCCCATGCAAAAAGGAATTTTGAATGTAGCTCCTACATATTTAATACACAACTTGTTTCACAGATGTTTCTCCAGACATTTTCTGCCTCATAAAAAGGTTATATTATTTTTTAATAAGCCAACATCTCCTGTTGTTATGAAGATAAGTTATAAAGCCCATCAAGTTTTCTTTGATGTGAATGCTAACAGATATATGCATAAGCTGGAATGACAGGGCAAACGCTTGCAAGCTCTGGGCTCCCATGCAACTTCTCTATGTAGCAATGGCTGATGTAGATCACCCAAGGAAACCAGGAGTATTGCAATAGTGTGTACTAAGAAAAAATTAAGAAAAATGTATTTTTTTGTTTGTTTTCACTAATCAGGGATTGAGCTAAAAGTATCTATCAATTGGACTTCTTATCTTACTTGTTTAGTAAAAGAAAAGAAATCATTTGTTTTGTGTTACAATTACTACCAAAAAAATGTTATGGATCTTCTTATACAATTCTCCTCATTACAATAAAATTCCACATGCTCCTTTCAAACGTTTTATCTGTATAAATTATTCTTTTTGATTTAAGTCCTTTGATACTGATACTGTGGTTTCTTCTACATTACAGGTTTACAAGGCAGTAAGTGACACAAAGGCAGACCGAAAATGGAAAAAGGCACTAAATGACTGACAATGACGTTCTAACCTCTTTTACACTTTGTGTTTACAGACATGGCGTTGTCTCTGAGCCTTTTTTTAAAAAGCAGCATGATGTGATCCACCCGTCAGAGTTGTGACCCGTAAGTGTAGCTCTGGTCAAAATGTTTAACCCTTTAAAACCCGGAACTTTAACTCAAGTGTTGACATTCTTTCTATTTCTGTACACTTCAAACGTTTACGCTATTGAAAAAATTCTAGTGGGTTTTGGAGCTCAGAAAAGCAGCCTGGCACTGATATGCAACATTTTACAGTAGTGAAGTGCTTACGCAATCAGCGTAAATAAGCTGGTTTTCTCTTGAAGAAAAGAGGCTTTGCGCCATTGTGTGAATTCACATTAGCGCTTTTCTCTGCGCCAGAATCAGCTGATTTACGTTGATCGCATAAACCGCTGAAGAGTTACAGAATGTCAAAGAGCGTGTGTTTTTAGGTGTCACAAGTGACATCTCCAGTGTTAAAAGGTTAAATAGGCTTTAGCTATACAATATCTTTTCTACATTCTTCATGGTTCCCTGTTAACAACAAAACATAAAAACACAGTGAAAGGCAGAAACTGTTGTATAACTTGCCCTTGTCAATGTTAGCAGTCTGCTGGCACCTTGATGGTAAATGGTGCATTGTTATAATACCTTCTTAGACGGCCCAAAGCACTTTATAGACACAGTCCCATGCACCCATGCACAGACTGATGACAGCACCGCTGCTGAACACTGGCGCCCACCTATAACCACCAGGAGCAATGTGGGCTTCAGTGTCTTGCCAAAGGGCACTTTGACACATAGGCAGGCAGGAAAAGAGCCTGCGATCTTCTGTGGGCAAAAAGAGTTAAAACAAGCTAAAATGAAAACATTCTAAGCTTTTACATAAGACTTAAATGTGTGTTTTGCAGTAATGCTTTTGTGAAAATACACTTTAACAAGGACAAATAGCTCAAATTTAGCTGGACCAAAACTGCAAGCCAATAACGTGTTCATGGTAAACGTAGGGAAGTATGTGGTAAAGTAACAAGGGGGACAACAAATCTTGCAAATAGCTTAAAACTAGTTCTATGGTCGCCCAGTGTTAAGCCAATAATGATTTAATCCAGTGTTGACATTGGGCAGATGAGTTAAGTGGTGTGCTGATTAGGCCAACTATTGTAAAATAACAAATATAAGTGTATGAGCCATGCAGGAGATATACACAAATAAAAGATAAGAATGGGTTTCATTATTAGAGTGGAAGCCACACAGGGATTTCTGAATGTCTAAGCTTCTCTTCAGTGTCTCTAACTCCTAAAACCCATTGTGATATCCTAAAGACTGTGGTCTTGCAGTGAATAAACCCACAATACACTTTTCTGGTTTTTCACAGGAGCAAATTTAATAGGGTGCTATTTCTCTCACCCACTTTGGAGGAGCTTTTAAGGAACACCTTTAAAAGTGTTGGAAGTCTATTATAGGCCTTTTAGTGGCATGGATTCATGCTGAGTTGTGAAAGTGCTGATATGGAGCAGTACAGGTCTGTCTGTGCAGTAACAGGAGCAGGTTTCATTTATTTGAATCTGTAATCGACCACACTGAATCCTCCTATGTATTTTCATCCATTTTCTTCCAAAATGAATAAGGTTATAGTATTTTCAGTATTGCTTTGAAAATACAATTTTTTTGTTTTATTCTGGGATTGGAAAACCAAAATCGGAGGATTTTTTAGGGTAACTACCTTCTAACGGGTTGAACTCTGCGCAAAACTCATTGACTTCTGATCACTTAAAAAAATAAAAACCTTAGATGCATAACGTGGGTCCAAAGTGAAATTTTATTTTTGATATATTTGCAATTAATTAATATTTTCATTCAGTAGTCAATTTTTTCTTCAATTAACATGTTTTAGAATAATTTGTGAGGACACATTATCTTTTTATTTATTCTTTTTTTTTTAATAATAACTGTTTTTGGCATCACTATCCCTCTAATGGGTACAAAATGACTCGTATTCATTTTCTATGTATTTTCTAACATGGCTCAGTATTAACACGTTATAACTTTGAAATAAACTACAATTGATCATTTATTTCTCCATATATGTTGTAAATATCTTGTTTTGTTTGCCACAAATAATCATTTTCATTTTTCTTTCCTATGGTATGAACAAGCATAGCTTTTGTCTTTCCACCTCAACGTTTCACACATGGGTCAGAAAAGACCCAAGTGCATTTGGAGTCAAAAGACAGATAACAGGTCAACACAGATCTCACCTTTCTATCTCTCAATACATGTAAGTACTGTTTTTCAATTGTTCGAACATTATTGATTATGATTATTGTGAACTGTATATAATATTTGATTAGGTTTATTTATTTTCAGAATGAGTACAATATTTGTTAGAAAGATTCAAGTAATTATTAGCTAGCTAGTGGTTTTTGCTAGTGGTTGTGCTGACAGATTTCTCCAAAAAGAAATAAAACAAAATGAAAAAAAAACCCTTATCCAAGTAGATTTTTGGAAATGTCAGATGGTGATGATGATGACCCAGAATATTTGCCTCAGCATCATGCTGGACTTGTGGAAGTGTCTGGAAATCCAGTCTTCCTGCAAGAAGAAGAGTCCTCTCAAGATTCCGAAAACTTAAATGATGAATCCTCTAAAGAGGAAGCCCTGACCAACTCAAATTGGCTGAACAAAACAGGATTATACTGGGATGAGAATCCCACGAATCATGGCAGAACACACAGCCACAACATTCTCAGGAGCTGCCCAGTACCCTCCTCTGGGTTTTGCCAAAATACCCTTGTCTCTGAAGCTTCTTGAGAAGAACCTGACCATTGTTGACACTCTTTGCCAGAATAAGCTGGACATACCACCTATCATGAAGCCATCTAAATCACGGGAGATTCATAGCTCTGAATTTGGATTTAATGGCAACATAACCATGGTGAGCCATGTGCCGAAGAAGAGAAAAGCTGTTGTCCTCTTAAGCACCATGCATGATGTCAAAGCAGTGGATGACAACAGTCAGAAGAAGAAACCAGAAGTGATCCAGTTCTATAACAAAACAAAGGAGGTGTGGACACAATGGATCGAATGCTTAGAGACTATTCATGTCAGTGGAGGACACAGAGGTGGCCCATGGTTCTCTGGTAATCCATGTTGGATGTTGCCACGCTCAATGCCTACACAACACCCTGGCTATATGGGGGATGTCAGCAATGCACGTCGGCTTTTTAACTGAGTGCAAAGAGAATAAACACCAAATTATAATTTCTGAGGCCTGTGAAAACTGAGGTGGCAATTTGTGTAAATAGGATGTGCCGCACTGGTTTACAGTTGTTACTACTAATACAGTTCAGATTGTTAACCCGTTATGTCATCAGAGGTACGCGTGACAAAATGAAAACAAACATGATGCAATTAAAGACATAAATGTTTGGCCCAACTCATTGAAAAAATAATTATTTTAAAACAAATATTATTATTATATCATTAAGTCATTTTATTAAAAGCACGCTTTAATGAACGGGTCATTTTTGACCTATGTTTGTACATTTGTTGTAGCATTGTAAAAACCATGAAATATGAAATAAAAAATGGAAATCATAATCTGTGTTAATACAAAATAAGATATGTAAAAATACTTGGAATATTCAACTTTAAAAAGATATATATATATTTAAAAAGATAGAACAAAAAAACTCAGCCATCATGAATCAACATAAAAGACGAATGCGGGTCTTTTTTGACCCATGTTGCGTATCAGAGGGGTTGTGGATATGTTACGCATTAAAGGGTTAAAAGTAGTTTACATTTATCTGGAGTTAGTGTGCACAGTGCAGACCCCACCCAACATATTAACTAAAATTGATTAAAATCTGGTCTCATCCTGATTGAATGTACTAAGTAGAACTGGTACAATGAAAACTCTTCCACATGTTTTGAAGTTTCTATTATCTTTCAATGCTTTGAACGAGGTAGAAGAGTTTGACCATAGAAGATGGACATTTCATTAGTGGGGTTGGTGAGTAAGCTGGAGTAGGTCTTTTTGTAATTGTGTGCTGTTGGCTTCCGGCTTACGTTTCAGATTTCATTTGGGCTTCATATTTTGAGGATTGATTTAGTCACATAGGCTTTACATCTTTATGTATGTTGTTTTTTCTTAAATAGCAAGATGACTAATTCCCTTTTTGCAGCAAAACATATATATATGTATATATAGCACTTCTGGTTAGTAAGAACATGCTAAATTGGATTCCTCACAAAATACAAAATATGTTGAATGCTCATCCAGCTAGAACAAACAAAACAATGATTTAACAAAGAGCTAAATATTTTCATAGCTTTCAAATGAAAGCTTTAAAACAGGGGTAATTTGAAAAATAAACATAATTAATGAAGACCCATAAAGTCATATGTTAATTGAAAAATATAAATTGCTTCTAGGGTGTAAATGTGTGAGTGGTTGTATGGGTGGACTCTGCCTTCTCCAAACAGTAGCTGGGACAGGCTCCAGCAACCTTGTGACCCTGTTATGTAAGGATGGATGGATGGATGGATGGATGGATGGATGGACGGACGGACGGACGGACGAACGGACGGACGGACGGACGGACGGATGGATGAATGGAAAATCATTAAATGTCATGAAGAAAAGCTTGACTTGAGTAAACTCACTTTACAATAACTCTTATGTCGCTCTGTGGAATTTATGGTTCAAGTCTCTAAAATGAAGCCCAAATTAACTCAAAAGTTTTACAATGAAAACAAAACTTTTTTTTCAAGAAATTCCCCAAGACTTAGTAATTGTCATGTTAGGTGGTTAAGGACGTTACAATTGTTTACTTTGTCAGACGTCATTGCTGTGTGCTTTTATGGATCCGCCATTAAAAATCACTTTTATCCAGTTGACCACAGGGCAACAAGGCCATTTCTCTTTGGATTGCCACTGATTTTTTTTCTTCTTTTTCTTCTGTCTTTAAAACATTTTATGATACAGTCACAAACATATGTAGTTTCTGAGGTTCTCATTTTGCTATGTTTATTTTGCCTTTTTCTGACATATTGCATGTTTTTTTTTCCTTCCTCTTTCTCATTTTTCTTGACCTACTTGTGAATCTCCTAACTTTTTTTTTTACATTGTTGCCATTGGTCTGTGATTTCTCCGTATTCTAGCTAACTGTCAGAAACTGTATGTCTAACTGCCCGTCATTTCAATATTTTTTGAGTAACACTAAAATCAATATCAGATTCAACAGAAATCTGTCATAATGACAAAAATGTGTGTGCATATAAGAGTTTTGCATGTGTGTTTTTGTGGCAATTTAAAGAAAAGGAATGTGAACGGTGACGAATATCATTTTAACAGAAAAAAAACACTTTCAACTATTATTTCACATAAATCCAAAATCCATAGGCAGGGTGAACAAAGGATGAGGGTTTAGGGAAAGAGGAGATTTTTACTTCTTATCTTGCTTGTTGATGATTAGTGTCAGATCGAGGTGGAAGTCTCTCTAAAACAGCACAGATGAATCTCTAGCCTTTAAGCTTTAGTTTATCTGCAGAACAGCCCCACAACGGTCAGACAAACAAATATAATGTAAACAAACTGTTGTGAACAAAACTATTGCACAAATAAAACTGGGCTAGTTCTGGTCAAAGAGGTGGCCTCTAGATTGCAACAAGATGAAAAGAAGAGAGATTTGTGTATATTTGAAATTTTGCAGAGATGCAGGATTTATGTCTCACTAAGATCAATCATGTTGATCTTATCAATTAGGATCAAACATATGCATTTTTAAATATAAATTAATACATTAAGCCTGCATTTTTATTGAGATATGACCTGTTTGTTTATCACATTTGGAATAAATAAAACAAAACATTTAAACAAAAATATAGAAAGCATATGGAGTTAATGTAAAGCAGAAATATCCAGAGAAGCGTGCAGTATGTGGTTTTAGTTGGCCAGCTGGATGCACACAGACATGTGGTGTCCACGCTGTGGAAAATTTGTTTTTGGCACAAATGTTTATTAGCATGTTTTTATTTGTTTTGTCAAACTAATACATCTGTTGTTTTATGAATTTAACACTCTCTGTGTTAAGTACTCTTCTCTATTAATGAAAGAAACTAGTTCTTTCATATTTATTTTGATGTTTTGATCATTGCTGTCATTGTCAGTCATCTCAAGTTATCTCTAATTGGACATCGACCAGAAGAATGCAATTATTAAAGTACAAAGTGCTCTAAAGAAACGCCAATGCCTGTGCAACATACAGGAATAGGCCAATACATAAAAAATAAAGGTACTTGAACATTTTAAATGTATTGGATATCTCTGTTTTATTGGTGAAAATGTAGCTTATAAATTAATAAATACAACCGAAATCAAATGTATGGAAGTACATTTATTAACAGTAATATTGCAGAATTTAAACATTTTAGATATTTATCTTATTTGTATGAGGATGGACCAAACTGTTCTATGCTATATCTTGATTGTGTCCGCCATGTTTATAGCCTCATTTGTTGTATGTACAACTTTATAGAGATGAAGGATTAACAGGAGTCAGCTGTCACTTGAGATCAAATACCTCTTTAAAAAACTCAATGAACAACAATGAAATCCCCAAATGAGAGAAACTGAGTGTGCAACTGACGAGAAAAAAAATGAAGGTGAAAGTTAACAAATCAATTGTTGTGCGCACAGCTTAATAGTTAAGTCAATTTGATGGTCGCAACTAGTTGTAAAGCACTTTCACAGGCTAATCACTTGACCATGTCGGCCTTTGCAGGTGCAACCTGGAGAGAGGAGGGGAAAGTTATCTTTCTTCTGTTTTCTGGTAATGCAATGCAGATGGGTTATTGGTGAAGAAAAACAAATCATGGACTTTTAAAACTACCCTTGTCTTAAAAAAAATGATGACTTGAATTTTGTGCCATGTTACATTTAGATTTAGTCTTGTATTTTTGTTTATGTCTGTTTCGATTCAGATAAGATACCCAGGAAAGATTAAAACCACAAATTTTCTTTTTATAGAGCTTCCATATATTCAAAACTTTCCAAATCATTGATTCAGGCTACAGAAAATGAGCAGTGGAAATGAGGGACACTGGAGCTTACAGAGGATCATCTGCAACCGAGCAAGAATGCAGCTCAGCAAAGTCTCCCTACAATATTAATTATAACAGTGCGTTATATTTATTACCACAATCCATCAGAAGACAGTTATCAGGGTATGTCTTTCTGCTGCGAGAAAATGCATATTCGTGATAACTGGGAGCTAAATTATAGTGGCTCAGGTACATGCATGATTAAACAAGCTCAAAGTCAGGCGTGTGCCTGCTCCCGAAGTTGTTTCAGCTCAGGAAGGATGCAGAGGGTTTGATTTTATTTGAATGTTCCACATCCTGCATAGCAGGCTGCAGACTGCAAGAGATGAATAACACAGCATGGGTTTCTGGGACCAGTCCTGTTCTACTGTGCCACTATGACTCCACGGGACAATAATAAACCAGCATAAACACAGCCTGTCATTATCTGCATGCAGTCTTCTGCTGACGAGAGCGGAATTTCAAAGTTTCTTAAATTTTGTTTTACACCGCTAGATTCTCCTCCATTTTCCAAATTACATAGTGGTGCCCCTCTGTAAATGACAAATGCTGGTCTCTGTTCACTTCCTTGCTAACATAGTGTAATGTGTTTTGGCATGTTAAAGACTTCGTGCATGCTTAAAAGGACTTGCTACCTGCGACATCTACATTCGACCATTCATGCGATCAATGTGAGTCCGCTGATTCTGAAGTAGAGAAAAGTGGTTCTGCATATTGCCTTTGTACTGATTTGTAACACTTAACGTTAGGAAAGTGCTGCAAATCAGCGTGATGTTAATTGTGTAAACAGTTTTTATGGTAGTAGAAAGAATCTGAACACTGGAGCTAAAGGTCAAAGAACAACATGCAAACAACAAGGATCCTATTCTGCTTTATGTGGTTTGAATCGTCTGTTACTGCTATTTCCAATGCAGTACACCAACATAACCAACATGGGCTCTTTAAAAACTAGATTTTAAAGCCAACAGATCATTGCGCCTACTTTGATCTGCCTTGATCAAGGCAAGGTTAGGATCCCCAGTGACACAAGTTGTGCTTATAGTAGATCCAGGACTGCCTAAAACCAAACTTATTTTTAAAAGTGTTACTCAAAAAGGAATACACCCATGTAAATTATTAATTTCATCGTGAAAAAAATGTTTATTTTGTGTCAATATCTTTCTATAGTTCAAATGATTACAATTTAAAGCCCAACTCTAATCATCTTTTGATATGATTTAAGCAAAATTAAAAAACTGTCTTTTTGAGGACAACGTTTCTGCAGAGGGGCAGGATTTCAATAGAAATTCGCCTCTGAGTTGTTTGGGGGATTGTTGGTGCAAACTAACCATTCCCATCATCCCTTTAACTGCTGTAGATGAAGCAGAAAAAACATCAGTTATTACGTCCTCTAAAACCTTAACTTGTCTCTTAGACCCAATCTCAACTAAACTTAAAAAAAAAAAAAAAAACTTCCCCCTGATTAATGAATCCATATTTGCCATAATAATTACATATCTAAAAACAGTTTATGTATTACATTCTATTAAAATGTGCAGTTGTTAAACCTCAACTCCAAGCTTTTTCAAACTACCTTTGTCATCTGCTCCCAATTCACAAATCAAGTCATAATTTGAATAAAGACATACTCAGAAACGAATTTTAAATCTTAATTTTATTCATAGATGTCCTTCATCATCAGAAAAATGCTACGAGAACAAGCAAAAAACAAAAACACTTTTTTCATTGGAGTTGGTTTTTAAGGACAACATGCTGCATTTGCTTTTTCCGTTCAACACTAAAGGGTTTTTGCAAAACCCAGAGAAATAACAATGAGGTATAATGCAAAAGATAGGCATAGCCCAGGGGTTGAACAAACCAACAACTGGTAAACATAAAGAGCAAAGACAAAAAAGGCGTTGGTATGCATAAATGTGTTTTCTGCCAAGAGAATTGGATTGGGGTCGAACGGGGATAGCATTTGTGAAATGTTTGAGCCATGCTTATTCAACCTATTCTCATTCCTCCCATGTGAAACACTTCCATTTTATAACAGCTGGTAGCATGTCGGCGCTACACACTCTTTGTCCTTTTGGTGTTGGTTCTGTGGCACATCAGAGACAATTTATTTTTTTACACCAGAAGCTCTTTCTTCCATATTAATGAGAGATAAAATCCACAAAAGGAAGTTAAAGGGCGGAAATCTCCCATAGATGTTTATTTTGCACGCAAGCAGCTTAACTATTCTTAATAATTAATTACTGCTCACTATTCAGTTCCACATAGTTCTGTTTAACAAAGAAAATTAATGAAGAATGAAAACTAAGATTCATAAATAACACTTTGTAATCTCTATGCATATAAAGTTGCCTGGCTGAAAACCACCATGACAACCAAGGTTAAAACACAGCTTTGAAAAAAGTGACTTTTTTATTAAAAAGTCTTAATTCCAATTTCAACTTGTTTGAGATTTGTTGAAAAAAATCAGGATGTTCAACAATACCAGTTTGTCATAAAATTAGCTTTTACTGACAATTCACGGACTCTCCCAATACAGAGCTTTTATAAGGGCACTGGCTTTTTTTTAAAGGAAGACACTACCACTGCTCGGAGCAAAGTACAAGGGGGAAAAAATGGTTTGATGCTCTGTTTGGAAGTGCTTCCTCAGAAATGTGGCACTGATGTGGGTTGAGAAGAAAAGTCATGATTGTAATTCTGAAAATTAACAAACGGATTAAACACAGGTAAGGAGGGCCCTGTAAGTACAAGTCATTATTTCACTGTACTCTCTTCTGTTTGGTAAGTAAATAGTTTCTACATCCTTATAATAATGGACTCATATGTAGGCATATTTCGCCTTTTTCATATACGAAGCTATTTCACTTGATGGTAAAGGTAAAACATTATTCTCAGGTAACTTTTTTTTTAATGAATTAAAAAAATCATGAATAGACTTAAACTCTTTTGTCGACATGGAAAAATGAGATTAAATCTTTTAACAGAAGGTTAATTGCACATCGAGTGTCTCCATGCTTGGTAAGGCAGTCCTCTCTTTTCTTTGTACCATTTACTTTTTCTGCCTTTTTCCCTATTAGGAATAGTTAAACTGCCTTTAACTTTTATTACACTAATGGATTTAAACTTAATTCACTGAGCATGTATTGTCATCTCAAAATTATATTACATTTGGAAAGCACAATGACTAACTTGTTCTCACACAGTTCATTTCTCATCCTCCTTTTTCTGTAGATGGCTTTTTTCTGCTAGGCAGGCCTCCAGACTTATCTTCACTTTGGCCAGGCTTCTCCAGCAGTAACCTGTGGGCGATTATTTTCACACGAGGTCCATGGATGATCTTCTGAATATGCAAATGCGAGTTTTATACAAAGCCCATCCCTAGACAGAGCTCGTTGGTTGGACTTTGAATGTACCATGTTCATCTGTCTGTCCCCTTAGTGTTTGTCTGCTGATAAAACCTCCCTAGCCTTAAGTAACTGTCTCTGGTGTTATTCATTATTTTCTGTGTGTAAGAGCACGAGAGCGAACCAGCCAAAAATTTAATACAGTCCTTTCTAGAAAATCCAGTTTCTTCGTTTGGTCGCTGGGCCGGCCGGTAGCTGGACATCGCTGGGCCCTGGGGGATGAGGTTGCCCTGAAAACCAAAATCAGTCTGAGATCACAGCCTCAGCATTGAAACATCCGCCTTCAGGATCGGCGGCCCTCGCCCTGGATCCAGTTGTGCCCTCGGCGGCGTCGGACCCTCATCAAATAACGAGGTTCATTGCTTGAAGTGAGTACGCCACACAGAAAGTCTGTCCTCTTTTTACTTGTTAGGGCCTTATGTTGACTGTGTCTGTGTCTTTGTGTGTGCGTGCATCAATGTTGGGGGAAGAATAGAGACGGCTGCAGTCGCTGCGCAGCACCTCGCTGAGCAGGCCTTACGCGGAAGGCCCGCTTGCCAGGCAAGGGTGCGGCGTTGCACGAGTCATCAATCTTGCGCAGACAGGACAAAAATTAGTTCGGTGGCATGAGACCGTCATTGTAGCCGCCTTCCTTCCGGCCGGGAGGAATGGCAGAATAGGGATGGAAGTGTAGGCATAAGTGCTTAGGAAATAAGTCCTCCAGGAAGAAAGAGAAGTGTAGGGACGTCAGTGTAGGCCGGGAAGTGTAGGCATAAGTGTAGGTGCAGCCGTAGAGTAGGCGAAGAAATGAGGCCTTGGGATGGCTGGGTATGATTTTTTGAGACGAAACGGGCTCCGGGGGAAAATAATGGCATGTGTGTAAGCGGCACATGTCTCTCTGTCTGTGTCTGTGTACCCATTTTCGACAGCCCCTGTAATTATTAATGCTCCACTTTTGATTAATGCCTCTTTCTAAAACAATGGTAGCTCAGTTGACAAATAATTAGGTTTCTTTTCTGATTCTCCAAGCTTTTCTGCTGATTAGATCCAGTGCTGGAGAATCCATAAAAGCGAGTTACTTGGTGAACTCCTAGTTTGTAGTTGAAGTGAGAAACGTTGGCTGATCGTCGATCGAAACTGCCTCAAAAAGATGGGTGGGACTCTTTCGTAAAATCCTAGCAAAGAGACAGTAAAAAGCACATTGATCAGGTTCAGAAAACTTTTCATAAGTTGGAAGTATGTGGAAAGTCAGGATCAGGACATTAATCAAGTATTTGGATAAATGGGTTAAGATTGTGGATTTCATAGAAAGTTAAGCAGCCCACAGTGCAGGACCACAGGTAGAAGGAGGGCACCTTCACCAGATCAGGTGCGCGTGCGAGCCTGCTGGACCGGGCTGATGAAAAGGAACTGCAGAAAGGAGGAGGGGGTGATTTCTCCGTTGTAAAGAAGCAGATATAACAGCTTTCTCCGCATTCTCGAATAATGATAAGATGTGTTTTACTGTGTATTTTGGTGTGCATTTTAGTGTTTAGGACATGGACAAGGTAGATGTTCAAAAAAGAAAGCTATAGAAGTATTATTCCTTTGAAGCAGTAGTGGATCATTTTGTGCAGGACACACCTCCCTCTTGAATAAACATGCGATTTCTTTTTTTAGTCCAGTTTCCCTGTTCATAAAGAAGTTTGATTGCAACCTTCTGGCCCCACTTCTCAGGTCCTGCATTTTCTGCTTGTAAATCAGGATTGACCTTAAAAGCATTCTGAGGATCTCTGGTTCACATTTCGCCTTACATTTTTTTCAATGGACATGTCTGCTCATCTTTCTAAGTTTCAACTCTCAGGGCCAATGGTACGAGTAAGACCAGACTCCAGCTGGCCCAAGAGTACAGGTTAAATTTTTTGGACATTTAGTTTCTGTTTCGCAAAATTATTTCTCTCCTGGATCTCACCACCTTATCCTGATCAACCCCCACCCTAAGCTTGCGCTGCTGTCGTTGAAACAATGTCAGCTGTAATGATTCTCTTGTCTGGGTCTCTAGAATCACCTGCAGTATGCTCTCTCCCTTCCGTTCAAACATTACCATTAGTCAAGCTGTTATCAGCTGTTCATGCTGTTGAAATGAGGCCTTGATTCTTGTCTGTTTTGCTCAATGTATTTTTCTGAATTTTAAATTTTTTGTTTATTTTATTTTTTCTTTCTCCTGATTTTTCTACTCTCATGCCTGGCTCTCTGACACCATTGATGGTTATGCATGATTGTTTTGTAGCTTTGAGAACAAAGGAATCGTGGAGTCTGCCTCCATCTCTCTCCCCACAGGTGCATCCCGACCAGAAGGCCTCTGTCGGTGACCTGCTTTACCCTGAAGACCATTTAACGGACTGATTGGTCACACCCGAGGTGGACAGGACCCTTCAAGGTTCTCCTCACCATGCGAACTGCAGTACACATTGTTGCTGGCCAGCCCTCCTGGACTCCGTAAGCCACTGTAAATTGCTGAGAGCCTACTTGGACTGACGTTTTTGAGACCCATCCCTGGACAAGTCCAGCTACGAACCGCCGCAGTGTGACACTACTCCTGGTAGAGGCTCCTGAATTATGTTTCCTCTAGCGCTGCTCTCTTCCAGCTACAGTGAGCTGAACCAGCTGACATAGGTCAGCTGTTCCTCGTGGTTTTCCATCTTGTACTTTTATTCCCTCTTCCTCTGGAGATCTCACTCATCATCAGTGAAATCCAAGGCCCTTAAATCACATTTCTTTATGGATATTATTTTGGTCTAGGTCCCACTTTATTAGTTTTACTTCTGGTGGAGTGTACTAATAAAACTAGTCATGAGTCCTCTGTGTATTTGTTTTCTTTTTTCTTTTTTCTTTTCGTCACCTGTTTGATTCCATGTGTCAAATGAATGATCGCTGTCAGGCCGACTCTATCAGCATTATGCCTACAATTAACCTGGTGCATCAACAAACAGTTGGAACTGGTCTTTGAATTTATTTTATTGTTTTCCTTTTGTTTGATTTGATTTTTTTTTTTATCTTCTTTATTTCTTAATTTGTTTCTTGTTCTATGCACAATTAATGATTTTGTGAGGTTTGGACACAGTGATGCATGCGTGTCTTCTACGGATGGCTGCTGAGGGCACAAGTGGGTTGATGAGTTTTGCCCTCTGATTGCTCAATGAAAGTTTCATACTGATGGTATAAGTTTGTAGCCCTGGTTTGTATCAACTCATGTCACCTACCTCTGATGTGCTCATTTATTCCGTTGATTTTATGTTTTCTTTTGATTTACTGTACCTCTACACTTGTTTTTCATTTTAGGCGATATGATACCTATGCAAGAAAGTATAAGTAGACACAGTATATATGGTTGATGATGAGAGAGAAGTGTTCTGCTGACTTTACACATATAATTTTGATGTAAACCAAACAGAAATTATATTAGGAATGATTAAACTGCCTTCCTTTATTACACTAATGGTTTAAACTTAATTCACTGAGCATGTATTGTCATCTGGAATTATATTACATTTGAAAAAGCACAATATTCTTATTCTACAGTTCATTCTCATCCTCCCTTGCACTGCAGATGTTTCTGCTGAGCAGGCCTCAGACATCTTCACTTTGTATGGGCTTCTCTCCAGCAGTAACCTGTGGGGCGATTATTTTCACCACAGGTCCATCTGGATGATCCTTCTGAATATGCAAATGCAGGAATTTTATACCAAGCCCATCCTGAGCCTCGTTTAGTTCGGACTTTGAATGTACCATGTTCATTCTGTCTGTCCCATACCGTGTTGTCTGATAAAGCCTCACAAAGACTAAATGCTTTGTCTCTGAGTGAATTTATTCATTATTTCTGTGTAACAGAGAGCTGAAGGCAAACCAGCAAAAATTTAATGCAGTCCTTTCTAGAAATCCAGTTTCTTCACATCCCCTCATTGTCTCTAAAACAGGCTAATTTACTTTGATTATGGTAAGTTTTAGACTTAAACAATGAAACTAACACTATTTTTTTATTTTTCAACAGATTATTTGTGTCTATTTGTTTTTGTCTCTAAAATCTCATTATATAACAAAACACACTAAAACATACAGATGGAATTTTTTGGTGCCATCTTTTTGGTCGTTTTCAAATTGACAAAATATTTCCTAACCTTTTCTTGACATTTTCCTAATATAGCAATTCTAAAAATAACCCCAAACTATTATGATCCTTGAAATACTTTCAAAAGGTTGTGTGGACCGAGCTAATTGTCCTCCCAAAATCGCATGTCCTCCCAAAGTAAGTCATCAATCGAAGGTTTGTCCTCACAAGTCTATAAATACATGTCTACACAGACACAAACATTGAGGCAAAACTAACAATATTGTCTAAATTACATTCCTTTATCTAATCAATGTGATACATTAACTCACCTACTGTTCTAAACAAGTAAATCAACAATTGAAAATGAATGTAAACTTTTTTTAAACACTATGTTTTTTGTGTACTTTTTTTTTTAAAGACTGTGCTCCCATTAAGGGAAGGAGAAACTTTTAAATCTCTAAATAATGCAGTTAACAAAGCACTTATTGTGGAGCTGTGTTCCATTATGACAGAAGATGTCATCTGGTTTAAATAAAAGAACTAGCCCGCAGATTGTGGAGCTCTAGTGAATATTATTGTGGTGTTTCTTTCTAAATCACTACAAGAGCATGTCTGTTTCATATTTAATATCCATCAAACGCTGTTGGCTTTTGGATAAATGCATTTTCCATTGAATTTGAATGAAATCTGAATATGTGTCATTTAAATTTTAATGTTTGGAAAGTACTTAAAAATGTACTTGCAGATTACGAAATTTATTAGAGACAGAAAGTCTAATTTTGTTTGTTTCACTTGATTTATTTAATCAGGTTTTTCCATATCGTGGATTATTTATTTATGCTTTTTCTGGTACAAGGTTTGTTTTGGGCCCTGCAATGACCTGGCAACCTGTTCAGCATACTCTTTCACAATTAGTTATGTTTTAGAGTTTCGTTGCATTGTACAAAATTCAATCAACATGAAACTGAAGCAGGAACCCTCTGCATATGTTATTAGGTAGTTTGGATACTTCCTTAAGAAAATGATTTTCTGTAGTTGCAAAGAGTCCCAGTTTGATAAAACCCTTGAGCCCTGTCCAACCAACTATTAAAGAAGAGCTGACACATAGCACACTGATTAAAAACAGTGATATGAAGACCCCCAAAAAGCTTCCCAGAGTCAATGCAAGGTGCCTTCGTAAAATTTGCAATGTAGTAAATGTATTTTTCAAGATCCAATGGCTGACCTTCCTTACTTTACACTGGATCTCAAGTCAATATTCAAAACATTAGAATGTCTGGTTAGATTTTGTCCCCAAGAATTGACTCTTTTAAACCATATGCCCCTAACAATGCTCAAATTATTCTTCAGGGAAACTTGAAGCACAAAGGTTGAGCTAGAAGATGTTTCACTACTACAGGAGACATTAGGTCATTTATGCCCTCTTACTTCAGAGGTGTGGCAAAAGTTAATTAACTAGATCAGGGTGCCCAAATCTAGGCCTCGAGGGCTGGTGTCTTACAGGTTTTCCAAGCATTCTGCCATTGATGCTCCTTATTGGCTAAACACACCTGATCCAAGTAATCATCAGTAGATAAGGGAGGAAAACTAACAGGAGCCCAGCCCTCAGGGCCTAGATTCAGGCACCTCTGAACTAGATGTTATTTAAAGGGATGACTAGATCAGTCATCCAGTGCCCATCCGAGTAATTGGCCTAGGATCTATTACTCACCCTAGTAGTCTGGACAGAACAGGGTTGTACAAGGGAGATGTCTCAGACCCCTACCTCTGTTTATGTAAAGGTTTTCCAGGTTTATTTTTGCTCCAGTTTTAAACCAATATAATGCACACTTTATTTACTAAACAACGTCAATTCCCCATCAGCTGTTAGAACAGATGATGCTACTTGAATGAGCAATGAAATGTTTTCTGGATCAACCTTTTAAAGTCCAGTTTACCTGAAGAACAGAATCCTGAGACAACATGACCTGGATAACTGAGATTGTTCACAGACATATTACATAAAGGTTGTTCTAGCCAAGGTTGGTCATGCTGAACTAAACAGGGCTCCAACCAACTGATTCTTTTTTAATAATCAATTTGTCCCTCAGCCAAGTTAGAGAGCCCACACAACTTATCCTAAGAATCTGTGTGGTGTAGTAATCTTCAAACCTGCTGTGTAAGATGTTTTGAAATATGCTTGTGGTAACCTACATTGACTTCCACTTTCCATTTAGTGTGGACCCACTGCAGTTTGTGTATAGAGCAAACTGGTTCACAGGGGATGAGAATCCCTTCTATTCCACCTCAGGTCCTCAACGGCAAGACTAAACCCGTACTAGAATCCTGCTGCTTGACTTCTGATTGACAAGTAACACAATATTGAAACTGGACACAAAGTTGTTGCTGCTGAAAAACCTGTTCATATAAATAATTTATGAAAAGTATGAAGAACGAGAAAAGACAAGGTTTACATTTTGATGTCTTAAGCAGTCAGTAAGCCATCAGCTTTTCACTTATCTGAGTTCTCTTTTTTTTCATTTCGATACAAACCACCCTGAAATGTTTGCTGAAGACTCTATAATGTGGGCCAATATGTCATATAATAGTGGAAGACTACACAACTCACCCATGCTCTTAGCACCTGCAGCTACAAAGCAAACATAGCAAATTTTGGAAACAGCCTTTAATAATGGAAAAGGTTGTAGTTCGAGGTTCTTCACTTGGGTGACATATTGAACTTAGACTACAACGCCACAATTTTTTACTACAAGGGTCCTTCCTGCTGTACATGCTCTTTGAACTCATTATGCTGGGTAAAATGTTCTTTATTCATCACTGTTCTAAATAATTCCTTGTGATTCTTCATCCTTGCTGTTTTCTGAACCAGAAAGGTAAGTGTGTTTTCTTAAAGAGAAGTAAATGGCAGTAACAGAATCTAAGTCTGAACAAATTATGATTTCTCTCGTAATAGAAGGGAGTTCTGCTGAGGGCTTGAAGAGCTAAGTGGCTAACAAAACTAAGCGGATGGAAGTAACAGTGAGGGTGATTGTGTTACATATTTTTGGAGTATAAGTCATAGTTTTTTTTTTTTTATATATGATTTTTTCTTCTTTATTATGCATTTTTTGGCTGCAGCAACTCCGGAGCAGACTTATAGTCTGAAATACAGTATTTATCATATATTTAATAAAAAAAAGTTGTTAGGATTTTGACACAGCACAAAAATGGGGGCTTGAAAACAGGCAGGATGGCAGATTTTGAGGACCAGTAAACAATTATAAACAGTAAACTTGTTTTTTCTGCAATGGTTTGCACTAAATTCATTTAGTTGCCATTTCATCTTTATTCTCTTAGAACAATAAAAACTTGCATATACTTATATATATGAGAGATACACCTCTACCCCTTGTGCTATCTTAGATGACCCCACCCTTACATTGGCCAGTGTTCTCCCTACCATGACAAAGTGGATAAAGTTGGAAAGGAATTCCTTAATCCATGGACACCAGTAGAGTTCACAAATCATTGAAGAAAAAGGTTCAGAGCACTGTCTAGTGGGTCTAGATGACCCAACTCCCAACGTTAAAGTGCCTAGGATAGCACAAGGGTTGCACATAAAATGTTGCATGCAAATACTGTGTGCACATGAAAAGCTTGAAATACTTTGTTCCTTCAGTGTGAGAAACTGACAATGAACTGACACAGTGTGACTTTAGGTCCGTCTCCCTGGAGAGCAGCACCGGTTAAGGAGCTTGTTATTGATCTAAGTAGGCTGAACAAAGAGAGATGGAGTGCAATCAGGGAGGAACCTTTTGCCTGATCCTCACTCATTTAGTCTTTATCTGCTCTACACCATGACAAAAAAAAAAGTTGAAGGTCAAGCTTAAAGGGTTCTATGCTTGTTTTAAACTCTTTTGATATTTATTCTCAGTGCACAGGAATAAGCATAATTAAAGTTTGTATGAATCTATTTTCCAAGAGCTATTTGCTAACATAGAATTTTATTAGATCCATCTTTAAAAGCAAATATGTTTAACCTTTATGCATTTAAAAAAAAAAATTCAATAAATCATACACATAATGTCAGTATTACTGAATAAATGCATAATTTATAAAGTGCATATGGTTATGGCCTTCCGTGTTTCAATGCCAAAACACATTTATTGGGACTGTTAAAGCCAATCTAGTTTTTACCTGTGGAAATAGTTTGCTTTTATGTCGTCCATAAAGACTGAGGAAAAGTGGAAAAAGAGGCAAGAGAGGGCTTTGTGTCACTGCTACACACTGTGGCACTTTGATCGATCTATGCAGCATGTGTGAAGAGTTTGCAGGCTCTCACTGGGACGAAAAGCTTATAAATCATGTACTGCAAGAACATATAATGAAAGTTTTAAGGAAAAAGAGTGTCAGATCATATTTGAATTTAAGGTCTTTGTTTTACAAGACGCTTACTTAGAAGTGATAATTTAAAGCGTTCAAATAGTTTTCATTTTCCAGATTTATATGAAAAGTTTAGGTTTTATTTTGACACATTTGGAATAGAAGCTTTACTGGCTAATGGCAGCCCTGTACACAAAAATCTATGCTATTGATGAGATGTTTGTGGAGAAATCTTAAACTGATGTTTTCCACTCTGACACAATGATTCTTTTGTTTGCTAAAAAAAAAAAAATCACAAAGCAAAGCCAATTTTATGTGGAAACAGACAGTTTTTTAACTGATAAGCAATGTACAGGTTTAAAAAATGTTTCAGAAAAGGTTAAAGTGTGAGATGGGCTGCACGTTAGAGTTATCGCCATGCAGTGAGATGGCTGTGGTTCGGATCCCGGCTGGGTCCTTTCTGCTGTATGTTCTCCTCATGCATGTGTGGGTTTTATCCAGGAACTCCGGCTTCTTCCCACACTCCAAAAACACACTTCACAAGTTTACTGGTATCTCTAATTTGCCCCTAGGAGTGTGTATGTGATGCAAAATATTTTTTAAGTTAAAAGAGATCAAGTACAAGAGAGTGATGGAAATGTAATGTAGGATTTGACTTTTTATTTAAGAAAATAGGTCTCTCATAATGATAAAGTAATTAAATATGTTCCACTGCATGATTTTACTCCAAATATCACATACTGATGCATTGTCTGTTTTAATAAAGTTTGACCTATAATGCACTCCAATGTGTTAACTTTATTAGTTTTTGTATCATAACAAAATTAAGACTAGTTCTTTGAGATTCAAGATCTATTTTGCTAAAGTTTTATAGAGGATAGGCAGTGGCTCAAAACACACACAGCAGTTCATATCTGAAATGCAAAAAAGTTATACAGTCTACATAAGCACAGACATTACCATATCACAAAAAAACTCTTTTGCTTTTGCAGCCATTTATTTCGGCCTCTGACTTATTCTGGTAAATACAGTAAGGAGGGCCAGGAAATGAGTATTATAACTAAATACTTATGAGTAATTAAAGAACTGGAAACTATTTAAAAATAGCCGGGGTTTCCATTTAAATTTAAATATAATTTTCCATATGTACATTAATATAAAGAAATGCTGTCTTTACAAACTTTTAAATGTTCCAATTATCAGCAACACGTTAGCAAAATGGATAAAAACGTTTTGTTTCTTATAGTTTCAAGAGGTTACGCTGTCATTGTGATACCCCTTAATTTTTTTTTGTAATATTCACCTTGAATGTAAGCATTCTGGAAGCAAAACTGGAGAACTTTGAAAAGACAACCGTTACGCAAATGTTTACATCTTCAAAGTCATCTCTCCTACCAAAAAAGGAATACTTGAAAAAGTCCCAACCCTTCGAGCCACATTGTGAGCTTGTTTCCTGACTTTAAAAAAAATATGTTCTTATGATCTCAATTAGAAACCAGGATTTGGGAACAATTAAAAGTGATCTAATTTAACCCTTGTGCTATCTTAGATGACCCCACCCTTACTTTGACGTGTTCTCCCTACCATGACAAAGGTGGATAAAGGGTTCATGTAATCCATGGACACCAGTGAAGATCACAAATCATTGAAGAAAAAAGGTTCAGCGCACTGTCTAGTGGGTCTAGATGACCCAACTCAAAATGTTAAAGTGCCTAGGATAGAACAAGGGTTAAAATGGGCAGGTAAAATACTCAAGCAAAGTTGACTCAGATTTGCAAAAAAACTGTTTGCAGTTTAGAAATTTTTAAAACCAGAGGTGCATTATGTTTTACTAAAAAAAGTCCTGACTATGTGACATGTTGGTGTTGAAGCTACAGCCTTTTTTAAGAAAACAAATTGACTAATTTCCAAAACACCCATCAGAACTGAAACTCCTGAAACCATCATTCTGGATCCAGAAAATTCCAATCTATTGACTTTTTTTATAACCCCATTAATGCCTCTGAAATTTTCATAAAACTTTACCTGTGGTTGTCTAAAACCAACATATTTTCCTGTAAAAGAGCAATATTTGCCAGACAATTTAGAAATTAAAACGGTCGGGCTGTGGGCGCTCTTCTCGGGGCGGGGCCCCGCGTCGGGCCCTCCTGGCGCTGCTCTCCTGGTTGGGCCGGAGCTGCACTCTCTGTCCCCCCATGCCTCCCTGCTCTCTGGTTTGGGGGCCCCTGTGGCGGTCCTGGTGCCCATGGCCTGGGTGGCGGATGTGTTCACCCAGAGGGCAGTTGTTTTCTATCTGCTGCCGTGTGGGTGCTGGGGGGTTCTGGCTGCCGCTGCTGCACGGCGGGGGTCTTGGTGTGGGGATGACTGGGCAGTCTCCCTTTTAGAGGAACATGAACACTCACTCGAGCACAGGTGTTAGCTTGTGCTATGCCCTTGTGCTATCATAGGCATTTTAACATTGGGAGTTGGGTCATCTAGACCCACTAGACAGTGCACTGAACCTTTTTTCTTCAATGATTTGTGATCTTCACTGGTGTCCATGGATTATATGAAATCTTTCCACCTTTATCCAACTTTGTCATGGTAGGGAGAACATGTCAATGTAAGGGTGGGGTCATCTAAGATAGCACAAGAGTTAAAACTTTTAAAGGTCACACAAAGAGAAAAATAATTACCTATGCATTTCCATGGGCTCAAAATAGAGCCCATGGTGAAGTCAACCTATATTAGTAAACCATAACATATTGGTACCTAATCAAGAATCTTCCAAAAGAGCTGAACATTTTAAACGTTGAATCAGGACCAAAATAATAAACCCATTTTGCCTATAGGAGGGATTGCACTTCATTTTTAATCTTTAGAAAATTGATTGTAAGCCTGATCAACACAAATAAATAAGTTTAGCGGTAACTCCACAAATTATAAAAATAAAACAATTACATGTTTATATACTGAGGGTTCATGAGACATGTGCAGACTCATTCTTCCTGACAGTACAGAAACTCTCCATTCTTGTGAGTGCATAGCAATGCTGTAAATAAATGGAAGTGGTGTAGACACTGAGGCAGGTGTAACTGGTGCTGATGTGCTCCTGACAGCTTGGTATAGCTGTGAGTCTAGCAAAAAAAAAAAAAGGTGTTTTGTTGACTGCTAGTTTAACTTGGTGTAGCAGAAGCCATTTGAAGACTCCAGGGGTTTCTTGGGTATTCATATTCAGCATTTACATGAGAGGTTGTCATGTAAAGCACATGGAACTTTTTTCCCTTTGCCAGCCATCACATAGTGAGCAAGTGTTGATGTTGTCAGGTTCTTTTTAAAGAACTGGGGGAAAGCAAAATTGCATATTTTTAACTCAGTAGTAAGCAAATCCAGTGGTCCCCAACCTTTTAAAGGCCATGGACCGGTTTAATGTCAGACAATATTTTCACAGCCAGGTCTGTACGAGGCTAAAGTATGCATGTGATTTTTTTTTCTTTTAGCCTTCAGTTTAACTTCCTCTATATAATATATGTTTTAACTTTATTTATACATGAAACTTTATTTCCTATTATTTAGGTTTAGAATTTGAAACCATTACTGTGTGATGCAGATTTTACCTTAACCCATAAATGTCACAGTGAAAGATAAAAAGACTTCAACCTCGTCCAACTTTGAATAAACACACACAAATCACTAAAACTCATGTTTTCTAATATAATTGTAAATGTAAACCCACAGTTTGAGTACCTTTATTAGCAGCATTTTTGTGACATTAGACAGTCAAGTGCTCAATATTATGCATTCTTATTATTATTGTGTGTGTTCACAACTGTTGCAACAAAACCATATTCGGAGTAGAGACACCCAGTTTTTGTTTATTAATTGCAGATATTTTTCTCTATGAAGATAGAGGCTCTTCTGTTTCCTCACTGGCTCTTTTGTTTTTTGTTAAGTTTCCCAGCCTGGTGGGTTTCAGTTGAGTGGTTGCCGCAGCCATTTTAAGAAGGTTGCGGATATATTTTCAACATGTGACTGAGTGACTTGACATATATGAGTTGGATGTGGTGGAGAGAATCCAGCAGTTTTTCAAATCAAACTTCCTCCAGAATCATATTGGAAATAAAACGGAAAACGGTAGGTGGTGTTTTTTTTGTCCACTGCCTGGTATCAACTGTGCCACAAACCCGTACTGCTCCATGGCCTTGGGGTATTGGACCATAGAGCTAATCAATAGCAGAAATTTAGCTATTACCACAACCGACTAAAGATATGTTTTCAGTAAATCTATAGAAAAAATAAAATATATCAATTATACTGTAACTGTCCTAAGCAGCTGTTGCTTTGCACAAAATAGCAGTGCTAATCAGCCAGTGCTTTGTGATACTTCAAAAATGTAAGCGCTCATGTGACACTTTATTGGAAACATCTGTACACCAGATTACTCTACCAATTATCCAATTATGCAATTACGAGGTAACAGTGTTTGGAATTAAACAGAGAGAAGCCTCAGCAACATTTAGATTAAACTTGGTAGAAGAGAGGAAAAAGTGACATTTACTGTGACAGTATTTCTGCTGATTTCATGGAGTTGTAATTGGGTCTCCTCAATTTATACAAAACGGCTAAGAACAGAATGGATTCTGAAAACAGAGAGCATTCAGTGAACGGCTGTTCTCCACATGGAAACACTTTATTGACTGGTAGTCAAAGAAAAACAGCTTGACTGGTCAGGGCTGACAGAAAGTCTATGATACCAAAGATGACCACCCTGAACAACTGTGTACGCACAGTATGTCAAAGCTTGAAGCAGATGGGCTACAGCAGTCAACAAACCCAGTGGGCTCCACTGCTGTCAGCCAAGAACAGTAATCTCAGGCTGCAGGGGGCAACGGCTCAGCAATACTGGACTACTGATATAATAAATCTTGATTTCTGTTGAAGCTGGGAATTTGGCATCTGCAACAGTAATCGATCGACCCCACACGCGTTATCTCCTCTGTCGAGGCCAATCTGGCCCTTGTTTAATGCTGATGTAAACGTTCTCTTCCTGCCTATAAAACAACAAAACCAGGGTTTGAAAGCCATGGCCTCCTTTACTGGAGTTGCTGTCAGGTTCAAATTATTTTGTAAACACATTTTACACATTTTACAAGTAGGCTTAAACTGAAATTAATTCTTTTTCCTGACCAAAAAAAATCCTATTAGCTGAGAAAAAATCCAATCAAACTTAATAAAATGCAAAAATTAAAGAAAGGGAAAACAGAATACTGTTATCTTAATTAATGGTGTACAAGGATTTTCATGATCTTTGAATATTTCTTTTTACTTCTGATGTAAAGGGAGTTTGTGAAAATTTGTGAAATGGACCCTAATGCTATGTTCACACGCATGTGATGCGCAATCAAGAACAAGCTAAACCTGTATTCTTGAACGTGCATGTACCATAATGGTGTTCACTCTACATTGTTGCAACTCAATAACAGCACATGTACCTACAGGTGGAAGAGGGTTGGTGTGAAATCTCAAAACAGTGCAAATCTGGCCAATCTTGCTCCATGTTTCTTTTTTCACAGCTCTATTCCAATAAATGAAAGACTGTTATATAATTCCGTCCGGGCACAGACCACAATTATTAATTTCTCCTGCATAATCATTTTTCAAATGGTTGCACTTCTGTGAACAAAAAGAGTTGCCATTCGCATGTAACTACCAAATCCAAGCCCCTGACTGGTCAAAGTTCAACTGGTTTTAACTTTCAACTCACGTTAAATGGCAGTGCGTTTTGTTCATGGGGCCCAGATACAGTGGCAGTGGTTTCCTTCTTCATGGACACCTTACTATCAATTCCACTTCCATTGCTATCAGTTCATTCATTGTTTTCCTCATTTCTTTGATCTAATAGCTGATCTGCCCATTTTTTCAGCCAACCAATGGCCATTTTCTTTCAATTAAATGTCATCAGTGTTTGACTTTCCAATTTCCATGCAAGGGCTCTTTTACCCCTTTCCTGAGCACCATCTGCCCCTGGAAGGTGTCCATGTATCCACCATCTCCATCAGTACCTAGTATCTGATGTGTCGTCATGAAAGGGTTTTGCACATTTCCATTGTGTTCTAGAGTCTGATCAACAGAAGACTTGCTTTAGAAATACATTGCTTAACTTCATCTCACTCTTGTTAAACGTAAAATCTATATTGAAAGAACAGTTTTGTCCTATCAGCGAAAGTAGAATTTCTTTTATTGTTTTCTTCTGAGTAGATTAAGTGTAATTCTCAAATGCTCAAAAATCTTCACTTTCATCTCTCACTTTAGCAAGAACATGTTTTTAGGATAAAGTGACTTTGCTGCCATGTTTTATGGGCCAACCTGGAATCCCTAGAGACCTTAAATTTCATATCAAGTATCTTCATTCCCATAGTTGGTTGAAACCACACAAAATAGTTATAACTGCCTCTTGGAAGTAGAGTATATTAAAAAAACATTTTTTTAAGGGTCATCAGTTCTATTTCACCATTTTGAGCCAACATGGCTCAAAGTCTACAACCAATTGAGATCCTTTCACAGCTGACATGAGCCCCATGTTAATGTGAAGTGCACTGTTCAACATGTATCCCCTTCAAAGTAAAAAGAAAAAAATATATATCAAGTAGAATTTGTCTTCAAAGCGAAATTACACCAGCAATTTCAATGAGTGCTCACATAATTGCAGGTGGAAGCTTCTGTAATTGCAGTGGTCTTATGGAAGTTTCTTCCTCCCCTAGCTCATCAGTCATCCACCTGGTACTTAGTGCCCCTTGTGGTTGTAGGTGAAATGTCATGTAGAATGTAGGCCCTGAATGTAAGACGCATTCCCCCGAAAACACAACTGTGTTACCAAGAATGTCTTTTTTGATGCAATGAAACGTCCTCATATCATCAAATGACCCTTTGCAACCTAGATGCTCGAATGAATTAGCTTTTAAAAATCATAATATACACCAAATTATAGCTGGAATCCAGTAGACCTCTCTGACCCTGGTTAGAAAAAGAAGGAATTGAAGAGAATGAATGTTTTTTTGTGACTGTTAATAACCTATCCTCCAATAAATATTTAAAATAAGTGCAATCTATTAAATAATAAATGATGTGGTGTTGATGCATTGTCTGCTTTCACTAAAAAATACCAGCATTAATTCAGAAAGCAGATTTTCTTGGTTGACGAATGAATACATCTTTGCTGTGCTGAAAACCTTTAATGAAGGTGTTAATATTATATTCAGGTTATGATTAATATGTCGGTAAGATTGTGTGTTTGTGTTCAAGTTATACACATTTTGTTCTCTTTTTCGTCCTTTTCTCTTCAGGGTGTTTGGACTAAAACTGTTCTGTTGGAGCCTAAACACCATGTGAGGAGTACAGAGGATACCATACATTATTAACAAGTGAATAAGAAATTGAGTGCTTGCTCACAATAGGTTTACATCAATTTTTACTGTACTGATGCCGTAATCTTCCTCTTCTTTTTTTTGTTTTTGTTTTTTAGTTGTACATTTTCAAAAAGAATATTTTCATTGTTTTACTTCTGCAGGGAAAGTTTTATTAATTTAATATATTTCTTTTGCACCACAAAAGTCTACACATTCTATTCTGCAGAGAAAAAAAAAGTTCTTTGTGTTTAATTCTGTGGACTGTGCCAGCTGCGCCACCCTGCTGTTCCTGTGTGTTACTTGTCCTCTGTGCCCACAGGACCTGCTTGTTTGACGCAAAGGCTGTAGGAGTGTTCGTGTGTCACAGGCACCTCCACAACTTGTTGCATAAGCTGTGAGAACACATTGTGCAAGCCTCCCAATCAAAAATCTCTAATTACACACCGCAATACAATTAGATGGCAGGGCCTTATTAAATATAAATAAATATGCATATTCCCCCTTAAAGCTCCATATCAGTGGTTTAACTATATGATGTAATGCAAATATACTGTACATTTGTCATCACTAGTTTCACCAAAATAGTAAGTTGTGGCCTGGTTTGCTTAAAAAAAAATAAAAAAAAGATTTGTTTTGATTCATAGCTTAATAGAACTACTGCAAATAAACAAGATATGCTACATGCATTATGGGTAAAAAAAATAAAAATAACATTGGTAGAAATTCTCATCCATCTCATGTTATAACAGAACATGAATTGAGATTTTGTTGAAAAGGTTCCAAAAACTGATCACAACACAGCAAACTCTACTGTAAAATAATCTTTTTTTCTTGCACCACTTCATTGTTTACTTCCTCATCATAGAGCACAGCTGCTATTCTGCTGCTGAAGTTTTTCTAAAACCAGCAAATGGAAGTTGGACCAGGTTGTGATGTAATCTCTGTCATCTGTCACAGAAAACAAAATACTTAGAATCTCTTTAAGAGTGGCTGCCTTTATTTCTATTGTCTGCAGGCTGCAAGGTATCCCATGAGGACCAACTTTATATATGAAGATAATCCCACATCCAGGAAACGAGAACTCAGCCTCTTATTGGAATTTGTAAGCATTACGTATGGACAGACGATAAAGACAGGCTGTACTTTTTGTGTGTTTGACCCCAAAAGGACTACTATCAGGAGGAAAAAAAAACAATGTCACATAATTTCACAAGAAGCGACTTGTAGCCAAATGTGAAATTTGAAAAACGTAATTAAACATTATATATTAAAAATATGTTTTAACAATCAAAACGTCCTTGTTGAAACAAATAAATGCAATAAAGAAGCTCCCCTTTTGAACTAAGTTAACAAGAGTGAAGAATTACATCTATGTGCTCTTTATTCGTTTCAGTGGCTGTTTTCAACAGATTCCAGCAGGCTCAAGTACATATAAATATTTCCACAAATACGAAATCAAAAGCAAACGTCCTTGCATCATTGTGTTAAATAGCAAAATTACTACATTATCTGCTAACAATGACAAAATCTATTAGGAGAAATATTTTTTAAATAATGGCTTCACATTACACACAATGATACACACAATTTATATATGTTTTTAGAATGCAATTCATTTCAATGATGAGTTGGTTAAACATGTTTTTTTCTATGCAGCACTATTTTGTCCTAGACTTTCATGTGATCAATGTGATCAATTCCATGTCACTGGGAAATATTATAGCCACCATCCTTGAAGGAGTCAAAGATGTACCTGTTTTCCTTTTGAACCTGTGTCACAGAAACAAAGATGACCCCTTCAGAGGTCTAGTTCTCAGATGAAAGCTCATCTGAAGACTGGTGTGACTGATGATCTTGTCTATTCTGAGGGTGTGTGCGAGATTGTGTGGCCATGAGATGGACTTGGACATTTTTTAACCCAACTCTGGGGTTAAAAAGGGACTATTTGATGAGTTATTTGAATCCAAAACTTTGGATTACTCTGATCAACCAAAAATTCATATAATGACCCATTTAAAAGGTCAAATGGATGTAGGAAAGAAACACGTTGGTCCTATATCTGGCGGACGCATGGGAAAGCCAGTTTATACCAAGTCAGTCATTTTTAAATCGTATTCTTTATATAAAAAAGTGCATAGGCAAGATGTTTAATTTATTTAAAACATGACATTGTTTTTCTGCTTTTCTTGTGGTTCAAATGGCTGTAGGAATAATTAAACCACTGAAGCCACAAAAACCTGGATGCTCATTCTGGTTCAAATTTCTGCTGACCAGCTGTTCACTGTGTATTATTGGGAAAATAACTGCAGGCATACGTGACAAGTCAGTCACAACAGAGAAGAATGTGGAGACAAGTTCAGAAGATGATGATGATAATGATAGAGAAAGAGAGATGATCAGCTGATGATGAAGAGGAAGAAAAACAGAGAGGCGCAGAGGGGCAAAGCATTACTCAGAGATCCTTCTGAATGGCCTTCACCACACAAATTGCAGACTCATTGAGGCAATACATGGTTGAAAATGGCCCACAAAAATGTTCTGATGGGCCATATCCATATACATTTTAACATGTGTAGATGGGGCGTTTTATAATGTGGGTGCATATGTGTGTGGGTGGGGGGTCATAATGTGGCTACATACCCCTATGAAATTGGGTAGTTCCGCCCCTGCTCCTAACACTGATCAGCGCTGCATTAGCATATGCAACAACAGAAATGTTCAAAAAAATGAAAATAACAAATACATATTTACCAATGAACAGGATTTACCAGTACTTTTCTTTCAATATTCTTTGCCGCTGTTGTAGCTTTCTTGACTGAGGACATTTCCCCTTTTTGGTAAAGGGCACAGAAGGTATAGAGTGAAAACAAAAGGTTTTAAAATATGCTAATCTCGTTTCAAATTCTGGAAAAGTACATTTTAGAATGTCAATCTAACGTAGAGATTACTGGTTTAGCATACAGATTTTCAGTGGGGTTTTAAAGCTTTTAAAGTGGAAAATTTGATTTTCTTACGGAAAAAATAGAAAAAGGTTAAACGCCTGAACTGCAACAATATTGGAATTTGTAGTTTATCTATTTCATTGTCTTTATAAGAATGCTGATCATGTGAGATACATTTTAATGCTACATGAACACTATTTGTTTTAATTAGGATTGGAGAATAAAGATGGGGAAAAAAACTACAAGAGGATAATCCAAACTTTGTTGCAAATTCTTGTGTTTCTTTAGGTCTGTTTCAAAAACAGCCTTTCAGAGTTGTACCTTTGCACAAAGGTCCAGGCTTGTCTGTTAAATAATTAAATGGTACAATCTTTATATCTATATTTATTATTTCATGATGTTCTATGAATGTGATATTTGTTCTAATTTCCTGTTTGTGTGTTCTGTTTGATTTGATCCTCCCTTTTACTATTTTGAAGCACTTTGTGGTGTAGAGGTACTTCAGAAATAAACTAACTTGCAAAATGTAAAACCCTTGAGTGAAACTTTGAAGCTCAGAGTGTCGGTGGTTTTGTTTAAGGCACATCCTAGCATGGAACAGATGTAAGAGAAAAGTACTTTAGTTTAAGCCAAAAATCACTTTGTTTATCAAACTTTCAATTTCATCTCAAGCAGGAAAGTGCATCTGTTCTTGTATCTTTCATGCACTTGTGTGTTTTTGGAATCAGTTTGACTTTACATAGACCTACAAATTACACATTTTCATTTCTTTTTCATTATTGAAATGCCTCCAATAAATCTCTCATTAGCTTGCCAGGAACAGGCCTACTTAAAAAACAAGGTTTTGTCTGCATTTTTGTCACACCCGTTTACGACTGAGAGCACAGCAGAAACTGTTGGAGAATCCCGCTTTCTGCTCCTGCGCTCCAGCTGCTGAGCTGCACGCGTCTTATCTAAAAAAAAAAGCTTTTAGTCAAGTTTTGAAGATGTCAAGTGTTTGTTATTAGAGTGATAACAGCTTTAACTTAATGACTGAAGTGTAAATGCAGTTATGAAAACAGCTGCCATTGTGGTACTCTGATGCGCTTTGAGTGCTTGGCTCCACACTGAGATGTGAGGCGGTGCGGGAGACGGATAAGAGGGGAGAGTGAGCAAAGACCAGAACAGAGGTCTAATGCGGATTCAAGATAGCGCTAAACACGGGTTCTTAAGGTGCTTTTAGCATATGGTGTTCACGCTGGACTGTCACCACCAGATAGTAGCGCAAGTACTCTCAATTGGAAGAGGCTTTCTGCGAAATGTCAAAGCGGTGCAAATCTTGCTCCAGGCTTTTTCTTTCCCAGCTCTATTCCAATATATGAAAGACTTGGATTCAGTCTGAATTCTGCCCCTACTCCTCTGGCTTCTCTCTGTCCCTCCAATTGTAGGGGGATTTGGAGGGACAGGGGTATCTGGAATAGTTTTTTGAATGAGAAACCCTCGTGGCGGAGGGCTCTGTATCCCTCCGCCACGAGGGTAATCCACGTTGCGCTGTGCCATGGAGTTGGAACGCATTTCTTCACGTGGTGGTGCTTTGAAGCACAAAAGATTGCATGTAAATGTAAGTAATGACTTTTTGTTTTAGCATCACTTTTTAAAGTTATAAAACTTATTTTGTGTTGTATTTTCCAAGCGCTGGCAGCTATTCACTGATGTGGATGACCGGCGACTATTGATGACGTCATCGAGTAGGAGGGACGTCCGAATTAGAAAACACTATTTTTCAAAAACTCCTCGTTTGGAGGGCTAAATGTAGGGGTAGGGACAGAATTAGGATTTGGCCTTGGTGTCATAGAATTTTGGCCAGGAACAAATTGTAATTATTAATTTCTCCTTCATGATCGTTTTTCAAACTGTTGAAACTTGCATTAATTCAAAGGGACACTGTTACGGCTGTGGCCGTATTTGATTTTGTTTTGTTTGTTTGTGCTGTGTTTTGTGTATTATTTTTGTATCAGAGTGGGACTTCTGTGTTTTTTGTTCTTTGTTTGTATGTCTGTGATTATTTTCAGGTGTGCTGGCAAGGGTGTGGCCTCAATTTGGACAAGCTGGTGGAGGCAGCCTTTAAAGCCACCACTTGGACCTCCAGCCGGTGAGAAGGGTGCCTTGCAGCAAAAGCCTCCACTGCAGCTTGGCCCTCTTCTCCATTTTGTTTTGTTCTCCAATTTGTTTATGTCTTCTCCACTTGTTTTAGTTTGTCTTGCACTTTGTAGTTCTTTGTAGTTTGTAGTTTTGTGCCCACTCTGTTTAGTCTTTTGGTTTATAGTTATTTGTTAAGTGAAGCTGTAGGGGTGAACCGCCATTTTGTTTAGTAAATGTTTTCTCCTGTTTTTGTTAGGTTAGGGAGGTTAGTTTTTGTCATTTATTTCCCTTTCCTTTCATTTACAGGTAAGATTACATGTTTCAGTTAGGTGGGGTTTTGTTTGTTATTTTGGCCTTGGTTCACCCTGAAGCCTTTTAGCTTCACTTTTAGTTATTGTTGGATTGTTTGTTTATTTGTAAATTAGGTTATTTTTTGGAGACATTCGTTTGGTGCTTTTTGTTGCAGTCAACTTTGGTAGCCAAACCTTTACTTTTTTTATGTTATGCCGCCTCGGTGCCCCTAGACTCGGAAGGGGGCGTAACAGACACAATCCATATGTCACTACCAAATTCAAGTTCTTGATCAGTCAAAGTTTGATGTTTTTTAACCTTAAATCTTGTGCGTAGAGCCCAAAAACAGCATTCGAAACTTACAAAGCTAGGCGTGAACACGTGTTTTGAATGCAGAAGCCCAAAATGCCATTTGTAATGGGTTTTTTGTTAGAAGTGGTCGCTTGAACGTGCGCTTCCGAGAGCAGTGTGTGCGAAGGATCTGCAAAGACCAGAGGCCTCATTTATAAATGCTGCGTACGCACAAAGGAAGGCGTACGCCACTCTCTACGCAATAGTTGATATTTATAAAAAGCAAACTTGACGGGAAAATGTTCACGCAAGCTCTGACCCAGGCGTACGCACAAAAACGGGTGAAATGAGAAACGGCGACACCGTTGGCAGATGGAAGAAACACGTGAAAGTGAAAATGACAATACTGCCTCTCATAAATAACATGAAGACTTCACAAAGCAAGTCTTACAATTAACAGCCTACACGAACACCAGTTTGATCGATTAGCAGTGAAACAAACAAAAAAAATCAAACGGAAATTACAACAGAAATTTAAATGAACACATATTTGCAAAAAGAAAAGTGAAATATGTTCTACAATATTGGCATGTTGTGCAATTCATCCTCATAAATAATATAGTTAACAGAACGAAATAATGTACAAAACTGATATTCTCGCGGAGAGATATAGGTGCGGGCGTGCGGACGGACGGACGGTCGTACTAATTGTCCACTGGGGAAAGTTGTCTTCATATTAAAAAATTTCTTCATAAGCTATGGAATTATGGTATTCATGCATATGCCTTTCGTTTGTTTTATTTTTGATAAACAATGTATGGCGTATGTCTCAACCATTCAGAAAGCCACAAAAAAATAACTTTTGCGCTGATCATTTTCCCATTTCCACGTCGATTATTACCGACATCTGTAGCTGGTCAGATGCAATAAATGGATGGAAATAAAATGCTCCATCACAATGCGTAATGACGCACAATGGCTGATCTTGCGCTCTTAAAAAATGTGGCAAATGGAAGAATTTGGAGTGAACGCATCTTTAGACAGCAAGAAGACTTTCTGGCAAACGAGGACGAGTGGCTTATGAGCCGGTTCCGACTTCCTCGAGCCGTCCTTTTGGACCTCTGCGGGCTTTTGGAACCGGCGTTACAGAGGAACACTCGGAGGAACCACGCGTGTCACCCGGTGCATCTGGCGCTCCGGTGCCCCCCCCACGGTGGAGCACTAGACTTTTTTTATGCCTCGAATTTGATGTCCGACCATTTCTTTTTTATTTCTGCCACGGTCCGAGGTTGTGAGGCTACAGCATTACAGCGTCTGCCAACGTTTGCCACTCACGTGCCTTTTTGGCATTAGTAATGTCCACACTGTGCCCTCCAAACAACATTCTTCTCCTCTTTTGCACCTCGCCAACGAAAACGTCTACTTCACATTGAGTGAAGTTACATTTTTTTGATTTCCTCTAGGTGTTTGCCATGGTTTCGCAATCAATGAATATTCATTTGTGGGCGTTTCACGGACTATTTATGGGCAACTATGGGCGTGTCATGAAGCCGCAAAAGCTGCGCAGCATTTAGAATTGATTGTGATTTATTAAGGGAAAGATGCGTAGGATGTGCCTGCGCACAGTTTTATAAATCCGAATATTTCTGTGTGTACGCACGTCCTATGTTTCATCCGTACGCCACTTCTGACGCAAATCCTACGCAAAGTTTTATAAATGAGGCCCCAGGTCAAAATTTCTCATCTCAGAGATACAGATGTAACTAGATATATGGGAAACATCATACAGATATCTTTTTTTTTTTTTTGGCTTAGCTTTTTTTTAAACTTTCGTCATGAAGACTGAGTTGCTAGAGTTTTGCATGAATCATTGTTTGAATATGCTGGGATTATAAAATAAGTAAATATCCATATAATATATTCAGTATCAGCATGAAACTTGTTTCAGATAAATCCTGTTTTATTACAGAATTTTAGGTTTTCCCTATAGTTTTAACCTCAAGGCACCATGGAGCAATCTCCCCACATGCTACTACAGTTGGAGAGACAGTCATATTATTAATATTGTAGTTGAGGAAGAAGTTTTAAACCCTCTTCCACAGTCACTAAATTATTATGAACACATGGACAAAAAACACCACCTAAGTATATTTTTGCCGAGGGTTACTCCTTCGTCTCAAAACTTGTTGTCAAAAGAAGTTTTATAAATGTTGAAATTCTTCAAAATTTCCGTTAAGGTAATTTCTTCTAGCTGCTAACAAAGTCATTTGACAACCCAGTGACATTACAAGTGTTACAAATGTTTTATTTTTCTTTTCTCTAACTTTATTTAGGGCCTCCACTGTTTTATTAAGGTGCCATTCATAAACCATAAGACATTTATTTTTCCTCGGCTGCACAAGGGAGATAGAGTCTGTAAAGGTAATTCATCATTTATATTAAATATTAAATGCTCCACAGTGGAAAAATGATATTTTCTAATATCACAGATGTAAGCGCTGTATTGACTGTTTAACTATTTTAATAGGTTATGAATAGGGCATACCCAGTTGACGGTTTTTGGAAACAGTTTATGCAAAATATGCGGCAGTTGTGTGCTACAACATTACATGCTAATTTAAGAATGAAAATGGGCGATAATATTTTATTTGTTGTGAAAGGAAGCTGTAAAGAAGCATGGAAGCAAGCATGGAAAGAACAAGCTGGAGGAAAGGACCCAGCCAAGATTTGAACTAGGTTCTTCTCACTGTGTGACAAAAGTACCAACCACCACACCCTCTGCAATCCACCATTTTTAAAATTATTTTAGCTGGGTTTGATGGGTTCTTTATCTTTTTGTGTAGATAAACTAAATTTGGTTTCTATTAAGTTAGCTTCTATGCACTGCTATTATGAACTAGAGCTTGTACTGAAATACCAAATATTTCAGTCACTACTGCCCTTATGGGTGGATGCGGGCTGTTTGTGGGCGGTAAATGGCAAATCTGTATGGGGCACACAAATGGCCTACATGAATTTCAAAAGATCACAGACTGCGCGATAAGCCAGCAGAGCGAAAATGTTCATGCACATTTTGTTCCTACGGCCATGCACTGGGCAACAGGTCATAGTGAACACTTAAGTAGGTGAAGAAGGTGAGACGCAGGCGTGATTTCTCATTTTTTTCAACCCCTCTGACCTACAGGCACTTGCATATCACCGTGTGTGCAACTATTGCGCATAGTCAATAGGAGCCAGTACTCACACCTCTCTAGTGTCTACAGTGCGACATAAGGACACCGAACGATAGCATTACTCATACATAATAAGTACCTATAATTTACATTACCTTAACAAATACTTCACAACAACATTCCATTTTCATGACTTCCCTTAAAGGGTCTGTACAATGCAAAATACATTTTTGGAGCTTTTAAGTGTATTACGATGTTCATTCCTAATGGGAAAAAACAAACCCAAAACAATACTTGGATCTGTTCACGCATATCTGAGTATTCCTCTTAAAACCTGGGCTCTGAGCACTAACCTCTCCCAACCCATGAAAGCAAGCGGGTTCTCACGAGGTGTCGTAGGCCACATCAATATTTGCAAAAGTTCGGATGTTGTTGTTTTTTTCGTAGGCAAAACTCAGACACATTACCAAGCCTAACTCTAGGTGGATGTCATGAAATGGACGCCCACAAGGAGTCAAAACCAGTGCCTTAAAGATTGAGTCGTCTTGCTTGTAGGAAAAGAACTCAGGAAAATAACTAATATTCAATGAAATATTGTCTTTAGTGTGCCAAAGGTAATATATTATCTCAAACATGGAAATTGTTTACCATAAAAGGCTTAGGAATTACATGGTGTAGGCCCTTTAAGGTGGCCGCATGAGCCTCAAAGGAATTGCACATGTGCCTTCTTTAGAATGCAGCCGCTCCTCTTTACGACCCTCAATGGGCCCAGACAACCCAAAAACCAACAGCACCCACACAGGTAAACCTAAACAGACAGGTTTCACAAGATATTACCATTAGGGATTAAAGCTTTCTGCATGACCCCACAAATTCTGATCAAAAAGCCAGCAAAAAAGGAAGTGTATACAAATGTACAAACTCTGTGTCTCCTTAGTTTTGAAATTTAAAAGAAATCATACAAACACTATGTGGATGTTGATCAGAGATAACTAAGACTATAAAAATCACCCTCAGGATATGTTCTAAAAATAAGACTAGTTGCCATGAAGATTCTGAAGTCTTAAAAGTGCATTTCTGTGTGGAATTAATCATTGACCCTATCATTATGATCATTTTAAAATACTTATATTAAACAAAATATTTTATTTATGACTAGGTCTTTGAACATTTGACCTCTGTCGTCAAAGTTGAAATGTAAGTCTGTTTTTTTTGTCTAACACCACTAACGCAATGCTATGGAGAAAAGAAATATGTGGTTTTTACTTTAAAAAATGGAAGAAAAGCAAAACACATTTCCCAGTTTTGACAGGGATTGCAAAGTAAAGCTCTCAGTGAAGGAATAGTGTTTTTTAACTGTGGGTCGAATGTGGTGATGGGAAAGCGGCACAATTTGGAGAGACACTTTAGTACATGTCACAAAAGCTTTCATCCTAACTACCCACCAAGCACTGAACTACAGGCACAAAACGCTTCTAAGTTTGAGGTACGTTTTAGCAAACAGCCTTTTTTTCTGATCACAGCTGAAAAAACTACCAAACGCAACTCAGTTCTAATTTAAAGCTCCATTCGTTTGAATAAATAAATGAACGCTTTTTAACAGAAAGGTCTTGAAAGGAGGAAAGAGGATATTTGCAAATGTAGTTTTCAAAAAGAGAAAGGTAGACTGCGTCAATGGCTTTTATCTACGTCTTTGCGGGAGGTTGTCACGTACAAAAAGGTTGTGGAGAGGAAAATTTGGGGTTATGAATTCCTGAAGATAATCCAGTTTTACTGGATTAAGTTAAAAGACCAATTTTCTATTGAATCTTGACGGAGATGGAGAGCCACTGGAGAGTTTTCAGAACAGGTGTTCTACGTTCAGATATGTGCACTCTCATCAGGTGACACTTTTTTGAATGTGCTGAAAGGAATAGTAATCCCAAGCTCTCTCCCTTTATATGCCAACAAGTAAAAAACAAAGCACATGTATGAGGCATGCTACACATATGAGACTCTGCAGTCCGTCCCCTTAGTTTTAGAACGTGCATTGAGGTTTTCCATATCAAATATTGTCAAAACATCTTAAATTTAATGTCAGTGGAATGAGCACATCGCAAAAACACAAAATCCTACAAAGAATTTGTCTATTTTCTAGAACAAATGGCGTGTCACCCTTAAGATATGACAACCAAGTTCCTAGTAACTTTTTAGTAAGAACCAACAACTTTTTGTAAGACCATAAATCTTACCTTGTTTAGTCATTTAAAACCCCATTTTAAGTGATATTTGTGACGTAACAAGGTTTTTTCTCTTATTTTTAAGGGACAGCGTTTTATTTGGTAATAGTTAGTGGTCTTGTTTCAAGACATGGACTTACTTGATTTAAAGAAACTGTAAACATGCACTTTCTAAGAAAAATGTATCTGATTATTTTCTAAAAAAAGGACAGTTGGCCTGTTGCAGCGCTTAAAAAAGCACATTTTTCGGTGGAAAGTTGACCTAATTTAAAGATTAAAAAAACTCTTTTGAAGCAAAGACAGGCCTTTTTTAAGACACATTTCCAAATACCAGAGCGATTGATATGAATGGAGGTTTATGATTTAATTTTGTCTTAAAAGGGCAAAAATCAGTTACTCTCTGTTGGTTGTGTGGATGTTCCCTTTATGTTTGTTTTGTTTTCTGAAAAGTCATGTGAATCTTGAATTTCCTTATTTTAAGTTGATCGAAGACCTTCAAAAGTTCAAAAGTATGTGGGTTCTGGAGGGAGTTCTGTGCACTATCTGGGAGGATAATAACATCGTGTTTCAATTCTGATGATTACTGGCTTAAATGCTGTTTACTCCGCAATGGGGTACCTTATAGGTTTTATTTCTTTTTAATGTACAGTGTTTCTTTATTTCAATGTGATTTATTAAAGTATTAAAAATCTAAAAAAAAATATCTCTCTCTCTCTCTCTCTCATTTTTTTTTTGTGTTATTGTTGTGGGGTACGGTCTATAAAGTGAAGCAGCTACTGCTGGCTCCTTCTGTTTATCAGGATAGTTAAAATCTCACCATCATGTGAGACCTGGGTGTACCTCATTAACAATAAATCTAGCAAAACATAAATCACTATTTTGTGAATATTTTATTTAACTGAGAAAAAAATGCAGTATGATGTTGACATTGTATGGTAACATTTAGCAGTGTTATGAGTGTTGTGCAGAATCATGTCTTCAGTCCTTCACAAGAGCTCTGATCATGTTAATTCAATCCAGGTCCGTCTGTCACAGGCAGAGACCCCAGTCCTTGGTGTCAACTTAAAATTGCTTATTTCCGCCTTTTTGTTTCATAACTCCATCACTGATAAAACCTTCAGACTGCTCTCTCAGGCAGTAGCTGTTAACCAATTGCATCATTCCTGGCCAACAAATTAATTCTTTCCAGCTTAGTATATCCATCCTTCCTTTTGTTTGGGGGAGTATCTTAATGCAGCAGGGAGATATCACAATGAAGCAAATTAACAGACTAAGTTGTAAACTGCACTCCTTACTGTAAGGGAGTCACGTAGACCTAAATCCACCAGCACACCTTCGTAGGATTTACACGTTACCCAGATAAAGTCAAAAAGCCATTGAGATGTTGAGTCTTTCTGACATTTTAGATGGCATGTTTTTTAGAAGTAACAGAGTAGAAGAGTCACATTTTCCATTTTAATTAGTAAGTTATCAAAAAGTGACTAGGAGCATACAAAAAATAATCTGTGGTTGTTTTACCTTGTTATTTATCTGATATAAACAACATAATAATATTGTTTAGTACCGGTACATTATGGAGAAGATAAAATGCTTCTCAATAATATAAAAGTGTGGCAACAGGGTAACAAAGGTTGACTGTACTGTAATCTAATGCATAGCTTTTTCTTTTTTTTACCAGTTAATAGTATATGAACATGGTAACATAAGGCAATACACAAAACTATGTTTTACTCAGAATTTAAAGTTACCTATGAGTATACCACAATATAATAGAAGGTACATGACAAGGCCATACACACACACACACACACACACACACACACACACACACACACACACACACACACACACACACACACACACACACACACACACACA